>OU898277.1:120382932-121617932 GCA_918026665.1 Diabrotica balteata
GATGACTATCAACGAAATATTGGATCAATAAAGGACTAAAGAGTACGCTGTTTTTACCCAGTTTTAAAGTTTAGTTTATATATATATATATATATATATATATATATATATATATATATATATATATATATAGTTTTAACTATATGTTTTTTTACCAAAATACAATTGGGAAGTGTTTTAACTTCTGTATGTTTTTTAATAATAAAAGAGTTATCATATGTGTAATAATTAAAATAAACGATGTTGGGTATACAACAATTTTTTTTTTCAATTAGAAGCGTTTAATTGCATATTTGATCATAGTTTTTAATTACAAACAACTTTTCATAATAAGAATTTCGATATTGAGACAAATAAACCTTACTTTACCGTTACGCAAAATTCATATTTTTTGACATACCTCGTATAAACTTAATAAAAGTTGATATGATGGTTGAGTCTTAGGTTTTAGACTTAGGCCATGCAGAACTTTTTATGATATGCATATTTTTTCGTAAAATTACGACGATTACGTAGGGGTTCTATGAATCCATAAAATTTATTTGAAGTTGGCACATGAAGACTGTTTATATTTTATCTAAGTAACGTAAACAAAAGTAATAATAAAATATATAGTTCGATATTAGATTCCAACGTTCCCAACTTGTAGACACGCTGTATAATAAATATTATACCTATATAAATATTATATATTTATATATTGTTTTCTATTTCAGATAGTATCATCGAGAACAAAAAAAATGTTCAGAATTTTAGAAAATACTACTCTTGAAGACAGTGATGATGAAGGTAGTAGTAGTAATATTTTGATTCCACAAAAATATATTGATTCTGACATAGAGGAGGAATTGGAAGACTTTTCAATTCCAGTTAAGAAGGTAATTGTGGAAAATATTCCAGATTTAAGGGACACTCATAACTATATCAACCTTGTTAACGTTAAAAGTTCTGAAGAGATAATAAATAAATTTGATGTTTTATCTGATCTCCAGTTACATAGCGAAGAAACAAATGCAGTTATCGAAGAAGAACAAGAAGAAGAAGAAGAAATACAGTCAGGAAACGCAGAAGAAACACGTGCCTCTAAAGAAGTAGCGAATGTAAGTCAAAGCAACATTCCATTGAACTTAACATCTAAACAAAGAAGTCCAGACAGAAGTCAGAAATCTAAGAAGAGTACAGGATCGAAAAAAATAAAAACGTACAGTTTTGATTGGTCCGAAGACAGCTTTGATTATCTAGTAGAGTCGCTTTCTGAGAATTTTACAATGCCGGGAAAAATTGCCACTCCATTAGAATATTTTGATAAATTTGTGGATAAAGATATTCTAGAAATGTTAACAACAGAAACTAATAGGTACTCTTTACAGTTAAACTAGGAGTCATTAGAAACAAATGTAGATGAAATTAAAGATTTTATAGCCATCGAATTACTTATGGGCATAACACAAATGCCAGCTTATACGGACTACTGGAGTCGAAATTTGCGATATGACAAAATAGCCAATGTTATGCAGTTAAAACGGTACCAACAGCTAAGAAGAAATTTACATTTTACTAACAATGAAGAAATAAATAGTGACAGATACTTCAAAATTTGGCCGTTTATGGAAATGATAAGAAAAAATTGTCTGAAAATAGAAGAAGAAAAGAAAATGTCGGTAGATGAGATGATGGTACCATACAAGGGTACAAAAGCCGGTTGTAAAAGGCAATATATGCCAAAAAAGCCTAAGAAATGGGGTTTTAAATTATTCGTCAGATGTGGTGTACCTGGAATTGTATATTATTTTTTACCTTACGGAGGGGATGATACATTCAGAGATAGATATTTCGCTGATGACGAGGAATCTTTTGGTTTGGGTGCTAAGACGGTATTAGCTCTCTGCCAAACAATAAAAACCCCTGAATGTTGCATGGTTTATTTCGATAATTTTTTCTGCTCCCCTAGTTTAGTACACTACTTAAGACACGAAAAAGGAATTCTATCTCTTGGAACATTAAGAGCAGATCGTCTACAAGGTTGTGGTTTTCACACAGATGCGGAATTAAAAAAAAAAGGAAGAGGATCTTTTCAGCAGAAAGTGGATAATGAAAAAAGAACTTGCATTGTAAAGTGGTTTGATAACAAGGCCGTTCATGTGTGCAGTTCGTATGTAAGTGCTTATCCTATGTGTACCATTAAAAGATTCTCTAAAGAAGCAAAAAAGAAAATTGAAATACCCTGTCCATCCATTATCAAACATTACAATGCACATATGGGTGGCGTAGATTTGGCAGATATGCTAGTTGCGCTTTACCGAACACCTTTTAAAAGCCACAGGTGGTATCTTTCAATTTTTTCCCAAATACTGGATATATGTGTTAACAACGCTTGGCTTTTATATCGCAGAGATAATAATTTACTGGAGGACGAAGAAAATGGTATGGGTCTAAAAGAATTTAGAATATTACTTGTCGATTCCCTTCTATTTAAAAATAGAAAAAGAAGATCCGACGGAATTATTACACCAAAAAAAAAAGATTCGTACTCACGTCCAGAATATACCTGGAGAAGATGTTAGAAAAGATCTTTTAGGACACTTTCCAACTTTTACAACCAAAGGACGATGTCGAAACTGTTGCAAAGGACAAACAACTACGAGTTGTTCAAAATGTAGAGCGAGGTTATGTTTAGTGGAATCACGTAATTGTTTTTATGATTTTCATAACTAATTTTTTAAATTTTTTAACAACTTATAATTTATACTTTTTACTTTTATTTTTTGAGTGTTCTAAGTTTTATGTAAAGTTTTGAATTTAACCTGTAAAAATAAATGTTTGATCATCTTTGTAGTTTATTGATAATTTGTAAATGTTTATGGTTTAAACCTCTACTTTATGGTATCTGTTCATAATAACTAAAGAAAAGCACAGTTCCACAAAATGTAATAAAAACATTAAACAAATCTACAATTGTTTTGCTAAAAGTCTTGATAATGCTAAAGACCCTTAGCGAAACAATAATTGTAGATTTGTTTAATGTTTTTATTAAATTTTGTGAAAATTTGATAATTTCCATTTAATCCAATATTATTTAATATATTGGTCCAAACGACAAATATACATCTTGGCGATGTATCTTTCTAGATACGGAGGTATTTTTCTAATCACCTGGCAATGTATCTATTGGTCATCAGTACTTGTTTTATAGTATACCTGGCAATGTGTCTTGCGAGATACATTGTAATATACCGTACGCCTAGCAGTGTATCTTATGAGATACAATGTCAATAAAATGTCAAAAAAATTAAAATAGAAACAAAAATGTAATTGATTATGAAAATGGAGCCCTCTAAAGATAATATTCAGTAAGCAAAAACATTTTTCTTACAGCGGTTATGTGCGCGCCAAGGTAAGGGTTAAATCCGTTAAACAGTTTTCAATATATCCCTAAAAATAATATAAAAAGATAATGAAATACCCTGTAGAACAAAAACTAGCAACATTTCGCCTAAGAAATTTGACCTCAAAGGTTTTAATTTAATGTCAGCTATCACCCATTAGTTATTGTTTCATTTATTATAGAACACCCTGTATAATTCGATTAATTGAAGCCTCTTTTCATTCGTTCTTTCCATACTGTAGAATGATTTACAAGTACAAGTTCTTTCAACGTAACACAAGAAACAGCTCTTTTAAACCAATTTGTAAATAAATTAGTAATAAAACAGTGCTTTCCAACGAGTTTATTCGCTACGTTCTATCCACCATAAAGACTGAACACCGATTTCTTTTGATGATTAGCTGATTTACCGCCATTATTTGGAACATGTCTGAACTCGAACGCCTTCGTTCGGCCGTGTCTGATTCGCTGTTTAAATACAATAATTTTAACAAACGAATTCGTTTGTTCGTTTGTGTTTGGTTTGATTTAAATGCACAATAACGGAACATAAACTGGAATAAGAAGCTTTAGACCCTTTTATTAGTGATTATTTGACTAGTAAGAGTGAATTAAGCGATTAGGACAGTGATTCAGTGTTGGAGGCATCAGAAAATGAACACACTAAAAATGAGATTGTTCAAGAACAATTAGATAAGCACAGTTGAAAATATTGAAGACGGAAAATTCAAAAACTACAGCTAAAAACACAATAAGAACAAATAATTTATATCAATATAAGGTTGAATGTTCGAATAAATGAACTTTGATGGTACACAAGGCAAATATCGAACACAGTATTTAATTAAATCTTGCCCAAGTACTTTCGATCACAAGATCATCCTCAGGGGCATTTCGTCAATTGTGGCCTATCCAGCAATAACCGAATGTCATACATGTAAACTGGGACATAACAAATACACTAAAGACAAACAAACACTTTAAAATTTAAAATTAAAAAAAAAAAAATTTATAATCTTCTTCTTCTTATTTAGTGAAATCCAATTAGTGGAAGTTGGCGACAATTCTGGTATACTTCTTTCGATCCTGTGTGGCTCTAAAGAGTGCATGGGCATCGAGGTTTGTCCAATCCCTTATGTTTTTAAGCCATGGGTATTTCTTTCTTCCGATGTCCCGTTTTAGTTCTATCTTCCCTTCTATAATGAGCTTTAAGAATTGGTACTTGGAATTTTCAAATATATGACCCAGATATGCAGTTTTTCTTTTTTTTATTATTGGCAGCAATTCTGGTTTTCTGCCGATTCGATTTAATACTTCGACATTTGTTGTATAGTCTGTCCAAGGAATTTTAAGTAGTCTTCTAAATACCCACATTTCAAAGGCTTCCAATCGGTTCATCACATTGGGCTTTATGGTCCAGGATTCTACATCATATAGCAGTATGGAGTAAATGTAACATTTTACAAAGCAATATCGAAGCGTTAAGTTAAGGCTTCTGTTGCTTAGCAAGGTTCTCATATTAGTAAATCATGTTCTGGCTTGCTCAATCCTGCTACGTAGCTCTATGTCTGGATCTAAATCTTCAGTTATCCAACTACCAAGATATCTGAACTTAGGACCTTTTGGATGTTCTTATTGTTAACTCTAATATTTATTAGCATATTTTGTGTTCTACTAACCACCATTACCTTCGTTTGTCTATATTAATCTTCAAGAATTTATAATAGAACATACAAATAAAAGAATTACTAATTTGATAATGTCTTACGGTGATAGGGCTTTAAATTGTCAATTTACAAACCATGTAAAACAAGCTTAAAAAAGCCTTCATGGGTCTGATTTGCTGTGTGGCGCTTCTAAACCAAATATTAAAGATGTAAGTTCGTTATAGGCGACACATCTAACGGGTCGCGACATTTTTCGAGCGACTGACTATGAGACTGAAACATTTTGGTTTCTTATGCGCTGCATTGCGCTTTAATAATAGTATCGCAAGAAATAAACGAATCCATTATAGAAATAACTTTGCTGCTATTTCAGAAATGTTCAACCTTATGATTGTCAACTCTCACTAAAATTTGGACTGTGGTTAGTAAGTGATTATTAATGAAATGCTTGTAGACTTTAGGAGAAGATTTCGATATAAGATGTATATGCCAAATAAACCCAATAAATATAGCATAAAACAATGTGTTTGATGCCAAGACACATTATCCATTCAATGCGTTTATGCTGGAAAAGATTATTCTCCTAATCCAAAAAACCTATCAAGTCCCACACTTAAAGCTTTACAACCTGTACAGCCTATTACAAACAATAATCAAAACCTTACGGCTAATAACTGGTTTTCATCAGGTAAGTTAACCAATGAATTGAACAAATATGGACTAACCTATACAGGAACAGTGCAAAAAAAACAAAGAAGAGATTTCTACTGAATTTTTGTCTAAAAAAACCTCCCTGACTTGTCAAAAATTTCTGAATTTACAAAAGACCTGACACTCCTATCATATGTACCGGAAATACAAAAAAGCGTAAATTTGTCATAACGCTGTGTGCGTTATATCATACAGCTACAATAGAAATTAATGATACAACAGAAGGGGGAGTTCACAGTTTAGACCAAAAGTGTACCTGTAATAACTTATGCCGTAGAAGTAGGTGTAGATCACTGACGATATTTTATGCAATAATAAATATTATGGTTGTAAATTACCATGTTATTTATAACAGTGCAGTAGATACCTAATAACAACATAATCGACACACAATAATTTATTATTTCTTTGGGAAGAGAACGTATCAAGAACCACCTTAATATGAGGGATAAAATCAGAAATATTTCAATTTACCTTTGAGGTATGATAAAGCGTTTTATTAGACTAACTTCAGTATAACTCAGACAAGGTAATCTCCAATATAAGAAAATATGGCGATGTCACATGTGTTCGAACGACCACAAACATACAAAAATGTGCTCAGTATAAATGTACGAAGGGCATTTGTAAGAATCATACCATTGATATCGTTAAATGTTTGCAGTGTTTTCAACAAGTCTCACTATGAACCACTATATGGTCTATAGTGACATTTTTAATAAAAACAATATTTTAAATGGGAAAAAAAATCCACAGAAAACTTTGCCGGTCACAATTCTCTTCATGAAAGAGATATTATATTTATCTTTACTTATCTTAATAATCCGATGTAAATCGTTGCAAATCTCTTTACTAATATCATTGTTCGGACTAATGTAATGGTCCTAAGCCTTTCTACCGTTAGGTGTAAGGCTGGTGGAGTTAAGTTTTGCACTGTTGTCTCCATGCTTTGCGGTCTTGTGTTAGATTTCGTGCACTTTCCCATGTGCAATCCTTTCTTCTCAACTTCTTTTCTGATTTAGTCTACCCACCTAACTCTTATTCTTACTCGTTTGTTTTCCCTTGCACTCTCGTTTTAAACACTCGTTTTATAAATTTTTCATTCGACATTCTACACACGTGCCCGAACCATTTAAGTTGCCCCTCTACTATTTTTTCGTTTATTGGTTTTAGTTTTAGGTTTTGTCTGATTGTTTTGTTTCTTATTTTATCTGTCCTTTTTTTGTTTGCTATTTTCCTCAGGAAACTCGTTTTGTTTAACGACTGTCGTTTTTATCTTCCCCGGTATTTCTTTTTTCCCCAAAAATGATCTTTGTTCCCCATACGTCCTTTCTTTGGATTTTGTCAAACGCCTTTATGACTTATGACCATCTAGGCTTTTTTGAAAATTGCTGACAGTTGGGATCTTAGATGTTTCGGCATATTCAATTCTGCAAACAATTAAAATGTTTAGCATGTTTTAGTATATTTTAGCACGGACCGCATTATGTTATGACTGATAAATAAGATTGTAGACAGTAGCGAAGAGGCTGGACTTACTTTAAATATCAAAAAGACGAAATTCATGACCATCGCAAAGACACAACAACAGGACACGTTATGGATTAGGGACGAACTCGTTCAAAAGGTGAACAGATATACATACTTGGGAACAATCATAACCGAAAACAACGATTACACACAGGAAATCAAATCACGTATAGGAAAAGCCCGATCAACATTCAATACTATGAGAAAAGTACTTTGTAGCAATGATCTGAGTCTGCAACTTAAAGTACGAATGCTTAGATGTTATGTATTTTCTGTGTTATTATATGGAATGGAGGCTTGGACGCTTAAAAAAGATATAAGTAACAGAATAGAAGCGTTTGAGATGTGGGCTTATAGAAGAATTTTAAAAATAAGTTGGATCGATAAGGTTACGAACAACGACGTTTTAAAAAGAATGAACAAGGAAAAGGAGATATTAAATACAATTAAAATAAGAAAATTGCAGTATCTGGGTCATGTCATGAGAGGTGAGAGATATGAGTTGCTGCAGATCATTATACAGGGAAAGATACTGGGCAGAAGAAGCATAGGCCGACGACGTGTATCCTGGCTAAACAATTTGAGGCAGTGGTACAATTGTAACTCTGTTGAGCTGTTTAGAGCAGCAGTGTCAAAGGTGAAGATAGCCGTGATGATAGCCAACCTTCTTAAAGGAGACGGCACTTAAAGAAGAAGCATTATGTTACCATATCCCAGTATGGACGGCTTTTTTATTTCCACTATGGACCATGGCGCATCAAAATACAAATGACCAAAAATTTTATTAAAGTGGTAGAGCTAGGTTTTAAACAGTATAAGACGATATTGAAGTTATGTATGGATTAGATATCCGAATCAAATTCAAGCTGAAAAGGATACATTTCAGCAGATTAAAAAAAAACATGAACATGGAAATATAGCTCTGCTGCGACGATAAAATAGCTAGGAAAGTAAAATTCCCACTATAGACCGGGTCCCACTATGGACCAGTTTCTATCTATATCTATTTATATAGCCCTTGCTCTCCAATTTTGGACATGGGTCTCCTCTTCCTTTTTCCACGTCTCTCTATTGTAAGCAGTTTGTGTCCACTTCGGGCCTGTGTGTTTTTCAAGTCATCTGATCATCTCATTTGTGGCCTTCCTGTTTTTCGTTTATACCTATATGGTCTCCAGAGTATAATAATGTTATTCCATCTGTCGTCTTTTTGTCTTATGGTATGTCCAGCGAACTTCCACTTAAGTTTTGCTATCTGCGTTGGTACATCGTTCACTTTTGTTTTGTTGCGGATCCAAGTATTTCTTTTCTTGTCTGATGTTCAGCGTTTGCCTTTCGATGGCTCTATGGGTCTTTGCTATTTTTTCCATGTTTTCCTTTGTACACGTCCAAGTTTGAGAACCGTAGGTGAAAACAGGAAGTACACATTGGTTGAAGACTCTTGTTTTTAAATATTGAGGGTATTTTCTTATTTTTAGTATATAGGAAAGTTTTCCGAAGGATACCCAAGCCAACCGTATCGTTCTGTATATTTCTTCGGTCTGATTTTCTTTATTTAATGTAACTAGTAGTCTCAAATATACATCATTTTACTTGTTCTATAGTTGTTTGTGCAATTGTAATTATTAATTCATCTGGTTGGTTGGTCATAATTTTCGTTTTATTATAATTCATTTATAGAACTATTTTTGTTGATTCGCTATTTCTCTAGTGTTTGGGAAAAAGGGCATAAGTCAAATTTATGCTATATTGACTTAAGTACACTTTCGACATGGAAATTAATCAATTTAGTTGTGATCCAAAGGACATAAGTCTATTGTATTTCTAACCGCTTTAATCTCTATTGATCTAATAGACGCAAGTCGTGTAAAGCCGGTTCTGTTTGGACAAACGGACTTATGTTGACTAAAGTCTTTTTTATCGCGGCAACCGTATATTTACACTTGCCAAGGACAGGCTGACTTAATTCCGTATGACCCGTTACAATAACAAACACGTATTGCTTTTCAGTGATAAAAATTTGTATTTACATGTGTTTTTGCGAACGTAAAAATGTCAGAAAGATGTAAAAGAATTATGAAGATGATTAAGGAGCAAAATAATGGTACGTAACCGTTTAATACTGTTTTATCTGTAAAAATGAATTTTATTGAAAATTTAAGGTTATGTGTAATATTAAGTATGTTTATTAAAATTAATAATTCTTTAAATAGTGGTCATTCTTTACATTATACATTCATATACAGAGTGTGTAGATTAATATTTTGAAGTTGTTAATCACGAAATTGAATATTATGTTATTTGTATTGTGCACTGACCACACATAAACGACTACTTTCTCCTATTAATAAAATAAAACCGAAATTTTACAAAAACGTAGGTATAACTCTAAAATGTGATATTATTTTTCAGATAATACACATCAACAAGAATGGGAGTTTCGAGATAGTGATGGATATGATAGTGATGCCGACCCAGTATTTGAAATGAAACAAAGTGATGGTGATTATGAAAGTGATGATAGCGACCTTGAAGCTGCTCCTTCCATTAGGAGTAATAAATTTCAGAATAATAGTACAGAGATGCTCAATAAAAATATTGTACAACAGCGTAACAACCAAAGTAATCATCAAGATGCAGTATGCTTACATAGAGCCGCCAAAGAAAGTGAACAAATTGACGAACAAGAGAATGTGCTGCAGATTTTCAAGCCTTATGCGAGGAAACTAAAAACAGAAAGAAAAGTAAAACGAAACACTGGTAAAGAATATATTACTGCTAAAGGAAAAATTCAGCGAAAACGTGAGATTAAGAAGGTAGTACCATGCAGAATGAAATGCAATGTATGGTTAAATGCTGATTTAAGAAAAACTATATTTGATGAATATTGGCGACTTGGCACCCATGAACGCCGAATGAGTTATATAAGTAAATGTGTTACTTCCCAAGAAATTAAATGTCGTCGCATAAGAACACCCAATAGCGGCAAGGAAAGAGTAGTAACTTACAAATACACTTTTGAAATTGACGGACAACGAAAACTGGTGTGCAAAAAATGTTTTCGAGGAACTTTAGATGAATCCGAAAAATTTATTCGCAACACACTTAAAAATAAGGCGCAAAGTAAAACTGGTGTAGTCAAAGATGATAATCGCGGAAAGTGTATACCCAAAAACAAAACGTCTCCTGAGCGAATACAACAAGTTATAACCCATATAAACTCATTCCCCAAATACGAAAGTCATTATACACGCCGAGTGAATAGTAAGTTGTATTTACCTGTTGACCTCAATTTGACTAAAATGTATAAACTATACCGTGCAGCCACAGCTGAGCCAGTTAGTCGTACAATTTACGAAGTCGAGTTTCACAAGCTTAACCTGGCTTTTAAAAAGCCAAAAACGGATGTATGTCACAAATGTGAAGTTTTGAAAATGGAGTTGACTATCATTAATGATGAGGAAAAGAAAAATACACTTAAAGAACAACAAACAAAGCATCATGAAGAAGCCGACTTAGCATATACTTGTAAAAGTAAAGACAAAAAATTAGCAATGGAAGACCACTCAGTGTTGTGCTATACATTTGACCTGCAACAGTGTCTTCCGACACCGTATTTAGAAACATCGGTTTCATTTTACAAAAGGAAATATTGGACCTACAATCTTACAATACACAATTGTGGAAATGGTTTTGCTTCATGTTATTTATGGCACGAGTCGATGGCAATGAGAGGAGCAAACGAAATTGCTTCATGTCTTTTTAAGGAGCTTATGAATTTACCACCCGAAGTGAAGAAAGTGATTTTGTACTCGGATACTTGCGGTGGACAAAATAAGAATTTCTACGTAGCAAGTATGTTCTTAACTGTTCTTCAAATAAAAAATTCCTTAGAGGAAATCGATCACAAATTTCTTGTGTCAGGCCACTCACACATGGAATGTGATGCGGATCATTCCGTAATCGAAAAACAAAAAAAAACAAGTGGTATGCAAATATCACATCCACATGATTGGGCGACATTAATACGATGCGCAAATAAAAAGAAACCTTTCCAAGTGCTTGAAATGTCACAAGATGATTTTTATGACTTTGCAGCCTTGTTGAAAAGTGTCTTTGTAAAAAGAAAACAAGATAGTGAAAAACGAAAATTTCTATGGCACGACTGCAAATGGCTCAGATACACAAAGGAACAAGGACTGATATATTATAAAAAATCACTTCAAGAAACAGAAGACTTCTCCATTCTGAATTTAAATCGCCGTGGCCGTCCGGTTGCACTCTCTTTATCAAAAAAATATACAGAGCCACTTGCAATCTCCAAGGCCAAGAAAGATGATCTCTTGGAATTACTACCCCTTATTCCAGATGTGTACAAAGGCTTTTATGAACAACTTGTACATTCAAATGCAACTGCTGACGTTGACCCAGATTTAGAAGACCTAGATCCAGACGCTGAAAATCCTGACTTCGAAGAGGTACATACGTAATAAACACTTGCAATGATGTATTTTACTTCTATTATTTTTTTCAGCGAATAAAACTTTATCCATTATTTTACGTTTTTGTATTTACCTGTGTTTCTATATGTTATTCGTTTACTACCATACTTATTATTATTTAACCATAATAACAGTCTTGTCAATATTACTATACTTAATGGCGACCATGTTAGTTCATATAGACTTAAGTCAGCAATCGCAATCAAAGTCAGATCCAGAGGACTTAAGTCAATCAAAAATCATCAATTTGAAAAGATATAACCTATTTTATTATTGTCTATAGGTTTGGTTAATATATCGTATTTTAATATTAGTATAAATATAAGTTTAATTTAAAAATGGATTTATACGACAAGAATGAAACCTTTAATAAATCCTCCTGAAAAACAACAGATTTAGACTTATGCCCTTTTTCCCCAACACTAGAGATTTAATTCATTCATCATATTTCGTAATTCCTACCTTTAATCTGTTACAATGTCGTCAGCATATCTCAAGTGATTCAAGTATTGGCCATGTACGTTAATAACCCGTTTTTCCCATTGTAATTTCCTCAGAACGTCTTTTAAAGCTTGGTTGAATAGTTTGGGTGGTATAGTGTCACCCTGTCTGACTCCTAGCCGTATTTTAATAGGCTCCGTTTGTTCAACTATTTTAATGGATTTGCTTGATCATATATATTGGAAATTAAGTCCTTATATCTATAGTTTATTCTCCCATTTTGTAAAGAGTTCTTTACTGCCCAATATTTCACCTTATCGAATGCTTTTTCAAACTCTACAAATGCCATATACATTGGGATTTGATATTCGTTGGCCATATCAATTAATATTTTTATCGTAAGCACATGGTCGCTTGTACTGAATCCTTTTCTAAAATCGGCTTGCTCTCTTGACTAATAATTATCTAACTTAGTTGTTTGTTTCTTAGTAGTCTTATCTATTCTGTTTGTTAGTAGTTTATTGAACAGTTTGTACATTACATTAAGTAGCGTTATAGGCCTATAGTTTTTCAGATCTTTTCTATCGCCTTTCTTAAATAGTAATAGTGTTATTGCCTCGTTCCATGTGGTGGGTATTTGTTTTGTGTTCAATATTTTATTCATTAGTACATAAAGGACTTTACCTGTAGTTTTCCCCCTATTTTGTAGCATTTCCATCTGTAGTTATTCTATCTTTCTCAGGAGATTTGTTGTTCTTCATTTCTTTGAGTACCTTTTTTATTTCATTTTTACTGATTTCTGGTTGTAGGTCAGAGTTAACGTTCTTTATTTTCAATTGTAACTGATTACGTATTTCTTGGGTTGGTTTTTGTTCTGTTTTATAGATATTTGTATAATATTCGCTCGTTATCTGTAAAATTTGTTTTATATTGTTGGTCTCCACTCTATTAATTTGTCTGTTTCCCAGATTCCGATTTAAGCACTTTATGTTTTTATTTTTTTTTATAGTTTTATTTATCTTTTCTTCCTGTACTCTTCGTTTACACTCTTTGAATTTTTTCAAATCGTTTTGTTTATTTCTTTGTATTCCATTTTATTTCTGTCCCCTTATTTTCGTAATGTTCTTTTTATGTTCATAAGAATCTTTGTTTCCTGGGATATGAAACTTTCTTTTTTTGTTGTTTTTGTGTGCTATTGCTTTACCCCCTTTCATTAGAGTTTTAGTAAATATCATTTTTATTTCATCTATTCTTGTTTTACTTTTTCCATGTCTTATTTCTGATTATTTTTCATTTTCTTTCTTGTTTCAGATCTACTATTAATGACCAGCTTGGCTCGGACTAGTCTATGATCGCTACCAGTTAAGAAGCGATTTAGGGCTCTTACGTCTTTAACCATGGATTTTTGAGTTGAAAGAATATAATCAATTTCGTTTTTAGTTTCACCATTGGGACTAATCCTTGTACATTTACTTTTGGGATTTTTTCTTAAAGAATGTATTCATTACATACAGTTGCTTTTAGTCCAAGTAATTCATCAATCTGTGTCCTATATCATTTCTTTTGCCGTATCCACGGTGTCCTACTTTGTCTTCTTCTTTATATAGTTGTTTTTCTATTTAGGCGTTGAAGTCCCCGATTATTAGCGTTAATTTTGATTTCCTTTCTTCCATAGCTGTTGTTATGTCTTCGTAGAAATGTTCAATATCTTCATCGCTGTAGGTACTTGTTGAAGCGTACACCTGTATGATTTTTAAGGACGTTCTTTTTAATTTAAGCGTCGTGTATGTTACTCTATCTAATATGACCTTGGTAGATTGTATGTATTTACCTACTTTTTTATTTATTCTAAATCCTGCTCCATTGTTGGTGTTTTCTTCATTACCTTTATAGTATAGCAACCATGGATCAGTTTACCCTGTATAATCTGTAATAAATTATTTTCTTGTGTTATATTTTTCCTAAATGTTTAATAAAAAAAATTAACTAATTAAAATATAACATATATTTTACATGTGTAAAACCATGCAGGCTTTTTACTCGTCGGCATCATTGACCCAACGTGCATTAGAAGGTTAACTAAATCACCATACCAATTAAGGGTTAAATATTTTCACCCCGAGAAGAAGTGGCACTCACCCTTACCGTAAAAGCACAAATCGGCACTATATAACTTTTTCTTTTGACATGTTTTCTATGCGCGTTTCAAATTTTATGCCAATTGAAGCAGCTCTTTACAAATCTCAGCAAAAACCGTGAAAGAATGGACTAATACTGCGCTGTAAATATTTTACGCTGTGTGCATCAACTACGGATATGTAAAATGGTCTGATTTGCATTCGATTATTTTTAGAAAAAGTCAAATGTGAGGTAAGTATACGTAAAATATACAGCAATACATAACATTATACCAAGTATTGTTTTAGTGAAGTAATAATCTTTAGAAGCTTCATACCGTGCAGGAAAACTTTTCAAGTTTTGTACCGAAGGTTGACGGAGACCTAATATTCATTACCGTAAGAGCTGCGCTCGCTGTTCTCAAAATTAATGGCAAGGAAAAGTTGCTCTTACATGTATGTATGGGGTAATTTGTTTACTGTCAGCCTCGGTTTTAACCTTCAAGTTGAAAAGTTATAATTGTATTGTTAAATTGTTCGATATTATTTATCTATGACTAGTTTAAAAACAAAAACAAAAAACGTTTTTAAAGCTTGATTTACACATCAAAAAGGTGGCAAAATATAATTTTGTGTTATTTTTTTTATGTTAAATATTTTGGTTTAGTATAAAGTTTCAGTTATTTAACCAAAGTTATCTTGATATTCAATATCGAATGTTTTTTAATCTGGTGTTTTATGTTTATTTTCTCTTAAGGTATGATACAATTGGAATATTTTTTTATAGCTTAAAATTTTCAGTAGTTTTTTGATCTGGTTATATGAGGCCATTATTTGCAAAACTCGCTAATCGACAAAATTTTAGAAACATGTTTTTTTGGTTAAGTATATTTCAATTCTAAATAGAAATCGACTGATACAATTAAAATTTCACAAAACTCGTTCTTTAGCATACAAATGATGTAGAGAAAATTACAGTTATTTGCAGAACTCGCTCTTTGCTTAGAACGTATACTTGCAAAACTTGCCGTTTGCTCTACCGCCAATGAAATTCGCCGGTTGGTTCACGTGACCAACACGCTATTACAACAGCTGTGTTGAAGAAACGGATTTTCAGTAGTTTATAATTATTCAAGCTACTAAAGAGTTGTATTTTGGCGAATTAGTAACAGTTTTTTATTTTTATGGAGTTAGAAAGTGAAAATGTTTGTTTTGTTAAACCTAGTCCACAGGGAAAAGGACGCAAAAAAGTTCTTCAGTCAGAAACACATAAAAGGAATGTCGATAAACTTGCTAGGTAAGTTATTAAAATTTATGATTTTAGACTTGTGCGACAATAGTTTGACTTTTTACGCAGTTTAGCTTGTTTTTCGCGTTATAACGTTGAGTAGGAATAGACAAAAAGTTTATTAAAAGAGTTGTATTGTTACAGAAATACACCAAAAGCACTGCCGGCCTTTCCAACTTGCGGTCATAACGGACGACCCGGATTGCCGTATTATTGTACTACACTCACGATGAAGCAAGTGGCAGATTTTCATGCCTACCTTTATCAGTCAAAAGATAAAAGTAAGCAAGATCTTTTGATATTGGCGTGTTGTAAGGGAGAAAAACCGAAAAGAGGGAAATCCAATCATGCTGCGGTGTCGATAAAATACCATGTACGTTTGAGTGAGGGTAAGATGATTAGAGTATGTGCCAAGTCGTTTCTAGGAATCACAAATTTAAGCAAGGACCGCATACAAAGAATTGTAAGAAATTTTGTTGTCACTAGGGAGCTACCCAGAGAACGTAGAGGAGGCAATAGAGTGGGTCCAAAAAATGATGAAAAAAGAAACTGCATAAAAAAATTTATAGAATCCATAACATGTACAGAGTCTCACTACTGTAGAAGCAAGACAAGCGTGAGGGTCTACTTGCCATGTGATATGAATTTTAAGAAACTTTTCGACCATTATCTTCGGAGAGTGCCTTAGCCTATGCATGTGAAGCTTAGTTATTTTAGAAAGTATGTCAATGTCTACTACAACATCGCTTTTGGAACTCCGCTGACTGACTGTTGTTCCACTTGCTTGAGAACAAAGGAGCAATTGAAAATAACAACTTCTTTAGCTGTTCGGCAAAAGTTAGCTACTGAGCATCGTGTTCATATCGTAAAAGCAAAGGCTTTTTTCCAACTACTTAAAAATCCAATACCCAACACAACTTACTTTTCATTTGACTGCCAAAAAAACTTGGCACTGCCTAGACTGCCTGATCAAGCAGCATATTTCAGCCAGCAAATAAACTATAATAATTTTACAATTGTTGCTGGAACTTCTACCGATAAATTAACACCAAGGAATGTGTTTTCTTACGTGTGGACAGAAATTGACGCTCGAAAAGATTCTAATACAATAGCGTCAGCTTTGCAACATGCTCTAATGAATTTTGATTTTGATGTCAGCATAGAAGCAGTACGGTTCCAGTACAGTAAGAATCGCCAAAACATATTAAACAAATTGAATTAATTTTTATCAATCAAAAGCGAATTATTGCCTCCCCCAGATACCGTGAGGCAGACCTTTGAGGGTACAGATATACGGAACTAATAACCAATATATATAAGGAAGCCAAAACAAAAATTAAAGTATATGAAGGAACAAAATCATTACAAATAAGTAGAGGCGTGAGACAGGGTGATACAATATCACCGAAACTTTTCAATCAGGCTCTTGAAGATACTTTTAAAAGATTAGAATGGGAAAAAAAAGGTATAAAAATTTATGGACAACGCTTGAACCATCTAAGGTACGCTGATGACATCGTATTGATAACCGATAAAAAAGATGAATTATTTGAAATGATGAAAGAACTGGACGTAGAAGCTGGAAAGATAGGCCTTAATATGAATTACAGCAAGACCAAAACTATAACAAATACAGATGAAGACATCACAATGAGAATCGGACAAGATGAAATAGAACAAGTTAAGGATTATATATATCTTGGTCAAACTATAAAACTTAACAAAGAGAACCAAACAGCAGAGATCAAGAGACGAGTTAGACTGGCATGGGCGGCATTTGGCAAACTAAGCTACATTCTTAAAAACAAAAGATATCCACAGCATCTTAAGACCAAAGTATATAATCAATGCGTACTCCCTGTTCTTACGTATGGCTCCCAAACGTGGACATTTACAAAAGCAAACATGGACAAAATCATAAAAACCCAAAGAGCAATGGAAAGACAAATGTTGCACATAAGACTAATGGATAAGAAGAGAAACGAGTGGATAAGAGAGAAAACAAAAGTGAGGGATGTTAGACAAGAAGTTGCAAAATTGAAATGGAGATTTGCCGGACACAATATAAGACAAAAAGAAGACCGATGGAACAAAATTCTTATAAGTTGGAGACCGTGGGAATATAAACGAAGCAGAGGAAGGCCCCAAATGAGATGGGCAGATGATATCAAGAAGCACGTGGGCTCTAGATGGATGACTGTTGCGACAGACAGAGAAGAATGGAAAAGGATTGGGGAGGCCTATGTCCAAAGATGGACCGAAGAAGGCTAATTAGATAGATAGATAGAGAATTAATTTTTCCGATCGTAGGTCATTCCTTTATTTCGCCTGATCGCATCTTCGGCCTTATAGAAAAAGACATTAAAAAATGCCTGTTATCGTGGTAATTAGTGGCTACGACGATTTAATCAGAAAGCATTCCACTGTACGGAAAATCGGTATCGACTGGGATGTGTTTGATTGGAGGACACAAACAAGACGAGTTACTAAGCTCCCTAATTCATGGCACTTTGAATTTAATAAGGCAAAGCGGTTTATTTTTTACAAAAAAGACAAAAATGTTCTAGTACAAGGTGAACCCAATTACCGCAATGACGTTGGAAAAGCTAAAAGCGTGTGCAAGAAAAATTTTTCACTTTCTTCAATGGCTTCTAAGAAATTACCACTGGGAACAGAATCAAAGGGGGATAAAGGAACTATTAATAATCTCCTTTCCAAACACTATGGAGAAAATTGGAGAAGGCTTCCTGAACTAAATTTTTACAAAGAGCACCTGAAGACAGGTTCTACCTCACCAGAAGAAACCGTTGCTGGTTTGTAAAATTGCCAAAATGCAGAAAACGACTGTTTTTTGTTTGAGCGTGACTGATTGAGACTGCTTTTGATTTTTTTTGTTTAAAAACTTTCTTTATATGATTAAAAATGTTAAAGTTTTATTTTCATGAATAAATCCCTTATGCTTTTTATTGAACTAAATACAGTTTATTTTTATTTTAGAAATTTATTTGCAAAACTGGTTATTTGCAACAAACATTATTTTTTTTCTAAAAATCTGTAAATATTTTAGGCTAGAAACTTCTAATTTCCACTGCTAAATCCTCTAAAAAACATTAATAAAATTCTTTACGTTGTGAACTAAACACTACTCGGCTGTTAATCGTTTTTTTTCGATTTCCCAAAAAATTACTTCCGAGCAAAGAGCAAGTTTTGCAAATAATGGCCTCATATTAATGATTAATTTATTATAATCCAGGGAATCTTAAGAGTTCGTGTATCAACCATTCCAATGCTGTTATATTTGGCTGGTAATGAAAACAATGTCGCTGTCAAAATATAATTAAACAAAAATTTCCACGGATAACTAGTATTGAACAAAGATTTAAAATTAAATAATTATACAATCGACTCCAATAACTCCAATAAAAATATTTTTCTACAAATACAAGTGACAATAAAAGCGAAAATACAAAAAAAGAACGGAATAACGGAAATTGTGGATATAATAATTTAGAAGTAACAATTACTCATTTCTTAAATATAAGTAACGTCAAACTTATCCTGCTTCAATATAAAAATAGAAACATAAGGATCTTTGACTTATCGTAAAAGGCGACTAACGAGAGCATCCGACTGCTGCCCTTTCACCAACAGTCGATCTTAGCCTTACCCAATTATTTATCCTCAACTCATCTCATCCACACCCCGAGTGTTGAAGAAGTCGTTTTGACCGTCTTTGAGTGAAAGGAGTATAGTTTGCACGGGTGTTGTGTGTGGCATATACATATCGTACATTCTACACATAAACTGCATAACCAAAAAAAATCATAAAGCATACATTATACGAAAATGCCACCATGCAGATTAAGCTGGATGAAAGCACAAAAACTAATCTCATAAGACTACAACGGGGAGTAAGACAATGAGACACCATATTTACCAAATTATTTACCCTTGCTCTAGGAGACATTTTTAAGAAACTAGAATGGATTAATAAGGGTATAAACGTCGACAGATCATACTTAAACCATTTGAGATTCGCAGATGACATAGTTTTAATAGCCAATAATATCCAAGAACTAAATGATGTTACAACAATTAAATGCAGTTTCAGGAGCGGTAGGCTTAAAAATGAACTACTGCAAAACAAAAATACTGAGCCGAGACCAGACAAATATAACAATACAAAATCATACCATAGAAAATGTTGAACACTATGTATACCTAGGTCATGTTATCAAACTAGGTAAACCAAATTCTTCAGCCTGTTTGCATCCACTCCTGGACAAAGGCCTCCCCATGAGTTCTCCACTCTTCCCTGTTAAACCAAATTAAGATGCTAAAATTAAAAGATGCTTTCGGCAAACTAGCATATATCTTGAAAAACACCTCCATTACTGTAAACTTACAGAAAAAGATGAATAACATATGCATAATACCAGTTTGTACCTATGGCTTATAGACAGTAGCCGCGTTGTATAAACAACGCAAAGAGCAATGGAACGAATCATGCTTGGAATATCACTGAGAGACAAGATTAGAAACATCGAGATAAGACGTAGAACGAAGATTAGGGATATTGTGGAAGAAATTACAAAAATAAAATGGCACTGGGCAGGTCACGTAGCCCGATATAATGACAACAGATGGACACAGAGAAGCATGGAGAGACCTTCAAAAATATGGGTAGATGACATAAGAGCAGTCGCAGGTAAACAGTGGATTGAATTGGCGCAAGATAGAGAAAGATGGAAGCAATTGGGAGAGAACTACATTTAGGAGTGAATGAAAAATGGTTGACAAAGAAGAAGAGAGAAAACATACAAAAACGGCCTTAAAACAAATTATCAAAATACAAACAAAAGACGCAAGCTACAAAAATACTAATTAATCCAGAAAAAATGAGCCAGAGGGGTCAACTTCTTCAAGCGTCGAGTCGCCTAATGGGGCGTAGTACGGAGCTGAGACTCGAGGCTCAAACAAGCAATACTGTTCAATGATTATCACTAGAGATAGCGGAGATATAGCACCTCATACTGTCCGGCATTGTGTAGGGTAGGTCATCATATGGGAGTCCCTCTTCTTAAGACTTTCAAATGACCAGCATTTTTTGAAACTCGATTCTAGTGAAGAAAGTCTACAAGAATAAAGAAGTACCTGTTGGACATGAAAGTCAGATAAAGTCACTTCCGTAACCAGAAAGATACCGATGAAGGAGCAAATGTACAATCAGTTTTATACATACTTTCCATTCCTGTTCTCAAAAAAACGACAAGGTACAAGAGGCTAAAAATTGGGAATAGCCAAAATTTTTTCTAAAACTCCAAACAAAAATGAACTGGGAGAGTTAATCATATCGAAAATTAAAAACAAAATAATCTAAAGAAAAGTTGGGTTTGACGAAAAGAAAAAGCCAACTGACGATGCAAAAGCTGGTAGCAACGAAATGGATGTTGTGGCAGCAAGTTCACGTTGTGTTAGGAAAAAGGCGGAAAAGAAACTGGTAGAAGCCTAAGCATTTTCAGAAAATTTTAATTAAGGCTGTTTAGCAGTCAAAACACACTGCGATTTGAAATGGGCGTATCACTTACTTTTTCTCACTGCTTACGCCAGCCGACGACGGGTACAGCTGTTTTCGCAGTGGCGCCGGCCGGCGGGTGGTTTAATGACAAATGCATTATTCGCCATTCAAATTACTTTTGTCGGGAAAACCTTTTTTGTTTGATTATCGTAGATGTTTTAAAAATAATTATCACATTTTTAATTATCACATCAACATCATGGTGTTTATTTATAATAAATTTAAAATAACATAACAATATTATGATCAAAAAAAAATTTAATTTGTTGTCACAAACAAATAAACAATTTTGCAGTTATAGCTTGAAATTGATTTCAAATCAAACTATCTGACCGTACGTTCATGAGATTTGACATCACGCAGCCGATAACGGTGAAACTAAATGCCAATGATGAGTAACACCTTTCACTATTAGATTTTAGTATTTTTTAGCAATTTTCTTTAAAGTTTGAACACGCTTTTCTCGATTATTACTGGACATAAAAAGGTGAAAAAAAAACCAACGATTACAGAAAAAAAACTCTTTCAAGTGATGGGCGTAAAAAGTTTGTTTATAATAGAACGTTAAACTGTATAATCCGATATTCCAAAAGAACTTTCAAAAAAATTAAAAACGTAAAACCATCAGTTTAAAGGCAACATAATTTTGAATAACGTGTCCAAATTTCGAGATATTTTGTGGGTAAATAACAGAGAAAACACTGTATCTAGGTTTTGGTGTACCGATAAAACAGCCTTAAAGAATTCTACACCTAAATGACTCGACTGATGAGGAAGAATTCTCGAATATGGACAGTAACTCAGAAGAATGTCTTTTTAGTTCAAGACATTTTACGGCTGATGTAAGAGAAGAAATGTGGGTACCGTGCCAATATGAGAGCTCTGGGCACACGAGTTAACAAAATTGCTTAGTTTGCGAGTTTTGTCGTTAGAAAAATATTTCATAGTAATCCATATTACCTCATAAATGTTATTCATATTACATGACCATTTTTTCGGTAATTTTTTTTTAATAAGGTAAACCCGGGGAAGTGTGATTATGGGGCAAGTATGAAAGACCCAAAAAAGTTTGTAAATTGCTCAAAAATAAATAAATTAAACTTTTTAAATACTAAAAAATTGGTTTCTTTTGCACTTTTAAATTATTTACACTTGCCTCAAAAATAACACACGCTGTTGTAAGCTAAATTTAAATAAGATTGTCACACTTAATCCAAATTGACGGGAAAGTGTGAACCATGGATACTTTATTTAACATAATTTTCACATCTGATGTTACGAACGTGCCCAAATTTAAATATATGTAGTAAAGTCCGTAAGCATTATAGAAAAAAAAATGTCATGACTTAAAACATCTTCTAAATCATAAAAATCATCTAACTGAAAACTAGTTCACACTTCGATGGGTTCACCTTAATAAAAAAATATATTTTTATGTGTATACAAATTTGTTACAATAATTTGGTATAATAAAATTTTGTCCATGTCCTTTTCATATTTTTATTTATATTTATTTCGATACCTTCTGAAATATTTCAATAAATAAAAATGGTATTCCATAATTCTTGACTTTACTATGTTTATCTCATTTAATACCTTTTAAAATGCAGACCCATTTTAAATTTTTAAGATACTGTAAAACAAAAATTGGATAATATAAAAGTACCGTCAAAATAAAGGATACGAAGATAAAATATTTGCGAAATATTTTAGGTATACAAAATAAGTCATAAATAATAAAAGATCTATATTATATAAGAAGAAAGATAGTATCTAGGTTACGGCATTTACAAAAGAAATAAAAGTAATAATAATAATATAACACAAACAGGGCCTAAAAAAATGGTAAACAGCTTTACAATTTGTTTCCAGCAGCAAAAAACTGATATTGCTGCAAGAAATGAAAGATACAAACGTTTTAATATTATTCAAATAAAAGTCGTGCTCAAAATATATGATTCTGTTAGTAGATGACAGCACGAATTTTATTTTAAGAGCTTTCAGCAATGATCACTATTATGAGCCTATTTCGTTTTGCACACCTAACCGGCAAAGCCACTATGGAAGAGCTGTAAATGTTTTATGAAAACGTAATAGGCCCTTAGATATAACGAAACATCGTTACCAGCCATCAAAAACGAAATAAACAGTTATATTTAGTAGAGCTACAGAAAAAAGTTACTGACTCTACTAACTTTGAGAACGTCTATAAAAAACTCACCTTCATAAATTCAACGCTGGACTCCAAGGGATTGTCGAACCGAAACAAGAGCAGAAAATTCTCCTCCATCGGTAAAAGCTGAGCGAGCTGAAAAAAGTTTAAACGTTGATTGCCTTTTTATGATTTTAAAGTGGATATAAAATACGTTGAATATAAAGTAGTTTCCCAGAGATTTTATTGTTTTACAAATTTAAAAAGACGTTTTTTGTAAAAGGGAAAATGAATAAAAATGCTATGTATACATTTTCGTTTTATTGCCATATTTAATTTATTTCATTTTATAGCACTCTTTATGTGGATAAGTAGAGTACTACACATAAAACATGCAATCTTTGCCCCGTTTTTAATTCTTTATACCAAGATTTTTTTTATTTAAAGAGACAAAGTCGCATCTACCGAAAGGTTATTAGCGACATTTCTGTAACATTTGTAATACTTTTAAATTTAACATTTGTAACAATCAATCATTGTAACAAGTAATTACAATTTGTCAACAATTGAACATTTGTAACAATTAATTTAGATAAATTTTGTGTAACGTATTTATACATCTTAAGTAACCTAATAAATTGTACGGAACTAAATTTTTGTTGAGAAGTGCTTTTAGGTTATTTGGCAAATTATAAGACTGTCTTTGATTTACATATTTAGGACAGTCTATCAAGAAGTGCTTTATACTATCTACTGTATTGCATGTCTCGCATTTTGTAGGTTCACTATTTAAGAAGATATAGGCATGAGTATACCTCCAGTGTCCAAGTCGTAGACGTGTAATAATAGTTTGGCATCTTCTTCTTCTGGCTGTGGACTTCCATGAAAAAAATGTCACTTTGATAGTTCTGAGATTCAAACTAGAGTTATTCCACTTCCGATTCCACGCACTTAACACCTTATTTTTGAAATAAACTTTTAGATCGCCTGCGACAACCCAACACTCTGTTTCTGATGCGCCGCTGGTGATAGCGTTAAGCGCACTAGTATCTACTTCTGCATTCCCTTCTATGCCTATATGAGATGGTATCCACAGAAAGTGGACTCCTGAAGTGGACTTCTCAAATTTTCTTGAGCTTTTATTAATTCGGCCCTGATAATTTTCTTAATGGGGTGATTAGGGTATACATTTTGCATAGCCTTGACTGCGCTGAGAGAGTCAGAAAGAATAGACAACAAAGGATGTTTTTAATATTTACTTGCTTGATGGCTTTGAACAAAATAAATATTTCTGCAGTATAAATTCTGGAATTTAGAGAAAGTTTATATTAAAAAGTGTCATTTGGGCTTACCACTGCTACTCCAACACCAAGTTTACCTTTGGATGCATCTGTATAAATTTTAATACACTCATTGAATTAATGATCTAGGATTATTCCACTGAAGTAGAGACTTGAATTTTATTGTTGGCTTAACTGAGATGTGTCACTTTTGGCATCCGATGTCTCTCTGTTAAGATAACTATGGATTTTTTAATAATAAACTTGACTGAGAATATGGTGCAAAGCTGGTAGGTCTATGGTATATTCTTGAATTGTGGTTATAGGATCTGTTTATCCCGTGATATTCATTAGGAGCATGTTAAATTGATCACCGTTTAGAGGGAAAGGTAGAGGGTGATTTTTTATGAAGTTTTTAGTAGGGTCAAGTAAGAGAAAAAATGAGCATTCAGAAGTGCTTACTGAACTAATTTAAGCTTTTTTAGATTTTGCTTGGACGTTAGGTAATGAAAAATGTTACATTCTTTTGAAGATGGATCTGCTTCAGGTGAAATAATTTCATCAAAGTTCGTTTTTGGTTGATTAATTATGTGACTGTCCTTATTTGATGCATCTACTCTGTTCGGTACCTCCGGGATATTGTAAATAAACATTTGTTCACACTGAAATTGGTTTGTGTCGTTGGATGCTTGCAAGGATATATTTGTTGCGCTAGTGGTTTGGAGTACTGTGAAGCGATGTGTCCTGTCTTCTTGCATCTAAAGCAACCTAAACTGTCTTGAAAAATGTATATTTTATATATCGTGTTTTCAAAAACAAAAGTAACTGACTCTGGTAGTGTTAGATTGTGAGGACTGATATAGATTTGTCTTCGAAAATCTCTATCGATTTCGTTTCATGTTTGTGTTTATAACCCACAGCTTCACTTGAAGCCATATGAATGCATTTTTTAAGTTGCTGGTATAATTCTTCCGCTGATGTATTTTCTTGATTCACATTTTGTAATTTTGTGACCAGTCGTAATTTGTAAAAAAAATCGTTAAATCTTCTTTTAAGCTTTCTAGGTTATTTTAAGGGGATGTTACTTTTTGTCCCTTTTTTATATTCTCTACCTGAGTGTTATTGTTTTTGCGATAGTTAACTACCATGTTGGTCATAAGTAAACGATGGTCGGATCCTCATTCTGATCCAGGGTATACCCTTACGTCAGTTGTTTTCAGCAGGAAAGTTTTGACGTTGGAATACATAGTCGATTATCAAGCGCAGATTCCTAGTAGGTTAAATTCATGTAAATTTGTGGATGTCTCTATGTTAAAAAAATCTATTTGTAATTATAAGAGATATTGTTTCACAAAAATCTCTAACATCCATTATATCTTCCTACGACTCTGTTATTTTCTCCTGTTTCTACTCTGCTGTTTAAATCTCCTAGTAACAATATTTCACAGTTTTCCCTAACTTCAAAGAGTATTTCATTCATCTTGTTGTAGAAATCGTATTTACTTTCTGGATATGAATCTTTGACAATTACGATGTTGTGCCCATTCTTTTTCATTTTCAGTATTAGCAGTTGTTCATTTACTCCCATCCAAGATTTAATATTTATTGTTGTATTGTAAGGAAGGTAGGCCTAGTAGAGCCTCCATAGCTGCTATTGAAGTAGCACGCATGGCACCAATTATTCCCATATACGCTAGTGCTTTGTTTGCAGATTTCTGAGTTTAGATTTTGTAGATTTTTGAAATGTATTTGTACAGACACTCAACCACATACGCACCTGCATTGCCCCAATACAACAGATTTTCATTTAATGGGGTATAAAGATAGATATCGATGCACTACGATAGTAAGCGAAGACAGTAGATGGAGTCCTAGGTAGAAATATTGTAGTCGTTTCCAGACTTAAAAAACTAAAATAAAGTTAGTTATACATTTATTTTTAGAGGTATCTAGTGTTACTTGTTAAACTTTTTAAACAGACATTATGGAGATACACCTGCAAAGAATACTAGTATATTTGGGGCCTACGAATAGGAAACACTGAATTCAGAAATTAATACCTTACTTAAAATTGTTAAAAAATGTTCAATTTATCCGAGTTAAGTTATAAAAGTTAATTGCCAAAATTCCTGAGGCTTCAAAGCGATTGTTCGTCAAATCCGAAAAGTTGTCAAAACTTCATATACAAATATGTATTGGAAGCCACCTATAATATTATAATTAAATATTTGGATTCAACGTCGTTTGAGTTATTTTATTAGGAATTTTCAGACTGTATTCCAACGTTGCATTGATTGTTTTAGCTTGCTGATAAATAAAATTTCATCTCATTTATTTTATTTTATCATTTGGCTTACTATATATGTTTCATAATTTAATAATACTCTAAGAAAATAAAGCAACACTAAGAAGGTTTAAGCTATATTTTGGTATAATATTGCCGGTATAAGCAATCTCCCACTTACTGTCCAACGAATTCGGGCGGATGAGTTGGTGAGTGGTAGGGCGCTCTGTTGTCCTAAGACCGAGAAACCGGTCTCAAAGACAGAGAAACCAAAAAATGGTCAACGGCATCAGGATGTAGAAGGCCAGGAGAAACCACTACATTAAAGATCCTTGTGGATATCTCTAGTTCCATGACAGAGGAAGAAAGTATACATACTGTTAATGATCACGTACTTCGGAATCCAAGATCCGACAGGGGAGGAAGATCGCAACCAGACCACCGGGCCTCTTAGGTCGTAAACCCAGGAAAACCCCGTGTCGTGAAAGTCCACAAGATAGCTACGTGGAACGTCACAACTATGTTTGAAGACGCGAAGTTGCACAATATTCAGCTGGAAATGGCCAGACTAGACATTACTACCCTAGGTATATGTGAGACGAAATGGGATTTGGAGTAAATATTCGAAAGCAATGCATACATTGTCTACCACTCGAGAAAGGCAGAAGGATCCAGACGTACCGAGGTCTCAATTATTGTCAAAGAAAAAATTCGTAAGTGTATTAGAAATTTCGTTCCTGTCAATGATCGCATTATGATGATACAGCTGCAAAATAAATTTTAGCAGAAATATTAATATAATACAAGTCTATGCAGCAACAGATCACAAACCAGATGAAGAAATTGAGCAATTTCACAACCAAATTAAACAAATTCTCCGGAGCACAAAAAACAGGAAGCTACGATTATTAGGAAAAAGTTCAATTTAAAAGTTGGTGCCAAAATTACACAAGATATAAACGGAAAGTGTGGATTTGGAGTAAAGAATGAAAGAGGGAAGAGAATTGCAATATAACAAATACTTTGTTTCAACAACCTAAAGGTCGACTATATATCCGGAAATGTTCAGCTAATCAAGAAGAAAAGGTAGTCAGAAATTAAATCGACTACATTATTATTAACCCTCCGTTAGTCGCTATCGGTCTCACACACCGACGACAAAATTATTCATTCGGGATTTACAAATAACTGTTATTTTTCTATCGCCACTTTCTGTACCTCTCCCTATCAACCAAACTCGTGTTAGCGTACATTCTTACATTCCTGGGTATAGCTGTGTGAGTTTTATAGTTATTTTCGGTGCCAGAGTCCGTAGCGACTAACGGTGTAGCTATTATTTGTTGCAGAACTTGCAGAACAGGTAAATATTTATCATCTTATTATTACATTTTATCGGTAAGTTTTTGTCAATTCTTATTTATAAATGTCCTTTGAAGCTAAACAACTTTGATTCCAACGCTTGTTGGAATTATGGACATGATTCCAACCGACGATGAAAATTATTTTGACGACGAGGAAAGTGAAAGCGAAATATAATCAAATTGAGGTGGTGATGGTGGAAATGAATCGGAACAAGATGTGACAGATGAGAAAAAAGAAAGTGGAAGTAATACCTTACCGTTTATTGAAAAATATAGCGTTACTAGATGAAAAAAGGCTATTTTACCGTAAAATGTTAGAACAAGACAAGATAATTATATAGTACGTAATACAAACTAATGTTTGTATTTTGAGAACGATATCCGATGTGAAAATTAAAACATCAATAAACTTACTTTAACCTTTAATTGTGGCTTATTCCCATTTAAACAGTAATTACTTTAAAATGCACAAGAAAATAGTTTCAGAACAATATTCCCAATATATTGTTATACTAGTGTTTTTCATTTTGTATCTGTTTTTTTTTTCAATAAAATATTTTCAAAAATATTTTTTAGTTATTCCTATAAACAATATAAAATATTTGTATGAAATTTATATTAAAAACAATCTTTTTTAATTGTCGGTCTTAGACACCGTAGCGACTCTTGATGCTCAGTTTTTCCTAGCGACTATCGGAGGGTTAACAGAAGGTTGAGAAAGAGCATTACATATGCAAAAACATTCCCAAGTGCAGACGCAGCAACTAATCATAATCTGCTCTGTGCTGGATTCAAACTATAATTAAAAGTAATAAAAACCCCAACAGCTCAGAAAAAAACATAACAATCGACTCCTAAGAAATGCCATAATAGCAGATTAGTTCGGAAATAAGATAAATCATACGATTAAAAAACATCTAGAAAGATCTGAACAAGAAAATATCGGACAAAATGTAGATATAATGAATTCCGCCATGGTTACCATAGCAAAATAAGTTTTAAAATCAGAACAAGAGCCAGTAACGGAAAAGGATTGGATGACCAATAACATACTAGACCTTACTCATCAAACAAGAAATTGTAAAAATAAAGATGGGACTCGATATAGAGAAATATATGGACAAATAGGATACAGAGTTAAGCGAGCAAAAGAGGACTGGATAGAACAGAGATTTTGTGAGATGAAAGAACTACAAAGAACACGTGACGAGTTTAACATACATAAAAAACCCTAAGAAATTACCTACACTCAGAGAAAAAAAACTCCTCACTTTATGAGAAACTTCAAATTTAAATATTGTTCTGAAGCTATTTTCTTGTGGCATTGTAAATTAATTACTATTTATAACTGGGAATAAGCCACAATTAAAGATAAAAATACGTTTATTGACGTTTCAATTTCCAATTCGGAAATCGTTCTCAAAATACAAACAGTAAATTAAACAAATTTTGTTTTTTGTTACATAGTGAAAAAATTCTTCTAATAATTTAATTTTATCTGACTCATTTATATTGACAATTCAGACATACATTATGCATTTTAAAGTAGACGTCTTTAAAATGATATTGCCAATATTGTTGAGTTGCGCTCCTGGGACGACTTTACTTATAAGATAGTTCATTCGATTACATGAAATCAACTTTAACTTGAGAATATCCGTCAGAAAAAAATCATAGCATGTAATTCGTCTTTAAAAAGACAAACACATGACATGATGACAGTAAAATTCTCCTGTTAGTGATTCCATAGTAAATTATGAGGGAAAACCAGGAAAAAAAACCTCATAATACTATCCCGACATTGTAAGTATTTGCAGAGAACTATATTTGTTCGTGAATTTAGTTTACCTTCAACAAACATCAAAATTCTGATTTTATATGTTACGTTATTCAAAAAACATAAATAATGTATCCTCTATATGTTACTGACTTACTAATACTGGTATTTTCTTATTAATAACTTCCTCTTTCAATATTGGTAACCAGATCCTACTACATTCTGCCGAGGAATTTGCGACACAATTGGCCTCGTTTAGCATAATTAGTTTTAATTGGTTTTTCCCTCATAATTTACTATGGAATCACTAACAGGAGAATTTTACTGTCATCATGTCATGTGTTTGTCTTTTTAAAGACGAATTACATGCTATGATTTTTTTCTGACGGATATTCTCAAGTAAAAGTTGATTTCATGTAATCGAATGAACTATCTTATAAGTAAAGTCGTCCCAGGAGCGCAACCCAACAATATTGGCAATATCATTTTAAAGTCGTCTACTTTAAAATGCATAATGTATGTCTGAATTGTCAATATAAATGAGTCAGATAAAATTAAATTATTATAAGAATTTTTTCACTATGTAACAAAAAACAAAATATGTTTAATTTACTGTTTGTATTTTGAGAACGATTTCCGAATTGGAAATTGAAACGTCAATAAACGTATTTTTATCTTTAATTGTGGCTTATTCCCAGTTATAAATAGTAATTAATTTACAAATTTAAAATTATTCTCGACTTAAATGAAAAAATGGAAGAATGGACCAACTACATAAAAGAGCTCTTCCTGGATACAAGGACGCCACGCAATGCAATAAAGTATACGAATACTGGTCCTAGTATTTTAAAAGCAGAAGTAGAGAAAGCCATCACACAGTAAAACAGTAAAAGAGTAAAAATGGGAAATCTCCAGGCCCTGATCAAATACCATCAGACTGGCTCCAACTTCTAGATGACGACAACGTCTCAGAACACTGCCACAAATATGGTTGGAGTCTTCATTTATATCACTTCCAAAAAAAAAACTCTATATTGGAATCAAGAAGCTTCTATTCTGGTAGATGGCAAAGAAACAGACAAAATTTGTATTCAAAGAAGTGTTAGACAGGGTTGTGTGTTGTCCCCAACTTTGTTTAACGTTTACTCAAAAATAATTTTTAACAAAGCTTTGGAAGACCTCGGCGCTATACAACTAATTGTCAATAATGAAACGATAACAAAAGTTAACCATTTTAAATATCTAGGATGTTGGATAAACGAGACACTAAATCCGGATGAAGAAATTAAAACTCGTATAGAAATTGCAAGAGGAGCATTTATGAAACTTAGATCTATTCTGAAAAATTCTCAACTGAACTTACAGCTCAGAATTAAAATCCTAAAATTTTATGTGTATCCTGTATTACCGTATGGATGTGAAACCTGGATCAGGAAGGTTAACATGATGAACAAATTAGAAGCCTTCAAGATGTGGTTATATCGTAGAATGCTCATAATATCGTGGGTTCAGCACATGTTAAACAGAGAAGTCTTGAACAAAGAAGGTGAAGGTGACCTAATAAAGATGATAAAAAAGAGAAAACTAAAATATCTGGGGCATATAATGGGAGAAAGCAAATACAAGATAATACAGTTGATATATATTATATATTGTGGCTAAACACCCCGTACGGGGTTACGCCGCTTAAGCTCTCTAGATCTATTTTACGAGGTAGATCAGTCCTCATTTTCTTTATTTAATTTTTCTTGTTATTTTTCTCCACTGTTTCCTATCTCTGGTTTTTTCTCTCCATTGTCGTACGCCCGCCCTGTTGAGATCGTTTGTTACTTCTTGTAGCCATGTAGATTTTGGTCTTCCACGTCTTAGTTTACCAGCTGGTGTCCATTCCAATATTGAGAATATTATCGTAGATGTTCTGATCTCCATATATGTCCTAGCCATTTTGCCCTTTGCTGTTTTATTTTACAAACTATATCCTCTTTAATTTCGTTTAGTAGTTCATGATTCGTTCTTTGTCTATATTGGTTTTCATTAATTTTTATTGGTCCTAATATTGCTCTTAGTATTTTCCTTTCTAGTATTCTAAGGTCTTCCTCTTGTTTTTTTGTCATGCTAAGGGTTTCGGCAGCATACATCGTAGTCGGTCGAATTATTGTTTTTTATATTTTCATTTTCGATTTTTTGCTCAGTAATTTATTTTTTAGAAGCTTTTTATTTGCATAGTATGTCTTATTTGCTGTAATTATCCTTTCTTTAATTTCTGTTTCCCTTTCTCCATTGTTTGCTAATAATTTTCCCAAATACTTAAACTTTTCTACTTCTTCAAATATAATTCTCCCAGTCTAACCTTTTTGTTTTCATATTTTTTGTCAAATCTCATTATTTTTGTTTTTTCCTGATTTATTACTAATCCCATTACTTTCCCTTCTGCTACCAATTCTTTTAACATACTTTTCATTTTTTTTTCTGTTCTTTGTTATTATCACAATATCGTTCTGAAGCTATAGTTTTATTATAAAATATTATAACTATTCCCAGTTATAAATAGTAATTAAATAACAATATCGTCGGCATATGCTATTATTTGTCCCTCTCTCGTTCTAAGTGTACCTTTATTGATTTTTCTGACTATATTTTCCAGGGCAAGATTAAACAGAGTTGCAGATAATGAATCTCCTTGACGTACACCTTTATTTATAACAAATTCTTCTGTGTCTCCTTCTTGTGTTTTTACAGTTACTACGGTTTTGCTCATTGTCATTTTTATTATTCGTCTTAATTTGATGTGTATTCTCATTTCCCTCATAGCTGTAAGTAATTTCGCTCTGTTTATTGAATCAAATGCTTGTTGGAAGTCTATAAAAAGCAGTTCAATTTTTATTTTATATCCATAAGCTTTCTCCATAATTTGCTTTACCGTATGTATGGCATCTGTTGTTGACTTTCCCATAATAAATCCGCATTCATACTGTCCCATGATATTTGTTGTCGCTTTGGCCAGTTGATACTAAACAGAAAGATCGACGAAAGAAAAAGGAATTGATAGAAAGAAATACTCATGGCTCAGAAACCTTCGTCAATGGAATGGCTTATCAGCAGATGAATTATCACATGCCGCGCAAGATCGAGAACGATATCGGCACATCGTCATAGAAGCTACCCGCGCCTAAAACTTTGGCACAGTATTCAAAGAAGAAGAAGAATTGGCTACAAATAGCGCCACATGACTAGTTATGTCAGTGTCAAGTGGCACGCAGCTACGAAAGTTATTTGTTATTCTTAGATTGTGTCATTCATATATCTCTACTAGCCATTCTTGATGGTCAGTTCCTCTCCAAACCGAAAGCATATTATCGGTTTGTTTTTCCCCGTTCCTTCAATTAGATCTCCTGTCATTAACATTTCTTATGTTGTTTAGACTTTTTCAAGCTTTTCTTCTTCGGTGTCTATAAAGTGCTTCTTATCTATATTGGACTGTTATGTTAATGACGTCATATAATTCCAGAATTACAATTTCCCTTTCGTAGATTTTTATCATTAATTTTACTATGTATTTAGTGATGAGTTCTCATGGTAATTTTATTTTTATCCATTTTTTCTAAAATTCTCAATCCACTCGTTGCTGTTAACTTTGTTTTACTCAAACAGTAGATTGTGTCAGTTTCCTTTATGATAGACAGACATACGCAAGATCAAACAGAGAAGTAAAAAATCTAGTAACGAGAGAAAAAAATGTTTTCTGGGAGAGAAAATGCGGAGAGCTAACAAATATATAGTGACAACAAAATTAAGAAATGCATGCAAAAGAGTATATTAACAGGTGTGAAATCTCTTGGTAAATGTTCTTATGATGGTACACTTGTATACTAATTATCTACTGTGAATTAACATTTTTACAAAAAAAAACCAAATGAATTATTAATCTTGGGAGAAATTACTGGTCGTAAAAGGAATATTTGCTTGTGTTCTTAAGTGAGTTTTCAGATTAAAATTATAAAAGTTTTTTATATCTACACGAACAAAAATTTTAATTATATAGTTACATATTTGCTATTAAAGAAATATAATTACGATAATTGCAATAATCACGGAATTCTCACTTTATTTTAAATAGGTGTGCGTATTTGCTGGCCATTGTGTACTATATATTAAAAAACTATGTATGTACTTGCTAATTTATCGATTTGTAGTTTTCTTTTATCATAGTTTAATTAAAGTACAAAAAGGATACGTATAAAATGAAATCGATATTTGTATAAAAGAGTTTACTCCTTATATCCTTCAAATATATTAAAAGCAAATAAATTCCTGTAACACCACCAAGTGATGTTCCTGGGAGTCACGATGAACGAAGAATTAACATTTAAAAATCATGTAGACTTAACAATTCAAAAAGGAGCAGTAGCCAGAGCTATAATAAGAGGATTCATAGGTAGAAAAAGTATTGTTGTTGTTGTTTGTTTGTGTTTAAATGACTGCGGACACTAAATCCATTCGCCAATCTTACAATTTGTACTCATTTTTTCATTAGTCATTGTTTCATATACTATCTTATACTAAATTCCTACTAATACTAATCCTGCTATTACTAGTATTGATCCCTAATATATAGTCATTTTTTCCTATTAATTGTTTTTTAGTTATTTATATATAAGTATAATAAGTGATGAGGTCCTTAGAGTTCCACAGTAAACTTTTCTGCAGCTATCTACTTAATTCAATAGCTACTTTACTGTGGACTGTCCAAGTTCCCCAATTATTCTTTTTTTTTATTTGTATTTTTTTTTTTAATTTTTTTTATTTGTTTCTTAGTTTTTTTTTATTTTTTTTTATTTTTTTTTATTTGTTTCTTTAATTTTTTTTTATTTTTTTTTTATTTTCTTTTTTTATTATTTTTTTTTTTTTTATTTTTTTTTTCTTTTTTTTTCTAACAAATTACAAAGAAATACTTACTCTATATTTACAATTACAATTTGAGTTTAATATCTAAAACATGTTTATACAATAATCTATATAAAAATTCATTGTTTTCTAATGTTAATAAATAACTTAAATTAATGGGATGGTGGACATCGGTCAAAGAATATAGCGAATTTAAAAAATTATTAACCTTATTGGAAATAAGAGAACAGTCTAAAATTTTATGTTGTAGGTTACCCATCTGACCACAAGTACATTGTGGACTATCAGCTAGATTCATTTTAAACATATATGATGGTGTAAGACAGTGGTTAAATCTCATTCTGCATATAGTTCTTGTCATATCCTTTGTCGACTCCATTTTTGCAAACCAAGATTTATCCGTAATATGGTTTCTGATTGCTCTGTAATGCTTTCCTGTATTTATATTTTCATTAATATACCTTTCTTTCCATTCCTTCTTAAGCTCTTTGAACGTGTTTGATTCTATATCTCTAGACGTACAAAGATAATCAGTTAATACTCCTTGTGTCACAGCATTTTTTGCCAATTCATCTACTATTTCATTTCCAGTGATTCCACAATGGCTTTTAATCCATGCCAACTTAACAGTTTTGCCTTGTTGCTGAAGTTCTATAATTTTATTTATTATATATAATTCAACGTAATTTACTTTTGATTTAGGATTTATAGCACTAATTTTACTTACAGCACTTTTGCTGTCACTATAAATTATAAACTTTGAATGATCTATATTAGATAAATATTTTAGTGCTTCCACTATCGCTATTAATTCAGCTGTGTATATACTCATGATGGAATTGAGTTTAAACATTTTACTGTTTTTATTATTGTCATCCCAGTATGCACATCCCACACCTTCGATACTTTTGGATGCATCTGTATATAGTATATAATAATCTTTGAACAATTGTGAACTGTCAGATATAAACATTAATTTTCTTAAAGATAAAGGTAAATTGCTGTAGTCCCTTAAGAAGTATACCTGAACTTGTTCTAGAGTATTAAAGTCAATATTGTAATTTGGGTTTATGTCATATTTATATAGTTGTTTATCATATATTGTCATTTTTGAATATAAATCTACTATATTTAGAGTTTTCTTTTTTATCCAATATTTTTCTGTTAAGTCTGCTAAGAACAAGTGGTGTATTTTGAATATTAAACTTGATTTTTTCTCGTACAATCTTACTAAAAGTCTGATGCCAAGTTTTTTTCGTCTTATATCCATTGGCATTTCACAGCATTCGACTTGTAGGTTACTAATGGGTGTACTTCTTAGGGCTCCTATACACAATCTAAGGCATTTATTAACGATTTTGTCTATTTTGTTTAAATGACACTGTGATGCGTCACTGTATAATATTGATCCATAGTCGATTATAGCTCTTATATTATTTTTAAATAATAACAAAGAAATATTTGGATCTGCTCCCCATCGTAAGTGTGACACGAATCGAAGAAGATTTATTCCCTTTTCTGTTTTTTTAACTATATTGTCTATATGTTCTTTCCAGAGAAGCTGTCTATCAAGAATAATGCCTAAATATTTAACATATTTTTGCACTGGATAGGAGACATTGTTTATTAAGATGTAGTTGGGTATCTCCTTTCGTTTTCTTGAAAAAATACATAATTTAGTTTTCGAATCAGAGATATTTAGTCCATGTAAATCACTCCATGTTTTAATATGATTGACTCCTTCTTCAATGGATTTGACTGCATTTTCTATTTTAATGTGTTCTTGGTAAATGACTATATCATCTGCAAATTGTAAAATTCTTGTGGAATTTAAATTTTTTACTAGATCAGCAGTGTAAATTAAATATAACAATGGGCTTAATATTCCTCCTTGAGGTAAACCATCCATCGCTAGCCTTGGACCAATTGTGTTACAATTTACCGATATATAAATTTTTCGACAGTCATACAGTTTTATTATTTTTTGACAGAAACATTCGGGAAGACCTATTAGTAGGGTGGAAATAGCGGATGAGCAGCGGAGCACGAGCACGCCACCTGTCAATCACCTGTTCCGCACCTGTTTGCGTACCTGTTTGCGCACCGGAGCACAACGGTTTGGCGCACCTGTTCCCCGTAGCTGTGTTTCGCACATGTTTCACGCAGCTGTTGGCAACCTGATCTGTTAGCCGTTTGTGCACATCTTTTCCTCATCATACCCCCCAATTGTATGAAGGATATAAATACATAGTTTCAGTTAGTTTTGTCAGTTCATTTTTTAGCATCATCATGTCACTAGCTAAGAAAAATATTAAAATCATTAGCGACAATAAGTTAAGTCCAAACTATAGTTTGAATTCGAGTTCTAATTCGCTAGTATTTTTCGACGATCTAAGTAAAGTAAAACCGATCGGTTACAAAAGAGCTGCAAAGAAATTAGTGCCAGTTGTCAAAAAAGAGCTCGAAAGTGATGACGAAATAGAGCGGGAAATGTATAAACTTGATGGAAGTGGTAAAGAAATACAGACAAATCTTTTTGGAAGTAACGAAGAAGAAGACAAATCATCGCAAACAAATCTGTATGGGGAAATAGACGAATCATCGCAAGAAGGTGGAAGCCACGAAGACCTAATCAACGATGTAGATATGAATAGTGCCATGGATGAAATAACTAGCTACGAATCAAAAAACGAAACCTATGAAAAAGAACTAAAACCAATTATAAAAAAGCTGGTGAAAGTGAATAGTGAGATATTGTCTGAGAAAATGCAGTTAAAAATAAAATTAGAAAATAAGTTGAGTTTGTGTGTTAAACGAGAAACACAAGCGAATATCGAATTACAAGAGATATGTTCTAAACGACGTAAAATTCAAACAGAGTTAGAAATTTTAAATTTTAAAATTGAGAGTTTGAACAAAGTGACAAGTATTGTTTATAATTTTAAAATGTAATGATTTTTTTGTTAGTAACATGATGTAAACTAACTTATTTATTATACGAAATAAATATAACAAACAGTTTTTTCAGTGTATATTTTTATTTTACCTCAAAACAACATATGCAGTTCAAACGAAGATAATAAATATTGGTCAATTATCACCTGTAGAAAGTTAATAAGCTTAATTGAAAGTAGTTTCATTACATACAATGTATTTCCATCTGCCGGACCTTAATTGACCTTTATTTTGCATTTTCACTTTTAAGAATATAATGCCCCTGCATGTTTTTAAAGACCATAATTATTTTACAGGTGAATTGTAGGCATACTTTCTCTGGAAAAATATTCAGCACCCGTGGTTTAAACCAATTAATAAATAATCGAAAGTCACATAATGCATTTTTATCAATAACATATATTACATACAATGTATTTCCATCTGCCGGACCTATAATAATTGGCCTTATTTATGCATTTTCACTTTTAATAACATAATGCGCTTGCAGCTTTTTAAAGACCACAATTATTTTACAAGTGAATTGGAGGCAGAACTACTTTCTCTGCAAAAAATATTTAGCACACATGGCTTAAACCAATCAATAAATAATCGAAAGTCGCATAAGGCTTTGCTATCAAGAATATACTTTCTAACTTTTTGAATTTTTGGGGGTTTTGTGGTGGAAGAATACAGTATAAATAACTTATACAGTATGAGTAAGGCATTCCTTATATTCAGATCGAATACAGTTTTCTTCCGAATTAAACATTATGTCGCAAATCGGCCGAAAAAATATTAAAATGTGCAATGATGAATCAAATTCATCCGGCTCTATAGTTTTTGTTGGTGACCCATCAACGGTCAAGCCCATTGTAGGGTCTGAGTTTTTTGGGCAAAGTAATGCCCAAGTTAAATACGAAAACATTTCGGAAACTGAAGAAGATCAGATAAGTGATGCGGTAAATGAGTGTACTAGTGTTATCGAGGATGTAGATAGTGTTGAAGAAAAAGACAATATTTTGGATTACAGTGGTGCAGAAATGGATTACAGTGCTACAAAAATGGATTACAGTGTTGAAGAAAAAGACAATATTTTGGATTACAGTGGTGCAGAAATGGATTACAGTGCTACAGAAATAGATAAATTGGACAGTGAAAGTGACGAGTGCAGTGAGGCAGAACAGGGACAAAATAGGAATAAACTTGATAAGGGTGAGAATGAAGGAAGTAGTGATTCTTTTAACGAAGATCAATATAATTTAATAATGGAACCATTAATTAAAAAAGTTATAGAAATAAACGAAAAGGAATCAATAGCAAAACACAAAAAAAAAAAAAAATTTGGAATTAAAGGTAAAAAAAAATAATCTAAAATTAATAGCAATAAATAGAAAATTGAGTAAAATAAAGTTAGAAAACGAAAAATTAAAACAAAACTTAAATAAAGTAAAAAATCATATAAAATCTTTAAAAAGATTAACCGATGTAGTGCACAATTATCGATTAGAATAAAATTAGTTAATATTTTTAAAGATAGTGCTATTAATTTAGAATCCATTTTTCTTGCGTTTAGTTCCTTTTTATTTATTTTTATAAACTATATCATTATATCTATATTTACTTTGTACCGCTTATATTGGTTCCCAGATAAAAATTTTAATAATATTTGAATTTCAACTTTGGAAAGTACTTTTTAACAAAAATTGTACTTAAAGTTGAACTCTTTTCTGTTTTAATGGGCAAAGTAATGCCCAAGTTGAATATGAAAACATTTCGGAAAGTGAAATAGAAGATCAGATGTGGTGATTGAGCGTACTAGTGTTATCGACGATGTGGATAGTATTAAAGAAAAAATCAATATTTTGGATTACAGTGCTACAGAAATGGATTACAGTGCTACAAAAATGGATTACAGTGTTGAAGAAAAAGACAATATTTTGGATTACAGTGGTGCAGAAATGGATTACAGTGCTACAGAAATGGATAAATTGGACAGTGAAAGTGACGAGTGCAGTGAGGCAGAACAGGGACAAAATAGGAATAAACTTGATAAAGGTGAGAATGAAGCAAGTAGTGATTCTTTTAACGAAGATCAATACAATTTAATAATGGAACCAATAATTAAAAAAGTTATAGAAATAAACGAAAAGGAATCGATAGCAAAACACACACAAAAAAAATTTTAATTAAAGGTAAAAAAAATAATTTAAAATTAATAGCAATAAATAGAAAATTGAATAAAATACAGTTAGAAAACGAAAAATTAAAACAAAATCTAAATAAAGTCAAAAATCATATAAAATCTTTAAAAGATTAACCGATTTTATTCTAATAATAATAATTGTGCTCTACATTGGTTAATATTTTTAAAGATAGAGCTATTAATTTAGAATTAATTTTTCTTGTGTGTAGTTCCCATAAACTATATACACTTTGTACCGTTTATATTCGTTGCCAAATAAAAAATTTCAATGATTTTAAACAAGAATTTGTTTAACAGTTCTTCCCAAAGTTGGATTTCAACTTTGGGAAAAACTTTTAAACAACAATTGCACTTAAACTCTTTTCTTTTTAAAAAAAAAAATAGTGGTGTACGCCACCTGTTGGTAAGAAGTGTAAAAGCTCGTTGAGCTTTGTAAGACTTTCACAAACAGAATAATGGTAAATATAATTTCTGAAGAAAACAGTATAAAATCTGAATATAAAAAAATGCCATAAGCTGTATATAATAAGTAAATTAAATTAGGTATTATTGTATATTTTATAACCAAATATAGCTTAATATTAATAAATTTTATATTTAAAACAGTTTTTTACTTTATTTGTATATATTCTCGGTTTAAAACGCTTTCCCCTCATTACACATCTCAAAACATTATCTCTCATTTCTCGGCTTATGTCTTCTCTACAACCAATGCGACGTTCCTTTACCTTCTATTATGAGGTTGACAAGTTAGGATTTGTTTCGGAAGTCGATCTTTGGGCATTCTTTGGTCATGTCCATACCATATTAGTTGTTGGGTACCAATTTCTTCTACTATTATGTGATTTACTTTCATGATTTCTTTTATTCTATTGTTAGTAACTCTATCCAATCTCAATTTCCCTGCCGAACGTCTCCAAAAATCCATTTTTATTGCCACAAGTTTTCTCTTGTATCGTTTCTTTATCTGCCATTCTTCACTGCTGTGGGTGATTATACTTTTAATAAGTGTGTAATATATTCTACGTTTCTTATAACTTGTTATTGAATAGTCCCAAAAGTATACTATTTAAAAAAGATATCGCTTTTCTTCCTTATTTGTTGCATTTTTTACACGCCTTCTTTTGTGATGATCATACCCAGATACTTATATGTTTCGCAATATCTGATTATTTCTCAATCTTCCAATGTGATGTCCTGCTGTATCCCATTAACACATATATCTTTCTTATGTTTATTTCAAGCACCCATTTTTTATATTCCTGTATTAATTTCCTTCTCATATATTCAATATCTTCATACTCTTGTGCTATTACTAGTTGCTCATCTGCAAACAATAATGTTCATATACCCATCATCAATCAACCAATCGCGTCCACTGCTAGACATAGGCCTCCCTAAGTTCCTTCAGTAGAGACAACCAGTTTTCCGTATACTCTTTTTACGTCCTCCGTCCATCTAGTCGGTGGTCGTCCTCGCCTTCTCCCATCTTGTGCTCTAGCTAAGTACCCAGTTCCACTTAAGAGTCATGATTCTTTCGATAACATCTTGAACTCCTGATTTGGAGGTTTGTTATGTGGTCTCGAAGGCTCACGTCCAATATTGCACGTTCCATGGTTTGTTGTGAGGAGTTTGTTGCAGGATTTTTGCATCAGTTTTAAAGTCTCTGCTCCCAAGTCTGTACGGGCAAAACACACTGGTTATAAACTTTTCGTTTTGTTCGAAGTAAATTTTAAATAATGTCGGTGAGATACAACAGCCCTGTTTAAAACCCTTGCTGGTTTGGAATCCCTTAGATAGGCTGTTTCCAATCTTCTCCCTTGCCTTAGAGTTAGGATACACTTGTTTCGTTGCTCGTATTAAACTCCTGTTTATATTTGCTTTCTCCAATGCTTCCCATACTTGTTTTGTGAGATACACCTTTCTCAAGTCCAGATATAACAAATATATTTCCTAGTTAACTCCAGCTTTTTTCCTCTATGTGTAGGCAGAGAATAGGTATTAATAGTCTGTGTAAGGCAGAATAGATGGTCAATAGTTGATCTTCCTGCACTAAATCCCGCTTGTTCTTCGACTTATATATCTTTGTATTCATTTTATATTCTACCTCACTTTTCCGTATATTCTACTGGCTGAGTTTGTCACTGGAATGCCTTTGTAGTTGTCTAACTAACAGGTAGTAATAAAATACTTTTAGATTCCTGTCTCTGTCTCGCATATATATATATATATATATATATATATATATATATTATATATATATATATATATATATATATATATATATATATATATATATATATATATATAGTATATTATTTTCCCGTTTTTAATATAAAATCGTACCAATTATTACTTATACACCTATTGGTATTATTGTATATTTTATAACTAAGTAAAGCTAAATTATTAAAAAAATTTATTTACTTTTTTGTACAAAAGTTACAATGTCGAATTACTGAAAAAGTCCAAAGAGGGCGCTTACACATTTGACATCTAAATGCTAATGTCTCCAAATCGAATATTTTGCCTGAAACATGTTCAGTTATTAGACGAGGTGTTTCAATATTACTATCATCCAAAATCATGGCTGCACAGCAATTGCAACATAAACGTTCGTTATTCACATAATAAATAAATTGTGTTAGACAAACCATTCCAGAAGTATATTCGTTCAGAAACTGAATAGGCTTAATATCTTCAATACGTTTTACTTTCGTATCCACATCATTTTCTATATCTTGGTCAATAAAATCCGCCATTGTTTTTTATAATTTGTTTTTTAAGCTCACTTACACAATTTATGTTAATAACGTTTAAAATATCGTCCGGAATCACAAAAACTTTTTTTCCTTCACTAGTTTGAACTCCTATCTTAGTAAAATCACTATCCTTTACTATCCAGAATATATGGTTAGCTGTTAACTCTTGTAGTGATGGCGGTGAAATTAATCCGTTAACTAATGTAGGTGTTACACATCTAAAATTCATGAGTGCTTGCAATATAGTATTTAAATACATTATATACCACCTTTTTTTGGAAATCCAAGATCGTCTGCAGGTGAAATAATGGGCTCAGGTGTTAGTCGATTGCATAAAACTGCAAGCTGCCTCATTAAATATTTCAGCTTTCCACATTTGTGTCGCTCAACTGCGAGCTGGCTCATTAAATGTTACAGCTGGCACACACCTGTTTCGCACAACTGTGAGCTGGTTCATTAAATGTCACAGCTGTCACACATTAACTTCTTACTAATTAACACGTGAGTGTAACGGTAGGTAGGGGTATTTAAGAGGTGAACGTTTATTGGGTATGATCAGTTTTGTTTTTAACCTTAAAAATGAATCAATGTGCGTGCGGTAAAACGTTTATTCGCTTATACAATTTACGGCGTCATGTAACTGTATGCCAAAACAGTCACTTAAGTGCACATTTGTGTGAGAAGTGCGGAAAGACTTTTACACGAAATGGAGATTTACAAAGACATCAAGTTAGTTCGTGTGATGCCGCTTGCCCGATTCCTAGAAAGAGACTAAGACCAATAGGTATTGAAGTGCTCGAAAGTGGTGTTACTAAACTGACACATGCATTTAAAAATAGAATAGCATCATACCGGTTTATGAGTGAATCAAGCAAAATCAACTATTCCGGTTTTATGAATGAGATTAAACCAAAAGTAACTCGAATTCTCAATGAATATCTTCATCAACACACGGCTCTTAAAGTTAACTGTGAACTATTTGCGATGTTTTACAAACCCGAGAATGAGATTTCAGATATTAAGTCAATGAATACATCTAATAAAATCTTCACTTTGAGTAGTGACATATCCGACATGTATAATGACTTTTCTGAAGCGATATTAACACAAGCATCCGAGTTCCAGGAGAAAGATTCCAACTGGGCACTTCAGGAAATTCTATTTTTAGATGTCAACATTAACAAATTCAGTACCATTTCTGCGTCATCATATATTAATCTTCCATCACAGATTAAAAGGAAAGGTGCAATCTTAAATATTCAAAACAAAGATAGCAAGTGTTTTGCTTATTGTGTTATAGCCGGAATATTTCCTAGTAATGGTGACCCCACGAAACCAGAGTCATACCCTCCTTGTGACACACTTCTAAACTTTAATGGTATCGGGTTTCCGGTTAAGTTAAAGGACATTAACAAGTTCGAGATTTTAAACAATATATCAGTTAACGTGTATGGTCTTCAATCATATTTTAAAGAAAACAAGATGCAATATGAAATTGTAGGACCACTGTACTATACACAACACCATAAACCTACACATGTTAATCTGTTATTAATAAGCGATAGTAATCAAAGCCATTATTGTCTCATAACAGACTTGTATCGCTTAGTAAAAACTCAAAAGACAAAATATGATGGAAAACAATATTTCTGTGATGGGTGTCTTCAAACTTTTCCAACCCTTGAAAAGCTGAAAAATCACCAAGAAAATGATTGTTTACACATCTCTACAATACTCCCAACTAGTGAATTAAGAGTTAACAAGTGTGGTGAAACTCTCCCATCCAATATTCTAAAATTTATCAATATTGAAAAGACAAGCCAACACCCGTTTGTAATTTATGCTGACTTTGAGTCGATTCTTAAGCCAATACACCATTGTAATCCATCAGATGGACAATCCTACACAATCAAAGTCGCCGAACACATCCCTTATGCATTTGCATTTTATCTCAAGTGTAATTATGATGATTCCTTATCAAGATTGGAAACATATCAGGGTGAGGACGCTGCTAAAGTGTTTGTTCAAAAGTTAGATGCTTTAGCTATTAATTTATACCAGAACCATCTAAAGCATATTAAACCAATGGTGTCTTTGACTAGTGAAGAAAACCAGAATTTTCAGAATGCCATCAAATGCTCTATTTGCCAGAAATCATTTTCCTCGTTCGACAAAAGAGTTCAAGATCATTGCCATCTTACAGGATTATACCGAGGTGCAGCACACAACTCCTGCAACTTAAATTTTAAGGTACCTAATTTTATTCCAATTTTTTTTCATAATTTGACAAATTATGATTGCCACATGTTTATTAAGGAATTAACAACTAATAAAGAGTATTTATCCGCTATTGCGCAAACTAAAGAAAAGTATATTACATTTTCAAAATCTGTTCTAGTACACAAGAGTGATGATTCAAAAAAACATAATGTTTATTTAAAATTGAGGTTTGTTGATTCATTTAGATTTTTAGCAAAGTCTTTAGATAAATTAAGCCAAACATTAGAGTCTAGTCAATGCAATGAAATAAGGAAATATTTCCCAGGTGAAAAAGAGTTTGGTTTAATGCGCCGTAAAGGTGTATTTCCATATACATATATTGATAGTTATATCAAATTAGAAGAAAAACATCTACCACCTAAAGAAAAATTTTATGATAATTTAAGGGGAGAACATATTACTACAGAAGATTATAACAGAGCACAGGAGGTCTGGGATCATTTTAACTGCCAATCTATGGGGGATTATGGAATGTTATATTTAAAATCAGATGTACTTCTACTAGCTGACATATTTGAAAATTTTAGAAAGGTATGTCTCAAAGAATATAAACTGGATCCTGCACATTATGTTACAGCCCCATCTCTAACATGGGATGCCATGTTAAAATTTTCGTTGGTTTTTCTATTCTAGATGTATCTAAGACATTCATATATGATTTTTTCTACGGATATATTAAAAACAAGTACCGCAATAATGTTAATCTTTTGTATACTGATACAGATTCACTCGTTCTAGAAGTACAAACACCAAACTTTTATGATGATATGAACAAAAATCTACGTTACTTTGATACATCTAATTATTCGGAAAATAATCAACATGGGGTAGACAAGACAAAGTCTATTCTTGGAAAGATGAAAAATGAATTTCCAAACACCACCATTAAAGCATTCTACGGTACTGGAGCTAAAGCTTATTGTATTGAGGCTGATACAATTGTGAAAAAAGCGAAAGGTGTTTCCAGACATGTTGTTAAAAACCAACTACATTTAAATGATTACGTAAGAGTTATTCAAAACAAAGAAACCATCTTTAGAAAAATGTATTTTTTTAGGTCGGAAATGCATACTGTTTATACCGAACTGCGAAATAAGGTATCACTAACATCCCGTGACGATAAAAGATATGTTATTCCTGGTGATGTCTCTACTTTGGCTTGGGGCCATTTATTAATTAATCGGCATAAAGGTAATATAGATGACCTTTTATTTTTCGCGAATGAGATGATAGATGCTCCTACATTAGTTGATTTAGATAATATCCCCAATAAGGAATTGTTGCAAGTTGCACCTTTCCATTATGACTCATACTTATAAATAGTTTTATCTGTGATTATATTTAAGGATTGTATATGTATATTTTTATGTATCAATAAAACACTTGTATATTGACATATTTTTTTATTTAAAACTTTAAACAATTCTATTAATAAAGAAACTATTGAGAAAGTTGAACATATAGCTATATAATAAAATATTGGAGGTATGACTGTATCCTTCTTAGGTATTCCATTATAAAGTTCCAACCACTCGGAATCAGTAATTTTTTCACTAAAATGTCTAAAACGCAATTTATATTTGGTGCTGTTTAAAGGTATTTCAGCTTGTAAAGTTGGTAAAAAATTGTTTTCCGGATATGATTTCATTCTTCTCCATTTTGACGGCCACGTATCATTTAGTGCACCATTACTATCAAAACACACAAAAGTTTCTCTGACATTGATTGGTTCTTGAATTAAGAGCAAATTTCCCAAAATTGCTTGTAAAACAATAAAGTTTAATGATATCATCATAATAATAGCTATTTAGAATTTAACATCTATTTATAGTAAATCTAACTCTGGACGAAGGGAGTCCCATTTATGTGGTGGGGATTCCAATAATCCATCACGATAACTTACAAAACGATGAGATAGTCCCATAGGTCTAGTGTCACTACAAAATGCACAAAATTCAAATACCAATTTCCATCCTTTAAATATTAAGTTTCTTGGAATAAGTCTAGTCCCAGACATTTTACGACAAACGAGACAAATCTTTTGTTGTACAATATAAAAAGGAGGTCTTGAAAATGTTTTCCACTCGTCATCATATGGTATGTTCTTCTCGTTTCTTATATTTGAACACATAATTAAACTCTCAACAAACTGGATTTAACAAGTTTCAACAGGAATGACTCAACGACTGGGAGCTAACAGACCTTACCTGCCATTGTCAATATATTATTAGTAGTGAGGGAGGGGGGGCAATGAACAACACATCTGCAACCGGTATCAATGGGGGTAGGAAGGATATAAGGAAGTACCGTCATTAATTTAAACAGTATGTACTCAAGAAGGTTTCGTGAACGGCTTAATCAGTTTAGTATACGCATTAAAAGGATAAAACGTGATATTCTATTTTACAAAAGTCAGAGATATATCAATCATATAAATAATCGTATTAACCAGTTGAAAAGTGAATACGAACATAAACAACTTATGTTTAAACAGTTTTCAAAGCTGTGTTTGAGTGATGCGCTTGCGTAGTGGAAAAGTTTACACACCAAAATCAGAAGCAGATAACAGATTATTCTTTCTGTCCAGATCTGAAGAACAAAAGTGGATAGACTTGGTGTTTAAGAACATTAACCGATTTACTAAAGATGGATTGTTGCCTCCGGTCTCGCATAATGGCAGAGCATCCAAAAAAACCGTTGTACAAGTTCACGACCACAGAATTGGAATATTTTAGCCTAGCCTACGTAAGAAAATTTGTAGACCCAATTGAACTTCTCCTTTCATGGTCTATACTACCCACGAAATTTTGCCAGGATTTTGAAGTTCAAACTCGTCTCCCATGTTTCGTTCATTTTAATCGTCCGGAGTGGAGAACAGAGTTAGAAGGATCCGCCCCAGCTCAATCCAGTTGTCATTTGTGTAAACTTGCACTTAAAAATATAAATTGTAACATGTAATCGTTATTGAATAAAGTACTATTTTTTTAATAAGGTTTTTATTAATAAAACAAAATATATATAAAAAAATTTATTTCATTATAAAAGTATCATAAAGTTGAAATACATTACTTAAAGCACAAACACTCCCACTGTTTGAATGATATGGACATCTTGGCTCCATTTTCTGCAGAGCTGGTTGTTCATCAAACTCCAAAACTGGGGATAGACTATACTTTTTGATGTACAGTGACTTTTCTCGCCCCTTAACATAAACCGCATTAACGTCTCTTGTCAAATGTTGGATAATATTATGGAACTGGTGTACTGGAGTAAATCCATGATTCCAGTTCAATCCATGATAGTTATTCATCAACCAAACAGCTTGATTATAATATTCAGAACCCAATAATCGTATCGAATATGGTGGTTTAAAAAAGAAATGACTAATTTTTTGACCATCATAACTTGCAAACTCTTTCACGATAAACTTATTTTTTTCGATTATAAAACCTTGGACATCTACTACTAAGCTCATGTTTAAAGACTGAGTTTGTGTAGTGCATAATTTGTATTTTTAAAAGAATTTTCAGTCATGCGCATGAGAGAGTTTTGCATATAATGCCATAATTAGCACCTGACCCTTATATATTATACATCTGTCCTCATACGGAAAGTCTTTCATTAGATACAATTTTACAACACCTGTAAAACACATGCTCTTTGCATACAGCTGCTCCCTATTTAAAATGTGCTCCCTAATTTTCAGTTGCTCCCTAATTTGCATTCACCTGTCTTGTATAATATTAATATTTTACAATTGTTTCACAATTTTTGTTAGAGGGTTATATGTGAATTCTTTCTCGTGAAGTATTAGACAATAGGCTGAGATATCAGAGGTTGTTGGTTCATCTGTCTCAAATTCTATACGAACCACAACAGATCCGGATTGAATTACTTCTTTTTGACGAGAGCAGTCAATGTGTATAAGTGGAGCAATAGTTTTAAAGTCATTTGGATTAAATATGGGTTGGTTTAATGTCATGTGATAATAACTCTCCTGGAAATTGGCAAACATTTCATATAGTTTGGCAAACCTATTAGTCTTAAAATCTAGTTGAAGATCATTATAGGGATACCTCTCAGAATTTAAAAACACTTTAATATTCTTTAAAGTGCAATGATCAAATTTACTCATATCTTTTGTTAATTTTGATTTTCTATTATTTTGAAAAGCAACAACAATGTGTCGTGGAGTTTCTATTTTGGTACTAGTCCGCACTGACCATGTGTGACGTGTAGAGTTATTTAGAGCAGGATATTCAATCATTTGCCAACTTCGAAATTTAATAGGTAGTTCTTGGTTTGTATGTGAAATTTTGTTTAGTCGCAACTGTTCTCGAATACTAGGAGTTACATGTGGTACCTCCCAATATAATTTAGTAATGTCAATTTTTGGACGTTCAGTCTCATCTTCGCTTACTACTGCATCAATATCATCATTTGATCGAATAAGTATCAATTCTTGTTTCATGTTCATAATAATCTTTCTAAAATCTTCAAAGAATCCGGATAATAATCTCAAAGGTATACACACATTAAAGTTTCCATTTGAATCCACCAAAACATTGTTTTTAGGGACTTCACTATTATTTTCCATTCTACTCATCTTTGGAAACCAACCAGCATTTTCCAATAGCAAGCTTTGATTTTCGTTAAGGCTAAGATAGTTTTTAATACTTGATACTAACCCTACATCACGTACTGAGTCAATTATTACCCCATTTAATTCAAAACGTAGTTCACGAAACAAGTAAGCTATACTATTGTTAATAAATTTTATTTTGGTTGGTGTTTTATTGTCATGTGTAGCTAATTTGCCCTCAATATAGAGATAACTATTTGCTGGATACGTCAAACTATCCAAATCTTGTATTGAAATACGACATTCATCACTGTATCCTAATTTTCCAGGAATATAGGGTTGATAAGTGTGGAACTGATAATCTTCAATAGTGTTATCATTAAAAGGTTGACCAGTAACGTGAAGAATTTCCATTATACCAAGACTTTAAATCCTAACGATTGCAGAAAGCGACGATTAGATAGAGTTATTTGTTTAGAAGGTAATCTCCTTTTATATGATTTTGGTAGAGATGGAGTTATTTTTTTAGAAGGTAATCTCTTTATATATGTTTTTGGTTCGCGAGAAAAAACTAAAACCATTATATACGTTTTCTAAGATGTAGATTTACAGTAACCTCCTCCCCTCCAAAGTCAACAAGTTTACCTGCTTGGTTGATAATTTTTACTGTAAGGTTCGAGATTGTTTTAATACTCACTGGATAATACAAAATATTTTGGGGTACCTCAACTATTTTATACCCAGTTGGTACGGTTGGAAAGAACTGATGGATAATGTGAACTGGATTTCCGTTTAAATAGGATCCTGATGCTATGCTACAGTCAATACATAATGCGTTTGCACCCCAAATCTCCACTGGATTGTCTGAGATATGTATCTGGTTTGCTGCTAGTAGCCCTGATTTAAATCCAAATAATTTCCCAATAGAATTCGCGGGAAGAAATGAAATTTCTCTATTACTATTAATTATGACTTTGGAGGATGATAACTGTGGAGTAATTTCTATAGTCGCGTCACTATCTCTCTTTTTCATGTTTTCTTTTATAAGTGTTGTAATATCATCTAATTCATAAGACCCCTTTGGTAATTTATAGGTATAAGTAACATTTCGTATATTCCAGAGGAAAAGGTTATTGTTTTCATCGATATTTGGAATACTATTAAAACTATAAAAACTGGTTAGCCCAATTTCGTAATCAAATTCATCTTCAAGGTAAATCGGAGGATTAAAACTATAACTCAGATTTGAAGCGTTCCCAGTAAGCGTAAAGTTAAAAGACATTGTTTTAAAACGTAAACAATCAATGTTTGCTATTTATAGTAGTTGTATAGAAAATCCAAGGAGTAATGACCACACCTGTATGAATCGTTTTGGATTTTATCATAGTTGTAATATATTTTTACATCTCCGTTACTTAAAAAATATTTTATTACACTTTTTGGAGGGGGTAAGTCTCCATAAGAATCAAAGTAAATTACGTTAGACTTAGATTTTGCGTAAGCTACCCAGTGGGTTCCGACTCCACGATTAGAATCTAAATTTATAACACCACACTCGTTTTTATGAATTTTTTTTGGCATATTATTTCTCATATACACACCTCTAAACAAAGGAAGAGCTTTACCATGCTTTATTATATCAGTACTTGTTAAAGCATGATGAGGGAGATTTAGTTTTTTGAATAAGGCTTCAAGTATAATCCATAACCCTTATAAGGTCTTAGATATAATCCTTTGCCTTTCTGTTCCATGGCTAGATTATGCCGTTTTTGTTCTTCAAGACTAATTCGATTAGCTTTCGCATCTCCAATGGTCTTGTAAATAGTAGTACCAAGGCCCCCAACAGCAGATAAAGCACCGATCAGTGGGAGAAGTAGGGGGAGGAATCCACCTTTCTTTGGTGTTTTAATGATCCTTTTTTTCTTATTTATTTTTTTACGAAGAGATCCACCTTTTTTGCGCTTAAGACCCATTCCCATTTTACGTTTTCCTTTCATAGCTGTTGTAACAAACCAAGCAGCTGCCTTCTGTCCAAAAGGGGCCTCTTTAGATTTTACAATATCCCAAGCTTTGTTTTCTAAAATATGATCCGCCTTGTGTCTGGTTGATAAATCAGTACTTGTAGAGTATGCAATATCGTGTTGTTTACAAGCCTTGTCAAGTTTATTGATTCCCTTATCTCCCCGCTCTAATCTTTGTTGTAAACGAGTTCCTGGTCCACAATATGAATATCCTGGAAGATGTAGTTCTAATGGAAGCTTATTTATAAGTCTGTTTAATATTCCACGTCCTTTTGTTTTTATACTTCGTTGGAACTTTTTTTTCATGGTGCCTCTCTTATATATATAGTAGTTGGGCTATATATACCCCAAAAATTTTTAAAAACATTTTATTAATGAAGATTGAAAAGCAGAAACTTTCTCTTCCTATTTCTAACCACGATGAGGTTACAGAGGAAAAACATGTAAAACATGGCTATCTTTTTGGTGGCAACAGAAGGTTTTTAGTTGTTGGACCAAGTGGTTGTGGCAAAACTAATGTTTTACTGTCTTTAATTGAGCATCCAAATGGTATAAGATTTGAGAATATATATTTATATTCCAAGTCGTTGTATCAACCAAAGTATATATATTTGCGAAACTTGGTTGAGCCAATAAAGGAAATTGGCTTTGAAGAATTTAATGATCCCAATAATGTACCATCTCCTGATGATATTAAAGAAAATTCAGTAGTTATTTTTGATGATATTCCATCGTGTGATCAAAAAATTGTACAACAGTATTTTTGTTATGGGAGGCATAAAAATATAGACTGTTTTTATTTATGCCAAACATACAGTGCTATTCCAAAACAATTAATTAGAGATAATTCTAATTTACTTGTAGTTTTTCAACAAGACTTTACAAATTTAAAACATATCTTTGACGATCATGTTAATATAGACATGACTTTCCAACAATTTAAAGATTTGTGCTCATTCTGCTGGAAAGACAGATATGGATTTCTTGTCATTGATAAGGACTCTCCAAAATCAATGGGTCGATATCGCTATGGGTTCGATAAGTATATAAGGCTTTAAACTAACATTCCTAGTACACAATGGATCCTAAAGTTACGAGAAAACTGCTTTTATCACGACAAGCGTTGAAGAAAAAGTATCGAAGTTTAAAACATGACATAGCTCAGTCTCAGTCTGCTTTAGAAAAAAATTATAAACCTATTACTCAACCACTTAATGAACTTTTACACAAACTGAAAACCGTTCCATCTATTAAACAAGAACCACAATATTCATTTGATAAATCAATCAAGTTGAGTACACCAAAAGACTACAAAATGCGAAAATCCAATTATCGCTTAGCTTTTTCTACTCCAAATACGAGTGTACTTCCTGGGGGATCAAAAACACCTACCAATTTTGGAGATGAATCTATTATTCCAAGGAAAAGCACTGCACCAGAAGAAACTTTTCAATCAGAAGGACAAACTAATACCACAGATGAGGATATTAATCGGTATTTTGAAGATACGCTTAGAGAATTTAATCAAATGATTACAAATCCAGATATAATGAATCAATTTTATGAGAATTATACATCACCCTTACCAAAGAAATATATTAAAGCTAACATTGAAGACACTAAAGGTGATTTTGACCATGATTTAGGAGTTTACCATGATTTGGAAACTGAAAAATTTTCTATTGGAAATTCCCTAATTGATTTTGATGGCGCAGATCTCATTATCAATAATATAAGATACAAGGGAACTCCAGGGCTGTACGAGCTTTTATTTAAAACGAATCCAGTATCGTTTAAAAAACCAGATGTTAATGAATATGTTGATATTTTACGTAGAACAAATGCGATATATAGAAACAATAATCCTGATTTACCTATAAAAAGTATTCCATCAAAAATAAAGGATAAATATAATTTTATTATTAAACCAGCTTTGGAAACGAGACCACAACCATCTAGAGTTCGTTTAAGTTCACTTCCTGGAAATTTAGCGCAGGGACCGGTTACTCGAAATTTAGCTAAACATTATAAAAAAAGGGGTGGTGCACTTTTCAGAAAATATAGTGGAAAGCCATTAGAGTATAAATACTTTGATGATTTTAATGAAATAATAGATAGATTAAGGTTATTAATCGCATCACAAGCTGCGGGAAACGACGGACACGTGAATGAAATTATATCTATAATTGAAGAACTTCGAGAAGGTGGAATAATACAATAATGCCAATAAATCGTTTCGGAACTCACTTTTTATCCGAGTCAAAAACTTGTAGTGATGATATTTCGGTACCCTTATATTTTACATCTAATCCAGAAACTTTTTTTAGCAAATGTCTTTATCGTATAAGAGGACATGAAAATTTAAAAATTAATAAAAATTATTATATTTTGGAAAACATGGGGACCACTTTTCCATTTCCGTTTAGTTGTAAAATTGAATCCGTTTTGAAAATACTTTATTCCGATGGATTTGTTAAAATTAATTCTAAATCATATAAATTGAATGAATTGGTTGGGGTTCAAATAAAAAAGGGAGATAAAATTCAATTCAAGTTAAGCAATTTACCTTTAATAATTGTAGACTTTATTTTACAGTGTCCCTTAGAAAAAGATATATAAATACGAGAGTCTAGATATAATTATCAAAATGCCTGTAAGTAAATTTGGTAATCATTATTTAAAATCGTGTAAAGATTTATCAAGACCGAGTAAACTATACTTTGTTTGCGACGCTTCTACATTTTACAGTAAATTCGTTTTAACACTAAGAGGAGAAAAAAAATTAAATTTGAATAAAGAATACTACGTTCTTGAAAATGGTGGAACAGCTTATGTTTTCTCCGTAAACGGAAAAATAGAGAGCATACAACATTATGCATTTGATGCCCCAGTAATATTAAATTCTGTACAGTATAAATACCATGAATTAATAGGTAAAACTTTTCAGAAAGGTGATAAAATTTCATTTAAATTAGGCACTCATCCCAACGTATTGGTGCATATAACTATCCAATGTCCTTTAGAAAAAAATGTCTAAAAGTCAAGTAATTGAAGAAATACATAGACCAGCGAGAAAAAATTATAGAAGAAGACATGTAATCATAAAAGGGTTAAATGATTTGGTTCAAGCAGATTTAGCCGTAATGATTCCTTATGCCAAAGTGAATAAGGGATACCAATATATTCTTGTTGTTATAAATGCATTTAGCAAATTTGTGTGGGCAGAACCTGTTAAAAGAAAAACGGGAATTGAGATAACTAAAGCAATGGAAAAAATTTTGAATCAAATGAAAACATTTCCAAAAAACCTTCAAACAGATTTGGGAACTGAATTTTATAACTCACACTTTGGCAAGCTTATGAAGTCACGTGGTATTAACCACTACAGTACTTTCTCAAATCTTAAAGCAAGTATCGCGGAAAGAGTAATAAGAACCATAAAATCAATGTTGTGGAAACAGTTTAGTTTACAAGGGTCTTATAAATGGCTAACCAATCTTTCTGATATTGTAAAATATTACAATAATACTAAACATTCAACTACAGGTTTTGCACCTAGCCAAGTTAATGAAAAAAATGCCAGGAATATAACTGCCTATAATTACCTTAAAACCATTGATCCCAGGAAACGTAAATTAAAAGTTGGTGATTACGTCAGAATTTCAAAACATAGGAGTTTGTTTACTAAGGGTTATTTGCCCAACTGGACAAATGAGATTTTTAGAATAAGAAAAGTTAAGCAAACCAATCCAGTAACTTATTTGTTGGAAGATTCACGAAAAGAAGAAATTCAAGGTGCTTTTTACAGCGAAGAATTACAAAAAACCCGGTTTCCTGATATTTATTTAGTGGAGAAGGTGTTGAGGAGGAAAGGCAACAAGGTATATGTAAAATGGATGGGAATGAATAGTTCTCATAATTCTTGGATTAACAAAAATAATGTAATAAATTAAAACAGTGTAATAAATTAAAATATATTTTTTAAAAATGTCTTTTATTTTTATTCTATATATTACAAAGTTCCTTATCAAAATTTGTCCTAATACTAGTGAAACAAGTAAAAAAACTTTTTATGATTGTATTTTATTTCTATGTGTTATATCTAGTACAGGATTAATAATTCTAGCGGTTTCATGTATCCTACGTCGGAATCTCATTCTGTCAGCAACCATGAATTCCCAGTATCTGGTTCTGCATGGACAATTGGCTTCAACGTAGTGAATACGAACATTTTCGTTAAATTTGACCATTGAATAGTCCAAGGTATCTGTAGAGTAACTCTAAAGCCATTCCATAAGTCACCTTATTTATATTTTTGATTGGCTCCATAATCTTAAGCCCGGATTCAATCGGGTTGTTGGAATCCACCCCTAGCTTTAATATTTCTAGAGAGTTGGTAAATTCTTCCTTCTTTAGGGATTCTAAATGGTAATTAAGAAGCGGTAGTATTTTCCATATTGATGCGATAGAATTAGCACCCAAAATGATTTGTGATTCTCCTTTGGTAATTTTTACAACTAACATGCATGGAAGATGCATAAATTCTAGCAGAAAATTTTCATCTTTGATTGGTTGTTGGTGATTTCCTGCCATAAAATTATCGATCTCATTTTTATGGGATAAAAAGTTGATCCAATCGGTTTGACTAAATAATACACAATCATGTTTGTATCCACTGATAATAACACTTGGTTCAAAGTTGAATTCGTGGGCTAAACAGATGGACACATACTTGGTGTTTGATGGATTTAAGTAAAACCGACGTTCACTTATAAACACGTTAGACATCAGCACTTTACCACTCATTGTTAAAGACTAAATAACACATACACAACACAGGGCTTCTTATACCCCTTTGCACGTGTTCACATACGTGAAAGGTGTATGTAAATTTAAGAGCACATGGGGGACAGCTGTATGCAAAATACGGAGAACAGGTGCACCAAACCGTTGTGCTCCGGTGCGCAAACAGGTACGCAAACAGGTGCGGAACAGGTGATTGACAGGTGGCGTGCTCGTGCTCCGCTGCTCATCCGCTATTTCCACCCTACTCCTATTTGTGTCATTTTGTTGTACAGTATAATTAAATTAACGTTGTCGTATGCTGATTCCACATCTAATAAAAGAGCTGTTACTGAAGAATTTGACGTAAACGCTAAATTTATATCTGTTACCAAGTGGCTCACTGCTTCCACAGTAGAATGATTTTTACGAAATCCAAATTGTGTTTGTGATAGTTTATTATTTTTTTCCAACCATCTTTCGAGCCTAAGTTTTATCATTCTTTCCAGTGTTTTTGTTATGCAGGAGCTTAATGAAATACCTCTATAAGATTCTGCCGAATCAGAATTTCGATTTGCTTTAAGTATGGGAATCACCCGGTACTCTCTCCAACTATCTGGAATATCTTCTGATTGCCATATTTGATTAAAAATTTTTAATAGTGTTTCTTTTCCTTTTTGATGTAAATTTGCCAACATAATATAATGTATATTATCTATTCCCGGAGACGTGTTTTTCTTGTTCTTAAGACTTATTTCTAATTCGTATAAACTAAATGGCACTGAAAGTGGATGATTAGAGTTTTTACTTTCCATTACATTAATTTTTGAAAATATATTATCTGGACATAATTTTCTCAAAAACTCCTCAACCCATTCTCCTTCGGTCACTGGATTTATTTGTGGTTTAAAGATGTTTTGTAAACGTTTGACTTGATTCCACATATTTTTTATTGGTGTATTTTTGTTTAAATTTTCACAAAAAATTTTCCATGCATTACGCTTACTTTTTAATATAACTTTTTTCGTTTCTGCTACACACTTATTATAATTTATATAATTTTGTATATTGGACTGTAACTTAAACTTGCGTAAAGCAAGTTGTTGTGCTTGAATAACCTTTTTACAATTGTCATTCCACCAAGTTTTCCTAAATCGTGGACTAGTCCCTGTTCTTTTCTCCGGTATGCATATTTTACAATATTCGTTTAATTTATTTAAAAATTGTTGGTAATCTAAATTATTATCGCATTCCATGAAATTATCAGTGATAGAAGAGAAAAGAGACCAGTCCGCTTTATTTATATTCCATTGGAATTTTGTGTTTACACATTCCGCTTTATTAACATTAATATTTGACTTTATAACAATAGCAAAATGATTTGATCCTAAAGTATTGTCCACAACATCCCAATCGAAACAATGACTAATATTTGCTGAGCATATTGTAAGGTCTATGGCCGATTTATTAATACTATTAGGTTTACGCATCAAAGTTTCTTTGCCGTTATTTAAAAGTACGAGATTACAGTCCTCAATAGCTTCTAACAGATTTTTTCCCATAGTGTCTACAGTACTACAACCCCAAACATAATTGTGGCCATTAAAATCACCACCAATTATAAAAGGCTTCTCCATACTATTAAAAAACTTTTTCCATTCATTTACCGTAATTTTGAGATTTGGTTTTACATAAATAGAATAAATGTTAATCTTTTTACCGGTTTTAATTTTTATTGATATGCTATTACACATTACGTCATTGATTGGATGAAAAGTAGGAGTATTATCAAAATTAATTTTTTTTTTCAATAGTATGGCCACACCACCATATCCATCATCCCTATCATTCCTAAAGATATTATAACCAGTAAAGTTAATAAAGCTACTTTTCTTTAACCATGTTTCTGATATTAGTCCTATATCTATTTTATTGTCATATAAAAATTTTTCTAAATAACCCTTATTTGTTTTAATTGACCTTGCATTCCATTGAAGAAATGATATGCTAGCCATCACGATTTAATAATAATTGTAAAATATTGTTTTTCAGTAATTCTAACGTTTTTTCATCTAAATTGTGATTAATCTGATTTAAAGTTGTTGAAATAAAGTTTACTATAATTTCTCCTATATTACTTTGATTATCGTTTTGTATTTGTGTTTTATTATGATAAATAGGGCTGTTAAAATTATAACAAGGCTGACTTTGAACTTTTGGAGTTTGCAAGATTTTTCTGTGCGCTTCCATTATCTCTCTGTCTACGTTACTAGAATTAATACTATTTGATCGTTTTCGTTTATAGATTGTATATTTATTGGAAGTACTTTCTTGTTCTTTACTTACTGTTGAATAATATTTTCTATATTTATTATTAGCTTCGTAATATGTTATATTTTCAGTATTCATAATCTTTTTAATATACTCCTGTTTTTCCCTTTCCGTACAATTTGCTCCCTTGTCAGTAGGGCTATGTTTTCCTTTGCACAATACACAAAATAGATTGTTAGGATTGGAACAATTTGATTTATTATGTTCTTCACCGCATCTTTCACACCTATCTTTTCCCCTACATTGAACACGTATATGCCCAAATCTCAAGCACTTTAAACATTGTAGCATTCTGGGTGTGTAATTTTCAACCTCGTATATCATTTTTTCTATTATTACGTTGGTAGGTATAGACTGACCTTTAAACGTTACTATTACAGTTCCAGTTTTTACATAGATAGTTGATCCATTTTCTTGTACCACTTTCCGCATTATTCTTTTTACATGTAAGACTTCAAACCTCATTCCAAACCTAGGTTGAATTAATGATATCGAATCATCCTCTTCTATCTCTTTATCTACAGATTTTATAACACCTTTTCTTTGGGTAAAAAACGTTGGAATATAAGCCTCGTACTGTTTGTTTTTTAAATTATCAGATTCAATTAATTTATTAGCACTAGTAAAATTATTAAGTTCTACCTTAATTTTATTCCTACCAACTACCGTGATTTGTGTGATATTATTTTCAATTTCAGGTACTGAACGTAAAATTAATCGGGCCGTGCCTATCCTGTGTAATTTGCCGATATTACCGTTTTTATTTTCTACATGTACTATGTATGGTGCACTATCTCCTAATTTATATCTATTATTTAATCTTAAATTTATAACTTTATTTAAATTTGGATTACCTGATCTATCTATTTTATTAAATTGTGTCAAAGCATCGTTATTAAAATCAAATTGGTTACTTACCTCGTTAGTGCTAATTGTTTGGTTTTTTTCGTTTGTTACCTTATTTATTGTTATGTTGCTATTTTTTTTTAATTCTTCATTTTTTCTTCCATGTCGTTTTTTTTTTAAATTAAACTACCTATACACGAAATATACACTTTCTTCCAGACCACTAGTTTAATGTGTCTTTATCACTGCAAGTGATACTGTGAAAGTGAAGAAAAAACCTTTAAAATTGATATTTTTTGTAAGAGCTTCAAAATAATGCGCCTTTCGATTTGACGTTTATTTGACAGATGTAGAAAAAGTAAATAACGTACAAAAACAAAGACGCGATAGACGCAATGGTCGAAAAAGTTGGAGTAAAGTTCGCAGAACTGAAAAAATATTCAAGTCCGATATTAAGAGAGATCATCAGATATGAGGCGATCCATCGATGGAAGTACAAACGTCCAAAACAACAGATACTGGCAAACATGTGAATAAAAAAATAAGTTCGTAGCTTTAAAAACGACGACAATTGTAAGAACTGTGTAAAGTCTATTAATAGGATTCATAAAGGAACTATAACATGACTAATAAGATTTTATTTCAGGACACACCTTTAAACAAAAATTACAAAAAAACAAAAAAAAACAGGCCTCGGCCAACAAAAAAATAAAAAAAACTACTATCATGAAAGGCATAGGCCAACCAAAAAAACCAATAAAAACTAAAACCTGAGCATTAATGGCATACATACTCGAGCAACGAGACTTGAGGCTGGAGCAAGCAAGTTGAAGATAACAGGTAAAAGAGTTTCACGCTAGACTACAATTGATCGGGTTAGGAAAACGTGTAGATGGTAGGACTACCACACAAAGATCATTTGGATCATAGTTGTGCTCCTATCGCGCATCAGAGTGCTATAAAGAGGAAAGTGATAGTCTGGAGCGTTGGAGCGCGGTGGAGTGGTTACTGTTTACACGAATTATTACACCTCGCAATGAATTGTTGCAACCAAATGTTATGTCAAAGGGTGCACAGGGCAAAAAAACGTTTATTTTATTTTTTGTTACCAATTTAAAAAAATTATAAAGACTAAGAAGATATCTGTAGTACATTCAGTTAAAGAGTATGTAGTCGTTGCTTGACGTTTACACGTAAACAAATATGTAGTGTAAATTAACCATGTCGTAACTATTCTTTTTTAATGTATTATATGAATTATATGTATTATATTTATCAGGGAATAAGCCACAATTGATTGAAATGGCAATTATTTTTTACCTCGCAAATTTTTCTTTTCGATTTGTACTTTGGCAATCGTTCTCAAAGAAGATTATTACATAATTTAGTAGAAGAATGGTATAAAAACTGCAAAGACTTATAGGCGAGCGGTTTATCCCTACAATGACGCTTAGAAACGGAATATACCGACTATTTTTTTGCATTTCTACTGCACCAAATCTTTGTTATTCGATTTTATGTGTTTTTTCAAGTTCAAATGTATTTTTTTTATTTTTCCAATGTACTCTTATTCTTATGGTGCCCTATCCAATTAGTGAATGTTGGCGGTTTGTCCAATCGCTTATGTTTTTAAGCCGTGATTATTTCTTTTCTCCGCTGCCCCGTTTTTCTTTTATGTTCCCTTCCATAATAAGCTTTAAGATCTGGTACTTGGAATTTCGAAATATATGACTCACATAAGCAGTTTTTCTTCTTTTTATTATTGGCAGCAATAATAAATGGACTGAAAACTGTTAACAGAAAATAACTTATAACAAAAAACAATTTCCTTAATCGCTCCGAGTAAATTTTTTTAGAGTAAATTTTATTAAAAATTCTTTATATTGTTCTGAAGCTATTTTCTTGTGACATTTTAAATTAATTACTATTTAACTGGGAATAAGCCACAATTAAAGATAAAAATACGTTTATTGACGTTTCAATTTCCACTTCGTAAATCGTTCTCAAAATATAAACACTTTTGTTTTTTGTTTGTATTTTGAGAACAATTTACGAAGTGGAAATTGAAACGTCAATAAACGTATTTTTATCTTTAATTGTGGCTTATTCTCAGTTAAATAGTAATTAAAAATTCTTTGTTTTCGAGATATTTGCAATTTTTTGCTGACAAATTATTTGTGAATTTCGGAATTTTTTTTCTAAAAAAACTACTGCATGAATTAAAATTCTAAAAAAGCATTGTTTTCTTTAAATCATCACGTATAAGTAAACATATTTTAAAAAGGATAAGTAGTTTCCATCTTGATAAAACTATAGTTTTAAATTTAAACAAAGACTTCTAAGCGTCACACACCTATATCGCCGCGACCGTACATGCTTATTGTCATAATATACCGCAATAGATTGCTCAAAATGAATATTTGAATATTTCACTCCATGTTTTGAGTAAGATAGACTTGAAAAAATATGATAAATAGAATAAAAAAGGTTTGGTGCTCTACAAATGCAAAAAAATTAGTCAGTTTATTCTCTACTCATAGGGGCAAACCGCTCGCCTATTATGTTAACATAATTATGTCATGTTAAAAAAAAATTAAGGTTGATTTACTTTTTTCCACGGTATTGTAGGCAACAGCCACATTTAGCTAAAAAAATGTAAGGATGTTTTGCCTAATAGAAAATCATGCTAAATTAGGCCAAAATTCTGATTACTTTTAATTGTGTTCAGTAATGTATTAAATGTTTGTATGTGTGTAGGGTGTTCCTGATAAGTGAACGTGTGTTGTGTATTGCATATTATGTATTGTGTAAGGTTGGTGACTTCATTTCGTATTGGCAATCAAAGCCTGCTACAGTCTGCTGATAATTTTGTTACACATTTTTCTTTATCGAGTCGGATAAGGGCTGCTTATTAAATTGTTCTCTTTTTCATGATTGTTTCTTTGATGACTCTATGACTATTGTTGCTCATTTTCATTGTACTTCAGGTCCATTGTCCCAGGCATGTTTGTACATATGTGTGATCTGTCGGTCTCTCTTTTTTATGCATGTTTTATACTCATTTATCCTATCACTTAGTGATCTTGTAATTTTTTTCACATAGAAATTATTACATTCACAGAATAGGTATTCTATAGAGTGCTTATTGCAATTCTTTGATTTCTCTTGTGTGTTAGTAGGTTTGGTTTTGAGCAGGATAGATCCAAGTTTATTGGTTGTTTTAATTTTGTTGTAGTATTGTACTTGTTTCCTATTCTTTTTAATTTTTTAAATTAGCCCTTTACATATAGTATTGTTGTCATTCTTAAGTTCCTTCTTGTCAGTGTTGCTGGGTTGCGCGTTGTGTTTTGTTGTATTGTTTTTCTATCTTCTGGAATTCCTTGTTAATATATGACAATGGATAGTTTTTTGTTAGAATATTTATTAGCAGGTTTTTTTCTTTAAAAGTCTTTTCTTTAAAGCAGGTGTTTTAAGCTTTATCATATAATGATTTGTTGATACCTTTTTTGATGTTTACATGATTTGAGTGGTAGTTTAAATATCTGTTGGTGTGGGTTGGTTTACTTCAAACTTTGGCTGTCTTTTATGATTGGCAAATCTAGACAAGGAAGTAAATTTTTGTTTTTTTTTCTTCATAGTCACACCTTGATGTCCATTAGAAATTTATTTATTGCTTTTGGGTCATGAGACCAAATGGAGAACACATGATCCACATATTTGATCCATACTGTGGGGTTTGTCTAGTATATGTACATTGTCATATTCGAAATCCTTCATGAATATATCTGATAATAATGGAGATAATATGGATGAGCCCATTGCTAATACCAAGTTTTGCTAATAAAAATCATTATTAAATTGGAAATCAGTAATATCTGTGCATAGTGTTACTAACTCCATAATATCTTATATACATTCAGCTTCGCTTTTTGTCCATGTCCCTCTCTAATTTACCCCTTATTATTTTTAAAGTTTTTTACAATGGTACGTTAGTGAAAACGCTGGTGATATCAAAACTGACTAGCATGTTTTTGTAGTTCTAATCTGTTTCTCCTCGTTTTGTAGATATTCTCCTGAGCTTTTTTTTTATTTCACAATAAGTTTTATTAGAATTATTCAGAAGCGCGTCCAATAAAATTAAAATAGCGATGATGATTTCCAACCTCCGATAGGAGAAGGAACCTGAAGAAGAAGAAGAAGGAGTGAGTACAAATTACATTTTATTTTAATGTATTCTCTTGGTAAAGCCGAACTTGATAAAGTTTTTCTTAAAACGAATATTATTATATTTTTAACATCATGTTTGCTAAAATCTGCAGTTTAATTTACTCTTGGGCAAATATATCAATTAAAAATAGCTTATGAAAAATATAAATAAAAATATCCTTTTGTATTATTTTATACTCTTGAATAACTTATAATCTTGAACGGATGGTTTAAAGCCATTAAAAAACTTACAGTTTTTTGAAATTATTCGTTAAAAAATGGTTCCATTTTAGTAATATTCCAAAAAGTAATGAGTTTAAATCTTACTCTCATTCCACTTAAATTATCTGTATCAATAATAAGAGTAAAAAAATCAAAAACAATTAATCTTGTGATTCGTAATATTACCTGGGATTACCTATATATTTTGCCTACATTATTTTATTTATTATTGGTTTTAAGACCTGTAATATTACTGACATTAAAAATATGCAAATTTCATAATAATTACTCTTGACAATTATTACGCTACCCAAGATAGCGAAGGGCCTTGCGGCGGAGGTGATATTATAAAAGAATGTACCTACATGTCAGAGATGCACGGTTTTAGCAAATTCAGAATATTGTTGCCAAGTAGTCTTTGACACTTTGTTATAACTATTTTACTTATAATGGGAAAATAATTTCTAATTGGTCGTTATTGTTTGGTATAAAGTTTTAACTTTTAATTAAAAAAGTTAGTTGAAGATTTAATCAATTGGAAAATAAGGAAAACTCGATCTCGTACAGAATTGGATTTTATTTTAAAATTCTCTTTTGCTTACAGCTTTTCTAAAATAAATGTACTGAAATTTACCAATAAACAAAGTATCTGACTTATCAAATTCCAGAATAATACCAATATTAAATTGTGAAAAGTATTATAATAATTACTATTTAAATGGGAATAAGCCACAATTAAAGGTTAAAATACGTTTATTGACGTTTCAATTTCCACTTCGGAAATCGTTCTCAAAATACAAACATTAGTAAATTAAATAAATTTTGTTTTTTTGTTACTTAGTCAAAAATTCTTCTAACAATTTAATTTTATGGTAAACATAAAGAAGAGACAATAACATTTACCATGGAAAAGGAACACACTACATTTTCTTTATGTTTTAATCTCTAAGAATGATACTGGATATGAGACTCAGATGTATAGAAAAACAACACACATCAACAGATATTTAAATTTCAAATCAAATCACAATATTACTATTAAAAAGGGAATCATTAATTCCTTGCACGATACAGCCAAAATTACTTGTTCAAACGAAAATTCGTTCTTGGAGCAGAAACATTTTTTAACATCTGTTTTATTAAAAAATTATTATCCTTTATCGTTTATAAATAAGGAATTTTCAAAAATCGATTTAATAGAACAGAACAACTTATGTACTAATAACAACTAAATACGAGGAAAATAACAATACCATACCTAAAATTATTATCAGAAAACCTTGAAATAAATTCAACATTTCAACAACATTCAAAACAACAAACAAGTTGAGATCTATTTTGTCCAAAACCAAACTTAACAATGAACAAATAAAAAAAGGAAAAAGAATTGCATTTATAAAATACCTTGTGAATGCGATCAGTTTTATTTAAGTGAAACATCAAGGTCATTAAATGTTAGAGTAAGTGAACATCAGTCTTATATTAAAAATAGAGAATTTGATAGATCTCAAATATGTAAACACGCATGAAATAATAAACATAGGATTCAATGGAATGATACAATATAGTTCTATAATCTATAGATATTTATAATAGATTTTATGAAGAAAACATTACTATGTAACAATAAAACACTGAAAACTTTGTTTTCAAACTTCCACAAAATTTATTTTAAATCTTATCACTACAGCTGTTTCGGCTGATTGCCTTTCTCAAGTGATCTATTTTTGGCTTGGGTTTACAAATTTATAGTCTCTAATGAAATAGGTTGAGGAGAAGAGAACTGTTTGTCTCAAGTTGGTCATTCAGAAATATATCTGTGTTTTTTAATTTGTTGATTTTCATAGATTCTAACAAAGATAGCGTAAGGCCTTTATTTTGAATGTGAAGAATTTTAAATTTGTCATTAAAATAATGATTATGATCTAGAAGGTGAAGTGCGTATGTCGAATCTGTTTTTCTATTCTTGAACGCTCTTTTATGTTCTGCTATTCGTTTATCAAAGCTTCTACCGGTTTGACCGATGTAAGTTTTTGGGCAGTCGCCACATTGAAGTTTGCACACACCACTATTTAAGTGTTTTTTATTTTGGCTCTTGTTATTTTTAATATATTTGCCTAGGTTGTTATTTGTTCGGAAAGCTGGTGTTATTCCTTTTTTTTTATGTGTTTGTCAATTTTTGTTGTTATTTTGCCTGTATATGTAATCGAGCAGAAGGTACTGGGTTTTTTCTCTGGTGGTGGAAATACTAATTTTAGGGCTTTCTTGTGTAGTTTTTGATTTAACGTTTTATTAATTGTTTGTTCGTTGTATCCGTTGTTTACTGCTATTTGTTTAATTATATTTAATTCTGTCTCAAAGTTGTATTTTGACATAGGAATTTCTGTTAATCTATGTAACATACTATGATAAGCTGCCAGTTTATATTGTGTTGGATGCATGTTTGCATGTAGTCGATTGTTATTGCCATTACATCTTCTATTTCTCTGCACATTCTGCTTATTTCATCTATTTTTGCGTAAAATTTATTTGCTCTTTTTTTGTGCACTAGAAACTCAGCTACAGCTACCCTTTTAGCATTTTTATTTAAAAATGGATCTTCTATCTTTGTTTTTAAATTTTTACACAGTGAACACACATCCACCTAAGGTCGGCCAAACGAAAGATCAAAATTTTCTTTAAAATAGAAATAGAAGCAGTTATATTTTATGATTTTATTAGATTTTATCAATAATTTTATTGTTTAATGAAGTAGACTTTTTTGGGTAACGAATCAACAAATTAATGATTTCGATGCAAGTAGTTCCCATCAATAGCATTATGCCAAGACGATATTGCTGTTCCTCTTAAATCACGAGGAAGTTTGTTCTGAGACTTTAGTTTGCATAAACGATAAACTATTTTTATTGTAACTCCATGCAAGCTTATGAAAGCTTTCTTGCTTACTTTTATGTCTGCCCATTACTACAAACATAGTATTTACAAGAATAACTTTTATGCTTACTTGATGCTACGGATGCCTTACGGTTTCTAATGTTTTGCACCGGATTCGAGTCTATGAGTCCATGCAGATATAGATCCTGCCCATTTTTGTTTGAAAGTTGGTTAAGGTTGGCTATAATTTCCGCCTTGTTTTTACAAAAGAACAAAATGGCAACACTTCTTCAGACAGCTAAAAATAATAAAAAATCTATTTAACTCTGTACTACAAAATCTTTACTATTTTTACTTACCCGCGTTTACTCCTGTTTTTCTCTAAGGCATTTTTTTCCAACATGATTTTTCCTTTCACCTTAGTATTTCGTATAAAATGTTGTTTATAGTTCTCTGCATTCACAACACCTTTTCTCTTTTTTCGTATTATTTCATTTTCACTCTCGCTACTAGACGACATTACTGAGAGTATTACAATAAACAACGGTCAAGTGAGCTAGGTGACCTTAAGATGAGATTAGAATAAAAATAATATTGATTAAATGGCACCTACATAAATACCTGTTATTGCACCAGCACGTTCCTGCACTTTTCTTAAGTCTATTAACAATTTAAAATCCACAAGAAAAATTAAATTTCTGTAGTCGGCTGGATACAATGAATCATAAAAACTTTAATTTAAACATCCTTTATAAAAGGTAAATATACTAAAAATGCCCTTCTGGGTTACGTCACACAAAGTTTTTAAGTTAAAAAGTCCATCGTCAGTGTAGTTGACAGGTATACATCAAAATCATTTAAATTTGTCAACAAATATGTATTAAATGACAAAGTTACATTATTTAAAGGGTTTTTAACCACATTTTTAGTGGCTTTACTTATGTATGCCTGGTAACTGCACTGATGATGGACTCGTTAATCTGAAAACAATTTGAGATGTAACCCAAAAAGGCAATTTTAGAATATATATATATATATATATATATATATATATATATATATATATATATATATATATATATACCTTTAATAAAAGATTGTTTAAATAAAAATGTCTATTAACAATTGTTCAATTTTTGCTTAATTTTTGTCATTTTGTCATTCGTATAAATAACTTCTTGATTTTGATGGTTTAGAACATGTCGTTTTTGTACATTTTCCATATTTATATAACATCGTTACACCACTTACAAAAGTAATCGGAAAACTATATGAAGCTTTTCCCACATTTTCGAGTTTTTCCACTGCGCACCCATAACTAGCTTAGTCTCTTATCCATATTGTTCTAGTGTACATTCCTTTAATTTATGTGAGCTTTATTTGGATGAAAAATTAGCTATATTCATTAAGATGTAAGAACTTTTAATAATGACAAACAATAATTTTGTTATTAGTTTTTTAATTTCTCTATACTGTATTTCCGTGACACATGCTAATTATGCAAGAGCACACATATAGCATAGCGATTTAATCCCTAACAATTATACAAACAAGCTGAATTTTGGTAGGAACGTCAATTTTGGAGCCCGAAAAGAAATGCAAAAAAAGTTCTACCCTCGGGGTTTCCCCAAAACAATAACTTACGAAAGAAAGAAGAAATGCAGCTGAGATAATTTTGAACAAAAATATTTATTACCACTTTTTGCTTAGAATAAACACTTCTCTCAGAATCAACTTTCAAAGCGACCGGAGATTTTGAATGTCAGTTGCCCGTACGAAACTAATGTTAAAAAAAAATTTGTATCAACTCGACGGTAACAATTCGATATCATTTAAACAGAGTTTTCTATTGCCAAAAATCAAAGGTTGTTTTAAAGGTAAAGAATCCAGATTTTAAGAGCAATTTTTATATTGTTCGGCAAATAAAGTCAGTCTCCATATATTTTTTTTAATAAATAAACTTATAATTTAATAAACGCGATTTTTGTCATTTTTTACGATTTTTGTGAGATTAATAAAATTTATTACTTTCGTTAAATGGTCGTAGTTAAATTTCTATTATTAAAGACCTGTCTTCAAAACCCATAACATAAAATTTTAATTTTGATTTTTGGCAACAGATATGAGATATTTGAAATATGAAATAAAAAGGCAAAATTTAAACATGTAACTTTCGCGTCATGAAAAACCGGTACAACTCTTATAACCGAAAATCGTGTTTTTTAAGTTGTGTAAGTTGATCATGTCACATAGGCCATTCTAATTTCTAGGGCAACATTGCCAGTTTAATGAAAATATTGTGCCAAAATATTTAGTTCCCTGTGCCAAGACCGTACGTTTAAAAATCCTTTAATCATTTTGGGCATTAACTCAACCCTCTTTGTGGTTATTAAATTTATTAGATGCGATTTTTTGGTATTAATGATAATACCTATATAAAAATTTTCAAGCATTTTTAAACGTTTTTGTATTTAGATTTAGTCAAATTTCGTTATCTGTGATGCCGACAACGAATTGATTTACGAACCATTGTGTCAAGTTTGAACACAGGTTTACATTGGGAAAAAAAAGTGTACCAGTTTTGTATGACGGGAACTGTACATTACAGACGATCGCACGTCACAGGAAATGCCTCCAAGAAGACGGTTTTGGGTGTAATTTATAACAAAAGTTAAGTACTTTAAAAAAAAACGTATCAATATAGTTAAAAAAAAACAGTTTCAAACGTTTTAAATTTAAAATTATTGCTATAAGTTTTAAAGGTTAGGTTTTAGTTATCAAAACCTTATAGTGGTCGGTTAATGACAGGAAAGAAAAATAAAAAATGGTAAAAATTGCGCCACGTTTATTTATTAAACACCTTTATTAAAACTTTGTTTATTTTCAGCAAAACACAAAAATAGTACTATAGTGCAGCACAGTATAGCACTATAATAAACTTTTTTACATCTTTCTTGGCATCATAAAATTAATATTTTCGGCAATATTAAGCTTGACCGTATGATTTTAGAGGTTCAGTGGCATTTTCGTCTGTGACAACTGGAGTAACATGCTAAACTTCTATGTCTAAATTATATGTAACAGACATCATTCACAGTTGATATACCTGTAACGGAAATCTTACAAATGGGGGCAATTAGATTTTAATATACTTGTTACCGTTTTCACAAATTATTAATGTTATTTTAGTTGTAGACTTTGGGGCTCTTAAAAAAACGCAAATATATTTTTTAACTAAAATAATTAAGGAATACCCCAATTAATCCTATTAAAAATACAATAAAAAATATGTTTCGCCAGAAAAAGCAATATTTGGTAGGGATAAATATTTCATAAAAAAACTTAGCCTTAAATTAAGAATATTTAAAACTTACCTCTCTAATATCTATTTTTCCATCCTGATTGTCGTCGTACGCCTCCATGAAACAAGATTTTAGTTCCACCAACATTTCATCGGATACTACCTATAAATAATTACATAAATTTAATTAAAAGTTCAGTACAAATGTTCCCTTAAAAGTAAAAGTATATATACAATTTTCGAAGTTCTAACATACCATAGAATTAAAAAAGGCGAAGTATATAATGAAATATTACAATTTTTAAAGTTGAAAAATTATTATATTAATAATTTAATAATTATAATAAAAACAAATTCGAACCGATCACTTATTATTCTTGATGTATTTCACGAAGTAAATGCATTTTGCCAATTTTTTTCTCAAAATGAACCTATTTGTTAATCCGGTTAGTTTTCTGTTGAGTATTCTTTTTCAATATCCCAGATAAATCGACACATGTCATTCGATAGAGATGTGATCCAACATAATCAAAATGCTGAAAGACAATACCATAAATCGGATAACAATAGGCCAAAGCTCTGTTATTGATGATAACGGAAATTCGTAAAGCTTTCGTAAGCTAAAAAATACGAAACCCTAAAGCGTTATAGAAAGCCAAATAAATTGATCTAGTGCACAATTTTAAGTTTTGCACATTATTTTACATAGTGTTATTTATTAACCTCGTGTATTTAAGTATATATACAGGGTGATCCTTAAATAATTGTACAAAAAAAACCATAGATTCTACACTGTAAAATATTACGGTTTAAGCCAAATTTCTTTAATAAAATTTTAACTTTAAATGTTAAATATAAATGTTTTTGCTATAACTTACATGTTTGTAAACATTTATGTATAAAAATTCATAACTAAGTACAATTGAATATTAGTTATTATAATTTGATGCATACTTTAAGTTATTATAACTTGAAGAAGCTGACAAAAATATCGAAGCTATCGAAGAAGCTACATATATAAAATAATGATAATAATGAATAATATATAAAACATTAATTTATAAGAGGGGTATACTTAATGTTTTATTTAAACCTTTATTAAAATTTTTAGTGGTTATATATAAAGGATTTTATGTAATTTATGTCAGTTACATAATTTGCATAAAATTAAGCTTTATTATTTAGTGAGCTTATTTTGATTTTGTGCATTAAACGAAAATGCATAAAATTTCTTTACTTATCTAATATAGATTCCCGTGTGGAGTATAGTCCCCCATAGGGTACGTCCCCGAGTGGCGGATAGGGGAATGTCTCACAAGTATAGGTGATACCGGGAAAATGAAATACCTGGCGTGGACCAAAACTATCAAAACAGTAGCGTCTGATCCAGAGTGAATCGCTACGAACAGCGTCTGACCCAGAGTGGACGGCTGATATAGAATTCACCAACGCGTCTGACAAGCGAGGTGTTTTAATGCCAAAAAACCCTCTACATGAAACATGTTGAATTATGTAACAAACGGAATAGGACCCCAGGTGGGTAGAGTTACTAACTCGTAATCCCACACCGCAAAACCGGTTTGCCTCAAGGATTGTAAGGGAGGTAAATATTTGACAAAAATAAATATAGGAACGTATAACATCAGATCCATAAACGAAAACACTAATATCCACGAACTAGAAGAAGAATTGACTAAAATACGGTGGGATATTATCGGCATATCCGAAGTAAGAAGAAAAGAAAAACAAAAAATATAGCTAAAATCAGAAAATTTGTTATACTATAAAGGTAATGAAGAAAACACCAACAATAGAGTAGGATTTATAATAAATAAAAAAGTAGTTAAATACATACAATCTTCCAAGGACATATCATATGGAGTAGTATACACGATGCTTAAATTAAAAAGAACGTACAATTGTACAAACAACTATAGAACAAGTAAAAGAACATGTATATTTGGGACAACTAGTTAAATTAAATAAAGAAAATCAGACCGGAGAAATAAAGAGGAGGATGCGGTAGTCCTATATACTAAAAAATAAAAAATACCCCCAATATTTAAAAACAAGAGCCTTCAACCAATGTATATTTCCTTTTCTCACCTACGGTTCTTAAACTTAGACGTTTACAAAGAAAAACATGGAAAAAATAGCAAATATCCAAAGAGCCATGGAAAAGCAAATGCTAAACATTGAGTTATCAGACAAGAAATGAACGACCGATATATCAATGCACATAGCAAAACTAATGTCGAAGTTCGCTGGACATACCATAAGACAGAAAGACGACTGATGGAATAAGATGATTATACACTGGAGATCAAATAGATACAAACGAAAAAGATTAAGGCCACAAATGATATGGTCAGATGAATTGAAAAAATACACAGGCTCAAAGTGAATACAAACTGCCTACAATAGAGAGACGTGGAAGAAGGAAGAGGAGGCCTATGTCAAAAAGTGGACAGCAAGGGCTGTAAAGATAGATTTAATATAGGTTAAGAATTTCAAACCAACAGGAAGTTTATTTAAAGGCGAAATTTATTTATTTCGCCTTTGCCATAGTAAGACTATAGTATTTACTTAGAGCTTATATTGAAAATTTCGAACTATTTAAAAATATATAAAAAAATGTACAAATTATATGGTGTTACAACCTTAAATTAATAAAATCGTTTCAATAATCTAAGGTAACAAAAGGATAAAGGCTTTTAAATGGTAAAACAATATGTACCATAAGTATTTAAACTAGCAAACATTTGTGGCATAAATTTTGTTGCTATAATACACTTAGCATTTCGAGCGTCTGATCCGTCATAAGCACATCATTAGTAATTACAAAACAATGTTTTAAACCAAAATAGGCCCAACGTCTTTATCGGAACTGATAGAAAGCTTCAACTTAAATTTAGGTATTTGGTGATTTTAAAAATAATATTTTTGATCCCCGCAAATCGTCTTTTGTTTGGGTTTTGTTTGGTAAATTTTCTATGACTCGAAAAAGATCAGCTTCAAATAAAAATTGCTGGAGTCCAAAAAATATGAAAAAAATGGTGTCGAAATAGATAGAGTATCTTACGAAAGAGATGGAACAATATCTAGTGAAATATTTTTTAGAAACAACCCGAGCTTTTCGCCTTATCTATTTGTTATATCGTATTATATGTAATAAATAATAATTATTTTTCATGTATATTATAATAAAATAATTTAAATTATCGTTTACGATTTTACTACCCTTGCCTTAATTTAAGTTAGTAAAAATGTCTCAAAATAGTGAGCACATAAATCATAAATAGTAAGAGTAATGGTTACATTTGACATATTTAAGCAAATAATTTAGCACATTCATGCGCATAGTTAAAGCATTTCTTATGCGCAAAAATCGCAAGTTTATTATTTACACAACATTGCAGGATGTGTACTACTAGTATTGGCTGTATAAAGTCACACAAGGAATATCTTTATAAATCATTGAATACTTCTGACTAACGTTTGTATGACTTAGTCAATAGAGAGTCGAGAGAGATTTTGTCCTAATGAGATCTATTTAGTTATTAATAATTCTAATTTATACTCGTTTGCTTTTTCCATTATTTGTTTTATTATGTGTATTGCATCTATTGTAGATCTTCCTTCTGTGAATCCACATTGGTAATGTCCTACTGTCTTCTTTGTGATCTTTGATAACCTCTTTTTTATTATTGATGTCAATATTTTATATGTTGTATTTAGTAATGTTATTCCTCTATAATTTTCACAGATTTGTTGGTCTCCCTTTTTATGTACTGTTATGATCTGTCCTACCTCCCAGTCACCTGGCATTTTCTCTTCTTTCCATATATTTTTTAATAGTGCTAGTATTTTTCCTCTTAGTTCCATTCCCCCGTATTTTATTAGTTCCATATTAATTCCATCTTTACCTGGGGCTTTTCCATTTTTTGCTTCTCTGTATAACTTCATCCAATTCCTCTAATGTTGGTTCTTTTCAGCTCTCTGTAGTAATCTCTCCATACTTGCTTGTATTATTGGTCCTCTATTATCAGTATATACCCTCTATTTTTTATTCCGTTTGTTTTGCCCTTGTATTTTTTGTTTTGTTCTTTAATCTTTTTGTAAAAACTTTTCGTATTTCTGTTTATTCTTTCCTGCTCTATTTCCTGCATTTTTTTGTCTACCCATCTTCTTTTATTTTGCCTTATCACTTTCTTAGCATTCCTTCTTAATTTTTCATATTCTTCTCTGTCTTCCTCTTTATCTGTTCTTAGCCATTTATTTATGGCTTGCACTTTTTTTCCTGTTATTTCTCTACATTCTTGGTTATACCATTCGTTTTTTGTTTTAGCCTGACTTTTACCTATCTGCATATATCACCTTCTTCTATTGATTTTTTGATCGTCTCCCATTCTGTGCTTATATCTTCTGCTTTATATTTCTCTTTTATTTGAACTGTTACTGCCTCTTCATATTTTTTTCTTACTTCTTCATTACTCAATTTATTGACATTCCACTTTTCATGTTGGTTTTTGTTGTTTTGTTTCAATTTTAACTTTTTGTCTTATACAATAAACACAAGAAAAAAAGTGGACGTGGCCCTCTCCAAACGCAAAAACTCGGAATTAAATAGATCACATACTGTGTAACTAAACAGATAGTATACAAGACGAAACAGTAATAAATACAGCGTCAGTAAGTAGCGATCACCGAATGGTTAGAGCCAAATTGGAGATAAAACATAATTAAAAATAAAAATAAATTTAGAAAAACTTGGAATATAGACACAGATAAACTAAAATCTAATACAGAACAATATAAAAGGAAGTTAAAACCCGCAAAAGTATTAAATATAGATGAACTTAGCTTAAATGAAATATTGAAGTCATAACAAAATAACTATTAAATACAAGCTCAGAAGTGGCAACTGCTAACAGTAAATGAAAATTAAAAATAAGTGTATAATCACAAAATATACAAAACAAAAGTCTTAAATGCACCAAACCGAAACTAAAAAAGTAAAAAAATAATAAACATTAAAAATGAACAAAAACAACTAGAAAAAAGTAACTCTGATATACCAAACTCAATTAAAAAGTTCTACGCCAATCTGTATCGTTCCAAAAACGATTCGCCTAACTCCTCAAAGCAGAACTTGAAAAGGCAGAAAACAAATGTCAACTAAAATGTGTCACAAAGAAATAGAAAGGCAGTAAAAGTGATAAAATAGAATAAAGCTCCAGGAAGAGATGGAATACTAGCAGAAATGCTGAAGTAAGGCAGAGAAGAAGCCATCGCATATATAAAAATACTATTTAATAAATATCTATTCAAAGGCAACATACCCGAAAAATAGAGTACTGCTAAAAAACTACTAATACACAAAACTGAAAACACCACAGACCTGAAAAATTATCGACCAGTTTCACGTCTTTCACAACTTTACAAAACTTTTACAAATATTATTACAAACAGGTTAACAATTAAATTTGATGGATATCAACCAGTAGAATAAGCCGGATTTAGAAATGGTTACAGTACCTATGACCATCCATATTATACTTTAAAAACTCTAATAGAAAAGAATAACAAATACAATCTCACATTAAGTCTGGTTATTATGAAAAAGCTTTTGATAGTGTAAAACTGTGGGCAAAAGAAAAAGCATTAGTCAAAAACCAGATCGACTCCAGGTACAGAATATTAGTATATACTATTTACGAACAAGCCGAAATGAAGTAACGGTGGGTAATGAAATAGAAACAAGACCGGTAAAAATCAACCAAGGCGTAAGACACGGATACACAATATCTTCAAAATTATTTACAGCTACCCTAGAAGATATCTTTAAGGCAACAGACTAGGAAAATAAGGTAATCCCTATTAACGGAAGATACCTGAACCATCTTAGATACGCAGATGATGTAGTACTAATAGCCAACATGTGGAATGCGCTGAATACAATGATTAAAAAGCTACACACAGAAACCTTAAAAAAAGGACAAAATGAATGTTAGTAAAACTAAATTATTGCAAACAAAGATGACAAACCTATGATAAACATCCAAGGGACAGAGATAGAACACGTCAATGAATATACATATCTGGGTTAAAATGTTAAGGTAAGTAAAGAAAATCGGACTACTGAAAAAAGCAGACGTATAAAAATGGGATGGGCAGCATTCGAAAGACTCTCATGTGTACTTAAAAATTAAAATATATCTCACAGACTGCGAACCAAGGTGTTTAATTCCTGTATCCTACCTTTACTTACATTTGGATCTCAAACCTGGACATTTACTAAAATCTACATGAAGAAGATCAGAAAAACTCAGTGAGCTATGGAACGAGTGCTGGGTATCTTACTCAAATACCATAAAATTAATTAAGACATTCGTAATAGAACTAAAGTAAAATATGCTGTCGTACAGGCAGCTAAACTGAAATAGACATGAGCCGGACACAACGAACGTCTTAAGGATGGCCCATGGAATAAAGAAATCAAGAATTGGCTGCCATATGAAGCCAAAATACCACGAAGAAGACCGTAAATGCGCTGGAGCGAGGATAATATAATAACTGCAGGACCAATGTGGAAACGTCTCAAAAACAACAGAGATAAATGACAACATGAATGACATGGTCAGCTTGAAGAATGGATGACTCAAGTATCCTCCATTTATTCCATTGTTAGCTGCATTTGGATCAGTTAGCTCGTCTTCTACTTCTACTTTTGCTATGTTCTTCTGGTAGATATTTTCGATGGGTATGGTTATTCCTACAGGTATCTCTCTTATAATAAATCGATAAATATGTGGATTTCTTGTATTTTATTGTCGTGCGAACCAGAAAAAAAAATTAAATGACGATGACCAATGCGAAGCAGAAAACAATAAATTTACGGAAATGAAGCGACATTAAAAATTAATTACTACTTTTTTCAGCATTGTTTAGTCGTAATATTATCAATGTTAATCTGACTGTAATATGAATACCAAAATTTGTAGTTTTATATTTTATGCAATAGCATTAAAACGGCATTTTGTAAGTAAATGACATAATATTTTATATAAACCAATATTCTTTTATAATCTATTAATCACCGTAACATGCAATATGTCATGTAGATTTAAAAAATTACTATATTACGTGTGTATTTATCCTAAATCTTTAGCGGGCTTATAGTAGAGAACAAGGTTTATTCTTTTAAATAACAATAAAAATTATTTTGAATAAAATTATTATTTTTAAAGTTCGATTTTTATTATATTATAAATTAAGTATAAGGAGAAATTTGCATTTAATTAGATTTATTGACAATGAAATTTAATTCGTAAAGGAGACTGTAGAGAATATCTAATTTTTCTTACATACCTAATAGAAAAAATGTTATTTTCGCAGCTAAACCAATATATTATATCTTTAAATAGGTAAATGGTTGTGAAAAGTAATATTTTAAGTAGTTACCTAGAGTCGGTATTATAGAGTATCCGGAAAATAGACGAAGATTCATAAAGTGGAAAAAAAGGACTAGTGTCTTGTATGACAAAATAATTCCAATGGAGCTGAGTAGAAAATTTATAAAACAGCCATCAAACCAGCTATGATATGCGGAACTGAATGCTGGGCTGTTAAAAAGAAAGAAGCAGAATAGATACATCTGGCAAAAATGAAAATGCTTAGGTGGATTAGTGAAGTGACAAAAAAATAGGGATGACACCAATTGATATCAAAAGGAGAGACTGTGGTTAAGATGGTTTGGTCATGTTAAGCGTTAAGGTCTTATTCACCAAATGCAAAGAATTTCTGATATGTGGGTTTCTAGGAGGATTTAAAGACGAATTTCGAAGAAAATCTAAAGGGAGCCAACCTCGAATATCGATAATGACAAGGAGATTAATAATGATGTATTCCTGTTAAGAATATATTTGTTGCGGTACTGCTTGGTGTGATAATCAAGTTGTCTAGGTTGTTTTAGACTTATTTAAATTGTCCTGATTCCAAAAACTTCCAGCTGACTTAGACTTCTTATTTTCAAAGTTCACGGCTCGAGCTGCTCATTATAAAAACGTTGACAACACATAAAATTAACAATAAAATACATACTAGTGGTAATTAAAACATTTTTTACTAGTACATAAAAGCTAAAAAAATGAGCTTCACTTCTAATACCTAATTGAAGCGGATTATTTCAAATTTTTGCTTCGCATTTTTGAAAGAGTCAGTGATGTATAATTCCCATATTATTTTTTTAATAAATAAACAAAAATTTTGCATATTATTTTATTAGTTAATAGTTTTATGAAAGTTTTTTAATGTAGAACAGTTGTATAAGGTATCTTTCTGTATTAATGTTGAATATACCTTTAGTGACAGATCTCTAAAGAAAATACTCGCTTGCTTTGTTCCCTTATAGTTTTTTTCTCTTATATTTTGGTATTTTAGCATACTCGCTATATTCTTTACTCTTAAAAAGACACAATTAGCTACTGTGTATATTATAGCAGTATTAATTAAGTTATAAGGTAAAATATTTGCGCAGGTTAAGTGGAAGGAAACCTTTTTAATATATTCTAATTTGTACCTCTTTGTTAGTTTAACAACGCGGCAATACACTTTATAAGACACTTTCTTTATGCTGGCAGGATTTTTCATAGATATAACTTTATATTAAAATTAATTCATTTTAAAAATGTTAAGCATAGGAGAAAATGGTTTATAATAGATATATAGTTGCAGTGAACTAGTGGTTTCTTTATTTATTTATGACTAACCTCAGAGTCATTGGCGTAGTACTATTTAAAGTTTTACGATTTATTTAGTACATTTGTGGAATATAAGTATGATGACAAATTTTTCATATTATTTCCGTCACTAAATATTGCTTGTAAGGTATCTTGTAATTTTTACTAAAGTCTCTCTATGCAATATAACGGATACTCTAGTAAAATATGGCAAATACCGAGCACAATATCACCTACGTAGCACTGTGGTTTTAATTAACCCTCCAGCAAATGATAATGGGTGATGGCAGTGTAGCCTATTGTCAAACAAGATAGGATGGTTTAATGTAAACGCTTATTATCGAATATCGCATATCGAATATTTTAACCGTCTCAGTTTGGATGTCGATTTATTTTACTTAATCTGAAAAGCATAAAGTATAGCTAAGTTCTTGATTATAGGTTTTACATGTAGGTGTGGAATGCTTCTGGTTTCTACAGCTTTCGGATTCAAGACTGCTAGTTTTGCCAAGGAATAATGGGGAAAGTAGTCAAAATTGTACCTGCGCCAAAATTGTAGCACTGTATTTATACTTTATGAGGAATAAATACAGATATTAAAAAAGAGTTGCAAGGACGAATAAGCAAACAGTTACTATTGATAGAGAAACGATGCTAAATGATACTGTAAAACAAGAAATAACTAGTATATTAGATCAAAAAATGAAGTTATCATCAAGCAAAGAAGAAAGTACTGAGGAAAACTGGACGAGAATTAAAGACATCTTAATGACTGTTCAAGAAACAAAATTGAGTGCGCTAAAAGCAAGAAAAAAACAAGAGTGGATGACAGAAGAAATACTGAGTCTTATGGATCAAAGAAAAGAAGTCAGAAATAAAGATAAAAACGAATACAAGAGGATCCACGCAATAATCAAGCAGAAGATAAGACACGCGAAAACACAATTTCATAGTAAAAAATATAATGAAATTGAACAATATGAAAAGAAACACGATACATTTCATATACACAAGAAATTAAAAGAGGTCGCTGGAAAAAAACGGAAACAAGTATCCCAAAGTTTAGAAGACAGAAACAGACACAGAATATTAGACATCAATGAAAACTTAAAAGAATGGGAAAACTACATTTCTGAATTATTTGAAGATGAGAGAGTAGAACACTATACACCGATTGCTATATCAGGTCCATCTATAATAGAAAGTGAGGTAAGACGTTTAATACAAACGGCAAAAAATGAAAAAGCACTTCGCTCCGATGAAGTAAGTGCTGAAATACTAAAGTTTTTGGGAGAAAATGGAATTAAAGCTCTGTGTAATCTCTTTAACAGAATTTATGACACTGGGATATTACCAACTGATTGGTTAAAGTCGACATTTGTCATAATAACTAAGAAACATCGTCCAAAGGCATGCGGTGATTATCGGACAATAAGTCTGATGAGTCACGTTTTGAAGATCTGCCTGCGAGTAATACACAGCAGAATTTACACGCTGTTAGAGGACAGAATTAGCAATACTCAATTTGGGTTTAGGAGTGGCTTGGGTACAAGAGAAGCCTTGTTTAGTATACAGGTGATAGTACAGAGATGCAGAGATATAAATCAAAATCTTGGTCTATTTTTTCCCATTTTGCCATGTTCGATTTTACTGGAGCGACCCCCATTCTTAGCCTATTTAGAGTTTACTAAGTTTTAAAATCTAGGACTGGCCGGTCCATTAAACCTGGGGAAGAGAAATATACACAGGCAATTCATTTTGCACTGTTCCAAGGAATCTCTTCCTGGCTTTTAGTCGCTTTCGTGGTGTTTGGGCCAAGTATGGGGCATGCCGCTAGTCCGCGATCTGTTTAATTTTCTTTATGTGCTCTGGAACTCCTCTGCGTGTTGAGGGTTCTGCAAAACCCGCTACTTTATATAGATTTGACAGTGACGTTGGTTTCCTGCTGGGGGCTCGAAGCTGGGGGTTCTGGTTCTGCTTTCACTTCCGGGTCACTGTTTTCTTCTTCTTCTACACGAACTGATTGTAGGATGTCCTCGTCAGAAAGTCCAAATGTTATAGCTACATTTTCATCAAAATCTTTTTAGCTCTTCCGGTCCGTAGGTGGTAGTAAGTTCAAACTGTCTGGCCCAAACATCTAGTGGCAGGTCATCTTCATTATCAATCAATCCTTAATATTCCAGCCATCCTGCATGCTTGAAAGAATGTTTTATTGTATTGCTCGTCACCTCGTCCCAAGATTTACTAATCATTAGGATGGCGTCAAGAATGTTTTGTTTAAGATCGCCGTTGTCAACCAATTCCATTAAAAGTCTTCTTCTGTAATGGCTTTTCAAACTCTTGATATGACACCTTGGTCTATGGGTTGATGGACACTCGTTGTGTTTGCTGGCAGAAAACAGAGTTCAATGTTTTAAAGGTCGCACAGTACAGGATGAGCAGACAATTGTCTACAAGCAGAAGAATTTCTTCCCTTTAAGTTCGATATTCCACTTTGTTATCGCTTCTTCAAAACATTCCGCAGTCATCCACGCACTATTGTTTGCCTTATAGGGCACCCGTAGATTTTTTATGTTTTTAAAGCAACATGGGTTTGTGTGTGTGTTTTATGTCATTTTAAAAAAGAATCTCAGCATTGAAAATGTCGTCTGACGCATATCGTGCCTTTAGTCCAGAACACATGTTTTCTAGCCAATTATCCTTTACGTTTTTGTTAATATCGCGAGCCTCTCCACCGATTTGTCCATAGTTGTAGATCTTGTGCCGCAGCTTCCACTTCCTCTGCCAACCCTCAGATGCCTTGAAATTTTTAATCCCAAGCTGCAAAGAACTCAGCTTTTGTCCTGACAACAAGCCTAGAAAGTGGAATATGGTTTATACGCTGCTGCTGAGGTTTTTGCAACTTCTTCCAGCTACCGTCCTCCATCTCCGCTTCAAGCCACTTTTTTCTGTCCTTTCATATCGAAATATAGTTATCAATACAGTTATAGTATCAATACAGTTGACTGAGATAGCCCCGTACGGCGAAAGACATCCAATTGCTTTTCACCTTTTTCTATTGCTTGAGATATCGATAACTTTTCCTCCACCGAGAGCACTTTAGGCTTTTTCGAGAATACATTGACTGTTGATGCACTAAGACACAACTCGCAACACTAAACAACCGCTGGACAATGACCTTGCCACTTGTAAGTCAAGTAGTCTAAACTTTAAACAAAATAACACATTTGTCATCGACTACTGAACGCTGAAAATCATCGCTATAAAGAGAGAACGATGTCGGTATAGAGAAATCATTAATACATTGTCCTTATGACGAACCAACCAACGTTTACTATTTTCATCGTTACAGAGGAATTATCGGTATATATAAGAAATCGTTATAAAGAGAGACTACATTAAGTTCTTGAAGAAGCTTCAAGATTGACCCCAAATTATGGTTTAAATCAATTTTTTTCTACAACCGAGGAAAAAGAACTGAGTAAGTATATACAGACAATGACCACGCTTCATCATGGTCTCAATCCGACAGGTGCTAGATAACTAGCTTATGATTTGGCAATTGCTAACAGGAAAAAATACCAACTCCATGGAAAGAAAACAAGATTGCAAGCAAGTTTTGATATACAAGTTTTATGAAACGAAATTCAGAATTATTATTACAATCAAAAATGAAAATTTTTTTAGTATTCTTAAGATTTATCAAAAATATGCATTATCACCTAGTCAGGTATACAATAATAATGAAACAGCACTAAAAACTGTGCAAGATATAGAAACAGTTATAGCCAAAAAGGAACAGAAACAAGTAGACCATATAGTTTCAAATAAAAGAGGCACTTTGGTTACTATGTGCAATGCAAAAAACGCTATAGGTAATTCAATTCTCCCGTTTTAAGTGTTCTCTAGGAATTTTTTAAGATTGTATGGTTAAAAACGCACCTCTAGGCTCCCAAGGGTGTGCTGCACTATATGGATGGATTATTTGAACAGTGGATGATACATTTTGTCAAATATACTAATCCTAAAAAGGAATCTCCCATTTTACTAATCATGGACAACCATAAGAGCCATGTTTCTTTAGCATCTATTAAATTTGTAAAAGAAAATAATATAATCTTGTTGACTTTGCCGCCACATACTAGTAATCGCCTTCAGCCACTATATGAAGCTGTATTTGGTCCTCTGAAGTAGTATTACTCACATTGTTGTAAAAATTGATTATTGAAAAATCCTGGAAAAAGGATAACATTTTACGACAAAGCAGAGATTTTGAGCGACGCTTTTTCACTTGCTTTCTGTTTCAAAAATGTGGTATCAGCTTTTAAAGCTACTGGGGTATTTCCATCAAATGATAACATTTTAAATGACGATGATTTTATGGCTTCTACCGTAACAGACATGCCAAACTTATATCAAGAAGAACAACAACCAAATAATTCAAATTTTAGTGATATACCACAAACGAACATTCAGTTTCCTTCAACATTAACTTGTCCAGATACAAATAACAGAAACAAACTAGAAACATCCATCGGAAATAACACTTGAAAAGAAAAGTGTTTCTTATGAAGCGATAGCAACTTCCAAGAACACACCCGAAAATCGATGTATTTCCCCTGTATTACTGCAACCATACCCTAAAGCCACCTTATTGCCATTAAAAAACAAAGGAATAAGAAGACTACTAAAATTTTAACTAATACACCAATTTATAAAAGAATAGAAGCGGAAACAGCAGAAAGAATATAAAGGCAAAGTAGAGTGAAGAGAGCTAAGGCAACAGAAAAAAGAAAAATTGATAGTTCAAACAAGTCATTAAATTGTCTGATGTGAATTCCGACGATGTTGGTCTATTTTCAGAAGTAGATGAAATTTCTGACGAAGACATATCCTCACGAATGGTAGAAGTGAATTCATTTGTTCTCGTGAGGTTTCGTACAAAGAAAACTTTAAAATTTTATGTTGCACAAGTTACAGAAGTTTTTTCTTCTGGTCAAGAATACAATGTAAATTTTCTAAGTCGTCACGGAATACAGTTTGCATTTCCTACAGTTACAGATTCTGCCACGAGTACAAAACAATATGTTTAACTCATTATAACCCAACCAAAAAGTGCTGGAGTAATACAACGAACAGCAAATTTGTTTACTTTTAAAGCGAATTTATCATATCATGAATGTGTTGCTTGTGTGAGTCCATTTCAAATAGGTAAAGAAATAATAAATAAGACTTACTCACAATCAATTTAATTTAACTATCAGACGACCGGTTTCCCTTTCTAAAATATGCAAAGCATCTTCAGGTCTCGATACAAAGTTAAATAAATGCTGAATCGATAAAAACCCATATTAGGGTGTTGTCTAATAAAGATAAACAAAGGAGATGTTGGAAATTACAATAATTATGCCAATATTACAAGTCTGTGGTTTTATTTCAAAAAGAGTAAGTTGAATAAAAAGGTATAAAAGCTTTAAAAGTTTAAACAGACAAGGTAAGGCTCACAAATTGTTATAAAATAGTCTATTAGATTGTAATAAATTAATAAATGAGCAAATAAATAAACATTACTTACATGGCGGTACTCTATTAATTGATGGATGCTAGAACATGGTTGAAACTACTATGTATTGTTGAATGAAGAACTCAATTCTGCTATTGTAGTTGTATGACAGTAAACGGGAAGTTCTTGAGGAGATAGATTTGATCCAATGAAGCAGAGATATGTGTATAAATGTTTGTTAAATGAAAGTGATGTAATATACTATTGTATTATTAAAAGTTATTTATACTTATTCGAGAGATATATTTATGAAATGTGTGTTATTTATTGAGTAATTGTTTTATGAACGTGACAGTTTTATGACAATGAATAAGTTTAGATGTACAAATTGTGTGGGTGTGCAATTATTTTTCAACTTGTAGTTGAAAAATAACTCACTAAAAAATTAAATTAAAAAATTAGTCAATAAATAACGCACATTTCATAAACATATCTCTCGAATAAGTATAAATAACTTTTAATAATACAATAGTATGTTACATCACTTTCGTTTAACAAACATTTATACACATATCTCTGCTTCATTGGATCAAATATATCTCCTCAAGAACTTCCCGTTTACTATCATACAACTACAATAGCAGAATTGAGTTCTCCATTCAACAATACATAGTAGTTTCAACCATCTTCTACCATCCATCAATTAATAGAGTACCGGCATGTAAGGAATGTTTATTTATTTGCTCATTTATTAATTTATTACAATCTAATAGACCATTTTATAACAATTTGTGGGCCTTACCTTGTCTGTTTAAACTTTTAAAACTTTTATACCTTTTTATTCAACCTACTCTTTTTGAAATAAAACTACAGACATGTAATATTGGCATAATTATTGTAATTTCCAACATCTACTTTGTTTATCTTTATTAGACAACACCCTAATAAGGGTTTTTATCATTTCAGCATTTATTTAACTTTGTATCGAGACCTGAAGATGCTTTGTATATTGTAGAAAGCGAAACCGGTCGTCTGATAGTTAAATTAAATTGATTGTGAGTAAGTCTTATTTCTTATTTCTTTACCTATTCGAATTTATCATCTTATAGTTAATATTTGTGAAAGATTAATATTACTATTCTTTTTTTATAAATATTATAAATAAAAATATAAGAATTGCAAGTAACGACCACTGTACCTAACCTTTCTAGCCACTCTACCATCTAGTTTGGTACAGTGGTCACATTTTTTGAAAAAACAAAATTAGTTTTAACAATGAAACACTGAAAACTTTGTTTTCAAACTTTCACAACAATTTATTTTAACTCTTATCACTACAGCTGTTTCGGCTGATAGCCTTTCTCAAGTGATCTATTTTTGGCATGCGTTTACACTTTATAGTCTCTAATGAAATAGGTTGAGGAAGGAAGAACTGTTTGTCCCGAGTTGGTCATTTAGAATTATATCTGTGTTTTTTAATTTGTTGATTTTCATAGATTCCAACAAGGATAGCTTAAGGCCTTTATTTTGAATGTGAATAATTTTAAATTCGTCAAATGATTGTGATCTATAAGGTGAAGTGCATGTAGAATCTGTTTTTCTATTATTGAAAGCCCTTTTATGTTCTGCTATTCGTTTGTTAAAGTTTCTACCAGTTTGATCGATGTAAGTTTTTGGGCAGTCGCCATATTTAAGTTTGTACACACCACTGTGTAAGTGTTTTTTATTTTGGCTCTTGTTGTTTTTGATATATTTGCCTAGGTTGTTAATTGTTCGGAAAGCTGGTGTTATTTCTTCCTTTGTTACGTTTTTGGCTATTTTTGTTGTAATTTTGCCTGTATATGTAATCAAACAGAAGGTACTGTAACTACGATTACATATACAGGCAAAATTACAACAAAAATAGCCAAACACATAAAGAAGAAAGGAATAACACCAGCTTTCGGAACAAACAACACCTTAAGCAAATATATTAAAAACAACAAGAGCCAAAATAAAAAACACTTACACAGTGGTGTGTACAAACTTAAATGTGGCGACTGCCCAAAAACTTACATCGGTCAAACTGGTAGAAACTTTTACAAACGAATAGCAGAACATAAAAGGGCTTTCAATAATAGAAAAACAGATTCTACATACGCACTTCACCTTCTAGATCACAATCATTCTTTTAACAACGAATTTATAATTCTTCACATTCAAAATAAAGGCCTTAAGTGATCCTTGTTAGAATCTATGAAAATCAACAAATTAAACAACACAGATATAATTCTGAATGACCAACTCGAGTCAAACAGTTCTCCCCTCCTCAACTTATTTCATTAGAGACTATTAAGTGTAAACGCATGCCAAAAATAGATCACTTGAGAAAGGCAATCAGCCCAAAACAGCTGTAGTGATAAGTTAAAATAATTTTTTGTGAAAGTTTGAAAACAAAGTTTTCAGTGTTTTATTGTTACATAAAATGAATTTCCATCAAGTAACGGTCTAATCCATCAATTATTACAAAATTAGTTACTTCTGCATATCCTGTATTTTTTTGGGATTACAGAGTACATTTTTAATTTACCAAGTGCTTTGACGTTGTTTGAGTTGATACTCATTATTATATTCTGATTTATATTAAAGTTATCTTCTATTTACTCGAAAGGTGGCCACTGTACCAACCTCTCCCTTACTTGAAACAGGGTTAAAAATGATATTGGCACCAGAACCTGTCCGAAAGGATCTCCTCGCCAAAAATGCCATACGGTATTATCATTATTATAATTTTTTCCATTTACTAGTGCGGTAGTTCTTTACTTTTTCCATTTTTATAAGTTTTTAATACTTAACAATTTTATTGTTAGTTCCTTGTATTAGTTCGTGTTTATAAATTATTTATTTTTTACTTCTTAATTGCAGTAGGTTATTAAAAATGCAAGAAGTAAACTATATCGAGGTTACTTAAATACTTTTTCTTAAATGAGAAAAATCGCCATTCTGCTTATTGTGTGACTGTATTATTAAACAAAATTATTATAATTCGAATTTAAGAACTACTTTATTTCTGTGAAATATGTAATCTGGAATATAAAAAATGAATGCAACCTTTAAATTATATTTTCTGGTATTAAAATACGATGTGGAACTAGTTGATTATTCTTTTGAATTTTAATTATTCAGTTGTATAATCATTAAAACATTTCGTGAACAAACGGATTAAGGCGTAAGGGTTAAATATACTTTAGAAGATTTATGTACATATTATACATTTTAATATAATATTTGTTTTTATTATCTAAACTACCAAAAAGTATTGATAAAAATATGACCATCTGCTATTATATAATTATATTATCAATATAAAATCTAGTTGAGTCAAAAAAAAATAAACTCATTCTGATAATGCAGCCAAAGGAGGTAGTGCAATAATAATCAAAGGAAATATTATGCACTATCAGGAAATTGGATACAGAACAAAAGAATTTCAGGCCACATCATTAAAAATTAAATGTAAAAACTATGAGGTAATCGTCACAGCGGTATACACTCCACCAAGACATGCTATCAAGAAAAATCAATATGTAGATGTCCTAACCAGTCAAGGACATAGATTTAGCCTTAGAGCAGACTTCAATGCAAAACATACGCATTGGGGGTGACGACTGACGACCACCAAAGGGAAAGAATTTTTAAAAGCAATGAAATACATAAAATGCGACGCAGTATCAACGGGAAAGCCAACATACTGGCCTACTTACACAAATAAAATCTCACACCTTATCGAATTTTTGTAGTCAGAAATATTTCAACAAATTACATAGAGATAGAAGAGGCATTGGATATTAACTCGGATCATTATCCAATTATATTCACACTCAGTGACACTATTATTAAACAAACTGCTTGGAACAACAGCACGAACAGTGTCGAGAGAAAAAAAAAGAAAATAACTACTTGAAAGAAATCAGAAAAATGATAACCAAGAAAGAAAACTGAGACGCAAGTGTCATAAGTCTAGAGCACCAGTTGGTAAAACTGGATTAAATAATGCCACACATAAATTAAAAAAAAAATCACAAAATTAAAAACGAATCGGTTAGCATCTACCTAAGTGAACTATCAAATGATAGCGCTACTGATTACTCATTTTTGAGGGCTACTAAACGATTAAAAACGCCAATCTTACCGAATCCAACAATTAGAAATACTCATGGTAGCTGGGCAAGAAGCAATATACAAAAGGCCAATAGGTTTGAAGCTGACCACCTAGAAAATAATTTTCAACCAAATGAATAACAAGAAATAATTAACTGGGAGCTCCCTGATCAAGATGAAATGGAGATTAGCCTTGTAACTTCAGAAGAAGTATAGTTAAAAATAAAAGAAAATATAAATCCAAAGAAAGCTCCTGGATTTAATCTACATACTGGGTAAGTGTTAAAGCAACTTCCAAGGAAAGCTATAATAAAGTTAACAAATATTATAAACGCTTCCTTTAGACTGAGGTACGTACCAAAAATATGGAAGGTGGCAGAAATTATAATGACACTAAAACCAAGAAAACCTCCACAAGAAGCTTCTTCATATAGGCCTATTTCACTGTTATCTGTCATGTCTAAATTATACGTAAAATTACTCTTGAAGAGACAAAAACCGAATATATAGAAAAAAATCTAATTTTCAGTCATCAGTTTGGGTTTAGAGGAAGCCACTTAACGATAGATTAGGTGCATAGAATAATAGATATAGTTGAAAGATCTCTATAAGAAGGAAAAGTTTGTTCCGCAATTTTCCTCGATGTAGCGCAGGCTTTTGACAAGGTGTGGCATGACGGATTATATCATAAAATGAGATGCTACTTACCAGAACAATATTCTGAACTACTAATAATACTTTCGAGTTAAATATGAGGAAGCATATACAGAATTAAGAAAAATTAAAGCTGGAGTTTCACAAGGAAGTGTCCTGGGGACAATGCTATACCTACTCTATACCAGCAATATTCCATAATTAGATCCTAAAACATTTACGACATTTGCTGACGATACATGTATTCTAGGAGTCGGACAAAACCACGAGGATGCAGCAACCATGCTACAGAACTCTGTTTAACAAATTAACATCTGGACCAGGCGATGGCGTATTAAATTGAATGAAACGAAATCTATTTATGTCAATTTTACTAACAAAAGAGAATAACATATCCCAGTTATTATAAATAGAAACCAAATACCTTACGCAGATACGGCAAAATATTTGGGATGACATTAGATTCCAAGCTACGCTGGAAAGCACATGTTAAGAAAAAAAGGAGGAATTAGAAATTAAGTTCAGAAAGATGTACTGGTTAATGGAAAAAAACCCACTCTCGCTACTTATAATAAATTCAGATGAATACGGTTATCCAGACAATGAGTAAGTTTGCAGAGAGTCATTAACAAAGGCTCTCCAACCACATGAATGCCGAGGGCATCAAACTTTTAGATAACGCCAACCAGATAAGAAGACTTAAGAGAACGAATCCGTTTTGTTTAGTGCTATAAGTGACTGAAAGTGAAAAAGCAGAGCAAAGTGCGGCTAAAGTGTACACGTTAGCTAGTAGTACTATAATGTATTAGAGCCTAAGGAATAGTGCTGAATGTAACCTTAGATAAGTTTTTGTAATATTTTGTTTATAGAAATAACTTGCTTATTGATTATAATGAATGATTAGATAGAAATAATCATAAAATTCCTTTTGGAGTTTTATTAAATAAAAAAAAAAAAACAAAACAAAATGGGTTAGCTGTTTTTCAAAAATCAATCGAAAGCTATCAAACACGACTCCCTGTCCGTTAACTACAGGAACTTTTAAATCTTAAATGGGAAGCCATTTTTATTGTAGATTTTAAATCTTCAAAAATCAGTAACTTTTATTGGAATAGACACTCCTAGACGTGGAAGCGAAACGTGAAATCCTAAATAAACAAGTATTTTTTTTTTATTGCTGATTCAGATTCTACGTGAAAAGTAAACAAGACAAAAAATGACAGATCAGAAGTATGCAAGTTAATTTTTATGGTAGTAAATACAGTTTTTACGTAAAATCTGAATATTCAATTTATTTCTATTTAAGAGGTTTTCTATTTAAGATTTTTTTCAAGTTACCCCTTCCCTCAGCAGAGAGGTGAAGTGGTTGGTCGTACTTGGTATCATTCGGTAGACTTTTGAAAAATGTTAAATACGTTTTTTTGGTTTTAATTTAGAAGTTTATTTTTTCAGATAATATACCCTTTTCATAATTTTCTTAGTATATCAAGATTAATCGCATTTTTCAGATTTGAGCGCTTCGAAAAATGGTTCAAAATAATAATTTTTTCATAAGAAACCCAAATCTGCAACAAAAAAATTTGGTCATGTTTTAAAATTTCAAAGAGGCTCACGCTCCACTCCCATGGGATAAGTGTAGAGGTAGCGTTTGTTGTAATTTCATAAATTTTTAAAACATACCAAAAATATCTTTTTTAGTTTTTCGATACAATGTAAATTTCGCGAAATATTCAACAATCCCGCTTTGTTTTACTCAACCGGAATATATTCTGATTTTGGCTTTATCTTATTAAATATACGATTAATGTTTTAAAATTATTTAGAAACAATTCACAACAATGTGTTACACATATTTAATGTTCTGGAGAACACTGTTCTAGAATAAAAAAATTAGAATAATATCTTGGAATCTTGGAAGTCTAGTAGCTAAGAGTATAAACTTATTGGATATTCTGGAAGATGTAATGTACAGCGTGATTACATGTAGCACATGGAATAAAAAAAAAACAAAAATAATGGAGATAAAAATTAGGGTATGTAGAGAAAAGCAACACTAGGATCTGCGGTCGTAATAAAATAGAATTGAGAAAATATACTAGAGGTATTTAGAACAAGTACCTAATAGGTTTAATAATAATTGATAATATTCTAATAAATTTCTTCTTGTTCTTATACTTCTTGGACATCTTTCGATCTGTTTAATTCTGAAGCTGCCTCTGGTTAATTTCCTGGGAGCCAGATTGCTAACTATCCCTCCACCTTTTAGGTGGTCTTCCGGGAGGTCTTGTTTTCTAGGGCAATTTTTGTAGGTCTATTCTCATCCATTCGTCTTAAATGATTGTACCACAACCTCTTACGCTGCCTTCCCCATCTTACAATATCTTGAATTTTGCACTGCTCTCTAACGTTTGTATTTCTCACTCTATCTCTTCTTGTTTTTTCCACTATTGTTCTTAGGGTTTTTATTTCGACAACCCTTAGCATCTGTGTCGTTTTGTTGGTATCGTCGAGCTTTCCTATGCCATATGTCATGATCGGTCGTATGCAAGTCTTGTAGATTCTAATTTTACTATATGTGCGCATATACGGATTTGACCAGACTAACTCTCGTAGACATACTGACAATGTGGATGCTTTGTTCATCTGACTCCTTAGGTCCTTTACTGGGTCGGCTGTGCTTACTATATCTATGCCCAGATATCTGAATTGCATCACCTGTTCTATGGGGTTTGTTCGAATAAATCCATTCGAATATGTAAAACTATTTATTGTTATTTTTAATTTAATATGTAGCTCCATTTTTGACAAAAATGCACTCACTCTAAAAAAAAGATATAAATGTCAATGTCAAACGATTTTAAAACGTTGTCAACAGTTTTTACAATTACATTTTTTGTGTACTTGAAACTCTTCTAAAAAGAAGAGCTTTCAGAGCGAATTTAGACGGGGATGAAGCAACATCTCTGTTTAGAAGAAGTCCTCAAAAAACCGTCAAGGATTTACTCCTCACAAAGTTATACAGTGCTCTCAGAATCTGTCAAAAATTTTTGTCCCGTTCTTAGTATACAGCATTTAATTACAATACAGTAGTGCCCTTTTTGTATAAATTAGAAAGTGTTTGAAGTTTTGGCATAGTTCTCGTAGTAGTCCTAAACACACATGGTTGCCACATCTCCAAATCTATAAATTCAACATCTCTGTAATAGTGATCCAGATGGAGAATAGCGCACATAAACATTTTTTGAAATACTTAACTAGTAAGTAGTATTTAGTAGTAGAATTTTGGTTTAGTTCTTATGTATTGGTACTGATTTTATTTATGCTATTTGTTTTTCTCTTTTTTGCTCTTTAATAAATCGTTTTGTCACTTTGGATAGCTCTTTGATTCTTTAGTGTTTAAGACATTCTTATATTACAGGTAGGAGCTCTCATATTTTGTAACCAACAATCTGTTCTATACACTCTCCCACATTTTAAGGACATTCTTCATGTTTGTCCTATTGTGTAGATACTAACTTTATCTACACGGGTTGTTCTCAACCACTAACTTCCATCTGAGCGGATCTTTTGCTATTGTCAGACATTTAGTTTTGTTGGTAGAAATGGTCCTATTTAGTTGGCGGCTTATTTAAAAGAACTAAAAGGTTTCTCTGAAGGTCATCTTCTGATTCAGCAATAATTCCTGCATCATATGCGTAACACACCATACCATAACATATCATTGTCACATGATAATGTTATCAATGATATATATACATCGGTTTAGAACGTCTTTCGACGTTGTTCGATACCTAAACACCATCTCTTCCTATCTTCGCAGTCGTTTGTTGTTAAATTTCTTTCGCTCATGGACTTGTTTACGCCGTGTTGCCATTCTAATCTGGGTCTTCCTTTTTTCCGTCGACCTATCGGTTGTCATTCTACTACTTTTTTGGGGAGTCTTGTTGCTGGCATTCGTTGAACATGTCCATACCATATTAATTGTTTCTTCTCTATATCTTGAGTTATATTTCCTTCTATTCCCATACGTTGTTTTATTACATCATTTCTGATTCGGTCTTGTCCGGAAATACCTAAATATCTTCTCATTGCATCCATCTCTACTGCTTCTATTCGCTTTTTGTTCTTTTCACTAATTCTCCATGTTTCAGCGCCATAAAGAAAAGTAGTTTTAATCATGGTCTCATATATATTAAATTTTCTTCCTTTCGTTATCTCTTTACTCCACAGTATACCATTGAGAAATCCTAAGACTTTCTTTGCTTAAGTGATTCGTTTTTCTATTTCCCGTGTATCAGTTCCTGTATTGTCAAAGGCAACACCCAAGTAGTCATAGCTCTGACAGCAGGAAATATGTTGTCCGTTTTCGAGGTCTATGTTATCTGACTCGTTTCCAATACAAAGATATTTGGTTTTTGTTGTATTGACATTCATTCTCCAGTCGTTATATTCTTCTATCAGTTTTCTAAGCATGTACTGCATGTCCTCCCTGTCGATTGCTAGTACTACCTGTCATCAGCAAACTGGAGTGTATATATACATTCATTGCTAAGTTCTATATCCATCCTATGCACCTTTCGTTTCCATCTTTCCAATGCTGCTGCAACATATATCTTGAATAAGGTTGGTGAGACACAGCATCCCTGTCGCAAGCCTTTTGTAACCAGGAATTCTTCCGTTAGATATTTTCCTGTTTTTATCTGTGCCTTTGAGTCTCTATACAGTTCTTGTACAGCATTTATCAATGTGTGGTTGATGTTGGATCTTTGCAACGTTGTCCACAATTTTGTTAAGGGGATGTTGTCATATGCTTTTTGCAGGTCTACAAAAGTAATATGAGTTTCTAGATTCCTAGCTGATCTTTTTTCTATTATTTGTTTAAGACAAAATACGTTATCGGTGCACGGTCTTCCTGCACGAAACACGCTTTGTTCTTCCTCTTCATTTTGCTTATATTCTTCCTCGATCATATTTCTCAAAATTCGTCCATACAGTCTGCTCAGGGTTCTGGATAGCGATATGCCTCTATAATTATTACAATTCCTTTTGCCCCCCTTTTTGTGTATTGAGGACATGTATGCCGTTCTCCACTGTTCTCCACTGTTCTGGTACTAAGTGTCCATTCAGACACTGATTGATCACATAAGTTAAGTTTTCAAATAGTTTGTGAGTTCCATTCTTAAGCATTTCAGCATAGATTCCCTTAGGTCCAGCGGATTTACCATTCTTTAGGGTCATTACAGCCTTCCTTACTGTTTCGACGTCTACTCTTGCTTCCTCTCCTTGTATATGTACTGACTGTGTTGGGGAGTTCGCTAGGTATTCTTGTCTTGTCTTTATTAGCAAGCTTTCATAGTGATCTTTCCATTGACTTGGTTTTATGGTGTGTATGTGTGCTTTGTCTTTTACTGTATTTTTTACTGATTGTATAAAATTCCACACCTCTGTACATTGCTTCCCTCCGATGTATGTATTGATTTCTTGACATTTCTGATCCCATGTTTTATTCTTTTCTTGTTTTATCATTTTTCGTTGTTGTCTATCAGTTTCTTGGTAAGCTTGGTGGTCTTCAGTTTTTTTTGTATTTAGCCATTTTAGATGCTGTTCTTTTTTCTGCTTTACCATATATTCGATTTCTTCGTTCCACCATATTTTGATACTAATTTTATTTTGCTGTGTCCCGAGTGTCTCCGTAGGGGCCTGGTGTAAACTAGCAATAATATTCTCGTAAATATCTGAAAATGTTTGTCTCTGTATTTCTCGTAGTTTTTCATCCAGTCGTCGTTGGTATAGCTGTTTGTTATCAATTATCCCAAACAAAATTAGTGCTTGATAACAAAGTCTGAATGTGATCTATCTGTGTACGGTCCCTAAATTGTGCTGCTTTTTCATGTTTAGCGACATTATTATTTTTTACAATTATTTTTTTTTCATTAGTTTTTTTTTTATAAAATGTAAAAAGTTTGTACTATAATATACTTGAACTAACAATAGATGGTTCACTAGAATTACACTGTGGTATGGAAAACGCAGCAAGAGACCACGAAATGAAGAACGACTATATTTATAAGGGAGGCTGCCCCATAATCGGTAGAATACACTGAGAATGATCATGATGATAACAAATGTATGTATACATTTAGTTATTTAATATCTAGTGATTACTTACTTCTGGTCCTACATCTGAAATATTGGCACTTGAAACAAATTCTCGTAAAAATCCATCTAACTCCACACCTTCAATATAACCATTACCTAGAAAATAAATTAGTTTTTTATTATTTTTTTTTATTTGAAGGTAAATTCGTATCTACTGAATGGTTATTAGCGGAATTTCTATAAATATACTATATTAAGACCATATGTCTTGTTACAGAAACTATGACAAGTATAGATATTTGTTAATTAAATAGTTACTATAATTATCACCACATTAGAAAATATAAGTAAATAAAGGTGCTATGTCACATTTAAAAACCACTTGTCCTGCTTTTTGCTCCTCTCAGTTATCTTGCAACTTTTAATTTATCAAAAGGCTCAGTTATTTATCATAAAAAAAAAACCAGCGGGTATAAGTGAATACTGACAATAGATAATATTCTTTAAGTAAAAAAAGTTGCTATCTATTCATTCAAGACAAAGGTACGCATAATTGACGCGGCAGTAAATGTGAACCTGCTGGATTAGCATAAAAAACTGGAGGTTTGACCTTTAAGAAGTTAAACAAATTAAAGGAACAAATTAAGTTAGTGGACGAACATATAAACGGGACAATTAACCCTTTCTTTACCAGACCTGATCAAACACGTAGTGCCACTGCTCCCAGTGTTTTTAAAGTGCCAGCAGTACCAGCGACGTGTATATACTGTTGCTTATTAAATGATACCTTAAAATAACATCTCATTGTAACAAGATAATTTTAAAATTAGATCCACAAACCTGTCTAGAAGCTGACGAATAATATTCTAGTGAAACTGGGCCAATGGTGCTTTCTCTGGTTGTATTTTGCATGTACATTTAGAATAGAAATGTCCAATATGTAAAAGAAGAGCTTTTTATACCATTTGACGGTTTTCCTGACGCTTTCTGCGGAACTTAGTAACATGTCAGTCCTGTCCACTGCTCCCCTATTCATATTGCAATCTATTACATAAGCTGGTTTTTTAAGTAGTAATCATAGTGACCTCTCGTCTATCCCTCCATTTTAATGCCAACATATTGCAACTCAACATTGAGGAAGTTGCACCTTTTTGTAGTTTTTCTGCTAAATTAGGCATGTGTTTTCTGTTGACTCTGACTGTTCCACAGAAGTTAGTTTTATGGTCAAATGTTCATCGGAATCCAAGCATGACAGTATATTATCATATTCTTTTTTCGTTAATCCATACAAACCACCTGTATTGCATGAACGCTTTCTTTTTCTCGAATCAGACATTTTCTTGAAATTTCACAATACATTTGCACTGCAACAGTAACAGCAGAATACTGCGTAGTCCGTGCTAACGTTATATTTGCGGTACAAGACGCATTCTAAAAATAGACCAAAAATCCGACCATACCTGGCAGTTACCGAAATGCTGTGTATCAGAAGCTGCCGTATCAATACGGCAGTGGGTTCATCACAATGCATGTTCGAACGTACCAATACAGGATTGGGACTGATGGCACTGTAACAATGCCAAATAGATGCGGCAATTGGGCTGGCAGAGGTGCAAAAAAAAATTTGATGCCCTATACAAACGGCATGGTATTAAAAACGTTTTTACTCGAGAACGTATATATCCGTCACTGGGAACAGTGGCACTTTTCCCCAAACTGTATATATACGTCGCTGGTAAAGAAAGGGTTTAAACGTTTCATATGAAAACATACCAACCCCATGAAGAAGATTAAGACGCATTAGAAGCCTAATAAGTACAATATTTTGGTATAGTTGTTATCGTAGTAAGATATGCGCGCCCACCAAAGTAACTTAAGCAGTAATTAAAAATAAAAGTAATATATAATATTTATTTACTTCAGAGCGCTATTATAAAAGATTGGTGCCGAGAGGGAATCATTATAGAAGAAGAAATCTCAAAATTTCCGTTGTTATAAGGTATTCACGAATTCAAACTAACATTTTAACACGTGAATTATTGGTGTTGGGTATCGCTATATCAAAAAGTGTTGTTTGCCTAGTAAATTTATTAACTAGTATGAGATCCGCTCTACTATGCGCCACTGGTTGGTCTGTAAGTACAGTGAGGTCCCAGTATAGCTTGTAGTTATCATTTTTAAGCATTCTGTCAGGGACGTATTATTAATAAGGAAGATGGTCGGTTTTGCAGAAGTCCCAGTTTGTCAGCTAGTTATTGGTGGATAATCTTTTCTACTGAGTCATGGCATTCTTTATAATCAGTACGGACAAATGCCTGGCAGCCACCGGTAAGATGTTAGATTGTATCTTGTGATTAACATCCATATCGGCATCTGTCATTTTGCACTTAAGTATCTTTAACAATATACCTATTTCAGGTAATTTTTAGTTGAGATAACCGGATCCTAAATGGCAAATAGGAAACCTTTAGTCTCGAGAAACATTTCTCCGTTGACAACCAATAGTTCGACGCTGTATTGTCGACATATTCTGGGCTGATATCATTGACATGTTGCTCATGCAAAGGTTTACTTATCCAGGTGCACATTTTTTCCGCACATCCAGCGTGGAACAGGCGTACGTATTTAATGCCTTAAACAAATTTTCACTATTAAGATATGACCGATTTAGTTGTCTTACTCTTCGCACGAACTCCGAAGTTAGTTCAGTTTTTATTTGTTTATGCTTAATTTTCTGTGCTTGTTTTACTTCGAGATGTTTGTGCATAATATCATGTTCACCCATTGCCTTGATGTTTTGGCCATCTTGCATATCAAACCATCTTAGCTGAACCTTTTCTCTGACTATATTTAGTGTACCACACTTGTCTTGTCCAAAATGCATATTGATATCATTTGAGAAATTTTCCACAGTTTTAAGCATCTGATGTAAGTGGTTTCGAGTGGAAGCCATTAATTTTAATAAATCAACCATATACAACAAATGATTAAGCTACGCAACAACAGTATTGTCATTTTAGATGCTAAAACCTGAGTATTAGAGTTCAGTAGCTGAGATAATGGGTTCATCGCAAACAGAACCAAAGTGTCCCCCTGGAAAAGGCCCTGATTAATTAAGATATGTTCAGTTTCGATGTTGTTTTTACCGGGTATTTGAAGGTGAATTTTAGTCTTCCACTTTATCATTATGCAGGAGCCCTTTTGTTGTGGTGAAGTCTCCTATGATTATTGTTCCTACTTTAATGGACACTTTATTTTTTTTAAACAGAGCTTTTGTAGGTAGCTTTTATGAGTTCCGCCTGTATTTCTAATTTGTACATTGCCTACTATAGTTCTGACCTTGGTACAGAGTTATACGCCTTTATCAGATCCACAAATGTCAAATGTATATCTCTACTGCATCAACTTCACAAAAATTGAGAGATTGATTTGCATAAGGCACAAACATGATTTTGCTATTTTATTTCCGTGATCCATGCTTGGACATCCGCATGGATGCCTGACATAGTGAATTTTAGTATCATAGCCTTGACTTCTAAACAATTATAGATCCAATTCATCATTATCCAGTGCGCATATAGTATCATTAATTATTTAATATTTGAATACGCTTTTTATGTTACCGCAACATGTATGAAAATGCGTACTAATTTTTTATAAAAGAAAACATAAAGTAAACATTAAAACTATTTTGTGTTATGTACCAAAGTGTAATTTTATATGTTTACATTTTTTTTTTTCGTTTATTCTTAATATCTATTTTAGTTATCGTTATTACTAACGTCATCGATTTGTAACTTATATTTAGTTGATTATATACTGAGTACTCTTGGTTTAACCCTTTTGGTTACGCTTTTTTTTAGTGCAATGAAAAATATTTTGTTAATAATTCCTACCCAATAATGGTATTCTTAATGTCTTTTGGTAAGAATATTACCATTTTTTTATTAAATTAAGGCCCAATTTTGATGTCGTCAATTGACGACATTGTGACTAACTGGTTACAAACTAATGTGTATGACATAATTTTTCAGCTAAACCTTAGGATAAAAATACATTTATTTACTTAAAAAAACATGATTTGTTGATTGTAATATATTAAACAAAATTTTGGTTTATGAAATTGTAAACAACAATTTTTGACAAAGAATACAGGAACTGCATTTATATTCTGGGAGTTTACATCTTCAGATTTCGTTTCTGTATGCAATGGAAAATGCGCTATCCTGTCAAACTTTACATCATCAATAGGCCGGCTTTCCTCGTTCTTTTTATTTTTAATGGTTGTGATTTAGATCAATTTGATTGGCGCTCTATTTTTCTAGCTCCTATGCGACATGAAATGAAAGCTTCTGCAATATAGGCCCTAAAATGAACTAAGTCTAAAGTTCCTTTAGATGACCGGAGTGAGGTCAAAATCTCTTTATTTGACTAATTTTTGAATCTAATAATAACCGTGAAAACGTTTATTACTTAAGTCGTTAAGTCACAATGTCGTCAAAAATGATGACATATAATTTCAAAAAAATAATTTGACATATTATGAAAATTTTGAAGTGTACTTACTATTTAATTTTATTATTTGCACCTAGAAGCTTCCAATATTTGAAAAGAACACAATTTATTCCAGTTTTAGAAGGGTAAAAAAATATAATAATTTTAGTAGTATCGATAGCTTTCATATACTGTTGTGAATGTAAACAGAGAAACTGCTTTAGTTCAACTGGAATTTAACAGATTATATTACGGGTTATAAATCTAATTTAGATTGGATGTTTTGAAATACCGACACTGTTGCTATACCATAATATCCTGTAATATTTACTTAAATGAAGTTAAAATTCTTGTGTTTTCAATTGACGCCACAGTGACCGAAAGGGTTAATATTCTGTGTTGAGATCATAGTAATCACATAATAGCGCAGAAACATTATTAAGAAAAAGTCTTGGAAATTTCGTATAGCAAATCGCAAATATTAACCTTTGGATTTAGATAGATAGATTTGTGATTATTATATATATGGCAGTTATGTGATATTATGTGTTATGTTTTCATAGAATTCTGAAAGGTGTAGATCACATAACTGCCCTTCACAAGCTGTCATTTGTCACATGTCATCTCAATATTTCCGTCAGACCGGGAGCCCATTCTGTCTCCGGCTTCTATACAACATGTAGCTTCTCCTTTTCAAACATTTTAAAGTGTTTGTTTGTCTTTGTGTATTGTATTTTGTATTGTTATGTCTAAATTTACATTTATGACATTCTACTCTGACGAAGTAAAACTATAAACGTTTATCACATATAAAATTTTTTTAACCATAAACTTGGAGTTTTTTATCCAATTGAATTAAATTTTCCTTTTTTATAAAAAACGTTTCTTGGCTTATTTCAGATGCCCCTGAAGATGATCTATTGATTTGTGAAACGTGTGATAACGTTTCACACTTTCTAATTTTAATTTAAACGTTAATAGTCTTTTATTACTACTAATAGTTAGACCAGAGATCCATGGATCCATGGATCCATAGATCCATAGTGAGATCCATATTACCTGTATTGGAACTTCAACTTAATAACTATGGTAGAATTTGGCAACCGCAACTTGGCTTGAAATCCGACGTTATACTATATAACTACTATACCGATTAATACTTAAAACTAGGAACACCTGTAGCATAGTGGCGGTGTCCAACTTACTGATCAAAAAAGTATTAGGAATATTTTTTGTGTTTAAAAAAAAAATGGTTTTAGTTGCAGAAAAAGTTTTATTTGGTTATTTAGAAGGGGACCGAGTACAATTGTTTTGGTTTTACTAGTTTTTTTTTCACTAATTGGCCTCCGCTACTTGCCACTGTATGTTTTATTAGTTAGAACATTCATCAAAATTCAAATGGGGTTAAGGAATAATTTCTAGTTGGGTTTTGGTTTTTCTGCAACGAGAATTGGGTTTATTTTTTTCTTTCAATTAAGTACTGGTTTGGATGAGAATTCCCTCCAGTGACGTCCCTACCAGAGGTTTGCAATCGAATGTAGGATCTCAACACGTTTTTTGTTGCCACATTAAATTTTTACTATATTTAGTTACTTAAATTGCCTAATAATAAGAGTCATAATAATATTCATAATAAGATGATAATATAGTGACCTTTTTAAAGCACATAATGATGAAGTGAAAGACTAAAATTTACCTTCAAATACCCGGTAAAAACAACATCGAAACTGAACATATCCCAATTAATCAGGGCCTTTTCCAGGGGGACTCTTTGGTTCTGTTTAGCGATAAACCCATTATCTCAGCTACTGAACACAAATACTCAGGTTTTAGCATCAAAAATGACAATACTGTTGTTGCGAAGCTTAATCATTTGTTGTATATGGTTGATTTAGTAAAATTAATGGCTTCCACTTAAAACCACTTATATCAGATGCTTAAAACTGTAGAATATTTCTCAAATGATAACAATATGCATTTTGGACTAGACAAGTGTAGTACACTAAATATAGTCAGACAAAAGGTTCAGCTAAGATGTTTTGATATGCAAGATGGCCAAAACATCGAGGCAATGGGTAAACATGATATTATGTACAAATATCTCGAAGTAAAACAAGCACGGAAAATTAAGCATAAACAAGTAAAAACTGAACTAACTTCTGAGTTCGTGCGAAGAGTAAGACAACTAAATCGGTCATATCTTTATATTAAAAATTTGTTAAAGGCATTAAATACGTACGCCTGTTCCACGCTGGATGTGCGAAAAAAATGTGCAAATGGATAAGTAAACCTTTGCATGGGCAACATCTCAATGAGATCACCGTAGAATATGTCGACAATACAGCGTCGAACTATTGGTTGTCAACGGAAAAATGATTCTCGAGACTAAAGGTTTCCTATTTGCCATTTAGGATCCGGTTATCTTAACTAAAAATTATCTGAAATACATTGTTAAAGATCCTTAAGTGCAAAATGACGATGCCGATATGACTTTTAATCCCAAGATACAATCTAATATCTTACCGGTGGCTGCCAGGCATTTGTCCGTACTGATTATAAAGAATGCCATGACTCAGTAAAAAAGATTATCTACCAAATTATACGTCCCTGACAGAATGCTTAAAAATCATAACTACAAGCTATACTGGGACCTCACTGTACTTACAGACCAACCAGTGGCGCATAATAGACCGGATCTCATACTAGTTAATAAATTTACTAGGCAAACAACACTTATTGATCAAGTAAGTACTACAAGAAGAATATACCAAGGCTGGCCTAGATATTAACCTCACGAAACCAGAGTACCTATCTACAAGTGAAGAAGACATAGAAGATCAACAGGTTAATGACAAAGTAAAAACCAAAGGAAAGAACAAATTCAAATACTTGGGGTTTATAATCACGAAAAAGGTAACAACGGGGAAAGAAATTAGATAATGATTAGGACAAACAAGAATAGCAATCCGACAACTTAACTCAGCATGGTGGGACAAACGCCTAAATCTGAAGACAAACACGCAGATTTATAAAACATTAGTGCAAAGTATTCGGACATAGGGGGCTAAAAATTTTATTATAAACAAGAAAAACAGCAGTAAAAAAGTAGCAACAGAGATGGAATGCCTGCGAAGATGTTGCAGAGTAACACAGATAGATAGGAGAAGTAATGACAAAATAAAGCAAGGAACATCAATAGAAACAGTCATACTAACATATATGGAACAAAATAGACTAGTTTGTGGCCCGAATGTGGAATAACTGAATGGAGCCCCAAAGGAAGAAGGAAAAGAGGACGACTCCGAAGATCCTGGAGGAACGAACTAGATGACTCCATCAGTAAGAGAGACCTAAACGATAGAGAATGCGACAAAAGAGAGAGATGGAAACGTTTGAGCGAGGGAAGGTAGTGAAAACTATAGAATCCCTGAATATATATATATATATATATATATATATATATATATATATATATATTATATATATACATATATATATATATATATATATATACTTCTAGCGGTTAATATGGGCTCCGTACTAAAACGGTATTATACTAACTCCAGGAGAATATACGCCGTGTATATTATTATCTGAGTAGCGCTTTATGTAGACTCCGACCAATACGTCGGATCAAGTGGACTCCGTAATAGGATCAAACATTTTTGGGATCCGTATATAACTTTTCCCGTACACTTCTTAACTCCGGCGATGTTGCCAATAATTGTATTAGTAGTAGATTTTTAAATTTTATAGGTGGTACATTTTGGAACCTCTTAATATGAACATCGAGTAGCGTAATCGTCTAACAGTTTAAGAAACTCTTCTGTAAGATCTTTATAATTTTTCAATTACTGCAGTTTATGGCGTGTAATATTTATTTCATGAAGTAGTTAAAATTAGACTATAATAATTTATAAATTAATGTTTAATATTATAATTTTTTTCTGTCTAATTTCAATATGTTGATTTTTAATTAACAAAATATTTGATGCATTAAAGTCGCGTAGCTATTTTCACCAAACATTCAATTTTAAAACTATTAGTATAAAAGTCTAAAAAAAAGTATAAAAATCTAAGGAATTTAATATGGATACACACGTCAGTGTGCTTTTCTCAAGTCTCAAGTTTCTCGAATCCATCAATCATTCATTGTATTTCTTATACTTTCATTTTAATCCTGTCCAATCAAGATTTTAAAGCAGATTTGCTCCAGTAGTCCATTTTTATTACTTTTTGTCACTATTTCTCCTTTTTCATTATCATCATCATTACGTGGCGCTACAACACTGGGTGGGTCTTTCCTTTTTTCCAATTTTCTCCAAGTTGATCGATTTTTCACGAATCTGTAATCAAATGAAATGTTAATATTTTGAGATATAATATTGTATTGGATGTTTTCTCTCCATTGCTTACTGAGACGCCTAAGCGGCATTCTTTCTTCTGTGCTAACTTCCTTCCATACCAGTTTTACAAGTTTGATATATTGGCGTCTATGCATGTGTCTGATCTACCTTAAGCGATTTATTTTTCTGAACAATATCGTTATAAAAGCTTTCTTTATTCAGTATGGGTTCCTATTCTATACGGATTTGTAGCGATATGATAATGAAGTTAAAACATTTTTCTAATTATTTTTATTTCAAATATTCGTACTTCTTTCTTATTTTTTTTAGTCAATGTCAATGATTCGCATCCATGTATTAAAATAGGTCTAAAATTTGAATTATGCTAAAAGTATTTAGTTATTGACATTATTATTAACAGTGATTATTTATCTAAGATATTTAAAGTGTTCCATATTTTTGAAATTGTAGTTGTTAACTTTAATATTTTATCTAGATTTATTAAATTGGTCTTTTCTGCTGATTCGCTTGTATTTGGTTTTCATTTCGTTGATTTTTCGTGCTCTCTTTACTTTATTGAAGATGTTTGCGGACGGGAGAGTTTCTTATGAGATCTATGTCATTAGCATATGCTAGGAGTGCTTTGTACCTTGGGCCTTTAATGAATTACATCTTAAATAGGCGATATTTCCATTTTACTAAGCTGTTCATTAATTTTTTGACTATTTGAATCGACAATCTGTATTTTATTCGACTGTTATATCACAGAGTTTCTTGGCGCATATTTTCATTCTTGGTTTTTTGTTTCCCGTATCATTATTACAAAGATTTTTCTGGAGATCGACATAGGGAACCCGGTGGTATGTACATGATGTTTTCATAACCAACATCGAAAATTTGTCTTACTGTAAAGTCATAATGATTTTACTAGGAAATATAGTGTTGTTTAATAATAATAAAGTTCGAGCAACAATTCCCATATGCAATACCTTGGTATGATATTTCTGCTCCCCGATACCAAGTAGCAGTCCCGAAAACATTAAAACTGCTACATTCATGTTTCCTATTATCCAAAAATTAGCCAGTCCAGGACTAGGCTGCCCTCATAAGAGAATAGAATATGTACGGAGGTTTTTGGCAATTTAATAGGACTTTGTGTGTTAGAATATTATTTCTCCAAAAAAGTAAAGAATATTTATTTGCTATACGAATATAATCCATAAATTAAATATTAGAATGCTATAAAATATTGCTACTAGCAGCAAAAACGGTATAATAGTCACTAATGAGAAAATCAAATAAATGTTTTTAACATACAAATGAAAGGATGTAGAGTAAGGCATAACGTAACAATAAAGCTATATAATTTTGAAAGATTGCAGCGTTTTAGATATCGTAGATAACGTAGATAACATAAGAAATAAAAGGGAAAACTCAGGTAGCTAACTGATGTATATAGAACCCTTATAACACTTTTAAATCCAGAAGCCTAATATAAATCTCTAAAATCAGGATATATAAAACAGTGAACCAGTGCTAATATGTGGATATGTAACGAGAACGTATTAATTAGATCAGGATTGCTAGAAAAACCATCAGAGGTATTTTCCGACTTACAAAGGTCCGAGTACTAACCAATACCGAACGAAACTAATGCCAAGGTCAAACACATATATAAAGATAGCAACGAGGTACAAGAACCTAAATCTCAACTCCAAAGTTGCGCTGGCTTTTTCCAAAGGCTCTCTCATTAACTGCATTCCCAAGTTAAATTGGTAGGATGCCCCGAGAGAAAAAATGCCCTTAGAATGTCCACGGATGAAGGGCGCAGATTTAGGAATAATGAGACTACTTACCGACTCATCATATTTATCAACACCTGCTATCCTACCTACAATCAATACATATCTGTTGAGGACTATCAAATCAATTACATGTAATCAAACGAACTAGGCTTAAAAAAAGTATCCTAGGAAAGGCACTTCGGCAATATTGACATATATTTTTAAAACGCCATTTATGTGGCTGAGTTTGCAATAGGAATGAGGAGACAAAAAGGAAGAAATGGTAATAAAATCTTGTTGCGTTCCGACTATACGATGACGATGATCTCTATATAACATATAGGAAGAAATGGAGAATAATGTCTATGTTCAATTTAGAACTCGTTGGTTTTCTCCCTTTCGAATTGGGTATGTATATGTATTACCATAGAAAAAATAAAAAAAAAACTATAATTATGAAACTGTATCTAAAATAGTAAAATCGATAAACAAATTATATAAACAAAAAGATTATATAAATCCCTAATAGTTAAACAGACTGCTTTACAAAAGGTGAACGAATAAGCATAAATAAATTGTCAACAAAATAAATCAGAAGAATATGACACAGTATATTGCTTAAAAAGAATTCTTATGTGACTATGCTAAAATATGATACGATCGGAAAAACGGCAATGACTTTTACAGCTGATTGCCACATAAATATTAATGTAACGCAAATATGATGATATTGCCTCGTATTGTTATATAGCAATATGTTGTCACATTGCTGAGAGTTACTTGATGAAAATTCATTGTATCTAACAATAAAACAAGTATGCGTTTACACGTTATAGATTTTAACTGAATAAGTTGAGGAGGGGAAAACTGTTTGTCCCAAGTTGGTATTCAGAATTATGTCTGTATTTTGTAATTTGCCAATTTCCATAGGTTTAAATTTTCATGGATATCACTAGACTAGAGAGCAGTGTATGATTCCTTAGTTATGTTTTTAAAGGATAGTAAAATAACCATCTAAATAATTATGCATTAGTTAATAACGTAACCTTTGTTTCTAACCCGATTGTCAAATTCCTTTCTTACCGTGGCCTAGTGTTGTACGTCTTTTTAATGCCTTGATGGGCCCCTAGGCGAGAAGAGAGTGACCCTGTTTACCTGTCTTTTGTTTTGTATATTTATTAATATAAACTCAAACAACTATTTGTACCATGTTGAGTCTGGCTGAATGACTAAAAGTCTACGACAAAAAAATTTCATAGAATCTAAAGACAGCTTAAGGCCTTTATTATAAATATACTTTTTAGTAATGAAAATAAGTAAATAGAACCTAGAATATCCATGTAAAAGAATGTAATCTTTGATCTCTAGGATAAACTCATTTCCTGAACAATGGCGCCGATATATATGTAGTTAAAATTTTGTACACCTATTTTAACCTGTTTGTTTCCTTATTATCCATATATGAGTTGTGACCGATGTTACAAACTCATTTACTTTTTACAAAGAGTCTATATAAAGTAAATACTTTGTCATTTTTTATGGAGTTTAACGTAAAAGCCTTCACGAAAAATTAAGACCACCGCAATTGGGCGTACCTTGGGTAATGAATAATTAATTAATTGGTTAATTCTTCAATCACTCGTTCAATATGAGTTTTGTCAAATCGGTCCTTTTTAGGACCAACTATTCTATAGAGATAAAGTAAACTATATCTAGAGATAAAGACAATTCATAAGCCTGATGGAAGGGGTAATAAATAAAGCAAATACTATATTGAGTAATTATATAAGCAAAAAGTATATTAACTTTACATTAACATGAATAATATGATTGTCACTTAACTGGGTATTATACATACGCTCTATTTTACTTAAGCTTATCAGACATAAACGCTTAAAACAAATGTGACGTATTTCTAGTGCAGTAAGCACATAGAGGGCCAAACCTAGGGTATTTGGTATAAAACTGATCGCAGAAAATTACATAATAAGTACCGGCAAAGAAGCAAAGAAAAACTTAAAATGAGAGAGGACTCAAACTAGTCACTGCGGGAACCATTTAACTATGTTGAGCTTGGATCCACTATCCACGTATAAAATAAACAATATTACGGCTCCCGATTGAGGATCTGAGCACAAAACTAATTATAAAATTTTGACCAAAAATACTACAATGGCTAATATCTAAAGTCTGTAGACAAGCAAAGCAAAGACAAAGTTATCACTATGCTTTAACCTGGCAAAAACTCCAACGACCACAAAAGCTATCGGCCAATATATCTATTTATTTTGTCAGCTATACAAAATAAATCTGCACATGATCCTTAATATAAACCGATAATAGAAGAAGAACTCAAATTAAAATACAAAAGTGGCTATATATGACAGGGAAGATCGTGTACATCACAAATACTAAATCTTGCCCAACACAGCGAAGACGGGTATGAAAAATATCAGGTATGAGGAGTCGTATTTGTCAATCTCAATGCCGCTTACGACACCTTAAATTAAAGGGCATTTTTTCAAAATCTACGTAGAAGAACGGTCTTCTTTGGGGTACCGTAATCGCACCTACGCTGTATAACATTTACACAACCCATACCGGTAAATAGTAGGACTTTTATTATGTAGACGATACATCTATTGTTGCATAACCAAAAACTTTTGTTGCTAAAGTAGAGAAAAATCTAAATAATACCTTAAACAAAATAAAAATAGAATCTGAATCAATTTTAAGCCACACCCCGGAAAAAGTTAGGTATGCTCCTTCAATGTTCCTAACAAAGACGCTTTCACAAATCTGAACATATACCTGAACCAATAGTGTCAAGAAATCCTTAAACACTGCACTTGCTATAAATACCTTGAAGATAGTTTCTATCACACTTTATTATTCACAGAACTTTGTTTAAAACTAAATGAAAACCTAATACTACTATTAAAATGAAATAAGAACAAAAAAAATAATATTCTCCGCAAACTTGTCAGCTAAAAATAGGGAGCACATTCTTCCACCCTTAAAACGTAGACTTGAACTCTATGCTTCTGCCGAATATACCTTCCTAGTATGGGTGACATCAACACATACTTAATACGTAGATTTAGCTATAAATTAGTCAGTCAAATTCAGAGTACCTATATTAAGACTCACATCCATACATAAGCTCTACAATATCGTAGCTATCAATCCACCGAATATCCAAAGATAAAGAGCTAGAGAACGAAAGAAACAAAGTCTAGATTCGTAACATCAACTCCACGCATACCAGCCCATTTTATGACTAGAATCGAAGAAAAAACTGGCCAGATCAACACATCTGCAGGATATACAAAAAAAAGTAAGCTGCTCCTCGACATCTAAACCCTCGAAAGAAACTTGCTGATGGTAGTTATCTTCCTTAAATCTGCCAGGAGGACTCCGGTTAACCTATGTGAATGTGGGGTGGTACAAGATTTATCACACTTTCTTAGTTGACATTATCATCCAAATCGGTCTTTTCTGAAGGAAAAGGTTAATTTATTTGAACTAAACATGTAAAGTACAGTCAGTAAGCTATTACTTATAAAGTAAAGATCATTGCAAATTTGACACTACCTCCACTTATATTGATTACATATTACCCCTAAATACTAGATAAAATATTCAGAAATATGTAATGATCGTGAAGTGATATATTTCTTGTTAGATAAATTATGCATTCTTCCCTTTTTAGTGCACTACTACCCATTTTTACACAAAAATATCTATTTTAGCACCATATTTCGAGATAACCGCCTATCCAGAATTATATGTAATACACAGATACAACTAGAAATAAAATAATAAAAAAGCTGTATACAAGATATCATAAAACAAGAGATGAAATAAAAGAAGTTTTTATTAAGAGGGTTCTTAAATAAAACGTATAAAGACATACTCACGTTAACAAAATACATTAGGAAATTTCCGCATATGAAACAAAATCCAATTTGGTAATGAAATCCTTTTGTATCTATAAAGCTATTTTTAGAGAAGCACGTACCTACCAAAAACAGGTAGTTATTAGTATACATATCTGTTACACACTGTAATGCGTATGAATGATAACAAAAATAAGAAGTCCATATAAACATACTTTATTGAAAGAGGTAAAAGTACACTGCTAAGAAAGTACATTGTATTTCTTATACTTTCATTTTAATCCTCTCCAATCAAGATTTTAAAGCAGCTTCACTCCATTAGTCCATGTTTGTTGCTTTTTGTCACTGTTTCTCCTTTGTCTTTATCATTATCATAACGTAGCGCTATAACACTGGGTGGGTCTTCGCTAACTACAAATTTTCTCCAAGTTGATCGATTTTCCACGAATCTGTAATCAACTGAAATGTTATTTTTTTTAGATATGGCATTTTCTGTGCTAACTTCCTTCCATACCAGTTTTATAAGTTTGACATCTTGGCGTCTATGCATGTGTCCGATCTACCTAAGGGAGAGCGCCCACCAAAGTGGCGTGGCAGTGGCAAGTAGCAAGTAGCACGCGTCTAGCATAATGTAACCAATCCTAACGAATGATTAGAATGAATGACGTTACTGTCATTTTGGTGTAAACTGAATCATTCGTTTTCATTGGTTACATTATGCTAGACGCGTGCAACTTGCTACTTGCCACTGCCACGCCACTTTGGTGGGCGCTCTCACTTAAAGGATTTATTTTCCGGAACAATATCGTTATAAGAGTTTTCTTTATTTAGTATGTGTTCTTATTCTATGCAGATTTGTAGCGATATGATAATGAGGTTAAAAAATGTTTATTATTTTTCTTTCAAACATTCGTAATTCTTCCTTACTTGTTTTACTCATTGTCCATGATTCGCATCCATGTATTAAAATAGGTCTAAAGTTTGAATTATTCTCTGTATTTTTTAGTGGCATTATTATTAACCGTGATAATTTATCTTATAAGATATTTAAAGTGTTCCATATTTTGGAAATTGTGATTGTTAACTTTAATATTTTATCTAGATTTATTGAATTGGTCTCTTTTGTTGATTCGCTTGTATCTGGTTTTCATTTCGTTGATTTTAAGTGAAACATTTTTCGTGCTCTCTTCACTTTATTGAAGATGTTTGTGGACGAGAGAGTTTCTTATGAGATCTATATCATTAGCAGGAGTGCTTTGTACCTTGGGCCGGTAATGGATTACGTCTTAAATAGGCGATATTTCTATTTTAGTAGGCTGTTTATTAATTTTTTGACTATATGAAACGGTCCTGCAAGTGACAACAGTAGGTTCATTTAATTTCGCTTCCTGATAAACCTAAAATTATTCGGGAATTACAAGTTAGAAAATTCAACCGAGTTCAAAAATAAGTATCAAAAGTTAAGTGCATACAGGTGATAGTAGTTAATAAAGAAAATACCATCAGACAAGTAAGATAGAACTATTTTAATAATTTTAACAAGTCTTAAGTAAATGAATAATTTTAGTGAAAGATTAAAAAAGTGGTTTTGGCGAATGTTCGAAAGGTCGACCTGCTTAGGCATTCCTACGCGTTTTTTGTTTTTGTTTTTTTTTTTGGCAGATAAGAAAGTAATTAGTACTGACAAGAAATTAATGATCAAAATAAAAGCCACATAATTTTATTACAAAAATCCACATCTGGCCTTAAAATAGATTTGATTAAAGTTGGGATTGGAATTAAATTAAATTAAATTAAAATAATAAATTAAAAGTAAATGTAATACAATAACTAAATCGAATGAACAGCAAAAGAAATAAGCCAGAACACGATAACTCATTCGACGAGGAGGAAGCCATCAAAAGAAGCAAAGCCACGTTAAGAACATCTCCAAAGGATAACATAAAAAATCGCGAAATGGAAGAACTAAAGAAACTACTAAAAGAAATAAATAAGGAGATTAAAACGGAAATAAAAGAGCTGAAAACAGAAATGAAGGAAGAAAATAAGGAGATGAGAAGATATATAAATGAAGTTAAAGAAGAGATAAAACAAAATAACGAAGAAAGAAAAAGCATAAAACTGGAAATAGAAAGGGTGAAGGAAGAATGGACAAAAGAGAAAGAAGAACTGAAAAGAGAAAACGAACTAACCAAAACCAATAACAAAAAGATAACGCAAGAATTAAATGATCTAAAACGCTCATTAGAAAGGTTAGACAAAGAAAAAAGAATATAATCATGAATGGATCAAAAATAGACTCTCAAGACCCAAAAACATTGAAAGAGGGAATGACTACTATATTAGAAAATCATCTTGGAGTCAAAACCAATATTAAAAAAGCACAAAAAATAGGAACAAAAACATGCTTAATTGAACTTGAAAGCGAAGAAGAAAAAACAACAATCTTAAGAAACAAAAACAAACTTAAGAATGTGAAGATCGAAAAAATATGGATTACAGAGGATCTCACAAAAGGAGAGAGAGAGAAAATGGAAGCTTTAAGAGATAAAGCAAGAGAAATGAGGGAAAATGGAAAAATGGTCAAAATAGGATACAATAAAATCACAGTGGACGGCAAGGAATGGAGATGGTGCTATAAAGAAGAAAAGGTGTTGGAAATAGCGTGTTCAAAAAACTACCAGAGCAACATAAAAAGAACCAAGGAGAGGCCAAGCAACGAGTAGAGAAAGAAGAATTACTAAATAAACCGGACAATGATGACAAATGTTTAGTTTTAAGTAGTAATAGGAATAGGATTAGAAATAATAAATATAGATTATAAATCAATTTTAAGCCAAGCCCCAGAAATGTCCCTAATAGAGACGCTTTCACAAATCTGAAGATATACCTGAACCAATAGTGTCATGAAATCCTTAAACTCTGGACTTGCTATAAATACCTTGAAGATAGTTTCTATCACAGAACTTTGTTTAAAACCAAATGGCAACCTAGAACCAGAAAAATAATATTCTCCGCAAACTTGTCAGCTCAAAATAGGAAGCACATTCTTCCACCCTTAAAACGTAGACTTAAACTCTATGCTTATGCTGCCGAATATACCTTGCTAGTATGGGTGACAAAAACACATACTTAACACGTAAGTATATTTAGCTATAAATTACTCAGTCATCAGATCATCACATCTGCAAGATATACAAAAAAAATATAAGCTGCTCCTCGCCTTCTGAACCCTCGAAAGGAACTTCCTTATGGTTGTTATCTTCCTTAAATTTGCCTGGAGGACTCTTGCCTGCAAACACCTGTGTGAATGTGGGATGGTATAAGATTCATCACACTTTCTTAGTTGACTTTTCCATTCAAATCGCTCTTTTCTGAAGGGACAAGGTTTATTTATTTGAACTAAACATGTTAAGTATAGCCAATAAGCTTTTACTTATAAAGATCATTGCAAATTTGAAACTAACTCCACTTATATTGATAACATATTACCCCTAAATAGAAAATAAAACATTCAGAAGTATGTAATATTCGAGAAGTGGTATAATTCTTGTTAGATAAATTCTTTCTTTTTTGTGCACTACTACCCATTTTTACACAAAAATATCTATTTTAGCACTTAAATATTTATTTTGAGATAACCTTTTATCCAAACTTATATGTAGTACATAGATAAAACCAGAAATAAAATAATAAAAAAGCTGTATACAAGATATCATAAAACAATGGATGAAATAAAAGAAGTTCTTATTAATCGGATTCTTAAATAAAACTTATGAAGACATATTCACGTTAACAAAATACATTAGGAAATTTCCGCATATGAAACAAAATCCAATTTGGTAATGAAATCCTTTTGTATCTATAAAGCTATTTTTAGAGAACTCGTACCTACCAAAAACAGGTAGTTAATAGTATACATATCTGTTACACACTGTAATGCGTATGAATGATAACAAAACTAAGGAGTCCATATAAACCGTCCAGACTTTACGCGAGAATTATACATCTTATAGCAGAGTTGCCAAACTATCAGAGCTTACTTAAACCGATATACATATGGTTTCAATATACAGTGAAAAAGATCTGAACGACCCCTATAATATATACACGTGAACTAAGCGATATACATTTATGATACAGGGATAATTATGGGCTCCAAAATTTTTTTAAAAATTATGAAACTATACATGTTGACGAATCGACAGAGCCAATATTATGGAATGGTCAAGTGAGCTCCGTATATCGGTGTCCACTTGACCACGGAGCTCACCTGAACCTGAATTTTAACATGGGCGGAGTCCACTTTATGCCGTAAATATATATATATATATATATATATATATATATATATATATATATATATATATATGATGCATTTGTAATTAATTCTAGCTGTGTAACGTTTTTTGTAACTTTAGAAAGTCTTTATAATGTAATTAATCTCTGTTTGAGAATTGGCAAATGCTGTAATTTATACAGAAGTGCATTTTGAAGATAGTCGAAATGATTTGGTCATAAAAGCTCTCCAGTTTACTTCAGAGAAATGTGATGAAAGGGAAATTTCCGTTAAAAAAACAGTAAGAGACGTTTTAAACAGACAAGCATCGCCAGGTGCTTAGAGAAACAGTCGAAGATGCCGTACAACCACTTAAAGATATAACTAAAAGATGTATTTAATGACTGTGACACATAATTTGATAAGCAAGAAATTGTTAATGAAATCAGAAGACTTCGTCACCATATAAAAGCTGCAAGAATAAAGTAAGAGGCCAGAAATTGCTCTAAATTGAAGATGGCTCAGTTTATTCTTGATATGTACCTGATAGAATCTGTTCTAAATGTCATTGGAACAGAATGTGTCTCTACTGCTTTTAATAAAAGGAGTTTTTCAAAATAAAACTCATAAAAAACTATTTACGATTGACGATGAACCAGACTTGACTAAATAGTTTGACAATACACTTGATTAAACGTGAAGTAGCAAACAACATTAACTTCGACAATGTAATCTAACAATTTTCAGAAATAAAAATGTTTGTAAGTAAAAACTATGAAATAAATTAAACTATGAATATTTACAAAATAGTCTTGTATTATCAATGGTAACCATTGCTTTAATGTTTGCATAATGAGTAAAATCATACGAGATTAATTCAATTGAAAGTAATTTTTAGCATAGCATACTCTTACTTACTCCGTGGCGTTACAACCCTTCGTGGGTTTTAGCCGACTCGACAACATGCCTCCACTGTTTTCTGTCTTGAGCAACCTCCATCCAATTCTTCACGCCCATAGTGCTTAGGTCTCCTGCTATATTATCTCGCCACCGGAGACGAGGGCGTCCGCGTGGTCTCCTTCCAGTTGGGACTTCCTCCCACACCAGTCTTACTGTTCGTTCGTCAGAATGTTTTCTGAGGTGTCCTGCCCATTGGAGTCTTCTGGACTTTATTTCTTTTATGATGTTGGCTTCTGGGTAAAGTTCTTCAAGCTCTTTATTAGTTCTTATCCTATATTGTCCTGATTCTTCATCAAGCACCGGACCAAAGATCTTCCTTAGGATTTTTCATTCGCAAGCACGTAGTCTCTCTTCATTTGCCTTTGTTATCGTCCACGTTTCGGTTCCATACATCACAACGGGTCGTATGATTGTTTTATAGACCTGTATCTTCGTACGTCGTGTTAGTTGTTTTGATTTTATAAGATTTTGGAGGGCAAAAATACATCTGTTGCCGGCCTGAATCCTGTTGTTTATTTCTTGTGATCCGTTATTGTCTTCAGTTATTGCTGTTCCAAGATACTTGAATTCTCTGTCGCGCTCAAAGTTAAAGTCATCGATGGTAATGTTCTGACCGATTCTGTCTCTGCTTTGGTTATTGCGGCTCATATACATATATTTCGTATTGTTTTTGTTGATTTGGAGCCCCATCTTCTCTGCTTCCTTCTCAAACCTTACGAAAGTCTCCTTCATCCTTATTCGCGTGTTTCCTATTAGATCTATATCGTCTGCAAATGTCAGTAGTAAGTTTGGTCCTTTTCGATGAAATACTGTATTCGGTTTTTCGACTCTTGCACTTCTGATTATGTGCTCCAGAGCTAGGTTGACGAGTTGTGGTGAAAGTGCATCTCCCTGTTTTAGTCCATTGTTTATTTCAAATGTCTCCGAGTATTGTTGTCCAACTCTCACCTTACATCGTAACCGTTCCATACACATCCGTATCAACCGGACTAGTTTTTTTGGAAAGCCAAGTTCCTGCATCGCTGTCCACAGTCTGTCCCTACATACCTTATCAAATGCTTGTTTAAAATCTATGAATATCTGATGAAGCACACGATCAAACTCCCAGCAATTTTCCATTATCTGTTTTATTGTGAATATCTGGTCAATTGTAGAGCGGCCCGGTCTAAATCCGCATTGATAATCTCCAACGATTTCTTCTGTGTATGTTTTGGTTCTTTCTAGCAGGATGTTTGCAAGGATTTTGTAGGTAGTGTTTGGGAGTGTTATTCCCCTGTGGTTAATACATTGCTTTTTGTTTCCTTTTTGTGTATTGGTACAATAACCCCTTCTTTCCATTCATCTGGCATTGTTTCTTCTTGCCAAATGTCTTAAATTAGCTTGTGTATCGAACTGTACAATGCTTCTCCTCCATGTTTTAAGCACTCTGCGGGTATACCATCGCTACCTGGTGTCTTATTATTTTTGAGTTTTTTAATTGCCTGTATTACTTCTTCGTATGTCGGGTATTGGTCTTTTATTTCAGCTGTATGTACCTCTATGTTTGATGTACTTCTGCTAGCATAGCATAGCTGTAAATTTTATTATATTTTATCTTTAAATGTTAAACATGTAGTATTTAGGTAGTTGTCTCAGCTTTTTCCTATATTGGGGAAAGGCGCCTCTGCGGTTACTTCTGCCCCGGGCCTCTTCCTGAATTGTAGTTACGCCACTGAAGATTAAGTAAGGTCCTGTGGTGAGTTAATTAGATACACAACTAATAAAGTTATCCCTACAATACCCAGCTAAATAATAATTTAATGTACTCATCCACATCTAAAATTCAATTAAAAATAAATGTTACTTTTTATTTATATAAAGAAAACTTTTACAAAATGTAATCTACAAACATTACCTTCAAGTCCATAAAAACTTTCATATGAACGAACTATATAAATATAATATCCATTATCCTAATACTTTTTGTTCTACTTCAGCAGTAGATCCTTTCGGATCATTTATTATAGTCACGTTTTCCAGAACTGCGTACTTACGGCTAACCCTAACAATATCTAATAATTGAATGGGTATGCAGATGGCGAAGTATTTAATTTTTTTTTGAAGGTAATCATATGAACTCTTTTGGCGTAAATAAATGTCACTGTAATGTTAATGTAATAAAACGGATTTTTTAATATTTTAAAATTCCTTATTAGTCCAGGATGTGACGGTTTTCTGCTCAGAATTCTTTTTACATGCACGGATTTGCCGTAAATTTTGAGTATAGGTAGAAAATGGCTCAAAAATGACAATTTACTTAACTTAACCCATAATAAACCATAAGTAATATCTACCATATGCCAATATATGATTTTTCTCTGGGGGTAGTTATCACCCAACTCAGGGTGGAAAAAATTTATCAAAAAACAACTATAGTAGCCGCAAGATTGGTGAATTTTTTGAACCAAACTCTTTTATTGAGATTTTTTAAAAAGACAATACTTTGGGGGTTTCAAAATTATTTATACCTGTTGATAACAACTGATGGTCAGTTGTTATCAACAGGTCCTCGAAGACACTTTGTCTCAGGACCATGTAAGCCCATGCAGAGTCATAGGTCGCCATGTTACCAATTTCAACGGTAACTTGAACCTTATAAAAAAAATCTTGTAAAAATTAATCTTAATTTTTAATAATATTATAATGTAACAAAACTTTAAATTAACAACATTTAACGGATTTTAACCCATATATTTTAGTAGCTCATAGCATGTATACTTCGTTACACTGATGATGGAATTTAAATTCCAAAGAGTTCTGTAATGTTATTGTGATATAGCTCACTGGAGTGTTTTCTTACACACTTTTTATACAGGATTTGAAATAAAAAAAAATTTGTAATTACTATTAATTGAATTAAAACTATTTTCGGCCACTTTTTGACTAGCTACCTATTATCAAAGTACTTTCCTAATTTTAAATGTATATAAAAATGTGAGTTTGATGAACTACATTATAAACATAATGATCCTGCAGTTGGATTTTGTACTATAGGCATCAGTCAGTTCAGTTTTCGTAATCCATTTCAAACTAAACAGGCTTTATTTAGTTTAAATCTAATAACACAACGATGCTTGGCTGTGAATAAATATGGGAATGTATGATTTATAGATTATAAAATAGCATTCCATCGGATAAGACATGATTAACTCATGGCAATTATAAAACCAAAGCAAATAGATAAACGAGATATAATTATGGAAAATCTATATTATAAACAGAGGGCACACATAAAACTAGACCACATAAAGTAAGGCAAGAGTGCATTCTTTTTCTACTATACTTTAGTTTTTACCCTGCGAAAAAAGAAATTGCAGGAATTACAATAGAGTGTATTTCTATTAACGACCTAAAACATGCAGACGATACTGTGTTAATAGTATAAAATATAAATGATCTTTAAAGAATATTCCAAGAAGTATATACGACTTGTCTAAACTATGGCTTAAATATAAACCTGGACAAATGTTGTCTTATATATAGGGTGACCATAGGTACTTTTTTTAGTAGGACAGTACTTTCTTTTCAAACGCTCTCCTATTGTACTTTAAAATTTATGAAGTACACCTAAATGTACTCTTTTTCTTATTAACACAAAATTAAGTCCTACTTTTTGTCAAAACAAAATATAATTATGATTCAAATTGATTCAAGATTCGATCTTTTGCGGAAGAATCAGAATCTCCTATCTTTAGCAGCAATCGATCGGCGCAGCAGTCACTTGCTTGCGACTCTCGTCGCCGCGTCATCGTCTAGTTTAGTTTATTACCGATGCGCCCATCTCCCTCCCATCACTGTCGATTTCATTTCGCAGCAAAATCTTATTATCTTATTTATTTAGTAAAAATATATGTCTCGTCGTATGTTTATGTTTATTTGTTACTTGTGCGCTCACTGTTAATTATTACTCTATTAACCTTTTGTCTTAAATTCCGGCAGTTTTTCTCGTTTTTTATACTATTTTGTGCTGTGTGGAAAAATAAACAATTTCATTATGTCACCGCCTAGAAGAAAATGCCATTTTAACGTCGAGTTGCAAGCAGAGTATCCTTTTTATGAAAGAAAAATCAAATATTATCGCATATCAATCACCATATATTGTGTTTTGTCAAGTTTGTAAAAGTGATGTTAATATTTCTTACAGTGGTCACAGTAATATCAAACAACATTTGTCAAAGAAAAAACACATGTTGGCTGCTAATGCGAACTCGAAGAGCAGCAAATTGGAAACCTTTGTTAAAAAAGAAAATTTAAGTTCTGAAAATATGTTGATTGCTGTCAAGGAAGGTACTTTGGCTTAGCATACAATTCAGCATTTGCAAAGTTTCAGATCCTTAGACTGCACGTCAAAACTAATTGTAAGCATGTTTGAACCTAAATTTGTGGCAGCTCGAACCAAGACTGAGGCGATTATAAAAAATATTTTAGCTCAAGAGGCTCAATCCCAGTTAGAAATTGACCTTCGAAAAGCAAATTTCGTCAGCATCGCAATCGATTCGTCGAATCATAGAGAAATTAAAGTTGTGCCCTTAATGGTAGATATTACCAGGTGACTTACCTGGTGAAACATCTGAGCAGTTAAAAGATTACGTGGTTAATGTTTTGAATCACCATAATCTACTACAAAAATGCATCGGAATGTCTGCTGATAATACAAATACAAATTTGGGTGGGATGAGAAGAAAAGGAGTGAATAATCTATTGAGCAAATTAAATGTTTCTCGTGGTAAACCCGTGATTGGAATTGGTTGTGTGGCACACATTTTTAATAACTGTTTACAAAATGCGACGGATGTCTTACCCATAGACATCGAGGTTATTGCAGTCAAGATTTTTAAGTATTTCCATATTTTTACAGTCAGAGTTGGGAAACTAAAACAGTTTTGCGATTTTGTTGATAACGAGTACAAAAAAATATTGTCGTTTTTAGAAACAAGATTTTTGAGTCAACCATTGAACGAATTATACAAATCTTCGAACCCTTAAAAGCATATTTTTTATCAATTGATAACTGTCCAACAGTTCTAAAACAGTTTTTTTAAAACCCAATCAGTGAAGCATGGATGTGGTTTGTACATAACATTTCGTCTCTCTTCCACAAAGTGGTTTTAGATGTAGAATGTGACAAAATATGGGTAACGGAAGCCGCTTTGGAGTATTTCGAACTCATAAATAAGCTTCAAAATTGCTTAAATGAGTTATTCTTACCGCTTAAAGTAAGAGAGTCACTTTCAAAACTTGAAAATATGGAAGACCTTGACCTTAGTGTGAACTATCGGGATATCTTTATCACGCATGTCAAGCAGTTCTATTCAAATTGTGTAACATATTTGAAAAACTGGAGTGAAAATTTAAGTGAACTAAAGCTATTCGGATGGGTTAACTTGAAAAAACAAGTTTCTTGGGCTGAAGTTTTATCGTCGTGTAAGGCTTTCAAAGACTACATAGGTCTGATATTGAATCAGGACGAACTGTTTGATGAAGTTAGTCTAATACGAATCTACAATACAGAGGAAAAAATGGCAGACTGGAATTCGAAAAGTATTTCTACCGAAGATCGATGGCTCGAAATCTTCCAAAAGAAAGTGCTTTGAAAAATCTCAAAATTCTATGTGAGTTTATTTTTGTTTGTCTGGGACCAGTGCGGCGATTGAGCGGTTGTTCGCAAATATCAATAACTAATGGAGTACCAACAAATCGCAGTTGAAAATATCTACTCTGGAAGCCATCATGCAAGTTTACACAAACTTCAAAGTTTCGTGCAATGAAATGTTTCCGTTCTTAAAGAGTAAACCACAACTTCTAAAGGAAATTCATAGTTCCAAAAAGTACGACTGGTACCAAAATGATGATCAAGATGTTCGGGAAGGAACGTCGAAAGAAAATTAACTATTAAAATTTATCATATATTTTTTATGTACTTATGTTTGATTAAAAAAAATCGTTCTTATCATTGTTTCATTAAAGATTCGTAAAATTTTGACCAGAAAAATTTCCTGGGGCACTAGGGTACTAGCAGTGTACACATTTTCTTAAAAATTATAAATGTACTTTTTTTTTGTTGAAAAATTATGGTCTACCTATATAACTTATATACCAAGTGACCAAATAAGAACGCCCATTTTATTGTTAACCAAAAATCGCACGTGTACAAAATAAAAGTATATTAGAACGCTAATGAAAGATACTGATTTCTCGATAGACCTAAGAAAACGAATTAAAATTGCATGTAGTTAAGATGTTGCATATTAATATATTTTACATGATATGGAATTTTTTTTCTAACTATGTCTTATTATATTCAAATTTGACTTAGTTTTGACGTAGGTCTTGGGACTAGGTGAAGGGATTAGAAGAAACCATAAAGGTTGAACTGTATATTTGCGCTGGTTATGAACTTCTTTTTGAATAAACTTGAATAAATTAATTAAAATTTTGAAAGAATGAAAAAACGTGTTTGTCAACTTGAAAGAAACAATTTATTCTGAATTTGCCCTAATTAGCGAGTAATTTGAAATCCAAGCACTAAGTTCTATCTAGTCTCCTTGTGGCTGAACAATTGTTGAATAATTTCCGTACTAGTTCATTTTCATAGTGAATGGCACGTTAATTTAGTGACTTCATGGCTTGAAGGATTTCTTCTCTGATAATAATAATAATAAGAATACCCTATGGGAGTTTTTATCAGTTCTTCTATCAGGCGCGGCCCCTTGTGAATGGGGAATGCTTTCTGGGTATCCGTAGGGCAGATACCTCTTCACTGCCTTTATTGACTATAAGAAAGCCTTTGACTCAGTACCGCATGAATGGCTGTTAGATATATTAAGAATATATAAAGTCGATGATAATATAGTGACCTTTTTGACACATATAATGACAGATTGGAAGACTAAAATTCACCTCCAAATACCTGGTGAAAACAATATCGAAATTGAAAATATCGCAATCAACCGCGGCCTATTCCAAGGAGACTCGCTGAGTCCCTTATGGTTCTGTCTAGCGATGAACCCACTATCCCAGGTATTGAACCCCACTGACTCAGGTTTTAGCATTAAAAACAACAACACTGTAGTGGCGAAGCTTAATCGTCTGTTGTATATGGATGATTTATAACTAATGACTTCCACTCGAAATAACTTAGATCAAATGCTAACAACTGTAGACACTTTTTCAAATGATATCAGTAGGCACTTTGGGTTAGACAAATGTTGTGTACTAAATATAGTCAAAGGAAAGGTTCAGCCCGGGGGATTCGATATGCAAAATGGCCAAAACATCCAGGCTATGGGCGAAAATTACAGGTATAAATATCTAGGAGTGAAGAAAGTGCGGAAAATTGACCATAAACAAATGAAAATCGAATTAACATAAGAGTTCATACGAATGGTAAAACAGTTATTCCGCTTACATCTTAATAGTAAAAATTTGTATAAGGCATTAAACACCTACGCATTTTCCGCGCTTAGCTACTCATTTGGGATTATTAAGTGGACTAAAACGGATATAGAAACCCTTCAGAGAAAAGTACGAGCACACGAAAAGTACGCGCCACAAAGGCACAAAAACACCATCCTCGAAGTGCAGTAGAAAGAACGACATTACCGCGGTATTTAGGAGGTCCAGGACTTATGGATATAAGCGAGCAATTAGAAAAACAGATTACTAATTTATGAACTTATTTTCATGTTGCAGGCGGAGACATCTACTCTTCATCGCGCGATTTGTGCAGTAGATGACACAACATCGATCAAACTGAGGGAACCAGAAATGCGCATAAACCACCTTACTAAGAATGAAGAAATACGCACCTGGATGGGCAAACCTGTGCACGGGCGACATCCCAATGAGGTCAGTCAAGACCATGTCGACAGTATAGCGTCGAACTATTGGCTGGCATCAGGAAAGATGTTCCCCGAAACAGAAGGTTCACTACTGGCCATTCAGGATCAGGTTATACCAACCAAAAATTACCTGAAATATATCGTAAAAGACCCTCAGGTCCAAAATGACAAATGCCGATATAAATGCCAAGCTCAGGAAACCATTCAACATCTTACCGGGGGCTGTCAGGCAATTGCTGCAACTGAATATAAGGAACGGCACGACTCAGTAGGAAAGATCCTTCATCAAGAGATAGCTATTTAACTGGGACTTCTTCAAACAAATCGTCTTCCATATTATCAATATGTTCCTGAGAGTATACTTGAGAACGACAACTACAAGCTATACTGGGATCGCACGGTGCTCACAGATCAAACAGTGGCACATAATAGACTAGATCTCGTGCTAGTTAATAAACTAACAAGACAAACAACTCTAGTCGATGTGGCGATACTTAACAACAATAATCTGAGTATTAAGTACAACGAAAAGATCGCCAAGTACAGAGATCTGGAAATACAAATAAGAAGACGATGGAGAAAGGAAAGTACCAAGACAATACCTATTATTCTTTCTACCACTGGAGTCATTCCGAGGAACCTCCTAGAAAACATAAAAAAGCTGGGTTTAAATGAACATCTATATAAGGTCATGCAGAAAGCTGTGCTACTTTCGACGTCCAGATGCGTGCGAAAATTTTTAGGAGATACACCCACGTACCAAGTCACTGGTATCCACTATCGTATGGCTCGATACCATGGAAAGAGTCCCACCAGAGCTCAATCCTTTTGATACCGTAGGTATCTAGGATGAGTGAATACCATCGTGCATCCACTATCGATCTTAGCAGTTTTGGCTAGCAGCTTAGACTAAAATCTTTGGATGATATTCTGCAATGTTGGTTTTACAAAGCCCCATAGGTGTAGTGCGTAGTACCAGATATGTTTCAGTATGACTTTGTATAAAATTATTTTTTTTTTAAATATTGAGTTTGGACCTACGTTCAAGGAGCGACTACATTTGGCTAAACTTTAAGTCGAACTTCCTTCTTTTTATCTAAATATATTTTTTCTGTGAGACGTGGATCAAACTGGAGGCCAAGGTACCTGTCCAGCGTCTGTTATTGTTGGTATTCCTACATTGTCAATTATTACATATGGGCGTTTGTTTAGGTGGTTGGTAAATGTTATTTGAGTTGATTTTATTTTGTTGACTTTTGTTCGCCATATTGTGATTTTTGGTAGTTGAATTTTACAGATAGATATCTATTTAATATGTAGGATTTGAGTTATACGAAATAGATATCTGAGCCAGACTTTTTCAAATGCTCGTGAAACGTATAGGTATAAACCGTTGCTTGCAGTATTTATTTTCTTTATGACTTTTTTATATTTAATGTATCATCTGATGGACTCGTTGGTAGTGGATTTATTTTCCTAAAAACCAAACTGACATATTGGTAGTAATGTTAGGAATTTATTATCTGAATTCATATTATACTAAATATACATAATTATACATAATACAGAATTTCCATATTTTTGAAGAAAAGTATCATAAGCTTAGCATGCGGATATGTATAACTATTAGTATAGTAATTGTCTTTAGGAGGAAGTTGTTTTAGTACTTGTGCCGAAAATTAATCATAACCTGAAGTCTTTCGTGAGTTAAGTTTTTTTAAGGTCTACTGACTCAGTTTGAAATACGCTTGTAAGGCGTTCAGCAAAGATGTCTGCTTTTTCTTTGTTGAAAGGGGCCATTCTCCATTTGGTTTGCGGAGAGGAGGAAGAGTCGTGTATGGTTTATTAAGTTTTTTAGTCATCTTTCATAACCTCTGGTTATTTGCTGTAAAGTTTGTAATGTAAGGTTCAGAATTTTCGTTATTTGTGTCTTTGGTTCCTAGTCAAAGTTACCTTCGTTGTCTATTGCATATCTTTTGATGATCAATGTTGTTTCTAGATCTTTGTTAGGTTCTTCTAGCACGACTTTTTCAGCGTTGAGTTGGCGTGTGTACAGGCGAACATTTGTAGTATGTGTTGGTTTGCGTTACGTTCGTGGTGTAGATTGCCATGTCGCTTTGTGCACAAGTGTGGTATCTCGTGTATCTACTTTATTTGAACAATAATTCCTGAAGTTAAAATTAGTATTTTTTTCTAGGTAGGCATGAAAATCTAACCAGTTGGTGTTTTTTTAACGTGAATAGAGGATGGGTAGGTTGTTTATAACTGTGATGCTTTTGGAATGGAATTTCAATGTAGTTTCGCATTTTAGTGTCCATCGGCCATTAATTTATTGCCAAATATTGGTAACAAGGCTTTGTATTCAGCTGTGAAGATTGCATGATAAAGTGAGTTATAGATTGAAGATCTGTTAAATTGTCATGACGTTGCATTCACTTAGACGACTGCTGGTTGAATTTTTTCTGTTGCATATTTCTGAACTAATGATGAGGATGTTTGTTGCCGAGCCACCATGATCTGTACGATCGGAGTGACGTGTGCTGTAAGTGGTACAGGGCAAAGATGATTTTTGAAATAAGTAGTACATCGATTTTATTCAGGTTTAAGAAAGTTATTACTTTCTGATTATGGTTTAGCAGGCCGTTAGCGTTCCATGTGAGAATTTTAAGTAGGTTTAAGAATTTCTTTAGTTCATCACTTATGTTAGTATGTTTAATATCATACCATTTTGATTAATTAGTGAGAAGAATATGTTTTTGAACTCATTAAGAAATGTTATTAGTTTTTGTTTTACATTAGTGTAAGGTTCTGATTCATGGTTGGTTGGAAATAATGTCACGTTTTTATCTGTTTTTTGATGTTTTTTTAGAGTGGCGTTTAGTTAATTTGTTTCATTCCGTATATGAGGGTCGTCGAATGTTGTTCTTTAGGGCTATTGGTTTCCTATGTTGCCTATACATTTGATGCAGCAGTGCGGTTTGGTACAATATTTTGTACTTTGGCCGTAACGTTGACATCGCATATATATTGGATGATTGAGTTTCACTTATTTGGTGCTTTGACTTCTATTTTGGTATGACATACAAGTTCTAAGATAAATATATCTTTGTTGGTACAACAAAAGGTAAAAGTTTTCATTTTCTATATCTGTTGTATCTATATGTACGTTTTTTCTACATTTGTTAATTGTACTGTCTTTGTATTTTTGTTGGTGGCCAGCTTGGAGTATTAGAATATTTATTTTGTTTTGTAAATTTAAGTTTTTTGACTGCTTGTAATTAGTTTTTATTTTGGGTTTTTTATTTTTTTATTATCGCCATTGGTACACCCTATATTTCAGTTTGCATCTAGATATAATGCATCTTTCGCCATCTTCAGTGAAACGGTTTACAACAGGAATGCCTGCAGAATTCACAGGCAGCTTTAACTTTAAAAATACTTCCGAGCTTGGCATTTGTTCCCATAAATAACGTTGCAAATGCTTTTAATAATTTTTGCCACTAAAACATTGTCCAACCTGAGTGTCAGGCGGTCCTAAATTATTTCAAAGATTCCCGGATTGGCTGGCCATAACACAGAGCCCAACGACGACGCAAAACTTTGGCAGATAAAGTTTTGAAATCAGAAAAAATGCCAGTAAAGAAATAGGATTGGATGCCGATAGAACCGATAATATACTAGACCTTATTCAGCAAAGAATAAATTGTAAAAGTAAAGATGAGACTTGATATAGAGAAATATATCAACAAATAAGATGCGAGGTTAAGCGAGCAAAAGAGGCCTGGATGGAGCAGAGATGTCGTGAGATAAAAGAACTATACAGAAAACCTGACGAGTTTATTATACACAAAAAACTTAAAGAAATTACCTACACTCAGAGAAAATTAAAACTCCGCACTTTATGCGAAACTCCAAAGGTAAAATTATTCTCGACGCAAAAACGAAAAAGGGAAGAATGGACTAACTACATAAAAGAGCTCTTCCTGAATGCGAGGCCACCTCCTATTTTAAAAATGGGAAATCTCCAGGCCCTGACAAAATACCATCAGACTGGCTCAAACTTCTAGACGACGACAATGTCTTAGAACTAACAAAGATTTATAACCACATATACGAAACTGGAACACTGCCACAAATATGGTTGGAGTCTATATTAATCCCACTTCCAAAAAAACCTAATACATCATCATGTAAAGACTTTAGACTATAGTCGAACAATTTTCAATTAAAGGTGACTAATCTACAAATTGAACTAAACGGTAGCGGCAACCATGTAAAATTTCATTAGTAAATGCTTACCGGGGTCATTTTTATTGTGTATGCTTCGCCAATGTAAGAATGTAAATTTGTAACCCATATAAGATAAATTTGCCCCCGTAACAATATAAATTAATGCGATTCACGAGTGTATAGTGAGACAAGTTCAACGAATAGTTTGAAACATCGGTAAACTTATCAATATATTGCTAGTCTATATATATTTACATTCTTAGAAAGAATGTTAATGAGAGAAATATGATATCTTAGTTTATTCCTTCCAGATTATAAACATTTGTGCATAAACGTAGTAAGTTATTGGGAATATATTTATTAAATAGACTTTATTATTAACTTTAAAATAGTTTTAAAGTAAGTAAAGTAAATTTGAGGCCAGTTTATTCTTTATATACAATTAAACCCTTAACGGACGCTCAATATACAAAGAGAGATTTGACAATTAATTTATTAGATTCGATTAAAAACACATAAATTAGGACTGATTCACAACCAAAAATTTTTTTTTTCTCATTAGTACAATTTTTAATAAAGGAACATATTGTATCTTAAACGTAAATTAAATTTTAAGGTGAAAATTTTCGAAACATTCGGGGTGTAGATGCATTCTAAACTTTTTACATAAATAAATTGTATTACTTTTGTACATCCTAGATTTTTGCACTATCCTCTCTTTTTGTAATGTGGCCAATATTGTAGAATCTGGTTTCATCTGTTAAAACAAATTTAGATTGACGTCCATGTACTAAGTGACACTGATGTAGCGGTTTCTTCACTATTATAAATTAAAATTATAAATCTATCGGTCAGATAGCTCAGCGGGCTGTGCGGCTGCCTCTCATTCGCTTCACTGTCGAATGGTTTAGTGGATGTGGGTCGAGCCCCAGCCCGGTGTACAGAAAACAAAAAGTCTAACGCAGCAGTTTAAAATTCTAGATGAATCTGCGGCTTAGACTAGGATATGCTGGGTTCTGATCGGCCTATGGTGGAGCAGTACGGCAAGAGATAAGGGCTTGCAGCTCGGTGATACTCCTCCATAGATCCCTACCGGACGGGCGTAACGCCTAAAAAAACCGGATATATATATATATATATATATATATATATATATATATATATATATATATAAATCTATGTCGGCTCATGCTTTCATGGTTATACTCAATTACTTTTTTATCAAAAAGAGTAAAAAAACTTCAATATATGACTTTCCTCCATGGTTGGCTTTTATATTGTCTAAATATCAATCAGACTGATGTTAAATTACTACTGAGCATGAATGATTATCCGTTATTACAACTTGAGGTAAATTTGGATTTACTATTTTTGTCTGGTTTTTCCTTTGGTCGTTTTATCTGTGGTTCAGAGGAATATCATAATCAGAATCGTCAGAATTCCCAATCACTTGTATTTCAAATGTACCTGCAATATCCGATTTTATTTATTCTTCACAAATAATATTATCATCATTGTCTTCAAGGAATACAATAATATACCAGCAAACGAATGGGAAAGATAGCCGACGGAACTGTTTAAAGCAAAGAAAAATAATAATCAACACCATAACGTACCTGAATTAAGACACGAAATAGAAATCAGTTTTCAGGAAGTAGAAATAGTCATAAATTCACTCAAAAATAGAAAGTCACAAGGACCAGACGGAATAACCAACGAGCTTCTAAAATACGGAGGAGAAAGTATGACCCTACAGATGATAAAGCTTATACAAAAACTAATATTGCGCTGCAAGATACCAGACGCATGGAGAAACAGCATAATAATACCAATGTTCAAGAAAGGAGATGAAGAAGACCCCAACAATTATAGAGGTATAAATCTACTGAACACCGCACTTAAGCTTACCACAAAAGTCCTAACCAACAAAATCAATAAACTAACAACTTTATCAGATGAACAACAAGGATTCAGATCCGGATGATCCTGCGTAGATGCCGTATTTGTACTAAGACAAATCACAGAAAGGGCCATCGAGTACAACAAACCAGCGTATCTATGTTTTATAGACCTGACAAAGGCTTTCGATCGCATCCAAGTCGAAGACGTCTTACACCTACTGTATAAAAGAAACATACCAATCAATATTATACAAACCATCGAAAGCATCTACCTTTATAATCGAATACAGGCAAAGATAAATGGAAAACTAACACACTGTTAGCATACATATGTTAGTACATACCAGTACAAAGCGGAGTCAGACAGGGTGACTCGTTAAGCCCACTTCTCTTTAATATAATAATGGACGAAATAATACAAGCAGTACGTAAAGGTCATGGCTGATGAATGGGGAACAAAGATATGATAATATCAGTAGAAAAGTAGAAATGTATGACAAACATTTAAATACCCACTAAATACCCACTACGGTGTAAAATCGAAATTGATGGGAAATAAAGACGAAAGCAAGGTTTAGATATCTGGAAATAGATACAACTAGTTACGGAGATGTTGAAGAAGAAGTACGACAGCAAAGCTTAAAAGCAGGTAAAGCGGCGGGTTCTCTTAAAGACACAATCTGTAAGAACAAACACCTAAGACAAGACACAAAAACAAGAGTCTATAATTAGACCTAGCAGCAGTAGACTTTATTAACATACACGGCGAGATAGGGGAGAAGCAAGAAGATCATGCAATATAGAATATATAAATGGATGGGTGACAAAACGAAAACAGGAGTGGAACACATCAGTAGAATGGCAGAGGATAGAATAGTATGAATAGCACGAGATAAGTCACCAAATGGACGAAGAAGTATTGGCAGACCAAGAAAAAGATGGTAGGATAATTCAAACAATTTAGAAGGCTAATATTGAAGAAGAAATAGGCTTTAAAGCCTACATACTAGAAGGAAGAAGAAGATCAATGTGTTCTACATCAGAAACTTTCTAATATAATCTCGGCGGCAAATAAACCACATGAGTCAGCATTTTCACAATCTGAGTCTTCTTTTAACAAAGCTATCAACTCTTTAGTAGTTAGTGCCATCTTCATTTCATATTTCGAGAATTTACTGAAATAAACAAATGCTCTACTATATAAACATTCACTAGCATTCACCTAATAATAGTTTAACTTACTTCATTTTAATTTATATCAACTTCATAATACATTTTAAACACAAGGAAACTTTCAAATTAAGTTAAAAAAAAAACAAATATAACGTTTACAGCACACAGCAATTCTATAAATAGAGAATGATGTGTAATGATGTGTTATTAAAATTGCAGATTGTTTTTAGTCTAATGAAAAAAAAAATAAGTATTTTCCAAAGTTATCTTTTTTTGAAGTTCTGTATTAGATACTCTCTAATAGGAATAAAATTTTACTTTACTTTGTTAGACAACTATAAGATACCTGTTAAAAGAGACATGATAATTTACTAATTAAATCGGTCTTAGATTTAATTTTTACGTATATACTTATGTGTTTAAATAAATAATTAAATTTTTTTTGGTACGCCTCTGTAAAATTGATAATTTCAATACGATTTCGTTGAAAAGTTATCGTTAAGGGCTTCGTTAAGTACGATGTTGCCAAGTAATCACCTTCAATTAAAAATTGTTTTAGTATAATTAGTCTTATGAGTCACTCTCTCAAGCTACTTCTTAGGATAATTCTTAATAGAATTAAGCATAACTGTGAAGACATAATGGGAAATAAACAATTTGGTTTCAAAAAAGGATAGGGAACAAGGGAAGCTTTGGTATCAATGCTATCACTACTTCAACGATTATGGGAAGTACTGAAACCAATTTACATCTGTTTTATAGATTTAATTTTTTTTTTCATGGTAGGCTGTTTGAATACTTTTACAATACATAAGCTTCTATTCTGGTAGACGGCAAAGAAACAGACAAAATTTGTATTCAAAGACGTGTTAGACAGGGTTGTGTATTATCCCCAACTTTGTTAACGTTTAATCAGAAATAATTTTTAACGAACCCTTGAAAGGGCAATGTGGAGGCAAAAGAATAAGACGATATTTAGCAAAATTGTGCTAAACAATTTCCAAGGATTTTATATGTTAAATTGGCATTTCTCCTTAAGGTCGAGCATAATAATTTCAATGCGCCTTATTAGTATATTAGTACTGTTTTAATTTAATTGGTCATAATATTGTTTTTGATGTAATTTAACATAATATTTACAGCTATTATTTTTAAGTGTAATCTTGGTGTTGACTTTTGTAGAGTAAAAACAGCTTGAGCCAAACTGTTTTTTTTTTATATAGAGAATCCCTATCTAACAAAAATTAAATAAATTCTACTACGAAAGTTTATTTTTGTCTTCTAAAAGGGTAAATTAAAATACCATTAAACAGCATAAGTCATCCCAAAAGTTTTGAGAATACGCTATTATAATAATTTAAACGCGTAACCCAGTTTCCTATTCACTAGGCCTAAAACTTACCATCTTTATCGTAATGGCTCCAGACCTCCATGAACTGATTAGCCGACAACTTTTTCAGTTCTCGGGAATGGGGATCTCTGAATTGTCTCATGAAATTCGTCGCTTTCTCCAAATTTAGCCGTTTCGCACTTACTTGTTCTGCGTGGGTGGTCATTATTCTGAAACAAAAAGGGCTTGTTTAACAATCTACATTGTAAGAAGTTTAAATGATTTTTTTCTTATTTAGAGAATGTGCAAATACTTCAAATATAAAAATAAAATAATCAGAAACAGGGAAATTTCTGGACTTAAGCTGTTTTTCGTGAACATCTTATATTATTAATAATACATACCGCCAAAAAAAGGGAAAGAAAATAGAAAGAGAAACAATAAAATTATAGCAGAAACTAAACTATAAACTAGAAAATTGAAATATAATTTATCAAACAAAACTAATATAAAACAAACATGAGAAAGTAACAGAAAAAAAAATTATTATTTTTATACAGGGTGTTTGGTAGGTCAATGGAAAATTTTTAAGGGATAATAGGGGACGCCAGTTGCAAAATTTTTTGCTAATAATGTATCGCTTAAACTGTTAAGGTTTCCGAAATAATGTTAAATTTGTCAATAACCCTTGGTTCAACAATCACTATCCCAATAGGTGGCTCGGATGAACTGGACCGCTTTTGTGGCCTGCTAGATCGCCCGATTTAACACCGTGTAACTACCACATCTGGGACAAATTCAAAGAACTTGTTTATCAAGTTTCAATCCGAACTACAGCTCATTTAATGGAAAGGATTATCAAAGCAGCTGACATTATAAGGGCAGAACTGAGATTAAAATTGGAGTGTATATGATGAGAGTATTAGATGGGAGGTACATGGGGCTCGACGTCTTACACCTTACACCGGTGGAATGCCTCGAGCAGATTATGAAAGCCGCGTTGCATATGAGTAAAATTGGGACTGAGCGTACGGGTAGAATGCCTTACTGGTGGTGTGTCGAGATAGAGCAACTGAGAAGAGAGTGCGTGGCCCTTCGCCGGCACTTGACAAGGACGAGAATACGTCGGAGCGCGGAAGAGGTGGAACATGTGGATACGTCTTACCGTGCGAAGAAGAAGGAGTTAAATAGGGGGATCCGAGCCGAGAAGAAGAGACACTGGAGGGTACTGTGTGATAAGCTGGACGAGGACATCTGGGGTGAAGGGTATAAGATCGCAATGAAGCATTTCGATGCCTGTGCTCCGTATGGCATGCCATTGGACCAGAAGCTGGACAAAGTCACCGAACTGTTTCCACAAGGACCGTGGCATGGTGTGCGGAGAGACGTGAGGCTAAGTGTGGGATTCCCTTTACTTTGGATGAACTGGCTGTGGCGGTGAGTTCCCTTAAGTCTGAGAGGGCTCCCGGTCTAGATGGTGTCCCACCTGAGGCAGTTATACATCTTGGCCGTTTGGAGCCCACGTAGCTGCTGGAGCACATGAATGCTCATCTTGTCGCGCAGTGTTTTCCGGATCACTGAAAAATCTCGAGGCTCGTGCTTCTGCCTAAATTCAAGGCAGGAAAATATCGTCCTATTTGCCTTCTTCCTTGTATCGGAAAGTTATACGAAAGAATGTTACGTTCGCGTATCGATGAGGTGATTGCGGCCTGTCTCAGAGACAATATGGTTTCTGTAAGGGTAAAAGTACAGTGGATGCGGTGACCGATGTGCTCCGGGCGGCACGGGGAATTGGGGGTGATAATCAATGGGTCATCCTAATTCTCTTTGACGTCCGAAATGCTTTTAATACATTGCAGTGGGGTCACGTAATGAGCTCTTTGGAAGCAACGAACTGTTCTGTTACAATGCCTTAGAAGGCACAGTCGTAAAAATTTGAATTCGGTTTCGCCGGATAAAAATCGTATGATTTCTCTTTTTGTTAAATATTTTTACTTTTTAATCGATTGGAATTAAATACTAATGCCCTACTGTTTGAGGCCCACTGATCATATCTTAATTGCATATCGGCCGTCATAGGGTAAAAGCACTTTACTTATCGATATCTTATATGACCGTCATTTCTATTAAAAACTGGTGGAGTGATTCTTATCCTGGCTTAGCCCTTTAATTAAAAATCGATGTAACTCTGTCTAGGTTTTTTAAAAATATCACAATTCGTAGTAATGCCTTTGTTTTGGATTTCATCCGGCCAGCCTGTATTCCCTATCCATATTGCACAGTTTTTTTTGTATTGCAAAACTGATTTTAATAATTTATTTGTACTCGTAACTTGTACTTTAATTTTTTTGTATGTGTATGAATAATATTTAGATGTGTATAATGATTTTTTACTATTATCATTGCATCATACGAAAAAAATTGAATTTTAAAAGTACAACTACATATTATTTTGTAATCCTCGTTCATACTATATAATTGTTCATAAAATATTCAAATACCTTAACGTTCAGTAATAGACTCTATACATATTTTATTATGAAGTACATGTACCAATTAAGAAAATTATAAACGAGGAAACAAATTTCTTTTATTCTAGAGAATTAATTATTTCTTGTCAATGTAAATAAGAGAATACAGCATCGCCACTTCGGCGGAAAATCCCAGGAAAGTGTCCTTTTAAAATTGCTGTTTTATTTTAAACTTTTTTTTTAATTTTAAGATTTTAGTTTAGCATTAGTTAAAGCTTATAGAGCTTCTTCTTTTTGCTCTTTTTAATTTGGTCGTTACCATATTTCTTCAATTTTACCTTGTTATTCTATAGAAACGTTATCATTCCACATCTCTTTAGATGAGCCACTCATTCTTCTTTCCATTGGTGACATTTCGGGCTTCTTCTACTTCTTCTTTTTCCTCTATATAAGAAATTCTGCTTATTCATTGGCGAATTTATAGCTTTATGGAAGGTGGTCATAGCATCTTTTGCGCGGTCCTCCGATACTTCTTTTGCCTATTGGTGACTTATCTCTTGCTATTTTGACGACGCGGGTCTCCCCCATTCTGCTTATGTGACTATTTTATTCGTTTTTTTGAATGTTTTCACTTCTCTTTCGACCTCGCAGCGTATTTCCTGTAATTCTTCTCAGTACTGTTGTCTCTGCTGTTTCAGTAGCCATTGTGTTGTGGCTGCGTCAGGTCTTGTTTTTGAGGCATATGTAATTACTGGTCATACACTGACTTTATAAATTCTTGATTTCATCTCAGTGTTCATGTGTCTGTTTCACCATATAGTGTTATTAAGGCATCCAGCCCGTCTATTTGCTTTTTGTACTTGATCTTGAAGTTTTCATAGCGGGACAGTGTAATCACAAAGTATTTTATTTCCATTCATTTATTAATAATGATGACATCAATTTCCTTTTTACATCTGGTTGTTTTTTTGCTAATTACTATTGTTTTAGTTTTTTGAGATAAGATTTTTGCAGACTATCTTTATCCTGGGTTTTTCATATTGCATTGTCTGTATAACAAAGTATTTTTATTTTTTTGTTTCCAATTCTGTTTATTCTGTTTTGGTTAACGGTTTTAATAATTTTATCCATGATTAAATTAAAGAGCATAGAGCTCACTGAGTCTTCTTGTCGAATTCTGCTGCCTATTTATGTAGGTAATGTAAGTTGTCCATCTATTCAAACTTCTATTTTGTTGTTTAAGTAGATTTTTTTGATAGTTTTTATAATATTTACGGGAAATCTCTATTATACAAAAGATGAGTTACATCTTTGAGTCTTACTCTAGCAAACGCTCTCTTTTATGTCAATCAGGCACAGAAATGCTGATCCAGTTTACTCTAGTAATTTCTCAGTAATTTGCTTTATAGCGAATATTGCATATGTACACAATCTTCTTCTATGAAAACCATGTGTTTCATCTTCTAAACTTATCTTCTGATTTATTAGTACTATACTTCTTATACTTTTTTTTGAAAAGCAGGATTAGTTCGATCGTTTTCCATTCTTTCGGTATTTTGTTGTGTTTTATAATTTTATTAATTAATGTTGTTAATTGTTCTGTCATTGCTGCTCCATATATGCTGAGTAATGTGTTTGGTATCTCGTCTTTATATTTCATTCATAAATGTTTTTCTGTTACTACTTTGACTATAATCTGTTGCTTCTGTCAGTAACTTGATTTGAGTTTTGATTTTTACATACAGGTTCTCTATTAGTTTTATGATATTCAGTGATATACATCTCTTGTACCTTGTATTAGATTAAGGCTTTGAATTTCTATATATCAATTGTACATTTTTACACTCATTAAATGTTTATACATGTTGGTTTTAAATGAAACCTTTTATACGCTATCCAATGTTTTCATTTCTCAGAATATTCTAGATATATTTCATATATAAAGCCTATAAATATTAAGTATTTTAATATTTAAATATAAGTATTAAAAAAAGGCAAATTATTAATTTAATTAAAGAAATTTGTTGAGGAAATATATTTTTGTAAGCAAATAATGGCAAAATTAGATAAAAATGTAATCTTAATGCAAGGGCAATACCATCGAGCAATAAGACAAAAGAGGGAATCTAATCCTTATGAAAAGGAGACCAAAAAAAGTGGCCTCTGATGACGGACATATCCGGAAATGCGAATGCGCCAAATTTAAATTTTCCGACACTTATCAACAGTAGCTATATAATATTTTTCAGAATGTGTCCTAGACGAGAAAGTTTTAATTAATTATTAATGATAAGAGTCTAAAATGCGACACAATTGTTAAAAAACTTCAATATAAATAAGATTTCATGTGACATTTGGGACAAACAATAACATAACCCAACTAAATTTGATGTCAAACAAGGAGAGAGACTCTCTTTCCTTGTTTAATGTGGCCTCTAAAGATCGCACTTCCTGTCTAACAATATGTGTGCCCCCACTACCTTTACATTCCCTCTATTGTCTTTTTGCTTGATGGGCAATACGCAATGCCATAATACAAATAATTATTTTTATATAAATTATAATGCAGCTTTTATAAATCATAATTATAACGATTTTTATTATTATTTTATTTTAAATAGTTCTTAATACACAGATGGCCCATCTAAAGAAAACTGTGAAAAGTAATCGAAAGACTAGAAAAATTGAAAGCCTATGTAAAGATATCTAAAAACTTGGACACCAAACCCCAATAAATAGGGCAACGTTTTAGGCGAATTTAAAAAAATTTTTGGGGCCCAACAAAAATATCAATTATGGTGCAAATCCACTTAAGAAATATAAAATCATGAGAACACGCTTAATGAAAGATGACAATGAATATAATTGTAAATGAAAGGGTAAAACCTACGATTTTGGAAATTTATTTAATAAGCTACGATTCTATTGTGAATATTGCATACAACTACTGTATTAAACAACTAACGCGTTCGTGCCGTCGTGTACCAAATGTGGTACGTGCCGGCTTATCTTAGCAGACGTCGTGTACCACATGTTGTACACACTGCATTTTATATTTAGTCGCATTTAAAAACTCTACGGTTGCATAGAAACTGTAGAAAACAAGTTACGACTGTATGTAAAGATGGTACATAACCCGTGGTATATTTGGTTATAAGTCGGATCATCTTTATATTTATTATCGCATTGCTCTGAAGGAACTACTAAAATATTGAAGTTTAGAAATGTTTGCAATTAAATTTTATGTATGAAATTATATTTTAATATAGGACTCAAAAAACAACGAAAAGTAAATGATTGGGTAGTATATTATGTAGTAATATTTATGTAATATTTATTTTCATATTTTTACAAATTTTGTTACTTTTTTTTACTGTACTATAATATGATCTAATTAAAAGTTATATTCTAACGACTTTGCTTTAAGATATATTGTTTTCTGTTATTTCGTAAAATCGCATTGGTAAACTGGCTAGCTCATTTATTCTGATTTAAGTTCAGGGAATTTGACTTTCTCTTATGTTATTTTTGTGTCGATAATACACACAAAACGTGTAAAGTATCGTATTAATGTGACCATTGAATTGCGCCTATTCAGAAGCACTCTACAATAGGAATAATTTATTGGAAGCACTTGCCCCACAAACCGTTAACCACCGTAAGAACAGCCAAAGGGTTCTTTCTCTGACCATCTCAAGACACCACTTTATAGCGAGACAGCGTACTGAAAACATAATAATATAGTAAGCACGGGCTCTTCTTTTATTCTTGGATAGTGTTGAGATAGTCAACGCTACCAATCGAATCCACCAGCTATGAATATACCAAAAGATGATTATATATTCTTTGTACAGATAACAGTATAAGTCAAAGCTAGTTAATTCTCGTAATCAATTCACATATAAATATTTGCTATTTTCTCTACTTTTATATACAGTCAAAATATTGCATTTTTTCTTGGATTATTATTCTTGTTTCGTTTATTTAACGAATTTTAAGTTTTACACAAAACACCAATACATTATACTTACTTCGAAGATCATAAAAATAAACCTTAATTATTTAAGCTTCGAAACACAATAAAAAAATTAAAACCAAATAAAATTTCTTAAAAAATAAAAGAGAAGTGTAAATCTTTAAAGCACGGATTTAATAATAATCCATACCGAATCTACGTTCCTGTAGTTGGCTGTATACCATATATTAAAAAATTTATTAAAAATCCTTTATAAAAGGTATATATTAAGAACCCAAACGGGCTAAGGTAAAAAGACAAAACGTTTTCGGAATCCATATTCCATCATCAGTGTCTAAGAGTACATGCATGTAGCCACTAAATATACGGGTAAAAACCCGTTAACAAATAATTAATTACATTTAGTTTACAAATTTTCCTATAATGGTTTAAAATGTTAAAGTTACCGTTGGATTAGGTAACATGGCGACATACTGTAACTGTCTCAAGACTAGCAACTTCAACGTGGAGTCATATGTCGCCATGTTACCTAATTCAACGCTAACTTTAACATCTTAAACCATTATAGAAAAATTTGTAAACTAAATGTAATTAATTATTTGTTAACGGGTTTTTACCCATATATTTAGTGGCTACATTCATGTACTCTTAGACACTGATGATGGAATATGGATTCCGAAAACGTTTTGTCCTTTTAACTTAGCCCGTTTGGGTTTTTAATATATACCTTTTACAAAGGAATTTTAATAAATTTTTTAGGATTTAATAATGTTTTTCGTTAAAACATTCTAAACACATAGGCCGGTTTAAGGTCATAATTATCGTCGTAGGTAATTGCTTTCTTAGCTTTGGCTCTTGCCTCATTTGTTCCTTTTTCTGATTCTAATTTTTTATACCAGGAGGTAAACCGTTTGCTATTTTTACTAGAACAAACGTCAAGTTTTTTATTTTATGTGTCGATTTTGTGTTTTTGCTCGTACAAGTAGGTCCTGATCATCCTCTATTTCTTCTTTATCGTCTTCCTCAATAAGCAATTATTTTATTAAAAGTGAAAGTTCTGTTAATTGTAAAATATCAATATTTTTATATTCTTTTGATAAATTACCCACAAATTTACAAAAGCGGTTCCTAAAATTATTTTAAACACAGTGTTCTTATACCACTTAATCGTTTTCCTTCTTCTTAAAGTGTCCTTTCCTCAATGGAGGTTGACTACTACAATTTTAAACTCTTCTCTATCTTCATCTGTTCTTATTAGCTGTTCAAAATTTAGCCCTGTCCATTGTCGGATGTTTCTGAGCCACGATAGTCTTTTCCTTCCTAGGCCTCTCTTTCCCTCGATTTTTCCTTTCACTATAAGTTGGGCATATTGATACTTATTATTGTGTGTCTGTGGTCTATGTATGATGTTTTTCTAACTTTTACTGTGTTAAAACTTTTACTGTGTTAAAACTTGTTTCCTTGCCTATTCTATGCAGCACTTCTTCGTTTGAGGTATGCGATGTCCATGAAATTTTGAGTATTCTCCGGTAGATCCACATTTCAAAGGCCTCCAGTTTATTTAGGGTTGATGATTTAAGGGTCCACGTTTAAACTGCATATAGAAGAGTTGACCAGACGTAGCATTTTGATAAACGTAGTCGAATTTCGAGTTTTATTCGAGAATTACAAAGCAGTTTTTTTATTTTTTCGAAAGATTTTCTGTCCTGTTCTATTCTGGATCTTATTTCTAGATCAGGATTAAGGTTGCTATCGATCCAACATCCCAGGTACTTAAATCTATTGACCTGTTCTAAAATGTGCCCATTTATTGTGCAAGGTTAAGGTACGTTTTGATTTTTTCGGATTGACATCACTTTGGTTTTTTTAATGTTTATTTTCATACCAAATTGCTCACAGGTCGAGTTGGTCTTGTCGATGAGTCGTTATAGACCTAAGTCGGAATCCGCAATTAACACTGTATCATCGGCGTATCTGATACTGTTGTGATATTTACGCCATTCACATTGACTCCATCCTTAGAATCCTCCAATGCTTCTTTAAATAGAAACTCAGAACAGGTCTTCTCTCGTTCCCATGCCGGCTCTGAATCCAAATTTCCCGTTTTCCTTGAGGAAGTGTAATATGAAGACATTTGGTCGGATATGTCTACACCTTTTTTGGTGCTGTTGTAGCTTATTATACAATGTGTTTTTTTTTTCTATATGTATTCTTTCTGTTTGCTTTCCTATCATGATCAATTCATTTATATGTTCAAGTAATGTACTGAGTATTATAACCGGACTTTTATCTAACCGTTTGTAAATAACTAACTCTAACTAATAATCTCTAATCTAACCATTTATAAATACGCACGCTCCTAGCGTTCTCCATTGCAAAAACTTCATCTCTATTGATTTATTTTATTGCAACCATCTTTTGTGTTCCCTTTTCTACTGGATCGCATCCCACCAAATAAGTTTTATTTTGTAAAAGGTATTATGCTCTACCATTACTCACGAAATCATTCAATAACTTGACTGTGATATGAAAAGTACGTTCATGGTCACTTACATTTTTATTTTTACTGCAATAAATATTAAAGTTGTAAGTATACGCTTCAGGTGTGCTAAATTTATAGACTTTGATGTAATATTTGTGGGACTTGGCCGGTAGGTACTGGCGAAAAACCAATCGACCCCTCCATAGTACCATGGTTTCAAGAATAACGACTATTTTTCTTGATGTGAAATCCCTTTTATATGATCAAACACATTTCTCACCTTTGCTAGTCTATACAAAATATGGTCCGAATATCTGTTTGTTTCTGTCACTATTAGTTCAAGCACTTTGTCGTCGATAAAGTGGCAACAGATTTTCCAAAGGTCGCAAAAATCAGAGTTGACAGCCACTTTGTAAAGTAAACTGAAAATTACTTGTGATTTGTGCGCATGGAGTCTAACTATTATCGGCCGTTATAGGATTTGTTGCAGTTTGTTGTGATCTAAAGGCTGGTAAAAAGATTTAGAATCTGCATGAGTTGCTTTCATTACTCAGTAGTTTATTAGACGCAATATTTGTGGTTGCTTCACTTAGATTTGAGGTTGATATTTTAAGGTAAAGAAAATGAAGGAAAATTAACAATATTATTTGTATTTTCATTATCGCTGGTGGTATATGATGGCCCTGACGAATCTGATGTATGTCCTAGTCGAGCAGTTTTTTCTAAATTCTTTACTGTTCTATTTAACATTGTTGTAAGTTAATTACCTGATACAATAGAATAATAATTTGCAAAAGAAATTGTAAGACCGGTGGACTTACAAACAAACTCATATTATAGCCGATATATACCATCGCTGGTACATATTTCAAAACAACAAAAAACAATAATAATAAAACATAAAACATGTACACAAATATTTGTTGATCAATACTACAGACAAATTTACATGTTACCAAAAAGGAAAACTTACGGCTGTGAATTAACACATTTGTATTGGCTACGGCACGAACGTGTTAAGTAAAAAGATCACAAAGGTTAAAAATAGCAGAAGTTGATAATATAAGGTTAGTTTAACTTGAATTACTACAAAAGCTTCTGTGTGTTTTTCCTCTTATGCAGTAATAATTTGCAACTTTCTACTTTAAAAAAAGTATAAAATAATGTGTAAATAATATACGAAAGGAAATATTTACATTCCGTCAAAGCTGTCATTCTGTGACACATATTTTGCTTTCTTCAGAGCTATATTTGTAATATTTACTTACCCTATTCTACTAATTCAGACATATCTAAACTAACGAATGATTTAACAAAATTCCACGTCCAAAAATAATATTAGGCGATTTTAAAACAGTACTTTGGGAAGTAACAAAACCGAAAAATGGGGTAAGCTCTTAAATAATCTCATTAACAATTTAAATTTAGTTTTACTTAATACTGGCAATTTCACTAGGTTTAAACAATGGTAAATTTTCTGTTATAGATCTCTCTTTATGCAGTCCTTCGCTAGCGCCTTTATTATGTCGGGACATATTGAGGTATATAATGATCATTTTCCTATCCCAATAGCCATAAACACTAATAATAAATAAACTTTTCCAATTCACCAGATATAAAAAGGCGCATATACGTATTTCGATCTCTTTAGATCTCCTCAGTACGGTATAGTTACTACTCCATATCAAACCAAAATATTTTTCTGTCGTAGATTATAGTTATTAAAAATATTTATTTACGGACGTAACTACGCTATCTAAGAACAAAAAGAGAAATCATACGATTTCTACCTGGCGAAATCGAATTGAATGAATCGGCAAGGGAGTCTAAAAATTGCACTCCAAATGCCGTTCTGTATCAAATCAAAATCTAATACTGTCATTTTGTTTTGTTTATTTACTTCATTTGGAGTACCAGAAATCGAATTCACTACGAATATTGGCCATGATGAACGGCATTTGGAGTGCAACTTATAGACTTTCTTGCCGATTCATTCATCAAGCTGTTTGCTTCGCAAGTTTTAGGGGGCACGGTGACTTATATTTGAATTCGATTTCGCCAGGTAGAAATCGTATGATTTCTCTTTTTGTCAAATAACTTAAATTTAACCGATAGTTCAAACTAGTGCAGATAGTTACTTGGATTTCTAAACATGCTTACATTGTTTACAAAAAATGTAAAACTAAAATGTAAACAAAATATCTATATAACTATTTACCAAATTATAAAGTATTTTTATGTAATAATATGTATCTTACTATCTGTAAATGTCCCCCGCTAATAACCCTTAGTGGTTGATGAAGTATAATTATAAACTAGTACTAAGGTGCAATATAAACGTAAAGAAAACCAAGCTCATAATGATAACACCTCGGCATTATATAAAATATAATGGACCAACATTATATTTTAATTTATTATTATTATAATAAGAATGGACCAACAACCAGAAGATAAAAGCGTGCATCAATAAAACTAGATTCACCTTGAATCAGATGAGGCCTTCTTTATGAGCCGTAACCTTTGTCTTGGTATAAAATAAGAATGTTTTAATGCTATATAGTCTCTGTCCTTTTTTATGGTATTAAAGGTTAGACCTAAAACGATGATATGTGCAGAAGATTGGAAGTGACTTATGCGACTCTGCGACTATATCAGCAAATACTTAAGAGTCCGTGGAGGGACCGAGTTACAAATGAGGAGGTCCTCAAAAAAATTAAAAAGAACCGAGAAGTACTGACCATTACCAAATTGAAAAACGAGTTGCAAGAAAAATATTCTGTACACAACACAACACAACATCATTGCAGCTTTTCCCCGGTGCTGCAGATAAGATAAAGCATATTATGATAATCGCCAATGTTCATCATGGATAGGCATGGATCAAGAAAAAGAAGAAGATAAATGAACTCGAACTGTGAACTACGTTTAAAATCAACTAGTTGAGTCTCCGCGTTCATCCATCTTTTTCTTTCTGAATACTTTGTGTGCTCTCTGCGCAGATAAGCAAAATTTCGAAAGTAGTTCCTAGTCTTGGCAAGTAATAGATCTTTAATCCCTCGAGAAACAGTTACAGTCCTTTTTAACGAGCGAATTCTTAGCTGCACATTGCAGGTTTAAGGATAAAATAATGTTGGCCTAAAACCAGTCTATGCTAATTTATTTGGTGTATTTATTTTTGTGATGATCTGATCAAGAATTTTTATACAAAAAACGGACACTTTGGTAATAAAACTGGGTGAAGACTTTTAAGGGTGACTTACATAAAAGTGTATATATATTTTAGTAATTAAACGTTATGGGAATAGTATCTATTTGTCTAAAATGTTTGCCAATGCAGCCTCACAAAATACAATGTCAATATTTTTGATCATTTATTTGTTAAATACAAAATAGTAACAATTTATCATGGGAGAAAAAAAATTATGACTATTACAATGTTTGGCAAACAATATCATTCTCGCCAGATGTTAGTTAACCACGAATTTACGTGACTAAGTAAACACCAAATGTCTCAAAGAATAATAAAACTTTCCAACGCTATGTGCAGTATATCTTCCTACTAAAGCTGATAATGACAAAATCGATATCCTCAACAAGGCGATGTAGAAATTTTCTCTATTTTCAATGGATGAGTTGGAACCGACAATATTCTTTCATAAAACTTTTCCTAGTTAAAAACATGCTACGTTAAAAATAGTTTGTATTTAACATTAATTTTTAATATAATCGCTTTTATACGTATTTTAAATTATTTATTGTTTAATAGTCTACAATTTTCGAAATAACGGACACTGACAAAGGGAAATATAAAAAAGGTGCAGCTATTTCACAAAACATTATAAATCTTGTAATTGCCCTTGTATGATGTATGAGGATGTTCAAAATAATATTTTTCCACCAACGTGAGCGGTTCTATCTAAAAAGGCGTTAAACTACTAGATTTTGTGACAATTAAAATATTTAAATTGTATTTTGTGTAGTTATTTACATTTTGTAGCAGATAATTGCTTAAAAAGTGAATTTCTTCTCCCTAACTAAGCGGAATTAAGACTAGCAATTCTCATGTTACTAGGTAGACTAAGTAAAAAACACTTTTTACTCATTTAAACGGCATACGATGAGTAAAAAGTTAAACACAAGGAGGAGCTAAAGCCGGGTCCAGACAAATCGAAAACAGTTGTTGAGACATTTCTGAAAAATTTTGTTTTGTTCGCAATTTTGAAAACTTTTTTGAGTCCCGTCTCAGGTCGGTAAAGATCAAAAAGTCTGTGTTTTGTCTATGTATTTTTGACAAATTGTAGGCGCTGTGTGGACGCGTGTGCGTACCATTACGAGTTAAGCAGTAGGAGAAATAGAATGTACAATAATTTTTATCAAAATTGAGTGTATTTTTCTATTGTGTAGTAATTAAATAAATACTAGTGTATTTTTCTGTTACACTTCTTCTTCTTCTTGAGCAGCCAGAGCCATGCAATCGGCATAAATAAATTGGCGCGAGTTGGTAGTTGGTACATCTGACGTATAAATATTAAAAAGAAAAGGAGACATGACTGACCCTTGTAGTAAGCCATTTTGCAGGTTTCTGAACTTACTGTTTTTCCCATTTAGGTATACGTCCCTTAGCAGTTGGTTTATCAGACTGTTGAACGAACGGCATGGTACCACCTGGTATATTTTAATTAAAATACCCTTCTTCTAGAATGTGTCGTAATCGCATGTCAGGTCTATGAAAGCTGCTACTGTTTTAAGTTTCTTCTGAAATCCATTCTCAATAAATATTATTAAGGAGAGGACTTGATCGCCACAGCTTCTTCTCAGCATGAATCCAGCTTGTTCTTGGGAAATATTTGGCTTTGCAAGGTAAAATAATCTCGTTTGAAAAAAAGAAAATAAAATAACCTCTCAAATATCTTTCCCAGGTTTAGATATTGCGATAATCTTCTTGTTAAGTTGTGTAAGCAGAATATTATGATTTTAACACTATGTTTTGCCGTCAGATCTAAAAATTTCCAGAGGCAACTGGCAATTTCTTGTGGATCTCTTTTAGCCACTTGCTCATGCCAGACATAGCAGTAATCCTGAATATTTCCAACATCATCAACTGTAGAGTTATAAGTAGAGTATTTGCTTGTCTAATAAAAATTCCTTACGTTAGACAAAGGGATGGCTAATTTCTTTTGAAGGTTTAAGCATGCCACACGCAATCTCTTATCATTTAGTGCAAGTTGTTTAACTATACCTTGTAAGTTTCTGATATCTTCTTTGATATCCATATGAGACTCGTATTTTTCAAAAAATTTTGCTTTTTCAACATCTACAGCCATATTAAAAACAGGTCAAATGGATCAATGGCCATTTTTTGGTTTAAAGAACCCAATATTGAACTGTTCAATAAAATTTTTTCTATACTGGCGTGACGTGGCAACTGTAGTGATATTCTTTAGTTCATAATCTTTGTTGTACAATCGGTAAATTTTCTGGACATTTAGCCCTTCTTTACGGTACATCTTGGTCGTATACTTACGCGTATAAGAGAAAGGTACTACTGGATTATGGAAGGAAACTGAATTATGTGATTTTTAAGTGGTCTATAAATTGTGGGTAAAGTTTATGTGGTCTGTTAGTGTGTTTTTCACGTTTATCTTCCCCTAATGATTCACCATCTTTCAGTTTTCTTAATTCTGTAGTGATAAAGTTACTTATTTTTTGACAACCTGTCTCACATAACGAGCAATATAATCCCACTTTCTCGTATGATATGTTCACTTCCAAAAATCATTGAAACAAAAGTTGTCTATCTTTTTTAGCTATTTTGGTAGCACATTTTAGTCTACATATATTTGCGTATGGTATACCTATCTGCCTTCCTATAATTTTATTACCTTTTCGATTTTCATACTAAAGTCCCAGATTTAGACCAATTTTAGATTTTTCATCTACCCTCTCACTTACGTTTCTAATTATTTTACTACTCACTCTCTTTATATTACCAATGTTTATTCTCTTTCTATTTGTGTTTGCCTTAGGTATATTCCTATAGGGTTTAATTATTACTTCAGGAATATTTTCCTCTTCTGTCGAAATGTAATCTGGGTCAGTATAAGAGCCTGCGTAAAAGTGGTAAATGCATAATATTATTTAAGCAAAATTTAAACCAACCTGTACAACATTCAGGATTAATATCAGTCTCGTGGCGACTACGATCCTTATTCGTCTTTTTGTAGATATTTATTTCTTCTATAATACTTACAACAATATGTTTACCTTAAAAAATAAGTAGGTTCTTACTTTTTTGTTAATATTTGAAATAAAATTGATTATGAATTTACCTTTCAAAGAACGATAAGAATTATACGTTTTAGTGTTTTTATACGCTTTCGTGGAAAATTGGACTATTAACTTACTTCTGGAATATATTACGGCAGTTATAACAAATCTAAACTTTTGAACATAACCTTAAACTAGCGCCGAATACCGTAGTAACTTATGTTACGATACCTAATGCTGTCGCCTCAGATAACAACAAACACTATTGTATCTCAAGATACAATGCTTTTTTACGGTTGTTTTTTATAAATCAGAGATACTAAAAAACGCGTATATGTAATATTGATTCTATAACTGTATTTACTGAGATACGATTCTTTGCTGAGAAAGAGATCATTGCGTTTTATTAGTATTGTTTTGCGCTCGTAACTCAAAAAGTGGAACATTTGAGCTACTTCAGATTTTGTTGAACTAGTCGATGTGTATTGTGATTTAAACACAGATTCTGTTTGTTAAAAATGAAATTGATTCGATTAAAATTTCAATCTACAGCTTTAATTTTTCAGTAGGTAAGTAGAGAAATTATATATCTCACTTACCCCGGTTCACCATATATGTTATATTTTTTTATTATTTAATTTGCTACATTTATTTTACTGCAGTTACCTTGGTTATTTCGTTTGTATTTTGTAATATACATACCTACTCAATTCAACTAAGACTACCTTTCTGATGTCCTCATATATAACATAAGGCCATAACAGGATCAGAAAGCAACATAGACTTGGAGATTCGTGCTTCGTTAATTTAAAACCGCATCCTAAAATTATTTTTGGCCTACACGAATTGACATTTCTAGAGTGGTTAAAAAGTATTTCAATGACTTTTACTCAGGTGACCTAGAAAAATCTCTTGCGCACCGTTGTTTATTTGGGTATATTATACAAGCCCACGAAGGTAAATGGTTTGTTTTGTGTTATCACTTATGTCCAGTTGCACCAACAAATAAACGATTGATTTTTTGATTTGGATTCCCCGTTTATTTTGGAATACGTTGCACCAACCATTACTTGATTGGAACCGACTGTTTTTGATCTGTCAAAAGTAACCAACCGATTTTCTACGGTTATTTAAAAAATCGACTGTTTTTAACCTCACTTTTACACTGTTTATATTATTAAAGTATATTTAGCAAAGATTTTTTATTTAAAGTATTATAGATTATAATTTAAAAAAATGGATTTACCATCATCGTCGTCATCAAGTTCATCTTCTGACAATTTGGAAGATATATTGCATATGTTAGCAAATATAAGATATGTAAGAGATCGCAATGATTTGTATAATAATTAATATAATGAAGTTGAATTTAAAGCAAGGTACATATATCATTATTTATCTGAATGACTAGAAATGCATTTTAATTATTTTTATATATCGAGTAAGCAAGAAAACAGTGTTAGTCCTTTTAGAACGTTTTCATAAACATTTGAGTTATAGGACAGGATGGAATAATCCGGTGTAAAATAAGAAATAAAATGAATAGAGAAGTGGCTTCCTTTATTTTTCATCTTAAATACACACTACACACACAAAATTGCAAAAAAAAACAATGTTATTATAATTGTTCAATTGGATTGGCATAACCTTACAAAACTTTCTTTGTTGACAATATTTTTGACATATCACACTCCGATTCGAATGAAATAATCGAAATAATCTGTACTCGTGCAATGTTGCCACGTAGAAATTATCGGTTTGTAAACCAATAGATTTTAGGATGGTGCAACGCGTTTGAAAAATAACCATTGATCGTTGATTTAAATCGTCCAATTGACGGTTAGCAAATCAGTTGATTTACAGACTGTTGGTGCAACTGGGCATTAATTGATAAGAGACATCAAAAATAATTTGGCGTGCTTTAGGGTTAGCAAAAGTAAAACAGAGCTGAGCGCATTTGTAGAGGGCATTTTGAAATATTTTGGCATGCATATTCTTTCCACTTCTGTTTATATATGCTTTTCCAGGTTATTGTTTGCCATCATTCGCAATTCTTTTTCAGGTATTTTTATTTCTTATTTGTTTTTCTTTGTCCTTTCTTCTTCTATATCTTTGTTTTTCAAAAATAACACTTAAAACTAATGAATAAAATTGTGACCATAGCGTCAAAATATTAGTATTATAACAAAGTATTTGAGGTTGTATTGCTATAGTTACCATCTAGACATATATAATACATTTATCATTGCTAAAATAGGATAAATGTTCTTTAATAGTAGGTAAAAATTATAACGATTAGAACAAGGAACTAAATCGACTACATCATAAGTGACAAAAAACAAATAATTAAAGATGTAACAGTACTCAACAAGTTCACGACAAGTAGTGACCACAGAATAATATGAGCGACAGTCCAAATCGACACAAAAGAGAAAAAAACATAATTATTAAAAATAAATCTCATGGTATCTGGACACCCCCATTAGATTCGATATCAGCCAGTATCAGGCACATACCAATAATAAGCTACTTCTGCATGAAACCTCCGAGAACGATCTTAACGACTTGAATAATTGCATCATAAATGAATAAATATATAAGAATATATAATATATAAGAATAATATATATTATATATTATTTATTCTTATATATAATATATAAGAATAAATAAGAATAAATAAGAAAGTTACCGAGTGCACTGTCCTAAAAGAAAATAAAATAGTAAAATAAGTTTATATTGTTACGATTTTAAATGTTATGGCATATAGAACTGTAAATATTTTATGACTAATTCTTTTTTATTGATTCTCGTAATTTGTAGGTCAAAATATACCTGAGCTTAGCTACCAGTTGTTTACAGAAATCTCTAGACACTAATTTTAGTGAGTCATCCACATCTCGAGGCTGAAAAACGAGTCGAGCGCCTTCACCAAAATACGAGACTATTCAGGAAGTTTGCCGAAAGTTCCAGATGACAACAGTTGTGTATATAAATGAAAGATTTTTGTATTTGAGTCAGTGATAAGAAGATCGGTAAACGCGGTATTTAAATGTAACGAAACGTGAAATAAATACATTTGTAAAGTTATTTAATAAATTAGTAATTAGCTATCGTGAGTTTTAATAAATTAGATTATAGACAATAAATTAGAATAAAGACAAATAAATTAGAACTATACAAACTTCACAGTGGTGCAGAAGTGGGATCGTAGATAAATTTAATTTGATTTTTGAAAAAGACTTTTGAACTTTTGAAAGGTATTGTTCGTCGGGAACATCCGCGTAGTTCAGTAGTGATCGTTGTACGAAAGAACATTTAAAGAGTACGTGTGTGCCTGTACAAAGATGCTGCTAGTACAACTCTCGGTAAAACAGTTGCGTGAGCAATTAGAAGAACGCGATGAAGACTGCAGCGGGTCCAAGAAGATCCTCCAAGAACGACTAAAAAATGTTCTTAACAAGAATGGAGATGACCCAGAGACATTCCATTTTCAATCAGCAGAAGAAGCAGTTTTAATGAAGATCGAAGAGAGTTCGAAAAAAAATGATGAAAGATTCAATGAAACGTCTCAAATTATTAAAGAAGTAGCTAGACAAAACGACGAGAAACTCGAAAATGTGTCAAAAAGATTCGACGAGAAATTTGAAAATGTTTCTCAAATGATGGAAGAAACGTCGAAAAAGAATAATGAGAGATTTGAAGAAGTTTCCAAAACGTTCGAAAAAGTAGAAGAGAAAATCAGACAGTTAGAGACCATGATAACTGACACGAGAGTGCTACCACCAATTAATACGGTAGCTTTAGATCCGGTAGAGATAAAAGAAGACGAGACAAAATGTAAGTTGGAAACACGGCCGAAATTTGAAGGAAGCGGAGGTTATGTTCATGTCAAAGTCCCAACGTTCGATGGAAAATCGTCATGGAACAACTACATGAAGCAGTTCGAATCAGCTGCAAGAGCGAATGGATGGTCTGAAAAAGAAAAGGCTGTAAACCTAACTATCGCTCTTCGAGGAGATGCCTTAGATGTGCTCCAGACCATAGCCGTAGAGGAGACGGATGATTTCGAACAACTGAAGAAGAGGTTAAATATGCGATATGGCCACGAACACTTGGAGCATGTATATCAGTCGCAGCTCAAAAATCGAAGACAAAAGAAAGATGAGGCTCTTCAAGAATATGAAGTAGATATCGCCAGATTAGTGCGATATGCTTATCCAACAGCTCCCGAAGACATGATGGAATAGTTGGCCGTTCAAACGTTTATTGATGGTCTTCGTGATCATGAGATGCAAAGAACACTACGATTAGCTCGTCACAAGACGCTGGTTGATGTCTTATCCGCTGCCCTCGAATACGAGTCAGCAACGCAGGCCTCTGGCGGTTACAGTAAAGTTAGGACTGTAAAAGAGGAAGAAGATGAAGATAAACTTGACCAGCTCGTTAATATGATGAAAAGCATGATATATAAGAAAACGAAGACCATAAGATGCTGGAATTGTGGCGAAATAGGACACGTACGAAGTTCTTGTAAGCATCCTAGGTACGACGCAAATCAAGAAACCCACCATCAGGAAAACTAGAACGGGTCGGCCTTAGGGGGGCAGCTTCGACCCAGAACTTTTCCAAAGACCCTCTCATACTGATAGCTTCTTTGAAATGTCGTGAAGATAGTGTATATGTAGATGGAGAAATAAATGGTAAAAAGCATACGTTGTTGGTGGATACCGGAGCGACAAGAACCATTATTCGCCCGACAGTTATAAACAGCCGTAAGAAACTGTTACCAACGAGGTTGCGACTTCGTACCGCTACAGGTGAAAATGCCAACATTCACGGAGAAATCCAGATACAATTAGGAATTGGAGCAGAAAAAATCGTCCATACTGTTATAGTTGCTGACATCGAAGAGGATGTTATATTAGGAATGGACGTAATAAATACGCATGGATTCCAATTGGATTTTAAGAATAAGGTAATCAAAGTTGGTAACGAGGAGGTATTTCTCCATCCACATGATGACAACACTATGCAAGCAGCCGTTAAAGAAGATACAATCGTGCCTGCGAGAAGTGAAACGATAATAGTAGCGCGGCTACAGGGAATTGTGGACGAAGGAACACCTGTTATGATGGAGCCTTGGAATCATGACGACGAAGTTGGCCGTGGAATCATAATTGGAAAGGAATTGGTGACTTCGGCTAAAGAAATTCCTGTGAGACTTATTAATGTCAATGACTACCCAGTGACCATCAAGAAAGAGACAAAAGTAGGAACTTGTGTACCTGTTACATCCATAATCCGTCACACGACAACGTCTGATAATTCCAACGACAAATTTGATCAAATGGTTGCAGTTGCTGGACAGTCTCTGAATCAGATTGAGAAAAGGAAATTAAGGGAATTTCTTCGGCAGTATCGTGATATTTTCGTACCGAAAGGAGGAAAGACAGGAAGAACTACCGTTGTTAAGCATAGAATTGATACTGGTAATGCTAAGCCAATTCGTCAAACGGCTCGACGATTACCACAGGCGAAAAGAGAGGAAGCTGAAACGATTGTTCAGGAAATGAAGAAAGACGGGGTAATAGAACATTCTACGAGCCCATGGGTCTCTCCGGTGGTCCTGGTTAAGAAGAAAGACGGAACAACGAGGTTCTGTGTGGATTACCGTTTGCTGAACAACGTTACCAAGAAAGATAGTTATCCTCTGCCTCGGATCGATGACACATTAGACACATTGGCTGGAAGTAAATTATTTTCTACTTTGGATTTGAAGTCTGGATACTGGCAGGTAGAAATGGACCCGGTAGATAAAGAAAAGACAGCCTTTACCACAGGATCTGGATTATGGCAATTCAACGTTATGCCATTTGGACTTTGTAACGCTCCTGCGACATTTGAGAGGCTTATGGAAAATGTGTTGAGAGGGTTATCTTGGAAAACATGCCTAGTTTATCTAGACGACATAATCGTCTTGGGGGAGACATTTGAAGACCATCTGAAGAATTTAGAAAACGTTTTTAATCGACTTAAAGCTGCCCAATTGATGTTAAACCCCAAGAAGTGCCAGCTATTTCAAGGTAAAGTCAATTATCTGGGTCATATAGTCAGTAAAGAAGGAGTGGCTGTGGATAAGGGAAAAATCGATTCCATTAAGGAATGGCCAAAACCAACTGACAAACATCAAGTGAGAAGTTTTCTGGGACTATGTACTTACTACCGGAGGTTTATTAAGAAGTTTGCAGATATCGCTAAACCATTAACGCGACTTACAGAGGAAGCAAGAGAATACCGCTGGGATGTAGACTGCCAGAATGCCTTTGAGACCTTAAAAAAGCATTTAATCACAGTACCAATTTTAGGGTATCCACTGCCAGAAGGAGAGTTCATCTTAGATACAGATGCAAGTAATGTGGGAATTGGAGGAGTGCTGTCTCAGATTCAAGGAGGACAGGAAAGAGTCCTTGGATATTTTAGTAAAGTCCTCTCAAAACCTGAGCGAAATTATTGCGTCACGAGAAGAGAACTTCTGGCAGTAGTGAAATCAGTAGAGCACTTCCATCAATACCTCTATGGAAGGAAGTTTTTAATCCGAACCGACCATGCCGCCCTTAAGTGGTTGATGCAGTTTAAGAATCCAGAGGGTCAGATAGCCAGGTGGATCGAACGACTCCAAGAATATGATTTTAAGATTGAGCACCGGGCCGGAGTTAGCCACCGAAACGCCGATTCTCTTTCCAGAAGGCCATGCCCAGCAGAGTGTTCTCACTGCAACAAAACGGAATCCAAGGAAGCATCAGTGCTAAGAACGACGGTGGTCCACGACGACTGGACGCCTACCAAGATCAGGGAAGAACAAGAGAGAGATCCAGTTATACAGAAAATCCGAAAATGGAAAGAGGAGAACCGTCGACCACCTTGGCAAGAAATATCCAACCTAGGCTCAATAGTTAAGACGTATTGGGCCCAGTGGGACTCATTTATCATGGAAGATGGCTTGCTCAAACGAGTCCTGGAAAATGATGACGGTTCAGAGAAGAGAAGACAGTTGGTGATTCCAAAGAGCAGAATAGCCGAAGTACTTCGTCAGTTACACGACAGTCCATCAGGAGGGCATTTTGGTGTGAAAAAGACCCTTCAGCGAATTCGGGAACGGTTTTATTGGATGAACATTTCCGACGATGTAAAAGACTGGTGTAAGAAATGTACTATTTGTGCTACGAGTAACGGGCCTTATCGAAAAAGGAGAGCTCCTATGAGACAATATAATGTTGGAAGCCCGTTTGAAAGAATAGCTTTGGACACTGCTGGGCCGTTTCCAGAAAGTGATAATGGAGGCAAGTACATGTTGGTAGTAATGGATTACTTCACTAAGTGGGTCGAGATTTACGCACTTCCAGACCAGAAGGCGGCCACCGTTGCAGATAAGTTGATCCAAGAATATATCAGCCGATTTGGAGTGCCTTTGGAGATCCATAGTGACCAAGGCAGGAACTTCGAAAGCGATTTATTCCAAGGAATATGTGATAGACTAGGTATGAAGAAAACAAGGACTACGGCTTATCATCCGCAATCGGATGGTATGGTAGAACGAATGAATAGAACAGTTGGCAAGTATTTGACAAAGATGGTGTCCGATCATCAGCGAGACTGGGACCAATATCTCCCGTTCTTCACAATGGCCTACAGATCTGCTGTTAATGAATCAACAGGCCAGACACCAGCCAAAGTCCTATTCGGACGCGAGATGCGACTACCTTGTGATCTAGAGTTTGGGTGTCGACCTGGAGAAGATGTAGCAGGTGAAGATTATGTGATCGAATTACGAAGAAGAATGGACGATGTACACGAGTTGGTCCGTTCCCATCTCCAGATCGCTAGTGACCGAATGAAGAAACGGTACGATACGCAAGCCGAAAAGGGGTGTTTTAAGAAGAACGATAAAGTCTGGCTTTATAACCCCAAAAAGCGAAAAGGTTGTTCTCCCAAATTGCAGCAGTTTTGGGAAGGTCCATACCTCATTATGGAGAAGATCAATGATGTTATTTACCGAATAAGCAAGATTCCGAGAGGAAAGCCGATGATAGTACACCATAACCGGCTGGCGTCTTTCGAGGGTGACCACGACGTAGATGAAGAAGTGGAAGTAAACCAAGTCCAAGATGTGTCTGACCTCTCGTTTGAGGAATTCATGGGTGCCTATGGAGGTACCGGTAAAGCAAGACATTGTGTTACCACTGAAGAAAGGCAAGATCTACTCGCGCTTCCCGATGACTACTCACTGGCCCTTACCATCCCGGCCAGTATCAAAGATGCACCAGGGTTGGCATCCGTCTTTCGAAGGAAGTTTGGTCGAGTTGCAGAACTTCAATGCCAAGTGCCAGCTCCTGGTAAAACCTTGAAACTTCAAGATGCATCACGTTACCTTTTCTACCTGGTAACAAAAGACACTGCCCGTGACCAACCTACCTACCGAGATGTATGGGAAGCCTTACTTCAGTTGAGAGAGCACGTACTAGAGTCCGACGTGCAAAAGTTAGCCATGCCAAAGTTGGAGTGCCGCCAATTAGATTGGAGGGTTATACGAAACATGGTGGAGGAAATCTTTAAAGACACCGAAGTCCAGGTGTTAGTCTGTTGCAATCCGCATAGTTACTGCTGCGGAGAGAAAACCGTCCCTTGTCATTTCTATACAACTGGAAGTTGTAAAAGAGGGTCCAGTTGCCGATATCAGCATGTCGTTTCCAGTTCCAGTCCCGACAAGGTTCCAGGAGGAACCATCTTTTAAGAGGGGGGCAATGTTACGATTTTAAATGTTATGGCATATAGAACTGTAAATATTTTATGACTAATTCTTTTTTATTGATTCTCGTAATTTGTAGGTCAAAATATACCTGAGCTTAGCTACCAGTTGTTTACTGAAATCTCTAGACACTAATTTTAGTGAGTCATCCACATCTCGAGGCTGAAAAAACGAGTCGAGCGCCTTCACCAAAATACGAGACTATTCAGGAAGTTTGCCGAAAGTTCCAGATGACAACAGTTGTGTATATAAATGAAAGATTTTTGTATTTGAGTCAGTGATAAGAAGATCGGTAAACGCGGTATTTAAATGTAACGAAACGTGAAATAAATACATTTGTAAAGTTATTTAATAAATTAGTAATTAGCTATCGTGAGTTTTAATAAATTAGATTATAGACAATAAATTAGAATAAAGACAAATAAATTAGAACTATACAAACTTCACAATATACTAAAACGCTGCTAGATCAAAGAAGACAACTAAGAAGCGATAAGAATGCAGACAGCCACACTTTAAGAGAAATTAATAAAAATGTTTTGAAGGCAACCATGAGAGATTTAAGGAAATTTAAAACCAATAATATTAAACGTACTATATAGACAAATAACAGCCTTAAAGTTATAGTTAGAAAGCTAACCAATTTGAAATGCGAAATTCATGAATTAAGAAACAAGCAAAATAAAATAATATCACGTAGAGACGAGTTAGAAGTAGGAAGTAGACGAGTAGATCAAACAGGAATAGAAAAACTCATTTTAAAGAAGATCAATTAAGGTTTCGAACTAATGCCAAAAATAAAAGTAGATGAGATTTGACAAGCGTTAAGAAAAATGGAAAATAACCAAGCCCCAGGAGAGGATGGAATTGTAATAAAAGCTATCGTAAATGAACAAGATATGCTATTAAATTAATTAAGGAAACAATTTAATCTATGTTTGCAACCGAGAGAGGTGCCCAAAGAGTGGAACAATGGAAGGAGGTAGAACGGATCTAGAAAATTATAGACCTATTAGTGTGTTGAATCATATATGCAAGCTCCTCACTAGGTTAGTGACATTAAGATTGAAGAAAAAATTAGATTTCTACCAACCGAGAGAGCAGGTAGGATTCCGATTAAATTATGGTACCAATAATCACCTCTATACAGTAAAGACGCTTATTGAAAAATCTATAGAATACAACAAACCTCAATATTGTTCTAAAGCTATTTTCTTGTGGCATTGTAAATTAATTACTATTAAACTGGGAATAAGCCACAATTAATGATAAAATTACGTTTATTGACGTTTCAATTTCCACTTCGGAAATCGTTCTCAAAATACAAACAGTTTGTATTTTGAGAACGATTTCCGAAGTGGAAATTGAAACGTCAATAAACGTAATTTTATCTTTAATTGTGGTTTATTCCCAGTTTAATAGTAATTAATACAACAAACCTCTTGTCCGCACTTTCATAGATTTTCATAACGCGTTCCATACAATCGAAATCGACAGCCTTATAAAAGCAATGAATGACAGCGAGATCGACCATAGGTATAGTAAACTCATTTTCAATATTGACAAAAATGTCCCTATGACTGTTAAGATACACGATAAAATCCGACCAATAAAAATAAAACATGGGATAAGGCAAGAAGATACATTGTCGCCGAAATTATTCATAACGGCATTAGAGTATGCCTTTAAGATGATCAATTGGGACCACAGAGAAGTAACAATAGACGGCGAAAAACTTAACCATCTCTGTTTTGCAGATGACATTGTCCTTATTACAGATAGTTTAGGAAAAGCCACAGATCTGTTAATTGAATAATTGAACATTGCATATTCGAAGATGGGCCTCAGAATCAACTTGATCAAAACTAAGTTTATGACAAATATGGTCCGCAATATCCACTTAACTATTTAAAACAAAGTGTTAGAACTGGTGGAGAAATACACGTATTTTGGTCATGAAATAAGGATCTGCGAAATCCAAAGACGAATTACTTTAACGGGTCTATATTAGGAGTGACGTTGCGGGACCGAATAAGAAACGAAGATCTGCGAAAAGGACCAGTATTACTGATTTTGTGGAACGCATACCAGAACTAAGATGGAATATTGGGCAAGCCATGTAGCGAAAATACATGACTCTCGATGGACCAGCAAAATTACACATTGGAGGTAAAGAGCAGACAAACGTAGTATAAGAAGACCACCTACACGTTGGGCTGACGACATCAGGCGTATCACGAAAAATTGGCAACAAAGAGCACAAAATCGCAAAGAATGAACGAGTTTAAGGAAGGCCTATATCTAGCAGTAAACGTAATACATGAAGGCTGGATGTTGATGATGAAATATTATTTAGACCCACTACTATAAAAAGAATTATTATTTTCACATATAGTGTATTTCACAAAATTGATGAAAATAACTGTTGAAATATCTACAAATAATGGTGAAAATCTAAACAAATCTCCACATTAGTCCACATGCCAGCGAAATTATTTATAGTTGCCAACACATAATTGCAAAAAACCATTTGTATTTGAGTGGTGTCGTTATCAAGAGGTATTTACCATAAAAAATAGTCCAAAACAAATGACTATTTATTTATGGTTATATCTGCTACCTTCTTTTAAAAGTAATTCAATCAAATAGAAAGGACTTTATAATGACATGCAGATAGTAAATTCTATCTGCGACTGGTGGCGACTGTACACTTACTGCTAAAATTGTTTGGTAACATTTTCAGCAGACCATACATACCTGAAAGTAATCACAGCAAAACATTGTGTATGAATTAACTAGTTTTACAAAAATGGAGACCTACACCGAATGGCTTCTGAATTTTCGATTATAGCTAGATTAAAACACAAAGTAGAAGTTTTCTTGTGAGCCTATTTTTCCTATAAAATCATAGTGGTTTGCTTTCTTTAAATGATTTAAATAACCCGTGTAAGAAAGAGTGTTGTATAAATATCAAATAGCTACAATTATGCTGTAAAGCTACAAGCAAATTAAATATTCGAATCACAAATATTTAACAAGTATTATTCAGAAATAGTTTCCTGCATTATTCGTTTCACGTTGCTTACTAAGATGTGAAGTTGGAGAGGTGACCTAATTTAAAATATTCGGTTGTCTTGACTTGAATGTTTTATTACGAAAACTCTTTACGGAACAAGATTTTGGGTCTGGGAATACCGAACGTCTCTGCAGGGACTATTAATGGAGCTCGAGTTCTTAGTGGGTTGCTTTATAGAGTATTTTTAACAATGTCGTAAGTTTTTATAGAAGTATGATAAAGTTTTGTTTTTAGTTACAAAATAATATTTTTCGAATTTATCATAATATAAATTTAAGCAACAAAAATATAATATAATATAAATCTACATATCTGCATAAATTCTTTTAGTCCAATTTTCCTGATGAAATTTTAACAGGTCGGATGCCTTTGACGCTTATAAGAGTCCCTATGTATTTTGCTCGGGTACCTCCGTCGCTTATAGGTCGATTCTCACTATACGTTCCGTTTACTTTCCATATCCATCGCTTTCCATTTACATAAAATATTATTAAACACAAATCATATAGTATATGCCCACTTTTCGTTCAGTTTACCTACCACTCCCGAAGCCTCGCGTTCAAGATTACCGGCCACGTATTTTTTCTGCGACAAGCTGCGACATGTCGAGTACGGTATAGATAGAGCGAATATTATTACATCGCGGTTCAGTCGAAGTTGTTAAGAGAAATATGAATGACAAAAAATTGATAGAACTTGTCAGGCAAAATATTGCCTTAATCAGGGCAAGCTAGTCAGCAAATAAAGAAATGACGATATGCCATTAAAATTTTTAGAACCATACGTACGTTAAAGAGATACAGTAAGTAACATTGAAGATTCTTCAACTGGTGCAAGTCAAATAAATTCGTCACGGCAAATAGAAAATAATAATAATAGTGAAGAAACGGCCGAAACAGCGCAAGATACTTGATTAACATCAAGAAATGAAAACGAATCAACTCCAATAAAGAAGCCAAAGATAGTTTTCAGCAAAAAGCTTCAAAAGTAGCAAACCATGAGATTCTGCAAGTTCAGAGCTTATAAAATATCTCATTCGAAAACAGGAAACTGAAGAAAATCGTCGGATTCTAAAACCGGACACAACTGATGTATTTTTTTAGAGCATTGCTGCCAAAGTCAAAATGTTTATTCCATATCATCGGAATATTGCAGAAAACAAAATTTTCAATCTATTTTAACAACTAGAATTTTACAAACGCAAGGTCAACCATTAGCTCCATACAGCCAATCTTTTTTACATCAAAATGGTGGTGAACGGGGTGCTTCCCCAATGATGCTTACCCCGTATATACCTCCATCAACATCCCAACCATCAACTTCGGCATTTTTACATCAAAATGATGGTGGACAGGCCGCTACCCCAATGAAGCCTACGTTTTATATACCTCCATCATTACCTTCACCTTCAACTTCGGTAGGGTCTTATCTCACAACATACTCTTATGATGAGGATAACTCATGTTAATTGTTGTTAACAGTTTTGTATAATAATTTGTAAAAATATTATTATAAAAAATAATAAACTTATCTTAAACAAACACACAGTTTTTGCATAGCTTTAATCGATTCCCTGAATCTAGTATCCTTTCTTGTTATTAGTTCTTTAATAGACGACAGTAATTCGAAGAACTTGCATCTTGGCATTCAAAACTATTCAAAGAATTTAATATCGTGATCCATAAGTTCTTTAAACAAAGTTATGTATTCTCCTTCAGTATTTCTATGTTTTAACATATTATGTATCGAATATATCCGTTTAATTTTTTTTTAATTTAAATTATTTTTTTCATCCAATATAATAGCTGTTATTATTAAATTTTCTTCAGACTACATTTTATCAAGCAGGAAAACACACGCGTATTCCTGTCAAAAACTTGGAATCAAATGTTACCAAACAGAACGTAAACGTAAAGTAAACGCCACGTCTACTGAGAATGATGGTTAAAATAATGGGAGGTATATGGAACGGGTATGGAAAGTAAACGGAACGTATAGTGAGAATCGACCTTAAGCGTTCGGTACGTATTTATACGCGTCATAGAAAACGGGCCACACCAAATATTTAAAATATTTTCGAAATTATTATTTATTGCTACGAAATTAAGCATTTATTTTGTTGTATATTGAATTAACAGTATTTTATTTTTAATGTGTCTTGGGTTATTTAAGTTAAATGAGTTGTTGCGAAAGCAAACCGACCCTGTAACTGGATTAAGGATATTCGTATAACCTATAAAACAAAACAATTTTGAGAAAAAGTTATTTACAACTTGATGAATTTTCGAAGAAGCGATTGTTTTGAGAAATGTTTAATATTGTAAAGGATTCTAATGAGTTTTAAACGCATCTCAGTATTACAGTAGCCGACTTAGTGTGAAGTGGTCTTCAGTTAATAACGATGAAGAATTTTTAAAAATCGGTTGAAATTGTAAGTTACTGGGAAGTGGATTAGGTCAAAGACAAGTTGCAAGACAAGTGAATGTTAGTCGTTCGACTGTACAAAGGATCCAGCAGCGATTTATCGTCACACCAACGACGACCTGGTACGAGTCCAAAAAGGAAAAAAACCGCTAGGGAAGATCGCGTCGTCCTTCTTGCTGCATTAAAGAATCAGACCCAAACTACTAGAATGCTTCAAGGCCATTTACAGCAAGCTCAAGGACCAGCAATCAGCCTTTCAGCTATTCGGCAAAGATTAAGGGAGCAAGGTTTGACAGCTTGCAGTCCAGCAACGGGACCCTTACTTTCCCCAGCTCACAAAATTCGAAGACTAGATTTTGCTCGTGAGCACATCAATTGGACAGCAGACGATTGGAAAAAGGTATTGTTTACGGATGAGTGTAGAATGTCTATTTATGGTAAAGACAGACGTAGTAAGGTGTACAGACGAGCTGGAGAACATTTCGCTGGTTGCACTTGGGCACCACGGGTTGCTTTTGGTGGTGGTTCAGTAATGTTTTGGGCAGGGATTTCTTTTGATGCGCATACGGATCCTTTCGTGATTGACAAAGGTGCGTTAACAGCAGTAAGATGCATAACGGAAATCTTGCTGGATTTATTGGCAACGAATTCCTGCTAATGCAGGATAATGCGAGACCACACACGGCAAGGATAGTAACGGATTACCTTGACGAGGTTGGTATTCAAAAAATAGACTAGCCTGCTCAAAGCCCCGATTTGAATTCTATTGAGCATATATGGATCCTGCTGAAAAGTCACGTTAGGCGTCGCATACCTGCTCCAACAACACCTGGAAAGCTCCAGATGGCACTCATTGAGAAATGGGCCACTTTCCCCCAAAGAAATATCCAAAACGTTATAAATTCCATGCCAAATCGAATGAGGAGTGTCATCCAGAATCGAGATGGCAATACCCATTACTGAAAATCGATACCAGCTGTATTTTTAATATATAGTTCATTGTTGTTTTAAAAACTGTAAGCTGATTTTTTCAATAAATTTCCTATTTTTCTTATATTTTTTATTTTCGATTGATGTTTTACGATAATGATGAAATTTTATACTAAACGGGTTATTGATTCAATATACGAAAAAATATATGCTTAATTGTGTAGCAATAAATAATAATTTCGAAAATATTTTAAATATTTGGGGTGGCCCGTTTTCTATGACGCGAAATGTATATTTTATTTAAGTTTCTTAGTCGGAACCGCAGTGGTGTTGCATCTTTCTTAGTAGGCACTCAAGGAAGCATATTTATTATTCATAAATACACGTGGTTCAAGTTTTTCAAATATTTTTATTGTTTTATTATCATGCAAAATGAGTATGTTGAGGCTGGTCCTTCCGGATCTAAAAGGAGTCGTTTTTATAAGCACACTGAAGCCGAATTGTTAGAAATGTTGGAAAATAGTGATGAGTTTAGTAATTTTGAATTGGAGGAGAAATTTGATCGCAGATGGGCAGGAACAGACTTAAAAAGTGAGAATGAATTCGGAGAAGTAATATCTAATTCGAAACAACCTGCGGCTGAAGAAAATGTAGATTTACAACAACCTGCGGCTGAAAAAACTGTAGATGAATCTTCCGACATATGTTGGGAAGATGTACTAGGTGAGATGAAAGATTTTCTGTTTCTAAAAAAATCAGTAATTCAATACAGTTCTACCAGAAAACACTCCAATCTGTTTTTTGCGTAGTATATTTACTGATGATATTTTAAGATTTATAGTTAATGAAACAAATTAATATTAACTCGGAAAATATTCTTTATCAGTGCAGACACAAGAAAAATCTAGAATTTGTTCACGGAAAAATGTGACGAAGGAAGAATTATTAATATTTTTTGAAATATTTTTACATATAGGTGTTAAACGATAACCAAGGATACGCGATTATTGAAAACGAGACTCTTTATTCAATAACGCCAGAATGTTTTCACATTTTTTTAATTCTGAGCAAATTGATAAAATACGTTTTGATCTGGAACTTTTCTATTATGTTTTAGATTGAAATTGGTAAAACTCTATTAGTTAAACGAGTTTAATGTTTTGTCTGTGATATGCTTCAGAAATATTTCAAGATACAAATCTCTTGAAAAAATATTTTTTTATGTACATAACACCTTTATCCATTATTCTACAAAGAAAAAGTTTATATGATTAAGTGAATAATGGAGTTATACAGATATGAAAGTAAGTTATTCTTTACTTAATATTATTCGTTATAAAATATTTTTAACACTAATCTAAACTACACTAGCACGATTTCCTTGATTTTTTGTTCTTGGGGTTGTTCTGATTTTGCTCTAAAACCTCTTCATAGAACCATATATAGTCGGGAACAATAAATTTGAGTTAACCTCTTAAATTGGGCATTTTCTCAGTTGTAAGACCCCCGCATCTGGGGCTGTCTTAATGTAATAGATTCAGGTTTAACTTGAGATGTACCTTTCTTAATTTAGATCCACTTCCAAACGTGGAGCGGACGGATATAAACAGGTTTTATAAAAATAATTAACTTTTTACTAGATTTTTTTATCTAGATTAACTTTTTCGTAAATTGTATTTGTCACTCTCTTTATTAAATGAAGCATGGTTGGAGGTGCTTCGAAATCAAAAAAGAAATGCTCCATGTTTACACACTCTTTAGTACTAGCAGAAGTGATGATTCCGCGGTATCGGTCTGGTGTAAAAATATTTTGATGCTTTCGAAGCACTTTCTCAATTCGACCAAAGTATCGATCAGAATCGAGATAAGTGTCCAACTTTGGGATACTTATGTTCAATTATTTTGAACCAGTTATTTAAAATTAAATATTGCTAAAAGCAGGTAACATAATTACAATTAATAAGCAGGTAATATTAAAAAATGGTCAATTTCAGGAATTTTTTTCTTTTAATAACTTGCAAAACCGCAACAGACAACTTCGTTACTGCCTCTATTAGCAATATTCTCCGTCTATGTAAAAAAATAGGATTTGTGTCCTAAATGTTTCCTGCAATGGTTACTGAATTTGAACATTCACATTTGCCTCAAGTAAAAAGACTTTGATGTTGACAACTTCGGCGATGGCATGGTCTGTTGGAGAGCCATTGTTATATAGCATATGTTTTTTGTAACAGATGATACCTGCCTATCAAATTGTTGCGACTTGTAAGCAAATTCCCAGTTTTCTCTATGCTCTAACAAGTTCTGTCCAGCGTCACATACACTATAAGTATCGTTTCTCGGGTAGCCAAAAGATAAATTTAACTTAGGTTCAAAAATGTGTCTGTAGAAAGAAGCTTTAACCACATATGCATTATCCAAGTTCTGTTCTTTACAGTCTAGTATATACAGTTCGTACAATTTATTTACATTGAGCAGAGGAGAAAGGTATTTCTGGTACGCATTTTTATTTCTTGAATAATGCGAATTTTCAGCTGGAACCTTTTGTATATGTCTTTCAACGCAGTTGACTATATTATCACTTATTTTGTGTACGTCACGATTTTCATGACGTCCTTGTTGATCAGGTGACGGTATAGATTGGCCAAGCTTTGCTTAATTTTGTAGTCTTTCAACCTTTTTTTGGCCAATTCCGTATAGAGTGCAAAAGGAAATTTTACACACTGTTATTACCTTTTTATTGTGTGTTATCCCATATTTGAATGTGTAATTTTTTGATAATTTTGTATTAGAACGATGACGAGCTATTGGTTGCATTATAATACTTTTAAACAGTATGTTAAGCGTTCCCACCCAAAGCATAAAATTTTATAAAAAAACATTTCTCTTTTCTCTATATTGAACTTGTTCGTACAGTTCAGACGACACTGCTCTGTACAAAGTACTCCAAGCTTGATTTCTTTCCTTTTGATTACTTTTCCTTTTTGCGAAATATATTCTTGATCCATTTGCCTCATTTTTACAGCTTTTGCTCGTTTCTACTCCCCTAGATTACGTGGTCGCTTTTTGGATACTTTTGGTTTTAATGTAAAAAACTTTGTTTTTAAAAAGTCTGCTCTGTGCGATTAGCAGTGACGTGTCGTATATTTTGTTTATTGGGTGGTGAAATCGTTTCATTTTCAGTTTCTGCTTCAGTAAATTGTTTGTTTTGCAATGTTGGTCCATTTGTAGAGAAACAGTTACGCTTAACCTCCTCGATACTCTCTTTGTTATATTTACGAGTATTTTACAAATCATCAGAATCGTTTTTATCGCTGCATGGAGAATACTCAATTATGGACGTAACATCTCGATCGAACTTTCGTTTATATTACTTGATGATGTAGCAGCTTCTTGAAAACTACCGTCTGTATTACATGAAAATAAAACTGTCTCAATACCAATGTAAATATCAACTGTATATTAATATAGAGGTGGTTAAATGCTGGTAAGGGGTCTTGGAGGCGACATGAAGCCGCCGATGCTTTTGTTGTAACAAAACTCTAAGAAATGCCCACTGTTTTCCAACGAATGAGTTGGAGGTTTTAGGAATAAACTCAGCTCAGCAAATCTTACTCCCACGTCCACGAAGACATACCATGTCGCGTAACCACTGGGTGAATGGCGTACAATGGGAGTGCGTTATGTAGCAGATGAGAGAGGGTAAAAGGCGAGTCTCTGGCGCCTAAAAGCTGAAACATATCGGCTAGGGGAATCAACCCCAACAGAAAATTCGGGGGTTAAGTCGAAAGGCTAGCGACCTTACCAATGAGCCTCGGTTACCGGACGGAAATTAAAGTAGACGAAAACAGCAACGAAAATGGACCATGAGTTACTGAATCTGGAATATACAGTGAATCCGGAACAAGCAACAAGAAATTATGCAGGAATTCGTAAATCAAAAATAAGATATAGCCATTCTCTCTGAAGCCAAGAAAAAAGGAAATGGAAGCTAAAAATTAAAAGACTATGTACATATCTTCTTAGAAGTAGAAAAGGATCAGAGAGCAAGAGCAGGGATATCAATATTTGTACACAAGAAATTCGAAAAATATATTAAATCTTGAGAAGCCTACAACGAACGGTTTATTAAAGTGACGATTCTCCTAAGAGGAACACAAATAACAATTCTGGGGGTATATGCCGTAAATGATGACAACTCGGTACAAGAAAAACAAGCTTTTGAGAAGTCTTTCGAAAAATCCTGAACGAAATTCCTAACAGCCATGAGATTATATGCCAGAGTAAGAAAACAAGTACAAAGTAAAGTGGTAGGCATGCATGGAGAAGAAACTGTTAACAACAACGGAGAAAGACTCATAAATATATGCCAACAATATGAGTTAAAGATTTTGAATGATTTTTTCGCTCACAAGAACATACATAAATACACCTGGTATCAGCACACAATAGGTCTAAAATCGATAATAGATTATTTCATAACAAGGCAACCAACTAAGTTAAGAGTACAGGACGTAAAGGTGAATAGAGGAGCAGAGTGCGGCTCGGACCACTGCCTGATAATAGGAAAAATATATACATCATTCGTAGACAGGAACCACACAGACTTCAACAAAGAACACAGAAAAAACATAGACAAAACTACGTATACCTTAGACAATCTGGATAACGAGAGCACACAGTAACTTTACTCCTGGAGACTAACACAAAAACTACAGGAATTATACAGATCAACGACGGATGAATACGAACATATATAAAAAATTGCATGAAAGACGCAGCGCTAGAAGCTTTAGGACCACAGGTACGGAGTAGATAAACCATATTTGTGGGATAAAGAAGTGGAAGAAAAGATGAAAACAAAGAAAGAAGTATATTAAAAGTTATTACAACAGGGAGACGAACAAACAAAACAACAATATAAAAACTTGAATAAAGAATTAATATATATATATATATATATATATATATATATATATATATATATATATATATATATATATTTTAAAATATAATATTCACTGTTAGTGAAACATCATTATAACACACTTACCAATATTTACAAAAGTTGACTTTTGTTCTTCTAATAATTTAAACATTCGTCTAATTCTGGATCCACTAATAAAATATTAGTTATTTTTTATCAAAACACTTATTTATTTAATAGTACAGACAACAATATGAAAGCACTACTTATTATTTAAACACAATAAACATAACCTCAAAATTTTGACATTACACCAGCTCTGAACAAGAAACTTCCTCATTTTTACGAAATAAGGGTGTCAAGTCCTAAAACTGTGACATAACACCTCTATTCTCTAAATTTAGTAGTGTATATGACGTTACACCTTTATTATTCAAATATCTTTTTAACCTTAGCGTTTTTACAAATAGAGTCGAATTTAAAAGTTGCATATATTATATCAGGAAGGTCCAAAAATAGCACTATCTCATTTTTTCACAAAATGTGACATGACACCCTTATCCACTTATGTCTTCAATTATCATATCAAATTTCTTTCATATAATTAATATATACTATCATCTTCATGATGATGTCTAAAATTCGCTTTTCTGTGCCATGTTGTACCGGCTTGCTTTCTTATGCCATAGTCCCATCTTTAATTTTGACGTCTTCTGGTCTCTTAACTTCTCTTGAATACCACAGTGTAATTCTTGTAGACCACCTATTGTCAGTTCTTGTAGACCACCTATCTATTCTTTTTCGATCTCTCTTTGTTATACCTAGCATGCGTTACTCCATTAATCTTTGATTGACCTTGTGTTTCGATATTATCTCTTTTTTTAGTCTCCAAGTTTCGCAGCCGTGTGTCATGATGGGTAGTTTACGCTAATGATGCTAATTCACCTTTTTTCTTCAGGTGAATTAGCATCTTTGATTTGAATATAACTAAATTTTTACCAAAATATGTCCAATCTAGTTTCATTCTCCTGTTGATTTCTGGAAGTAAGCAGCCACATTCGTTAAGTTAACGGAAGCAATCCGTTAAGATCGTCTTTATTTTACGCTACCAGAACAGAATCAACTGCGTAACTCGTCTAAAGAATTTTAATCTCCGCATTTCCATTTTTATATCCCTTCCATTGTCGCCCTTTCACTATTACTTCATGGTTAATGATACTAAATAGTAACGAATCTAGTAAACCATGTTCTATATTGTTCAGTTTATTTATGTCAGACTTTTTATTTATGCAAGACGTGCTAGATTTTATCAAACACATTTCCAAGAAAACACGTTTTAAATGTTTTTTTTTTGTTTTTCCAAAATAAAGGAATATTGTTTTGGTTTTTATGTCGTTACGATGTGAGATTAATCTACTGTGAAAATTACAAGATTATTTTTTAATATATACGTTGTTACAATTGGTATACGGTATAGAATAAACAACATTCGATGACTCCTGTATTGTAAACGTATCTGTTGTTTTTGTGTATAAGTTCGACACGGTTTTCACATTCTTGGTTGTAATTTTTAAGCCACTAACATTTTTTAAAATGTTCATTAGCTTAGGTGTCAGAACTGGAATGTAGGGTAGGCAACCATAAGTTATTTTACATGGTATCATTGATGTGTTGTGTGTCAATGTCAATTGTCGGACCTCATTATTATAACAATTTTGGTTGTCAGAAAATTGCGAAGGAAAAGGAGATCCGAAAATGAGTTTAGTTAAAAGCCCTCTGGGATAAGATTTCTCTAGTAGTATAGACCTCAACTTTTTTAGTCCCTTGTCGCTGAAGTCGATATGTGACAAGTTGATAACCCTAGTTTTTAGAGCCAAAATCAAATTTGTTTTCATCTTAGATGGATGTTGAGAATGGAAGTTTTTAAAACGGTTACTAAAACAAGGTTTACTATACCACTCCATCCTTAGCATGCCTTCATTGCCACGATGGATAAGCTTGTCTAAATAAGGAACCATATTATCAGCCTCTCTCTCTCAACCGTAAACTTTAGGTGTTCACACTGGGCGTTAAAGGTTTTTAAAACGTCAGTTACTTTGTTTTCAGGGACCGATAAAATCAAATCATCTACTTATCGTTTAGTAGAAGTTATGTGAAAACGTATTTTCTTTCTACGTTGTTATAAGTTCATTCAAAACAAAGTTACATAGTATAGCGGATATTTTACTGCCAATTGGAGTGCCAAAAATTTGTTTAAAAAAATTACCATTGAACAAATAAATGTTAAAGTCAAATATAAATGTTAAAATTCTTATGAAATCATCTAAACTGATCTTGGTATGCGGAGACATGCTGTTCCAGTTATTTTTGATGCTGTTAAGAATAGCTGGTGGTAAGTTTGTAAACAGTGACACAATATCTAAACTAACCAATATATAATTATTCGGAACTTTAACATTGTTAATGGAGTTACTAAGGGAGACCTTTGTACAGCAGTGGACGCATACAGGTTAATAATGATGATGATGATTTTATAGAGAACATGCCATTGGTGAAATATCTTTATGTTTTCTTTTGCGGTTGTAGAGGGCAAAATAAAAATAACACTGTGTTAAGGATATTTCCGATTTGATTTCGCTCAAAAAATGTAAGACCATTGATCCTCATACTTTAATGGGTCATTCCTTTCTACCCTGTTATAGGTATTTTGCGGTGATTAAAAGAAAAATTAGAAAACTAAACCGTATATACACCATGGAAGAATATGAAATTATAGACCTATATCGTTGCTCAGTCAAGTATACAAACTATTTATGAGAATTATTAACAACCGGTTGCCTATAAAATGGACAATTACCAACCGGTTAAACAAGCTGGCTTCCGCAAAGTATATAGTACATCAGACCATTTGCCGACAATGAGCATATTGATAGAGAAGGCAAATGAATAACAACTACCCGTATTTCTTGTCTTCGTCGACTATGAAAAGGCGTTTGATAGTATTGGGATGTGGACCATAGAACAAGCTATTAATAATTGTAGAATTGATTCGAGATATAGACAACTAATACATAATATATATGAAAATGCAACTATGATAGTACAACTAGACGAAAATATAAATCCTATCACCATAAAGAGAGGAGTGAGACAAGGAGACGTAATATCGCCAAAGATTTTCAACAAGTAAATTATCTTGTAGTAAGATGGTAGCACGTCCTTTTATTAGAGGATTAGCTAATCACACTTTCAGGCTTAACAATATTAAAAAAGGTACTAATAGTGTCTGAAGCCTTGGCATATCTCTGTGGAAAGATTCCAATTAATTATAAGAAGATTGTTGACTTACAAGAATCACAAAGTTATACATATAATATTATAGATGTAGAAAATATCCAATATATTTATAATGAATAAAATGGTTCACTGGCCACAACGATCAATAATATGTGCAAAGAAGATGAATATTCACACTATTTTTTATTGTAATACTATTTTTTGTACTTTTTAAAATAAACTACATTATTCTGTGTATTTTATTTCATTTTCAAAAAGTCAAAAAAACATGTTTTTAACATATTATAAAAATCTTCGTGTTTTCCTCACACAGTTTTTTCTTGTTTTTTGAAATTTTGAATTTTCTTCATTCGTTGTATGAAATTGTGAGGATATCTGTAAGGCGCTTAGCAAGTTTACTATTAGGAGAATCAATGGAAGAGACAATAGGCATTATTAAAATAATGGATTTATGAACTTTAGGCAGTGTATAAAACCTGGGTGCAACTACTGCACTGTAATTTTTTAAGAATTTTGCAACTTCTTGTTCGCCTTTTGTTGGAGGGTGCACACCGGACTGTTCTTAAGATTGATGTAATTTGTTGTGTCATTTAATGAACTATTACTTTTTTTAAAGTAATCATTCTTATATATTGCCACTGTTACATTTCCCTTGTCACTCCTAACAATGTAAATTTCTGGATGTGATTTTAAAAATTGTTGCACTCATTGTATATTATGTTCAAAAAATGTCCTTTACTTGTTTTGTATAGAAAGTTAGTGATAACATTAGTGCTTTGACATCTCACGATGTCCTTCTCTTAGGGTTCTAGACCAGAAAATAAGAAACTCGATATCTGAGAGAAGAGAAGATATTTTGAAATCTCTAGCACTAGGAAATAGGCAAAATTTTGGACCCAAAGATAAAAGTTTTTGACATTATAAGGAAAATTGATGTCAGTTAGATTTTTGAACCATTTTTCTTGGAATATTATTTTTGTAAATTGATCTACTTTTATTTTGTTAAATTTTTTGGTGTTATTTCTAATTTGGAAAAATACTTTATTGTATTTGATTTTTTGTCTTCTATATAAATTTCCTGTATTATGCTTTCTAAATATTTTTCTTATATTGATACGTGTTTTGTTTACTTGGTAATATTGTTCCAATAAATATTTTACTCCTAAAAGTGAAAATGTTTTATTATTTTGGTTAACCACTGTAATATTATATAAACCACTAAAATACACAACTCTGAGGAAATTCTTGACAGTAATTTTAAATAATGTATTTCGATAGCCAAGAACCAATTTCAAACATAATCGGAAACTTGGCAATAAAGCTACTGAAGAGACATCCAGAGTTCACAATAGCAAATAAACGACAACTGCGATAGTGCAATACTAGCAACACGTATCTGCCAGATGGGAAGTTTCTTCTTAAAAATAAGATCAAAAAGTAAATTACAAAACACGTCAGGAGAATTGAGAATATAAGCACATATTCCTGAAATATTTTCCACGCATAAAATACAGGTAAATAAATCACATTTTAGATTTGAATTATATGTTACCGAGTCTTGTAAATTAAGAGCATTTTTTAATGCAATACATCTGATCATAAAAATTTTTAAAGTATGTATTTCTAAATGTTTCGCACATCCAATTCAATACCGCTACAACTGCAAATTTATAAATTTTAGAGGAGAGGCAAATGAAAATATGAGTGACAGGTTTTTTTCTTCTACAGAATAGATATTTTAAGACAAGTAACTGAATATTAGAATATAAGTAATTCAATAGCATACGAATGGATATCTTTTTTCAAAAACAAAGAATATTTAACCGTTAAAAATATTTTTAAGATATGGCGGTATTGCATTACCTTTTTAAATTACTCAATAACCGCTACGATTATACACATTAAAAATGAAAAACCAGACACAGTTATACATGGTACTTTACTAGATAAATTTAATAATTATAATTGTATATTTATTATAAATCACTTACAAGAAATTAACTCAATAAATTGAAATAAAATGGTTGGTGTACTTTTGTAATAAGGTTATTTTTGCATAATTCCAGTAAATGCTTTTGTTTTCTCTCCTACAGATTATAAAAATTTAAAGTATGTATTTCTAAATATTTCGCACATCCAATTCAATACCGCTACAACTGCAAATTTATAAATTTACAGGAGAGGCAAATGAAAATATGAGTGACAGGTTTTTTTCTTCTACAGAATAGATATTTTAAGACAAGTAACTGAATATTAGAATATTAGTAATTCAATAGAATACGAATGGATAGCGTTTTTCAAAAACAGAGAATATTTAACCGTTAAAAATATTTGTAAGATATGGCCGTATTGCATTACCTTTTTAAATTACTCAATAACCATAAATGCTACGATTATACACATTAAAAATGAAAAACCAGACACAGTTATACATGGTACTTTACAAGATAAATTTAATAATTATAATTGTATATTTATTATAAATCACTTACAAGAAATTAACTCAACAAATTGAAATAAAATGGTTGGTGTACTTTTGCAATAAGGTTATTTTGGCATAATTCCACTAAATGCTCTTCTATTTTCTCTCCTACAGTAGGAGGCTTTTCGTAGGCTGGTTTTAAGTTATATTGCTCGAAAATATTATTATTATCAAAAAAACGACGAGTAGAACGGTCAATAGTTTTATAGGTTGTATCGTCAAAGTTAGTTTTGTAAAAAACTTTTCTACTTTAAGAATTTGTGTACTATTCCATACTACCTTCTCGTTATCTGAATTTTTGCCCAAAAATTTTTGAAAGGTCCTTAAAGTCAAAAAATTCTTCAGTGTCCATTTTATTCACTTTATAGGGTCTTTCGTTTTTTTTTTTTGGCAGTACTTATTAGAGGTGGCCACTGAGATGGAACATAAATTGGGTTACTTCTTAATGCTCGCTTTTTTGCTTTCTCGATTACTGCATGCATCGAATCCCCCTCATTTTGGGTATGACCTACAGTTAAAAATTTGTGAGTAATGCTATTTATTTCAGTATGTGTAACTGCATATAAGTACATAACCAAAACCGCCTTATTCTTATTCTGGCCAACGCAGTTGTCAGAATAAAAAATAATATCTTTTCCTGCAGGTAAATTAGATAGATAGCTATAGAGGCATGTTGCAATTTCATTAGCTCCTCGCATAGCAATGGCTTCGTTCCAAAAAAAGCAGAAACAGTTTTTCGATGCTACCTCGAAAGTCGTAAAATTAAAGCAATTGAGACGGCACTTATAAAAAAATGTAGAAATATCTCCGCAAGGTGTAGGTAATACTGCTTGCAAATCGAAGCAAGCTACTATGAGTTTATTATTTTCTTTAGCCTTAGTAATATCTGTTGCTTTTTCTTCTCGGCTTCTTTCTTTACTACGAATGTGACGTGTGTATTGTTCTTGGCCTTGTTCTTTTTCTTCTTGAGTGCATTGTTTATACGCCTTACAAATTGCGCACTGATCTTTCTTCGGCTTGAAAAAGGAGATATTAAATTCTGTGTTAAAAATTGTTTCATATGTACATCTTTTGACAAATGGCAACTGCTTTTCTTCTTGTTCCTCTTTGTAGTATCTATACATCTGAGCTAAGGTTAATCATCCATCAAGGAATTCTCTAAGAGTTTGAGCTCTTAAATAGTCTACAGTTGTGCGTTTTTGATGCGCATTTTTCCTCTATTATCTTTTTGAATGATGTTACACTCTTTTGACTTAGCCCAACTTGTTTGAATAAATCAATCTCCAATGTTAAGGGTATTCATAAAAAATACTTTGCATACTCTTCTCCTTAATTTGTTTATAGTTAAATGGAAACATAAATTGTTTGTCCTATTACTTCTTCCTTGTATAACTCTCCTATACTTCGGAATTAATGGTTCGATTTGTAACGCAACGAACTGTCTTTGGAGAGTATTGTCAGCAAGTCCCCAAAAGTCAGTGAAAATAGTCTTCCTGGAAATATCGTCGATGGTATAACATTTAAGTTTGCAATTTTCTTCACAAGGTTTTCTCATTTCTTTAGCAGGTATCTCTCTGTTACCCTCAGAAATGTACTTCTCTCCAGAATTAACTTTTTTTTTGATATTTCGTTGCCAGTTATCTACTGTGCGTTGTCGTTTTCTAGAATTTATTTTTTCTTCGAAACCATGTTCGTCCTTTGCAATATCAATTATGTTTTCCTGCACGGTTTCGATATTTTGCCCGTCGGATCCTTGTCGATTATCAAATTCTACACTGTCTTCTTTCAGTCGTTCATCTATATTTATACTAGAATTATCTACGGATTCGGAAGCAATATTTAGGTCAGACTTCTCTCTTATCTCAACATTTTCTGTTGAGTTGAAATGTGCCTCATTAGCTGATCCTAAGATTGGAGCACTAATATTTTCCATGGTTTGAATATTATAATCCTAAAAAATATTTATTAATCATAATATGATAATAAAATGCTTACAGTATTATAGTTATTACTTTCAATATCTGTGTGAATTAAAAACGGTTCGGTAATTAATAGATTTTGGTTTTTGATTTTTTCTTGTAATGATTACTTTGGATGAAAATTGATCAATATTGAAGACAATTCACTGAAAAATTGCTTACCTTTGTATAAGCTGAATCAAATTCATACTGTGTATTTTCAACGGGATTTGCAATTGGATATTTAATAGAACTTATATCAATCGGAGTAAAATTCTCAAATAAATCAGAGTTCGTCTAAAAACAAAATAAAACATACAGTTTTAAAAGGCTTTTTCTTACCAATACTGTTTTTTCTTACAAGTCTAAAGTAACGTTGGTTATCATTCAGCCAGTTTAATACATTATCTGTATTGTTGGATAAATCTGAATCAGCAGTTTTACGCAAATTATCTACGAAAGCAGAGTCCGGATTCTGGATAATCTAAAAAAAAATTCAATGTCATAAATATTGACAATTATTGGCTCAAATTCGATGGCATTTATTAACTAATAATAACAATAAACAACAAACTTTGCCGGATACAATTAGCGTCTCTTTGCAAAGACAATGACGTCGACTTTGGTAACTAACAAGACATTTACTCAACACACACAGTACACATCATTACACTAGGTATCTGATTGCAAAAATCAACTGTACCATGCCAATGGCCATTAGTTGTCGAGGCATTAAACTAAATAATAATAAATAAGAAACTTTGCAAATAAAAGGGGCACTTTTAAAAATACACACCCTATATATTAAAAATAATGAGTATCCATGAAAATAAAATCTAGTATCCTTAAATTCTAATTTGTTATGTCATAAAATGTCTTTAAATTATTTTTAATCTTGACCCCATATCATTTTTTATATTTCACGAAATACGGTACTTACTTTTTAAAAATATCTTTTTATTACTTACAATAGAAATTTAAGTAATGTTATTACTACTTACCGAAGAAATCAAATCACATATCGTCGTTTCAGTTTCATGCTGCAAATTTAATGGAACACAAGTTTCAGATTGAAATATAGATCTAGCACGTTTAACAATTAACTTAGATCTTCGATTCATTGTTTTTTTATAACAAAGAGAATTTATACACGAACGGTTGTCACTAAAATAACTTTAAACTGAATATAAACTAACCAAACATGTTTTGTGCAAACGTTTCTGTTAAATCCCGCCAGAACTCGCAAGATGTGGCGGTATTACACTGAAACATATTATATTCTCCGTGCAATATCCATACATCATACAGTTACGGCGCTATAGAAACATAAGATATATAAATTTCATTAACGCCATATGTGGAAAAACCATTGCTTCTAATGACCTTGTCAGTTGTCTGAGTATTTTACTTGATAATTGAAAGTATTACAAATGCAATACCGCAATAAACTCGATTTTAAAAAATTTGCACTTGTGGCGGTATTGAATTGGACGTGCGATTTATAACAGGTGCGTTTCAAATTTCCACCATGACGACATAAATATGATTTATAATGATTACGCAAATGTCCAAACCGACTTATACAAAGTGGTACTTTCACAACATTAATAAATTAATCAAATTGTGTTTTTCGTTATTTGGTGAAAAATTTTTCTACTATTTTAATTTTATCTGCCAATATTGCTAAGTTGCGTTCTTGAGGCGACTTTATTGTAAGATAATTCATTTGATTACAGGAAATTAACTTTATCTTGAGAATGTCTGTCAGAAAAATCATAACATGTGGTTCGTCTTTAAAAAGACAACTATATGCAATGATGACAGTAAAATACCAAGACTAAAACCTCATAATACTATCCTGATATGGTAAGTATTTTGTCTTACATTTAGTTTACTCTCAATAAACTTAAAACTCTATTTTTATATGTATGTTATCTAAAAACATAAATGATGTATCCTCGATATGTTACTGACTTATTACTGAAAGTATTTTCTTTTTTATTGACTTCCTACTTTTTAATTAAGGTAATCCGGTCTTACTGCATTCTCTCGAGGAATTGGCGGTGCAATCGGTCTCAATCTGTTTCTTTTGGGAATATACTTGAATCGTTCCGTTGAACCTCATCTTCATTTTCCTTTGCGTGTTTACATGTTTAAATTCTATCATATTCTATTTTTTTTTAATATTTAATGGTCTTGTTATTTCACCTAAATAAAACTTATTCCATTTACAAGCTATTTTATAAATAAAATTATTTATTGTTTCTTCTTAATTGTTCGGTTTGGTTTTAGATAAAATAGATCTTAGTGTGTTTATTGTTTTAAATGTGGTTAAAATGTAATTTTGGATTTATTTCCTATCATTTTAAGTTTTTCTGATAATCCTTTTATGTATTATAATGTTATTTTCCTCGTATTATTCCTTGCGTATGCTGTAGGATCCCGTTCTAAGTTGTTCTGTTATATTTGATCGATTGCTGAAACTTACTTGTTTGTAAACAATAAAGGATAATCGTCTTTTATTAAAGTATATGTTAAAAAATGTTTCTCCTCTTAGAACGAATTTTCGTTAGAACAAGTAATTTTGGTGTGGTTTAAGGATTTTTTTAATATTGATGTTAGAATTAAATTTATAGTTTTTATACAAGGTGGTCCAGAATTATATACATTAATTTCTAGAGCTCATAGTACGTCCAAAAATAAGGGTACTTCTTAACGTACACTTTTTTATAAAACTGAATAATAAGAGAGATACAACCATTTAAAGGGGTGAATTGAAATTCTTATTTTTTAAAATATCTTCCAAACGGTTTTGAATATGGAGTTCATATTTTGGGAGCGATTATAAGACATTAGGATAATTAATTTTATGTCACCACCTATTACATCCTATATTAATACAGGGTAGTTTTGGAGGGTAAGTGAGTGTTATTGGGTCACATGTTTTAATTTTTACATATTTAAAAAAAATATTTTAAAAATTGTTTCCTTAGACTTTTCTAAGCAAAAAAGGTGCTCTTGTAATATTTCATAGATATCACCGTTTTCGATTTATTTAAACTCGAAGGTATACATGTATTTTATTGTAATCGTTACATTTCTTAATATTTATCAAGTATGCTTTGGAATTGACACTTGTGTAAGCAATAATATTACAAATTAATGGAAAACTAATGGAAATCAAAAGTGTATAACACTCCAATTAATACAGTAAATGAGTTAAGAGACAAAATTGAACAAGTATTTACCTATTTACAAAACGATCCAGTAACATTAAATGGATTAATGCGTTCGCTAAATAAAAGAATTACATTATGTATTCAACAAAATGGAAGACATTTTGAACAGTTGTTGTGAAATATTATTTTCGCCATTAATTAAATGTTAAGTAATAATTAAGTTTTCCATTAATTTGTAATATTATTGCTAACACAAGTGTCAATTCCAAAGCATACTTGATGAATATTAAGAAATGTAACGATTACAATAAAATACATGTAGGTATACCTTCGAGTTTAAATAAATCGGAAACGGTGATATCTATCGAAATATTACAAGAGCACCTTTTTTGCATAGAAAAGTCTAAGGAAACAATTTTTAAAATATTTTTTAAAATATGTAAAAATTAAAAAATATGTGACGCAATAAGCCCCACTTACCCTCGAAAACTACCCTGTAATAATATAGGATGTGGTAGGTGGTGGCATGAAATTAATTATCCTAATGTCTTATAATCACTCCCAAAATATAAACTCCGTTTTCAAAATCGTTTTGAAGATACTTATTTGAAAAAATAAGAATTTCAAGTCACCCCTTTAAAGGGTTGTATCTCCCTTATAAATCAGTTTTTTTAAAAAGTGTACATAAAGGAGTACGTTATTTTTGGACCTACTATGAGCTCTAAAAATTAATGTACATAATTCTGGACCACCTTGGTGTTGGTGTGTGTTGGTTTTTTATAAACCTGAGTCTCATATCCAGTATTGTTTTAGAGATTGAAACATCCAAGAAAGGTAATGTGTAGTTATATTATATTTCTATGCTGAATGTTATATTCTCGTCTTCATCGTTTATATCATTCAGAAATGTGTACAACTCTGATCCATGAGACCATATTTAGAATGCATTATTTACCTACCTGTATCTTCACCATACTGTGGGTTTTCAATTTTGTTTAAAAATATTATTTGTTTTAAAATCTTTCGTAAATATATTGGCTAAAAATGAAAATGAGTTAGAGCTCATTGCGAGACCAAAATTTAAGCATTAGTAAAAAAAATAATCACATTGACGATAAATGTACGTGGTTAATTAAAATAGATTGCCAGCCTACCTATCTAGTTTTATAGCCGATAAAACAGATTTAAAATTAAAAAAATTAGTAGTGGCTCTAGCTTAAATTTTAAAGTACACAATAATTTTGGTCAGTGTATATCTAATTCCAAAGACCTCATAAATTATATGAGAGGTAGTGGTGTTTAAAGACTAAAATGTTCACATTGTGATGCCACCTATATAGGAAGAACATGTAGATCATTGTCTTTACGCTTTCTAGAGCACACAAAAAGAGAAAATACTTCCACTTTTTTTCAAAATCTAAAAAAACATAACCACACCCTCAATATCTCAGAAAACGTATTACTCATTCATAATATATCCCAAAAAAACTTTCTTAAACTAGACCTGTATAAAGATCTTAAAATTATTAATGAAAAACAGAGAAGTCCAAATTGTGTTAATCGCCATGTCTCATTTAATCGAGACTTTCTCCGCTCTATTGCCAACTATTCTCATAACCCACATCCTCAATTTACTTCTACATTAAAATTTACATTAATCATTTTTCTGTTGTCATTTATTCATCTTCCACAGTTCACAAACATTTTTTTAATACATCTAACTTTTCATCTTTCCTCACCTCTTTCTAGAAATCTAAACTTTAAGTCTGACCGCTATGCCCAATGTTTTCCATGCTCCTTTTCAACACAACTAAATTCAGAGTAGATATCCATACATTCAGGTAAGTTCGTGATCCATCTAAACTCTAGCCACACTTTTGAATCTTCACTTAATAATCATAACTTCTTAGTAACATAGTATTTAATCAATCAATCTTTCTGACCACCTTCTACATCAATTAATATAATTACTCACCATTCATTTTTTTTTTTTTTTGGTAAGAACACACATAATTCACAATATACAGCAACCCCCACATGTCTGCTTAACTAGATCATCAACTTTTCATCTTTTTTTACCACACTTTATTTTACTTTTCCACATATATTTCCCTCAGGGTATGGTTTTGGATCTCTGGAAATCTCAACTTCTTTTAAAGTTTTTTCTTTCCTCACAACAATATTAAAACATAAAGAATTTTTTGGTTAAATTTAACACACTAACAGTCGTTGGTGTGGATAAAAATATAAATAATAAAAAAATATTTAAAACACCAACAGTTGTTTTATATATATATATATATATATATATATATATATATATATATATATATATATATATATATATATATATATATATATTTTGTTAATACACAATAACATCTAACCAACTTTATTCTGTAACACTTAAATAGCGATTTATGTTTATGCTTATAACTTACTTATACTATATTTTATTTTGATATTTTCCAGGTACCAAATGTTGCTTTTTAGTAAGTAGTAGTCGTTAAGTCATGTTAGGGGCTTTTAGGCGACCTGAAAACCCTAACACTAGACCTTACCCAGAAGGTTACACGAACTTTACTTAACATAGAGGGCCTATGTACGGCATGAACAACATATTACAAAAAATATTTTATTCTATTAACATTATATTTCAATAGCACTTTCAAATACATCATTTACTATTTCACTCCTCAACAATAAAATTTAAAGAACAAACTTTCTACATATATCTATCTTTCTATTTTCTAGGTACCAAATGTTGCAAAGACATAAAGGGCCTTTTGTAAAAATCTTTAGTTTACCACCACTTAATTTAGACATTTGTATAGTTGGTGCCTAGCAGTACCCATAAAATTTCACCAAACTTTAGTCCACTTACATTAATTAATTTTTGTTTTTCAATTTTCTTAACGTAAATTTAGGACATATTCATAATTCACACTACAACATTGATGGTTGCTACTGTTATTTTGTTTTAATTTTAACTTATTCAATTTTTAAATATTGCTGGCTACTGTCATATTTAGACAAATACCTCAAATTACATTGACTGCTTTGTTCCGACTTCCGTCCTAACATGTCAATATTGTCATTTCCATTAGTTGCTATCAACAAGTCCTCGTAGACACTTTGTCTCAGGACCAGCAACCTTCTGTAGAGTCTTACGTTGCCATATTATCAATTCCAATTAAAACTTTAACATTTTAGTATTATCCACATTTTGTATTAACCTTTGAGTTTGGGATTGGGTGTTTTAATTATATATCTTTTACAAAGGATTTTTATATAATTTTTTTATGATACATGGTATACAGCCAGTTACAGGAACTTAGTTTCCTTGTGGATTCTAAATTAAAGTTCAGTAGTAATAAGCAAGCGATCCAAGAGACCCTCAGAAGAGGACAAATGTCTTCTCCTGAGTCTAGAAATTAATTTATGGTTATTTGTGAAAAATTAGTCTAACATTTAAGTATGATTGTTGGCTCTAAACCTTATAGGTTTAGTTATCAGTTGTAATAAATTTGAGTTCACGATAAAGTTTTTAAACTAATGTTGGAAACGACAGTATGAGTTTTGGATATAAGGAGCCAGCTAATCTCTGGTAAATTGAAATATCCAACAACAATAAGATTTTATTAAGGTATGATAATTCAAGTTTGTCAATTAGCATTTTCCTATAGAAGTACTATATCCGGGTATAGCTATATGTAAAATATATTAAATATTAAAACGTTATTAGTCATAAGTAACTGGATAATAATTTTAGTTGCTTAATAAATGTATACTCCTCTCCTCAAACTTACCAATGTTTACAATAGCATCGAAGATAAAGAACTAAAAAAATTCATTTCTATAAGACGAATAATATGAGGTTTTAAAAGTTACATATAAAAGTTTAAAGTTGTACATACAAATGCACAATACAAATTTGGACAAAAAATTTAAATTCGTATACATAAGAAGCCAATTCGTAAATTTTGGTGGAAGAGAATTGTGAACGAAATCTGATTATCTCTGGACAGCCTTTTACATATTTGATCGCACGATATAATATTATATGAATGATTATTTTATATAAAATATCAATTGTTTGTATATAATTTGACTGTGACATACTTATTTTAGGTGACAACTTTTTTGCGATAAATGCAAAAATTGAAGACAGTGTAACAATAGTGCTTCAATTTCTAAAAATGCTTTAATGTGAAACCATGTAAAGTGGATTATCCAAAGCAGCCAATACTTAAATTTTGGAATAAACTAAAATTTATAAATATCATACTCACAAATAGATCAGCAATCAGCAATCTAAAAAACAAATACGTTCTTAGTGTTTACTGATATCTACATATCTACACTCTACACTAAAATTACAATTATTTATTATATTGAAACAACTTTAGCTATTATCAATCATGTCTTTAAAACTGGATAAAAAACATATTAATATAAGGTTGAATGTTCGAATAATTAAACTTTGAGGGTATACAAGGCAACTATCGAACACGGTGATTAATTTAATCTTGCCCAAGTACTTTCGATCAATCGATCATCTTCAGGGGCATTTCGTCAGTTGTGGCCTATCCGACATAGTAGAATGTCATAAATGTAAAATTTGGACATAACATAGTGTACTGTATTTTGTATTGTTGAGCACTATTAGAAGAAGAACAGTTTTTTATTTAATTTGAAAGTAGTATTGTGTAGTTATTCTTACTTACTTGTTGTTCTAGGTTAACGCCAGAGTCTATAAGATAATGATAGATAAATAAATTACTGACGTCTTTTACGACAAAGAGTATCGAGTAACACCAAGTGCAAGGTTTTTTTATTTGTTCGTAGCACCAGTTATTTGAAGGCGCACCTTTACATACCGAACATATATGGAAATTTATTTTATACACATAATGTTTACAATTTTTAATAAGCATAAAATATCATGCTCAATTATATATGTTTGAAGTTGTAGGTATTAAAAATATACTTTGATCAAGTAAAAGGCAAATATCGAGCACAGTTTAATTAATTTAATCTTCCTAGAGCATCTTCAGGGACATTTCGTCAATTGTGGCCTATCCGACAAGAAAAAATGTTAAAAAAATAAAATGGTACATCACACTACACTACACAAGGACAAACACATAAAAATAATTATTAAAAATAGGCGAAGCTATATTGTGTACGGAAGCCGGAGACAGAATTCTGTCTGAAGCACTTATGTTCCAAAACAACAATTAACTAAATGTAATTTATATAATTTTTGAACCACTTTAACAACACAAATATTGGCTTATTATAATTTATACTAAACACAGAAAAATTTTAGCAAACTCATATGTTACAAACATAACCTCACAATTTACGGTCAACATAAATACAATACAGTAAGTACATCAGCTGTTTAAATAATCACTAAGAAAGACTGCAGTAAGTACAGTGTACTAAGCATAAATGCAGTAAGTACATCAACTGTTTAAATAACCACTAAGCAAGACTGAAGTAAGTACAGTGTACTAAGTATAAAGTCAGTATGTACAAAGGGATTGCTGCATTCATCGTTAGTCTATTGTATTTACGGCAGTCCTGCTTATTATTTTAAAACTTTTGATATACTTAATGCAAAAAATAATTTTATATCTCGATCACTGTTGGAGATACGACAATTTTGAGTAGCCCATTGAATTCTGCATAGTTGAAAATATAGGAAACCATATATAACTCAATATTCAATATTTTTGGACTTACGACACTTTTTCTTAGTTTGGCAGTATATTAGATTAAAAAAATTTTTCAATAATGAAAAAAGTGGCTCCATCCTTAGGCCCACGTTACTTACAGCATTTTCAGCTAAGTACGTAAGCACAAAAAGTATTATATATATATATATATATATATATATATATATATATATATATATATATAAGTTGTCCGTTGTAAGAACCGATTGATTTCTTTATTACAAAACATTATTCTCCCTATATCTCTTGAATTATAATTCTTGTAATAATAGTTGTCATTAAAATATAAATCAATATTCAAAACCCTATTTTATAATAGTTTTTATATTCGTATAAATAATACATTATGCAGAGAAGTTGTACGTAGTTGTAGTAAAAGATCAATATCATTAAAAAATTCTAATGTCAATGTAAATTTATCGACAGATTTAATACAGGCACTAAACAATATTTATTTATGGGATAAAAGGGTAATTTTGGTATTGCTGAGATCTTTTTTTACAAAATTATAAGAACTTTTTTTATATTATAACGTGACTACATGGAATGTACTAACATTTCGTTGTAATAATGTGGTCTAGTAGGCTTTTATTTTTTTAAGTAACTCGGCGGGTTACCTTGTAAAATTTGCTTAGTGTGTATGTGTTGAAAAGACATTTATTTAACTCAATTTATAGAGGTCGGCGTATTGTGCGACCAAAGAGGTCTTGGCTTTATGTCAAAAAGCTTGTGCTCCGTTTACATAATGGCATATGTCATCTAAATTTACTATGTGGGCGCCATATATTTGATATGTAGTTGCTGACATGTTTTTGATTTCTTTTGATACTAATACTTGAAAAATTAGTGGTAAGATTATAATTTTGCTTCAATAAATTTCATATTTTTTGTTTAGATCTTGCAAGCACAACTAGTTGCAGTGTAGAGGACAAACATATATATATATATATATATATATATATATATATATATATATGTATATATATATATATACATGTATATATATATATATACATATATATATATATATATATATATATATATAATATATATATATATATATATATATATATTATAAGTAGGGTGGAAATAGCGGATGAGCAGCGGAGCACGAGCACGCCACCTGTCAATCACCTGTTCCGCACCTGTTTGCGTACCTGTTTGCGCACCGGAGCACAACGGTTTGGTGCACCTGTTCTCCGTATTTTGCATACAGCTGTCCCCCATGTGCTCTTAAATTTACATACACCTTTCAGGTATGTGAACACGTGCAAAGGGGTATAAGAAGCCCTGTGTTGTGTATGTGTTATTTAGTCTTTAACAATGAGTGGTAAAGTGCTGATGTCTAACGTGTTTATAAGTGAACGTCGGTTTTACTTAAATCCATCAAACACCAAGTATGTGTCCATCTGTTTAGCCCACGAATTCAACTTTGAACCAAGTGTTATTATCAGTGGATACAAACATGATTGTGTATTATTTAGTCAAACCGATTGGATCAACTTTTTATCCCATAAAAATGAGATCGATAATTTTATGGCAGGAAATCACCAACAACCAATCAAAGATGAAAATTTTCTGCTAGAATTTATGCATCTTCCATGCATGTTAGTTGTAAAAATTACCAAAGGAGAATCACAAATCATTTTGGGTGCTAATTCTATCGCATCAATATGGAAAATACTACCGCTTCTTAATTACCATTTAGAATCCCTAAAGAAGGAAGAATTTACCAACTCCCTAGAAATATTAAAGCTAGGGGTGGATTCCAACAACCCGATTGAATCCGGGCTTAAGATTATGGAGCCAATCAAAAATATAAATAAGGTGACTTATGGAATGGCTTTAGAGTTACTCTACAGATACCCTGGACTATTCAATGGTCAAATTTAACGAAAATGTTCGTATTTACTACGTTGAAGCCAATTGTCCATGCAGAACCAGATACTGGGAATTCATGGTTGCTGACAGAATGAGATTCCGACGTAGGATACATGAAACCGCTAGAATTATTAATCCTGTACTAGATATAACACATTGAAATAAAATACAATCATAAAAAGTTTTTTTACTTGTTTCACTAGTATTAGGACAAATTTTGATAAGGAACTTTGTAATATATAGAATAAAAATAAAAGACATTTTTAAAAAATATATTTTAATTTATTACACTGTTTTAATTTATTACATTATTTTTGTTAATCCAAGAATTATGAGAACTATTCATTCCCATCCATTTTACATATACCTTGTTGCCTTTCCTCCTCAACACCTTCTCCACTAAATCAGGAAACCGGGTTTTTTGTAATTCTTCGCTGTAAAAAGCACCTTGAATTTCTTCTTTTCGTGAATCTTCCAACAAATAAGTTACTGGATTGGTTTGCTTAACTTTTATTATCTTAAAAATCTCATTTGTCCAGTTGGGCAAATAACCCTTAGTAAACAAACTCCTATGTTTTGAAATTCTGACGTAATCACCAACTTTTAATTTACGTTTCCTGGGATCAATGGTTTTAAGGTAATTATAGGCAGTTATATTCCTGGCATTTTTTTCATTAACTTGGCTAGGTGCAAAACCTGTAGTTGAATGTTTAGTATTATTGTAATATTTTACAATATCAGAAAGATTGGTTAGCCATTTATAAGACCCTTGTAAACTAAACTGTTTCCACAACATTGACTTTATTGTTCTTATTACTCTTTCCGCGATACTTGCTTTAAGATTTGAGAAAGTACTGTAGTGGTTAATACCAAGTGACCTCATAAGCTTGCCAAAGTGTGAGTTATAAAATTCAGTTCCCAAATCTGTTTGAAGGTTTTTTGGAAATGTTTTCATTTGATTCAAAATTTTTTCCATTGCTTTAGTTATCTCAATTCCCGTTTTTCTTTTAACAGGTTCTGCCCACACAAATTTGCTAAATGCATTTATAACAACAAGAATATATTGGTATCCCTTATTCACTTTGGCATAAGGAATCATTACGGCTAAATCTGCTTGAACCAAATCGTTTAACCCTTTGATGATTACATGTCTTCTTCTATAATTTTTTCTCGCTGGTCTATGTATTTCTTCAATTACTTGACTTTTAGACATTTTTTTCTAAAGGACATTGGATAGTTATATGCACCAATACGTTGGGATGAGTGCCTAATTTAAATGAAATCTTATCACCTTTCTGAAAAGTTTTACCTATTAATTCATGGTATTTATACTGTACAGAATTTAATATTACTGGGGCATCAAATGCATAATGTTGTATGCTCTCTATTTTTCCGTTTACGGAGAAAACATAAGCTGTTCCACCATTTTCAAGAACGTAGTATTCTTTATTCAAATTCAATTTTTTTTCTCCTCTTAGTGTTAAAACGAATTTACTGTAAAATGTAGAAGCGTCGCAAACAAAGTATAGTTTACTCGGTCTTGATAAGTCTTTACATGATTTTAAATAATGATTACCAAATTTACTTACAGGCATTTTGATAATTATATCTAGACTCTCGTGTTTATATATCTTTTTCTAAGGGACACTGTAAAATAAAGTCTACAATTATTAAAGGTAAATTGCTTAACTTGAATTGAATTTTATCTCCCTTTTTTATTTGAACCCCAACCAATTCATTCAATTTATATGTTTTAGAATTAATTTTAACAAATCCATCGGAATAAAGTATTTTCAAAACGGATTCAATTTTACAACTAAACGGAAATGGAAAAGTGGTCCCCATGTTTTCCAAAATATAATAATTTTTATTAATTTTTAAATTTTCATGTCCTCTTATACGATAAAGACATTTGCTAAAAAAAGTTTCTGGATTAGCTGTAAAATATAAGGGTACCGAAATGTCATCATTACAAGTTTTTGACTCGGATAAAAAGTGAGTTCCGAAACGATTTATTGGCATTATTGTATTATTCCACTTTCTCGAAGTTCTTCAATTATAGATATAATTTCATTCACGTGTCCGTCGTTTCCCGCAGCTTGTGATGCGATTAATAACCTTAATCTATCTATTATTTCATTAAAATCATCAAAGTATTTATACTCTAATGGCTTTCCACTATATTTTCTGAAAAGTGCACCACCCCTTTTTTTATAATGTTTAGCTAAATTTCGAGTAACCGGTCCCTGCGCTAAATTTCCAGGAAGTGAACTTAAACGAACTCTAGATGGTTGTGGTCTCGTTTCCAAAGCTGGTTTAATAATAAAATTATATTTATCCTTTATTTTTGATGGAATACTTTTTATAGGTAAGTCAGGATTATTGTTTCTATATATCGCATTTGTTCTACGTAAAATATCAACATATTCATTAACATCTGTTTTTTTAAACGATACTGGATTCGTTTTAAATAAAAGCTCGTACAGCCCTGGAGTTCCCTTGTATCTTATATTATTGATAATGAGATCTGCGCCATCAAAATCAATTAGGGAATTTCCAATAGAAAATTTTTCAGTTTCCAAATCATGGTAAACTCCTAAATCATGGTCAAAATCACCTTTAGTGTCTTCAATGTTAGCTTTAATATATTTTTTTGGTAAGGGTGATGTATAATTCTCATAAAATTGATTCATTATATCTGGATTTGTAATCATTTGATTAAATTCTCTAAGCGTATCTTCAAAATACCGATTAATATCCTCATCTGTGGTATTAGTTTGTCCTTCTGATTGAAAAGTTTCTTCTGGTGCAGTGCTTTTCCTTGGAATAATAGATTCATCTCCAAAATTGGTAGGTGTTTTTGATCCCCCAGGAAGTACACTCGTATTTGGAGAAGAAAAAGCTAAGCGATAATTGGATTTTCGCATTTTGTAGTCTTTTGGTGTACTCAACTTGATTGATTTATCAAACGAATATTGTGGTTCTTGTTTAATAGACGGAACGGTTTCCAGTTTATGTAAAAGTTCATTAAGTGGTTGAGTAATAGGTTTATAATTTTTTTCTAAAGCAGACTGAGACTGAGCTATGTCATGTTTTAAACTACGATACTTTTTCTTCAACGCTTGTCGTGATAAAAGCAGTTTTCTCGTAACTTTAGGATCCATTGTGTACTAGGAATGTTAGTTTAAAGCCTTATATACTTATCGAACCCATAGCGATATCGACCCATTGATTTGGGAGAGTCCTTATCAATGACAAGAAATCCATATCTGTCTTTCCAGCAGAATGAGCACAAATCTTTAAATTGTTGGAAAGTCATGTCTATATTAACATGATCATCAAAGATATGTTTTAAATTCGTAAAGTCTTGTTGAAAAACTACAAGTAAATTAGAATTATCTCTAATTAATTGTTTTGGAATAGCACTGTATGTTTGGCATAAATAAAAACAGTCTATATTTTTATGCCTCCCATAACAAAAATACTGTTGTACAATTTTTTGATCACACGATGGAATATCATCAAAAATAACTACTGAATTTTCTTTAATATCATCAGGAGATGGTACATTATTGGGATCATTAAATTCTTCAAACCCAATTTCTTTTATTGGCTCAACCAAGTTTCGCAAATATACATACTTTGGTTGATACAACGACTTGGAATATAAATATATATTCTCAAATCTTATACCATTTGGATGCTCAATTAAAGACAGTAAAACATTAGTTTTGCCACAACCACTTGGTCCAACAACTAAAAACCTTCTGTTGCCACCAAAAAGATAGCCATGTTTTACATGTTTTTCCTCTGTAACCTCATCGTGGTTAGAAATAGGAAGAGAAAGTTTCTGCTTTTCAATCTTCATTAATAAAATGTTTTTAAAAATTTTTGGGGTATATATAGCCCAACTACTATATATATAAGAGAGGCACCATGAAAAAAAAGTTCCAACGAAGTATAAAAACAAAAGGACGTGGAATATTAAACAGACTTATAAATAAGCTTCCATTAGAACTACATCTTCCAGGATATTCATATTGTGGACCAGGAACTCGTTTACAACAAAGATTAGAGCGGGGAGATAAGGGAATCAATAAACTTGACAAGGCTTGTAAACAACACGATATTGCATACTCTACAAGTACTGATTTATCAACCAGACACAAGGCGGATCATATTTTAGAAAACAAAGCTTGGGATATTGTAAAATCTAAAGAGGCCCCTTTTGGACAGAAGGCAGCTGCTTGGTTTGTTACAACAGCTATGAAAGGAAAACGTAAAATGGGAATGGGTCTTAAGCGCAAAAAAGGTGGATCTCTTCGTAAAAAAATAAATAAGAAAAAAAGGATCATTAAAACACCAAAGAAAGGTGGATTCCTCCCCCTACTTCTCCCACTGATCGGTGCTTTATCTGCTGTTGGGGGCCTTGGTACTACTATTTACAAGACCATTGGAGATGCGAAAGCTAATCGAATTAGTCTTGAAGAACAAAAACGGCATAATCTAGCCATGGAACAGAAAGGCAAAGGATTATATCTAAGACCTTATAAGGGTTATGGATTATACTTGAAGCCTTATTCAAAAAACTAAATCTCCCTCATCATGCTTTAACAAGTACTGATATAATAAAGCATGGTAAAGCTCTTCCTTTGTTTAGAGGTGTGTATATGAGAAATAATATGCCAAAAAAAATTCATAAAAACGAGTGTGGTGTTATAAATTTAGATTCTAATCGTGGAGTCGGAACCCACTGGGTAGCTTACGCAAAATCTAAGTCTAACGTAATTTACTTTGATTCTTATGGAGACTTACCCCCTCCAAAAAGTGTAATAAAATATTTTTTAAGTAACGGAGATGTAAAAATATATTACAACTATGATAAAATCCAAAACGATTCATACAGGTGTGGTCATTACTCCTTGGATTTTCTATACAACTACTATAAATAGCAAACATTGATTGTTTACGTTTTAAAACAATGTCTTTTAACTTTACGCTTACTGGGAACGCTTCAAATCTGAGTTATAGTTTTAATCCTCCGATTTACCTTGAAGATGAATTTGATTACGAAATTGGGCTAACCAGTTTTTATAGTTTTAATAGTATTCCAAATATCGATGAAAACAATAACCTTTTCCTTTGGAATATACGAAATGTTACTTATACCTATAAATTACCAAAGGGGTCTTATGAATTAGATGATATTACAACACTTATAAAAGAAAACATGAAAAAGAGAGATAGTGACGCGACTATAGAAATTACTCCACAGTTATCATCCTCCAAAGTCATAATTAATAGTAATAGAGAAATTTCATTTCTTCCCGCGAATTCTATTGGGAAATTATTTGGATTTAAATCAGGGCTACTAGCAGCAAACCAGATACATATCTCAGACAATCCAGTGGAGATTTGGGGTGCAAACGCATTATGTATTGACTGTAGCATAGCATCAGGATCCTATTTAAACGGAAATCCAGTTCACATTATCCATCAGTTCTTTCCAACCGTACCAACTGGGTATAAAATAGTTGAGGTACCCCAAAATATTTTGTATTATCCAGTGAGTATTAAAACAATCTCGAACCTTACAGTAAAAATTATCAACCAAGCAGGTAAACTTGTTGACTTTGGAGGGGAGGAGGTTACTGTAAATCTACATCTTAGAAAACGTATATAATGGTTTTAGTTTTTTCTCGCGAACCAAAAACATATATAAAGAGATTACCTTCTAAAAAAATAACTCCATCTCTAGCAAAATCATATAAAAGGAGATTACCTTCTAAACAAATAACTCCATCTAATCGTCGCTTTCTGCAATCGTTAGGATTTAAAGTCTTGGTATAATGGAAATTCTTCATGTTACTGGTCAACCTTTTAATGATAACACTATTGAAGATTATCAGTTCCACACTTATCAACCCTATATTCCTGGAAAATTAGGATACAGTGATGAATGTCGTATTTCAATACAAGATTTAGATAGTTTAACGTTTCCAGCAAATAGTTATCTCTATATTGAGGGCAAATTAGCCACACATGACAATAAAATACCAACCAAAATAAAATTTATTAACAATAGTATAGCTTACTTGTTTCGTGAACTACGTTTTGAATTAAATGGGGTAATAATTGACTCAGTACGTGATGTAGGGTTAGTATCAAGTATTAAAAACTATTTTAGCCTTAACGAAAATCAAAGCTTGCTATTGGAAAATGCTGGTTGGTTTCCAAAGATGAGTAGAATGGAAAATAATAGTGAAGTCCCTAAAAACAATATTTTGGTGGATTCAAATGGAAACTTTAATGTGTGTATACCTTTGAGATTATTATCCGGATTCTTTGAAGATTTTAGAAAAATTATTATGAACATGAAACAAGAATTGATACTGATTCGATCAAATGATGATATTGATGCAGTAGTAAGCGAAGATGAGACTGAGCGTCCGAAAATTGACATTACTAAATTATATTGGGAGGTACCACATGTAACTCCTAGTATTCGAGAACAGTTGCGACTAAACAAAATTTCACATACAAACCAAGAACTACCTATTAAATTTCGAAGTTGGCAAATGATTGAATATCCTGCTCTAAATAACTCTACACGTCACACATGGTCAGTGCGGACTAGTACCAAAATAGAAACTCCACGACACATTGTTGTTGCTTTTCAAAATAACAGAAAATCAAAATTAACAAAAGATATGAGTAAATTTGATCATTGCACTTTAAAGAATATTAAAGTGTTTTTAAATTCTGAGAGGTATCCCTATAATGATCTTCAACTAGATTTTAAGACTAATAGGTTTGCCAAACTATATGAAATGTTTGCCAATTTCCAGGAAAGTTATTATCACATGACCTTAAACCAACCCATATTTAATCCAATTGACTTTAAAACAATTGCTCCACTTATACACATTGACTGCTCTCGTCAAAAAGAAGTAATTCAATCCGGATCTGTTGTGCTTCGTATAGAATTTGAGACCGATGAACCAACAATGTCTGATATCTCAGCCTATTGTCTAATACTTCACGAGAAAGAATTCACATATAACCCTTTAACAAAAATTGTGAAACAATTGTAAATTATTTAAATTATACAAGACAGGTGAATGCAAATTAGGGAGCAACTGAAAATTAGGGAGCACATTTTAAATAGGGAGCAGCTGTATGCAAAGAGCATGTGTTTTACAGGTGTTGTAAAATTGTATCTAATGAAAGACTTTCCGTATGAGGACAGATGTATAATATATAAGGGTCAGGTGCTAATTATGGCATTATATGCAAAACTCTCTCATGCGCATGACTGAAAATTCTTTTAAAAATACAAATTATGCACTACACAAACTCAGTCTTTAAACATGAGCTTAGTAGTAGATGTCCAAGGTTTTATAATCGAAAAAAATAAGTTTATCGTGAAAGAGTTTGCAAGTTATGATGGTCAAAAAATTAGTCATTTCTTTTTTAAACCACCATATCCGATACGATTATTGGGTTCTGAATATTATAATCAAGCTGTTTGGTTGATGAATAACTATCATGGATTGGACTGGAATCATGGATTTACTCCAGTACACCAGTTCCATAATATTATCCAACATTTGACAAGAGACGTTAATGCGGTTTATGTTAAGGGGCGAGAAAAGTCACTGTACATCAAAAAGTATAGTCTATCCCCAGTTTTGGAGTTTGATGAACAACCAGCTCTGCAGAAAATGGAGCCAAGATGTCCATATCATTCAAACAGTGGGAGTGTTTGTGCTTTAAGTAATGTATTTCAACTTTATGATACTTTTATAATGAAATAAATTTTTTTATATATATTTTGTTTTATTAATAAAAACCTTATTAAAAAAATAGTACTTTATTCAATAACGATTACATGTTACAATTTATATTTTTAAGTGCAAGTTTACACAAATGACAACTGGATTGAGCTGGGGCGGATCCTTCTAACTCTGTTCTCCACTCCGGACGATTAAAATGAACGAAACATGGGAGACGAGTTTGAACTTCAAAATCCTGGCAAAATTTCGTGGGTAGTATAGACCATGAAAGGAGAAGTTCAATTGGGTCTACAAATTTTCTTACGTAGGCTAGGCTAAAATATTCCAATTCTGTGGTCGTGAACTTGTACAACGGTTTTTTTGGATGCTCTGCCATTATGCGAGACCGGAGGCAACAATCCATCTTTAGTAAATCGGTTAATGTTCTTAAACACCAAGTCTATCCACTTTTGTTCTTCAGATCTGGACAGAAAGAATAATCTGTTATCTGCTTCTGATTTTGGTGTGTAAACTTTTCCACTACGCAAGCGCATCACTCAAACACAGCTTTGAAAACTGTTTAAACATAAGTTGTTTATGTTCGTATTCACTTTTCAACTGGTTAATACGATTATTTATATGATTGATATATCTCTGACTTTTGTAAAATAGAATATCACGTTTTATCCTTTTAATGCGTATACTAAACTGATTAAGCCGTTCACGAAACCTTCTTGAGTACATACTGTTTAAATTAATGACGGTACTTCCTTATATCCTTCCTACCCCCATTGATACCGGTTGCAGATGTGTTGTTCATTGCCCCCCTCCCCCACTACTAATAATATATTGACAATGGCAGGTAAGGTCTGTTAGCTCCCAGTCGTTGAGTCATTCCTGTTGAAACTTGTTAAATCCAGTTTGTTGAGAGTTTAATTATGTGTTCAAATATAAGAAACGAGAAGAACATACCATATGATGACGAGTGGAAAACATTTTCAAGACCTCCTTTTTATATTGTACAACAAAAGATTTGTCTCGTTTGTCGTAAAATGTCTGGGACTAGACTTATTCCAAGAAACTTAATATTTAAAGGATGGAAATTGGTATTTGAATTTTGTGCATTTTGTAGTGACACTAGACCTATGGGACTATCTCATCGTTTTGTAGGTTATCGTGATGGATTATTGGAATCCCCACCACATAAATGGGACTCCCCTCGACCAGAGTTAGATTTACTATAAATAGATGTTAAATTCTAAATAGCTATTATTATGATGGTATCATTAAACTTTATTGTTTTACAAGCAATTTTGGGAAATTTGCTCTTAATTCAAGAACCAATCAATGTCAGAGAAACTTTTGTGTGTTTTGATAGTAATGGTGCACTAAATGATACGTGGCCGTCAAAATGGAGAAGAATAAAATCATATCCGGAAAACAATTTTTTACCAACTTTACAAGCTGAAATACCTTTAAACAGCACCAAATATAAATTGCGTTTTAGACATTTTAGTGAAAAAATTACTGATTCCGGGTGGTTGGAACTTTATAATGGAATACCTAAGAAGGATACAGTCATACCTCCAATATTTTATTATATAGCTATATGTTCAACTTTCTCAATAGTTTCTTTATTAATAGAATTGTTTAAAGTTTTAAATAAAAAAATATGTCAATATACAAGTGTTTTATTGATACATAAAAATATACATATACAATCCTTAAATATAATCACAGATAAAACTATTTATAAGTATGAGTCATAATGGAAAGGTGCAACTTGCAACAATTCCTTATTGGGGATATTATCTAAATCAACTAATGTAGGAGCATCTATCATCTCATTCGCGAAAAATAAAAGGTCATCTATATTACCTTTATGCCGATTAATTAATAAATGGCCCCAAGCCAAAGTAGAGACATCACCAGGAATAACATATCTTTTATCGTCACGGGATGTTAGTGATACCTTATTTCGCAGTTCGGTATAAACAGTATGCATTTCCGACCTAAAAAAATACATTTTTCTAAAGATGGTTTCTTTGTTTTGAATAACTCTTACGTAATCATTTAAATGTAGTTGGTTTTTAACAACATGTCTGGAAACACCTTTCGCTTTTTTCACAATTGTATCAGCCTCAATACAATAAGCTTTAGCTCCAGTACCGTAGAATGCTTTAATGGTGGTGTTTGGAAATTCATTTTTCATCTTTCCAAGAATAGACTTTGTCTTGTCTACCCCATGTTGATTATTTTCCGAATAATTAGATGTATCAAAGTAACGTAGATTTTTGTTCATATCATCATAAAAGTTTGGTGTTTGTACTTCTAGAACGAGTGAATCTGTATCAGTATACAGAAGATTAACATTATTGCGGTACTTGTTTTTAATATATCCTTAGAAAAAATCATATATGAATGTCTTAGATACATCTAGAATAGAAAAACCAACGAAAATAGGTTTATCATAAATAATTTTGGTTTTATTTAAATGAATTGCAACTAAATTTTCGTTAAATACTGATAATGAGTTGAATTCTGGTTTGGCAATTAAAGATTTTGCTCCAACCCTTCCCTTGCTATTTTCATAATGAGATAACAAAAAAATTTCCTTTCTTTTTTCAATAGACTCTAGGGATTTCCCAAACACAGCGTTGACGAGAAGCTTAAAAAGGTCACGGTGGAATTCATTTTTGGCGTTGTTTCGAAGAAAAGTATTTAGATCAATATATTTTTTTAACCAAAGGGATTGGGAGAATTCTAGGATTCTGTGCACCTTTTCTAACTTTAATTTGTACTGTATACATTGTTTTAAATTTCTATAATGTATAACATATTTTTTTTTATCGTATAAATTAGGAATCAGTTTTTTGTATTTACTTTTAGGTGGTACTATTGATTCGGGGCAAAATGGAAGATCGTTATGTTGTTCGTGAATATTGGGTGGGTAATGCAAATCTACTTCCAACACATAGCCCTTTTCACCATCATCATCAATAGTAAAAATATTAAATTGGTCAATTTCCTGATCATTTAACCATCTAAAATTTCCCCAAGGAAGAGGTTGACTCATGGCTGCGCCGTAAAGATTGGTGGCATCTAGATACATTATGTATGTTTCCGGTTTTGTTGGATCAAAATTATTTAAAAATCTATTGTTTGCAATACCCATTCGTTTCGTACAGGTAGCCACACCTCCTCTGATCCCTTTTTTAAAAAAATGTACCATATCAACATCCGTTAAAAGTTGAAGCTCAATATCGGTATATTTTAACATGGCATCCCATGTTAGAGATGGGGCTGTAACATAATGTGCAGGATCCAGTTTATATTCTTTGAGACATACCTTTCTAAAATTTTCAAATATGTCAGCTAGTAGAAGTACATCTGATTTTAAATATAACATTCCATAATCCCCCATAGATTGGCAGTTAAAATGATCCCAGACCTCCTGTGCTCTGTTATAATCTTCTGTAGTAATATGTTCTCCCCTTAAATTATCATAAAATTTTTCTTTAGGTGGTAGATGTTTTTCTTCTAATTTGATATAACTATCAATATATGTATATGGAAATACACCTTTACGGCGCATTAAACCAAACTCTTTTTCACCTGGGAAATATTTCCTTATTTCATTGCATTGACTAGACTCTAATGTTTGGCTTAATTTATCTAAAGACTTTGCTAAAAATCTAAATGAATCAACAAACCTCAATTTTAAATAAACATTATGTTTTTTTGAATCATCACTCTTGTGTACTAGAACAGATTTTGAAAATGTAATATACTTTTCTTTAGTTTGCGCAATAGCGGATAAATACTCTTTATTAGTTGTTAATTCCTTAATAAACATGTGGCAATCATAATTTGTCAAATTATGAAAAAAAATTGGAATAAAATTAGGTACCTTAAAATTTAAGTTGCAGGAGTTGTGTGCTGCACCTCGGTATAATCCTGTAAGATGGCAATGATCTTGAACTCTTTTGTCGAACGAGGAAAATGATTTCTGGCAAATAGAGCATTTGATGGCATTCTGAAAATTCTGGTTTTCTTCACTAGTCAAAGACACCATTGGTTTAATATGCTTTAGATGGTTCTGGTATAAATTAATAGCTAAAGCATCTAACTTTTGAACAAACACTTTAGCAGCGTCCTTACCCTGATATGTTTCCAATCTTGATAAGGAATCATCATAATTACACTTGAGATAAAATGCAAATGCATAAGGGATGTGTTCGGCGACTTTGATTGTGTAGGATTGTCCATCTGATGGATTACAATGGTGTATTGGCTTAAGAATCGACTCAAAGTCAGCATAAATTACAAACGGGTGTTGGCTTGTCTTTTCAATATTGATAAATTTTAGAATATTGGATGGGAGAGTTTCACCACACTTGTTAACTCTTAATTCACTAGTTGGGAGTATTGTAGAGATGTGTAAACAATCATTTTCTTGGTGATTTTTCAGCTTTTCAAGGGTTGGAAAAGTTTGAAGACACCCATCACAGAAATATTGTTTTCCATCATATTTTGTCTTTTGAGTTTTTACTAAGCGATACAAGTCTGTTATGAGACAATAATGGCTTTGATTACTATCGCTTATTAATAACAGATTAACATGTGTAGGTTTATGGTGTTGAGTATAGTACAGTGGTCCTACAATTTCATATTGCATCTTGTTTTCTTTAAAATATGATTGAAGACCATACACGTTAACTGATATATTGTTTAAAATCTCGAACTTGTTAATGTCCTTTAACTTAACCGGAAACCCGATACCATTAAAGTTTAGAAGTGTGTCACAAGGAGGGTATGACTCTGGTTTCGTGGGGTCACCATTACTAGGAAATATTCCGGCTATAACACAATAAGCAAAACACTTGCTATCTTTGTTTTGAATATTTAAGATTGCACCTTTCCTTTTAATCTGTGATGGAAGATTAATATATGATGACGCAGAAATGGTACTGAATTTGTTAATGTTGACATCTAAAAATAGAATTTCCTGAAGTGCCCAGTTGGAATCTTTCTCCTGGAACTCGGATGCTTGTGTTAATATCGCTTCAGAAAAGTCATTATACATGTCGGATATGTCACTACTCAAAGTGAAGATTTTATTAGATGTATTCATTGACTTAATATCTGAAATCTCATTCTCGGGTTTGTAAAACATCGCAAATAGTTCACAGTTAACTTTAAGAGCCGTGTGTTGATGAAGATATTCATTGAGAATTCGAGTTACTTTTGGTTTAATCTCATTCATAAAACCGGAATAGTTGATTTTGCTTGATTCACTCATAAACCGGTATGATGCTATTCTATTTTTAAATGCATGTGTCAGTTTAGTAACACCACTTTCGAGCACTTCAATACCTATTGGTCTTAGTCTCTTTCTAGGAATCGGGCAAGCGGCATCACACGAACTAACTTGATGTCTTTGTAAATCTCCATTTCGTGTAAAAGTCTTTCCGCACTTCTCACACAAATGTGCACTTAAGTGACTGTTTTGGCATACAGTTACATGACGCCGTAAATTGTATAAGCGAATAAACGTTTTACCGCACGCACATTGATTCATTTTTAAGGTTAAAAACAAAACTGATCATACCCAATAAACGTTCACCTCTTAAATACCCCTACCTACCGTTACACTCACGTGTTAATTAGTAAGAAGTTAATGTGTGACAGCTGTGACATTTAATGAACCAGCTCACAGTTGTGCGAAACAGGTGTGTGCCAGCTGTAACATTTAATGAGCCAGCTCGCAGTTGTGCGACACAAATGTGGAAAGCTGAAATATTTAATGAGGCAGCGTGCAATTTTATGCAATCGACTAACACCTGAGCCCATTATTTCACCTGCAGACGATCTTGGATTTCCAAAAAAGGTGGTATATAATGTATTTAAATACTATATTGCAAGCACTCATGAATTTTAGATGTGTAACACCTACATTAGTTAACGGATTAATTTCACCGCCATCACTACAAGAGTTAACAGCTAACCATATATTCTGGATAGTAAAGGATAGTGATTTTACTAAGATAGGAGTTCAAACTAGTGAAGGAAAAAAAGTTTTTGTGATTCCGGACGATATTTTAAACGTTATTAACATAAATTGTGTAAGTGAGCTTAAAAAACAAATTATAAAAAACAATGGCGGATTTTATTGACCAAGATATAGAAAATGATGTGGATACGAAAGTAAAACGTATTGAAGATATTAAGCCTATTCAGTTTCTGAACGAATATACTTCTGGAATGGTTTGTCTAACACAATTTATTTATTATGTGAATAACGAACGATTATGTTGCAATTGCTGTGCTGCCATGATTTTGGATGATAGTAATATTGAAACACCTCGTCTAATAACTGAACATGTTTCAGGCAAAATATTCGATTTGGAGACATTAGCATTTAGATGTCAAATGTGTAAGCGCCCTCTTTGGACTTTTTCAGTAATTCGACATTGTAACTTTTGTACAAAAAAGTAAATAAAATTTTTTAATAATTTAGCTTTACTAAGTTATAAAATATACAATAATACCAATAGGTGTATAAGTAATAATTGGTATGATTTTATATTAAAAACGGGAAAATAATATACTATATATATATATATATATATATATATATATATATATATATATATATATATATATATATATATATATATATATATATGCGAGACAGAGACAGGAATCTAAAAGTATTTTATTACTACCTGTTAGTTAGACAACTACAAAGGCATTCCAGTGTCAAACTCAGCCTGTAGAATATACGGAAAAGTGAGGTAGAATATAAAATGAATACAAAGATATATAAGTCGCAGAACAAGCGGGATTTAGTGCAGGAAGATCAACTATTGACCATCTATTCTGCCTTACACAGACTATTAATACCTATTCTCTGCCTACACATAGAGGAAAAAAGCTGGAGTTAACTAGGAAATATATTTGTTATATCTGGACTTGAGAAAGGCGTATCTCACAAAACAAGTATGGGAAGCATTGGAGAAAGCAAATATAAACAGGAGTTTAATACGAGCAACGAAACAAGTGTATCCTAACTCTAAGGCAAGGGAGAAGATTGGAAACAGCCTATCTAAGGGATTCCAAACCAGCAAGGGTTTTAAACAGGGCTGTTGTATCTCACCGACATTATTTAAAATTTACTTCGAACAAAACGAAAAGTTTATAACCAGTGTGTTTTGCCCGTACAGACTTGGAAGCAGAGACTTTAAAACTGATGCAAAAATCCTGCAACAAACTCCTCACAACAAACCATGGAACGTGCAATATTGGACGTGAGCCTTCGAGACCACATAACAAACCTCCAAATCAGGAGTTCAAGATGTTATCGAAAGAATCATGACTCTTAAGTGGAACTGGGTACTTAGCTAGAGCACAAGATGGAAGAAGGCGAGGACGACCACCGACTAGATGGACGGAGGACGTAAAAAGAGTATACGGAAAACTGGTTGTCTCTACTGAAGGAACTTAGGGAGGCCTATGTCTAGCAGTGGACGCGATTGGTTGATTGATGATGGGTATATGAACATTATTGTTTGCAGATGAGCAACTAGTAATAGCACAAGAGTATGAAGATATTGAATATATGAGAAGGAAATTAATACAGGAATATAAAAAATGGGTGCTTGAAATAAACATAAGAAAGATATATGTGTTAATGGGATACAGCAGGACATCACATTGGAAGATTGAGAAATAATCAGATTTTGCGAAACATATAAGTATCTGGGTATGATCATCACAAAAGAAGGCATGTAAAAAATGCAACAAATAAGGAAGAAAAGCGATATCTTTTTTAAATAGTATACTTTTGGGACTATTCAATAACAAGTTATAAGAAACGTAGAATATATTACACACTTATTAAAAGTATAATCACCCACAGCAGTGAAGAATGGCAGATAAAGAAACGATACAAGAGAAAACTTGTGGCAATAAAAATGGATTTTTGGAGACGTTCGGCAGGGAAATTGAGATTGGATAGAGTTACTAACAATAGAATAAAAGAAATCATGAAAGTAAATCACATAATAGTAGAAGAGATTGGTACCCAACAACTAATATGGTATGGACATGACCAAAGAATGCCCAAAGATCGACTTTCGAAACAAATCCTAACTTGTCAACCTCATAATAAAAGGTAAAGGAACGTCGCATTGGTTGTAGAGAAGACATAAGCCGAGAAATGAGAGATAATGTTTTGAGATGTGTAATGAGGGGAAAGCGTTTTAAACCGAGAATATATACAAATAAAGTAAAAAACTGTTTTAAATATAAAATTTATTAATATTAAGCTATATTTGGTTATAAAATATACAATAATACCTAATTTAATTTACTTATTATATACAGCTTATGGCATTTTTTTATATTCAGATTTTATACTGTTTTCTTCAGAAATTATATTTACCATTATTCTGTTTGTGAAAGTCTTACAAAGCTCAACGAGCTTTTACACTTCTTACCAACAGGTGGCGTACACCACTATTTTTTCTTTAAAAAGAAAAGAGTTTAAGTGCAATTGTTGTTTAAAAGTTTTTCCCAAAGTTGAAATCCAACTTTGGGAAGAACTGTTAAACAAATTCTTGTTTAAAATCATTGAAATTTTTTATTTGGCAACGAATATAAACGGTACAAAGTGTATATAGTTTATGGGAACTACACACAAGAAAAATTAATTCTAAATTAATAGCTCTATCTTTAAAAATATTAACCAATGTAGAGCACAATTATTATTATTAGAATAAAATCGGTTAATCTTTTAAAGATTTTATATGATTTTTGACTTTATTTAGATTTTGTTTTAATTTTTCGTTTTCTAACTGTATTTTATTCAATTTTCTATTTATTGCTATTAATTTTAAATTATTTTTTTTACCTTTAATTAAAATTTTTTTTGTGTGTGTTTTGCTATCGATTCCTTTTCGTTTATTTCTATAACTTTTTTAATTATTGGTTCCATTATTAAATTGTATTGATCTTCGTTAAAAGAATCACTACTTGCTTCATTCTCACCCTTATCAAGTTTATTCCTATTTTGTCCCTGTTCTGCCTCACTGCACTCGTCACTTTCACTGTCCAATTTATCCATTTCTGTAGCACTGTAATCCATTTCTGCACCACTGTAATCCAAAATATTGTCTTTTTCTTCAACACTGTAATCCATTTCTGTAGCACTGTAATCCATTTCTGTAGCACTGTAATCCAAAAGATTGATTTTTTCTTTAATACTATCCACATCGTCGATAACACTAGTACGCTCAATCACCACATCTGATCTTCTATTTCACTTTCCGAAATGTTTTCATATTTAACTTGGGCATTACTTTGCCCATTAAAAAAGAAAAGAGTTCAACTTTAAGTACAATTTTTGTTAAAAAGTACTTTCCAAAGTTGAAATTCAAATATTATTAAAATTTTTATCCGGGAACCAATATAAGCGGTACAAAGTAAATATAGATATATTGATATAGTTTATAAAAATAAATAAAAAGGAACTAAACGCAAGAAAAATTGATTCCAAATTAATAGCACTATCTTTAAAAATATTAACTAATTTTATTCTAATCGATAATTGTGCACTACATCGGTTAATCTTTTTAAAGATTTTATATGATTTTTTACTTTATTTAAGTTTTGTTTTAATTTTTCGTTTTCTAACTTTATTTTACTCAATTTTCTATTTATTGCTATTAATTTTAGATTATTTTTTTTACCTTTAATTCCAATTTTTTTTTTTTGTGTTTTGCTATTGATTCCTTTTCGTTTATTTCTATAACTTTTTTAATTAATGGTTCCATTATTAAATTATATTGATCTTCGTTAAAAGAATCACTACTTGCTTCATTCTCACCCTTATCAAGTTTATTCCTATTTTGTCCCTGTTCTGAATCACTGCACTCGTCACCTTCACTGTCCGATTTATTCATTGCTGTAGCACTGTAATCCATTTCTGCACCACTGTAATCCAAAATATTGTCTTTTTCTTCAACACTATCTACATCCTCGATAACACTAGTACGCTCATTTACCGCATCACTTATCTGATCTTCTTCAGTTTCCGAAATGTTTTCGTATTTAACTTGGGCATTACTTTGCCCAAAAAACTCAGACCCTACAATGGGCTTGACCGTTGATGGGTCACCAACAAAAACTATAGAGCCGGATGAATTTGATTCATCATTGCACATTTTAATATTTTTTCGGCCGATTTGCGACATAATGTTTAATTCGGAAGAAAACTGTATTCGATCTGAATATAAGGAATGCCTTACTCATACTGTATAAGTTATTTATACTGTATTCTTCCACCACAAAACCCCCAAAAATTCAAAAAGTTAGAAAGTATATTCTTGATAGCAAAGCCTTATGCGACTTTCGATTATTTATTGATTGGTTTAAGCCATGTGTGCTAAATATTTTTTGCAGAGAAAGTAGTTCTGCCTCCAATTCACTTGTAAAATAATTGTGGTCTTTAAAAAGCTGCAAGCGCATTATGTTATTAAAAGTGAAAATGCATAAATAAGGCCAATTATTATAGGTCCGGCAGATGGAAATACATTGTATGTAATATATGTTATTGATAAAAACGCATTATGTGACTTTCGATTATTTATTAATTGGTTTAAACCACGGGTGCTGAATATTTTTCCAGAGAAAGTATGCCTACAATTCACCTGTAAAGTAATTATGGTCTTTAAAAACATGCAGGGGCATTATATTCTTAAAAGTGAAAATGCAAAATAAAGGTCAATTAAGGTCCGGCAGATGGAAATACATTGTATGTAATGAAACTACTTTCAATTAAGCTTATTAACTTTCTACAGGTGATAATTGACCAATATTTATTATCTTCGTTTGAACTGCATATGTTGTTTTGAGGTAAAATAAAAATATACACTGAAAAAACTGTTTGTTATATTTATTTCGTATAATAAATAAGTTAGTTTTCATCATGTTACTAACAAAAAAAATCATTACATTTTAAAATTATAAACAATACTTGTCACTTTGTTCAAACTCTCAATTTTAAAATTTAAAATTTCTAACTCTGTTTGAATTTTACGTCGTTTAGAACATATCTCTTGTAATTCGAAATTCGCTTGTGTTTCTCGTTTAACACACAAACTCAACTTATTTTCTAATTTTATTTTTAACTGCATTTTCTCAGACAATATCTCACTATTCACTTTCACCAGCTTTTTTATAATTGGTTTTAGTTTTTTTTCATAGGTTTCGTTTTTTGATTCGTAGCTAGTTATTTCATCCATGGCACTATTCATATCTACATCGTTGATTAGGTCTTCGTGGCTTCCACCTTCTTGCGATGATTCGTCTATTTCCCCATACAGATTTGTTTGCGATGATTTGTCTTCTTCTTCGTTACTTCCAAAAAGATTTGTCTGTATTTCTTTAGGACTTCCATCAAGTTTATACATTTCCCGCTCTATTTCGTCATCACTTTCGAGCTCTTTTTTGACAACTGGCACTAATTTCTTTGCAGCTCTTTTGTAACCGATCGGTTTTACTTTACTTAGATCGTCGAAAAATACTAGCGAATTAGAACTCGAATTCAAACTATAGTTTGGACTTAACTTATTGTCGCTAATGATTTTAATATTTTTCTTAGCTAGTGACATGATGATGCTAAAAAATGAACTGACAAAACTAACTGAAACTATGTATTTATATCCTTCATACAATTGGGGGGTATGATGAGGAAAAGATGTGCACAAACGGCTAACAGATCAGGTTGCCAACAGCTGCGCGAAACATGTCCGAAACACAGCTACGGGGAACAGGTGCGCCAAACCGTTGTGCTCCGGTGCGCAAACAGGTACGCAAACAGGTGCGGAACAGGTGATTGACAGGTGACGTGCTCGTGCTCCGCTGCTCATCCGCTATTTCCACCCTACACATTTTACAGGAGAGACAAAAAACTGATTACTTTTTTTAATAAGGCGTTCCCGTTTTGGTGTTAGCGATATAAAACATTATAATTGCACCTATTTTTAATGCTGTGCAAGTACACTAAATTGGATTTGATTTTTCAAAAAAAAATTGACTTACGAGGTTTTGTTGTATTTTTTTAAATCATTTTTCAACTTGCGATGTTTTGACATGAAAAGTATTATCTGGTTAAGGATTTTAATACAATATTTTGTGTAATTAGATGATTAAAAAATATTAATAAAACAATACGAACACAACTAAAAACTTTATTCCGCAGAAATACAAAAAAAATAAAAAAAAGTTTGAGTTAGTGAGATAAGTTGTCGTAGAATAGCCTAAAATCTTCTGGAATATGTTTTTTTTTAATTCTTGAAGGTGTTTAAATTTATCAGGCTTAATTTTTGGAGGAGCGTTATACAATTGGGGTATATCCAAATTATCTTGAATTGCTCTTGTACGCCTTGGTAATGGTGTCCAATGGTCCTGGTATAATAATTTATACTCAATCGCACCATCACAACGGTATGCCAGTGCTCTGAGATCAGTTACTTTAGGATCTCCCTTTGTATTGCCACGATGAATTGCAGAAAATGTTTTGATTACCGAGTAATCTTAAAAAAAAGGAATAATTTAAGTAGTCAACTTCATAAGGATCTTTTGCCTTAGCACACCTACAAATGTCAACATAGCATCCCGGTACATACACGACACGATTTCTAAGTTTACGCTTAATACACGCGTTAAATCGAGTCATACTGCATTTGAGTATGACCCTTTTCTAGATAATATTGAAATATTTCAACACCTGATGTTCTTGATAAGTAAGAAAGAGCATTCGAAAGTGTAACGTTTCGAGTTTTGGTGGCAGCATCCGTCGCTGAAGCAAACAACGGATTTAGTAGCCGGAGATACATTTCTTTTAATATAATCTTTGATAATGGAAGTTAACTGATTTGCTTCAACCCCACCTGAACCTTCATGCCATACATAGCAATGTTCTTTGCCAGTGGACACATTATAGAAGCTATAGTTGTGAACATTTAGCTTCATTTTATAATATGCAGCTAATACTTGTAATCTTGGTGCTGTTAATATTGCCTGTGCATCCATTGTTAAAACAAATTTACTGTTGTCCTTAGTAGCCTCTTCTTTTAGTTTTTCTTTTTCAGCACGAGCTAAATTTTTTTTCTCCAAATGCTGCTGAAACTGTTCATCATTTATTTTGCCGACATAATGCCCAGTGCAAGTGTCGCACTGATCTTTCCTAAAAAATAAAAATTCTTGTAATAAAAAAAACGTTTTCTATTGTTCTGTATGCTTAACTTACTTTGGCTTAAATAAGCCTACACGTTGCTTATCGAGCTCCTAACGAAAAGTTGTATTATTCAGTTTGGCTATATTTGCACCCACACATTCATTGGTATAAAATTTGTATAGTTCGTTAACACTGGTCCACTGTGTATCTAAATACAATTTATTAGTGTCTTTCCTACAGTAGTGGTTCTCCATTTTTGGAATTTTCTCTAAAAACTTCATTAGGAAGGCTTTATCTTCGGAGATCCTGCCTTTTCTTAAACTGTGTGTAGTTTGAACTGCAATGTTTTATTCTCCTTGACTAATCCAATTTTGCACACTCCATTCGCCTATACCTAATGTTTGCAGAAACATTTTTTTGCATACCCGTTTTCGAGAGTTAGTTTTCTTAAGGAAAAAATATACGAAGTACTTCGTTGCTTTTCTGGAGTAACTGAAATGCAATGAAGGTTTGTAAAATGTGATTTACAGAAGCAAATTTTTATAAATACCTGTTTGATGATACTTTACCGGTTCTTTATCTACAAGGCTGGTAACATAAATTTTCTTCTAATTCCAGTCCAAATTTTTCCAAAACATATTGGAATTATTTTTTTTGTCGTTGTCTTCAAAAATATTGCAGAAAATTTTTAGAGATCTTTGCAAATTCTTACATTGACATATAGGTCCCATCTTTCGCTCGTCTCGTTTAATTTTTTTATACTTGTTGTCATATAAATAATAAAAATATAAAAAAAGGCATAAAATCACTTATCCATCTGTATCAGCTTGCAACACTAAATTCAAAATTTTTTTCCACGACTACAAGACATATTATTCAAAACAAAACAACAAAACTGCGTTTATTCACAAGAGTGAAACACAAAACCTAAAGAAATACTCTTGCCGCATTCCGGTAAAACCTCGCAACATTGTATTACTACATAAAATATCCGAGCAAATGTAAATATAAAAAACTCGTAAGTCCTACTTAATAGGTTTTTGCTTTACCCTTTTTGCTTAGAGTTTTTACCAGTTTTTGATAGATGACACTAGAGGACTTAATGTTGACATAGACTTATGAGAATTTGCGGTTTAATAGATAGCAATATATAAAAATTATTGGTAAATTAATCCCAAAACTGGAAAATTTGACTTAAGAGATTTTGCACTTTAGCCATCGATATATAATGTCGGTTTATAACGTCTTCGACGTCTTCCGATTTCAGATCTCCATCTCATTCTGTCGTTCCATAGATCGTCCTCCAATTCTCTTTCCCTGATTTCTTTATCAACTCCTTCTCTCCAACTTCTTCTAGGCCTTCCTGGTCTCCGACTACCTCTTGGTTCTCATTCAAGAATTTGCCTCGGTATTCTATTCTCCAGCATTCTCCTTACGTGTCTGTACCATCTAAGTTGTGGCGTTTTGATGTCATCAACAATATTATGTGTAACCCCCATGATTTCTCGGACTCTCTCGTTTGTTATTCTGTCGCGTCTAGAGATTCCCGCCAAGCGGCGACAGAAGTCCATTTCTGTTGCTCTAAGCATTTTCTCTCTTCTCTCTTTTAGGGGCCACACTTCGCATCCATATGTTGTGATACGTTTTATTATGATCTTGTATATTATATAGAGGACAAACAATTATTGAATAATTTAACAGCAACATCTGAAAGTTTAAATGTTACCCTATTAGGTATTTTAATTTAAAACTTAAACTTTATCTTTATCTATCTCGTCGACTCTGCTACGTATAAAAAGAAGTACGGTGGTGTAACAGAATCTACTAATTGTACTAGGATTTTGAATTAAGTAGGTAAGTTGTAACAACATGCGTATTTAAGATGCGTTTTACCATTCAAATGTAGTCAACAAAAATTATCAGTGGCGTTTCATCAAGCCATCGTAAAAGCATTGTCTACATCAAAAATTAATTTCTTTAGATTATTTATTTAAAAAAATTAAAATAGATAACAAGGTTCTTTTAAATAATTTTAATTAATTTTTAAATAACAAATATATCGATGTTAGTACAAATGATTTATAGTTTAGTCATAAATAGGTCCCTACCGTATTTTAGAAAGATTAATAAATATATGGACAAATAATTCAACAATGATAATTATTTTGTGATGTAAATTACTGGTATTTTAATTAATTTTTACCGAACCTAACACCAATAATAAAATATAGAAAATTCATAGTGGTTTGTAATAACATCGCCATTTGAACAGCGCGAATGTTATATGTCAATTTCTTACAAGCGACGTGCACTCTTATTTCAGGGCAATTTATTCAATTGTATTCAACTGGTTTTCGAGTAATTCCTTATTATTCCTTATTAGTGAAAGAAACGCCTTTAATTTGCAGTGTTAGTAACCTTGGACAGTGGGAATATTGTTTCAGGGCCGTCAAATTAGAGTAATTCACAATCAGTAAGTGAGTGGGTTACATTAGTGAGTCTGTCGTATTTCGGGAGTAATTGACAATTTCTTTTTTAATTGAAATGAGGTTGAATACTCGAATAAATGAACTTTAAAAAATAAGGCTATTATCGAGCACAAGTTAATTAAATCTAGCCCAAGTACTTTCGCTTAAAATAGCATCTTCAGGGGCATCTGAAATAAGCCAAGAAAACGTTTTTTATATGAAGGAAATTAGTTAACTTCGATAAAAAAATCGAAGTTAATGGATGAAAAAAAGTTTTTGTGATTAACGTTTTAGACTTACTTCGTCAAAATGTAAACTATCCGGCAAGCGTAGAATGTGGAAACATTAATAATGACATAAAATTGTACAAAACACTACACTAAAATGAGGACAAACAGTTTAAAATTACTTAAAGATTCTACGCTACATTCTTTGTCAGTATCTGGAGGGATAATGATCTAAGCGGAAATGATACGGTGACATGTGACATATGACAACTTTTATAGGCAGTCAAAGTTATGGATCTGTGATCAGCACATATTAAAATTATGTCTTAAGTTGTCATTGGCCAGAGGTCCAACTAGAACTACTACTGAAAAAATCAGCTGATAAAGTATGACATATGGAATATTTTGTTTTAAACTAGATTGCATAATCCAGATCTCACACTCACACCCGTCTATAATAATAAGGTTGTAGGTTTAAGGCTAAATGAAGTGTACATAAAGTGTGAATGAAATAAATAGACCAAACGATCTAGTGCACAGTGGGTAGTTGACTACAATAAAATGGTCTACCAGGCACTGTCAATACTGCAAAACGAGAAGAAAATTGACTATGAAATTGAAATATTAATATTAAATCAGAATTGAAAGCAGTGTGTAAATGGGTATAGTTCAAGTAGTTCAGTTAAACCTCAAGCCAATGGGGGAACTATAAAACTAATATGTAATGGCATTAATAAAGACCAACTGACCAACAGGTGTTGAAATATAAAACTGTGGAATTATTATATGTAGATTATGCAGATGTATGAAGAGTGAAATCAACGCCAACTGTGGATCAATTGAATCTGAGCAAGCTAGTTGTGTAAATTGTTAAATACAATAGTAATGCTGAACAAAGCCTAAAATTGGTAGATTCTTAATGTATAAACTCAGTGCAGGAAGTCTAGACAGCTAAGCTGGGTCCACTACGAGGTGAAGCTTTAATAAAGTTTTTAAAAATAGGTTTAAATTTAGTACAGTTTAAATTGTCTTAATACTCAAATTAATTATTACATGTTATAATTTAACTAATTTCCTTCATCTAAAAAACGTTTTTTTGGCTTATTTCAGATGCCTCTGAAGATGTTATTTTAAGCGAAAGTACTTGGGCTAGATTTAATTAACTTATAACTTGGGCTGCTCGATAATAGCCTTATTTTTCAAAGTAAATTTCTTTTTGGGCAGTCTTCATTTGAAGCTCGCGATTAATGTATACATTGGGCATGTACCAAGGTATATTTGTGATAATGCGGAAAGTCTTCAATTGGATTTTCTCGAGTATGTCGATATTGGATCTTGACGCAGATCCCCACAGTTGAATTCCATAGCTTCATATTGGCTTTATCACTGATTGTATTCTAGAATTTTCGTGTATTAGTTCAGTTGTGATCATTTTCGTATTACCCAGTTCATTTTATTGAGTTTCAGACTAAAATTTTTTCTTGTGGTGAATATGTTGTGTTTTTTTTACGATAATCTGTGGTTCTAGTGCACAATTAGGTATTTTACATCATCCTTTTTTTGTAGTACTTGGTTATTTCATGAGACGGTTGGTAATGTGCCTTTTTGGTTAGTGGATTGATCTAGAGCAGTTGCGAGGCGATGTACGGGTTTGAGTAAACTGCAAAAACTGCTGCGTCTTCCATTTATGTTGCTGTGATAATGTTTTGATTTGTATAAAGGTGTGCTGTATATGGTAGGTAAAAAAAAGTTTACATATACTAACTCCAGGTACTCCAGCTTTAATTAGACATAAGTCAGTAACCTATTTCTTTACTTTTACAAGGAAATGGCGGTCCGAAAGATAGGATTTGAGGATTAGAAAGTAGTTGACAGGTAGGACTTGTCTAATTTGTTTAGCAGGCCAGCGTGCCAGACTTTATTAAACGCCTACAAGACGTCCAAAAAACTGCAAAACAGCATTTCTTCTCTTCCAAGGCGTTGTTTATGAAATTAAAGATTTGATATATTTGCTTAGTTGTTACATGTTATTGTCTAACTAAAAACTGGTATTTGGATACTAGCTGCCGTCCCACGAGAATTGGCTGTAATCTGTCTAGTATTAGTTTTTAAAAAACTTTTGACGTTACTAAAAGTAGACTGATAGATCTATAGGACTTAACTTCTATAGACTTGCTTGGTTTGGGTATTAAGATGATTTGCATTACTTTCCACAAAAAGGGATAGTAACCAGTTCTTAAGATTGCTTTAAAAGTATGTGTTAAATATTGCACTTCTTTCTTGAGAAGTTGTTTTAAAATTTTTGCAGCGATAAGGCAAACCCCACGGACTTTTTTCAATTCAGATCTGTTGGACTTTGTTAAAAACTTCACTGTTGGCAATGACTTTCTCCAATGGTGCTTTTAGTTACTACAGATATTTTAAATATCAGGGTTGTTGTTTTGAGCATGTAATTCTGCATATTTTCTACCTAAAACATGTCAGCTTACTTAGTCCTCAGACGCTGCTACCAAATTTCTTCTCAAAATACATCTTACAATAAATGAGGATTGTTCATCTCCGTGAAGTCCAATGAAGTCACCTTTATCTCACCAAAACTCAACTTTTTCAAACTTAACGAAAATGAACTATACTACTCCTTCGTTGCTATTCCTCTCCTCTCTTTTAGATCGCCTTGCACTAATTTACCTTGTGTTAAAAATCGTACTGATTAAAACCAAACATTAAAACTCAATTAAGGCGAAGTCAAATTTGACAATAACTTACTTATTATGTACTTAATACATTGCATGATCCCCAGTGTACTTTATACATCCTGGTCTAAGATAACAGTATGACTTGGTACATCAGTATCGCTGACATTTATACCATTGGGGTATCTCCCTTTTTTGGTACGGATGGATTAATTTTATTTTTATAATTTAAAAAAAACTTCGTGTAGTATTTATTTTTATTATTATCAGAAGATTCCAGGTCGATGAAAAATATGAATAGCTGATCTTTAGTTTTCGAATGTTTGATGTTCCAAATGTTTTTAACAGTTGAAGTTTTTGTTATTGTACTATAGTAATAGGTAGTTTTTAGCTGGAGTTTAACTTGATGGAAATTAAGAACTTTTAATTCATAATTAATCTTAGAAATTTGGTTTAGTTGTTCGATAAATGTCGGTATGTGTTTTACATCTTAATAAATATTCGAGGAGTTTTGATTATTTTCTCTTTTTTACTTGTGATTTCATTGTCATTAATTTTATTATCTTGTGATTTACTATTTAGTACCTTAAATCTGTTAGAAGTTGAGTCGGAGAGAAAAGTTAGTTATCGTTTATTTTTGTTTGCTTTACATTTCTTTTGTCTGAATTCGCTTTGATTTTAAGGGATGGAAAGTAGGTTTATATATTGGGGTTGCTGTAAGCGTTAAAAGTAAGACGTGTGTAAAGGTTAAGAAATTTGCATATTACCTTGTAATTGCTGATTAGTGCACATTTGATATTATGGAGCGTACGCCACTGGCTGCTGACTCGTACTTGGAGTCATTGGATCATAATACTACATCGGTTGGTTGAATTGCAGAATAATATATGCTGGTTTATCGCCGTAGAAGCGATGTACATTTTCGTCTATTGGGTCCCATTAATAATCGCTTAGTTTTTTCACGGCAAAAACTGGATTTTTATTTTTTAACATATATATTTAAGCAAGGATAAGCAGCACGCCGGCAATATTGACTGTCTCGTTTAAAATTCAGACAACGACAGTTACAAATTAAAAAGGGAACAGACGACAACAAGGACCGGGGTAAACTACTTACTAAATAGAATATTTAATATCTGAAATAATTTGAATCAAGACACCATATCGGCAACTACTGTTAACTTTTTTTAAAATAGACTTGATAGTTCTATATTTCATTTAGAAGGCTGCATTATTTATTGTTTCACAATTTTGTTTGATGTAATTAATTGTAACCTAATAATTATTATTATTAGGTTTATAATGATATTTTTGTTTGTTTTTGTGCATAATAGGAGCATGCTTCTCTACCAATATTTGATTTATAATATTATCTAATAAAATAATAAACACAGAAATCGTTATAGCAATGTACTGAAAATTAACTCCTACTTTAAAAACATTTCATTAAACTTACGTTGCCTTGCAATTTTTATACACACAGAGCTCCATAAAGATCAGTTTGCACGCTATAGTGTATTTTTATGTATGAGAGAGTAATAAAACAATAAATTATGTATGCAAATCCCTAAACTGTTGATACGGGTGACTCAATGAAAAACAGATATTTGTCAACAAGTTTACAGAAGTATATAGCAAACCAATTTTAAATTGAGTATGACCACCAGGTATAAAGGTTGGAGCAGAATAGAATACAATAGTTGTGAGGGTTACTAATCCCTAAATAAAGTTGCCAGTGTCGGAGTGATGGAGGTTAACAGGTACTAATGAATTTGCAAGAAATGTAAGATGTTTATTTTATTGGTTATATATAACCAATAACAGTTTAATAAGTACCTACCTATTTGCAAAATAAAGTTTAATTCTTTAGATAAAATAAAACGTTTTATTTTATCTGAAATCAGTGCATTCCACGAAGTAAGGGTTTCAACAATCAAACATTTAATTCTTTAATTCCACGAATCTACGACAGTAATTGACTCGATAATTACCTTCTAAACTTATTCCACAGAAAATGTGATAGTGGGTTTTTCCATTTTGTAGGAAGGTCTAAGTGGCGTATTCAAAATTCTTAACAGTTCACTAAAAGTAGGTACTTCAGTTGCAAGGTGCAGTTTATTGTGTATACTAGTGTTATGGAAAATTTGGAAGTGCCGTGTAAACGCCGAAAAATTGTTCCTTTAACAGTTAATGAAAAAACATTAATATTTAATTGTTTTAAATCATTTACAGACAAATCTTTATGTGAAAGAGTTGATGAGACCGTTGAGTTAGTTAGCAGTACACTTGGTGTTGGGAAATCTACGATTTACAGAGTTATTAAAGAAGAGAAATGTGGTAGTTTTCAAATGCCACGTAATGCTCCAGGGAAACCAAAATTTCAAATAGAATATCATTTTAAAGAAGGACTTTGACGGAAAGTGCATGAATTCTTCTTTAGACAAGAATTTCCAACATTGGATAAAGTTCTTGTCTCAGTTCGAGATGGTAAGGATTACCCAGAAATGTGTCGAAGTACGTTATGGAAACTTTTAAAAGAAATAGGGTTCCGCTGGAAAAAGAATCCCAGAAAGTCTATTTTATTAGAAGGAAGCGATATTGTCATACGGAGAAGACATTTTCTAAGAACCATAAAGGAAATGAGAAACTAAAAAAGAAAAATATTTTATCTTGATGAAACATGGATCAACGAGGGTCATACACCAAATAAATTTTGGCAGGATGAAACTGTTACAAGTTAAAGGCACGCTTTTGTAAATAACTTATCTACTGGTTTAAACCCACCATCAGGAAAGGGACGCAGGCTGATAATAGTACACATTGGCAGTTCAGACGGTTTTGTTGAAGGTGGTTTATTAACTTTTGAATCAACTCGTACCGGTGACTACCATGAAGACATGAACGCTGATGTCTTTCAAGAATGGTTCGAACAAATGATAGATCTTCTTTCTAAGAACTGTGTAATAGTAATGGATAATGCAAGTTATCACTCCAGACTTATAGAAGGACTGCCTACAACCAAGTGGTTAAAAAAAGACTTGCAGAATTGGCTGAGTTCAAAAAATATTACGTACCATCCCGGATCTATAAGAAAGGAACTTTATTCGTTTTGTGCCCTTCATAAAGAAAAATTTAAAAAATACGAAATTGATGAAATTGCCAAAAATCGTGGAATGACAGTACTTAGATCCCCACCATATCATTGTGAATTAAACCCGATTGAACTGGTATGGGCACAGATAAAGAGTGAAGTTTCAAGAAAAAATACCACTTTTAAAATTCATGATGTTAAACAGTTGTTTTTGGAGGCCGTAAATAATGTAAAACCTGAAAACTGGGAAAAGGCAGTAAATCACACTATTAAAGAAGAGGAAAAAATGTGGAAGCTGGACAATATTACTGATTAAATGATCGAGCCAGTTATTATAAATCTTGGTTCTAAAAGTTCATCTTCTGAATCTGATTTGGATTTGTAACAAGTAGCTGTAAGTTTTATATTAATATTTTTATTCATCTATTTAACATACCTCAGACGGTTTTAAAAACTCTTTTTCTCTTTTGTAATTTTTAGAAATTAAAAAAAAATGTGAATTTTTTAAAACCCTTTTTAATGTAGGCCAGTCAGTTCTAATATAGTGTGTGATAAAAGAGGTCACTTTTGTTTACATACACATAACACTTTATAACACTGAAATAATTCATTTATTTTTTACAATTATTCAAAGTAATTTTTCAATTAATCTTGAGCACGCCCATGGAGTGGTCGGAGGTACCAGTTAAAATTATGCTAATTACTCTCTCGTTCATAAAAATAAACTATAAAAAGTTTCACATATTATTATTATAATGCAAGTATAATAAAAAAATATAATAAATTCCAAACAAATTACTTTTATTTATAAGGAGTTTTTAAAAATTATCATCAAACATATTGACGACAGTGATGTAAGAGTAAGTAACAAGTGAAAAATCAATAGATAGAATAAAATAGGGCAAAGTTCAATAAGGGCAAATGCTTCATCGGACGTATTTTACCTTTAATAGTAACTAGAAGCATTCTTTTGTTACTTAGAATTAAAAATCTATAAGTTTTTTTCATTACCTATGCAGAAATAAAAGAGAAGTATGCTGTTAAAATATCTGAGGAAATAAACTGACTAATAAATATCAAAAAGACTGTAAATTATATTGTATTTAAGTGAAAGAAAAGTAGATTTAAACTTCTATAACGTTCTATTATCATGTTTCTATAATTCTTAAATTTGAAAATAAATATCTATACTCTAGAAAATAATAACGATAAAATTATACTCGAACAATCATAAAAGTTGCCATGAAGTGGTGACTGGTATTTATAGTTTATTATATTGGTTGAATAATTCATACGAAAAAAATTACAAAAACTGTGAAGAATTGTAGTTTTTTAATAAATCTATTGGATCTTCTACTATATTATTTGTTATGTTAACAGGTTTATAATATATTACACTTTGCAATGCATACCTCACTATTATATTTGCTATTTTTACTGACAATAACGTAACTTTTAACGATAATTTGACACTGATTTATCAGTCTGTCGCAAGGATTCTGGGGGGAGATTCTCTTTATCTGTACCTACAATGTCAAAACATTATTATCGAAGAAAAAGTCACCGAAATGGAAATCAAGATGTTAAAAGTGAAATGGGATATCATTGGAGTCAGTGAAATAAGGCGACATAGAGAAAACCTGACAAAACTAAAATGATGGCATATATTTTATAGTATAGGTAGTGAAACCGAATCAATCTGGGAAGTCGGTTTCTTTATACACAAAAGAGTTGCAGATAACAGAGTAATTACAAGAAAAATATACACAAGAGTAGCCTATTTAACCGTAAAGCTAAACCAAAAGTATAAAATAAAGATTATTTAAGTATGTGCTCCAACAACGGACCATCCGAGTGAGCAAATTGAAGAATTCTACGATAATATCTCAACGGCATCGAAAGACAGATTGTATGTGACGAATTTAACGCAAAGATCGGTCTAAAGCAGGATGAACAGGAAAACAGGAAACAACACTAGATAAATTTGGATCCAAAAGTAGAAACGAGCGTAGACAAGCACTACTAGAATTTCTATTACAACAAAATCTATACCAGATGAATAGTTTCTTCTCTAAAAAGACCATACAAGATACAACACGAAAAACGTATATTCGACGATGTCACAGTCCTTATAATATAATCTTACATAAAGTCCTTAATAGCTTTACCACAGACAGCGAATATAGAACGGTAAGAGCCAAACTAAAATTAGACTTAATAACAGAAAGTTCAAAAATGATTAGGAAGAAAGCCAACCCGATATGGAACGACCCAACGAATTTAAATGAATTCCAAGACAATATCAATAGAATCCTACAACAAAATGGATACATAAATAATGTAAATACCCTAAACCAAAATATCATAAATGCTATTCGACAAGCTCAAGTTAAATGCTGCCCTAAAAGACGGCAAGGTGAAAAAATAATCATTGAAACAAAGCAGCTAATGAAATGGCATTCTGGTCATTTTTGTCTCGTTTTATGGTGGAGGTGCCATGGCTCGTCAGATCGCGACGTGTGAGGTATCGTCGGAAAGGGGAGGGAGTAACGAATACGTTAACACAAAAAACAAAGAGAAAGACTATGCTAGTACGACACTATATTGCATCTTTTGTGATACTTGTTTGATTTTAACTATAAAAATATTAAATGAACGGAGATGGGGTAATGAATATAAAAAACAGACCTCATCTAAAATAGCCTGTCTCTATCTCGAAACAACTCATATGCCAATAAGATGGATATTACGTACAGCAGCGGCTATTGCTGCAAATAGAACGAATAGGAACGTATACCATTATTACAGTATTGCCAAACCAGCAAACATCAACAATAATATAAAAGATAATTGATTACTACTATACATGGATCTTCCTTCAGTGATACAACTGCTCTTTACAAAGAGGTATGGCTGTATGGCTACATTATAAAATGCATCATACTTAATATAGATATCATCAGATTGATCACTGCTCATCATGAATATTATCTGAACGATCACTACTGTACATAGGTCCCCAATGAGCATGCATTACTATACACAGCTATAAGCTTAACATTTTTATAAAAATGACAGAGGAGAGATTGTGTTGTGAGTAGCCTACTATATTTCTCCTTCTTCTTCTCTACTATTATAGCGAAACTACGAAAAATAAATTAAGAAGTATCAAAAGCTATTGGGACCGTGCAAGTTCGGAACAGCGACAGCTGGTGTCGTAAATCAGCAAAATTTACTGCGCTTTTATGTTAGATCGAGGTAACCGGATAACTGTCAAGGACGTGGCCCCAAAAAAGAATAAGAAGAAAAAGTAAGATTGAGGTTATGTCGGTATGTTATTAAAAGATAAACGTTGATGTAGCGTAAATATTTTATTGAATTACAGCATTACTGTTAATGTGGATTCAATAATAAAAACTGGATTTGAGAAAGTAAATCACTAAATAACTTTTCAACCAAGCACCGAGTCAAAGGGAAAAGCTTTAGTAGTGGCAAATGTCAAAAAATAATGGAAGAATTAAGAAAAATAAATTACCATAAATAATGCTAATACATAAATTAGCAGGTTAAGCCCATCATCATATTGGTTTGAACAATTAATTTTTTCCCTGTAAACTTTTGGATAGCGAATATATCTTAATGCATCTTCAGAAAAACTTGAACTTGATGCATTCTTGTAAACTTCAAAAGAATAAAATTTAAACATTAAACTTGATTTTTGGTTTAAAATAAACTCTAAGTGAGTGTTATAAAACTAAAATTTACACTTAAAAGTGAACTTTTATTTATTATTTATTTCAAACTGACTTTAAAATCGGGCGAAAGAATAATGCATAATTTGGGTTATGTTACTTATGCTTTTTTACGATATAAATCCACTTGTCTCTTTGTAGTAGCTTTGTGCTTTGGAAACAAATAAAACTTAAATTGACAATTTTTTGTTGTATTTTTACAATTTATAACACAGCATTTCCTAAATCCCATTTTCTTCAGAGACAGAAGGTGTAAATGTTAATAAACAAAACGAATATGAAATATGACAATTGACAATATGAATTTATGAAATCTATGAAATGTGCACTAAAAAATGCAAAATTTCTCTGCTACTCGCGCACGATCGTTTCTCGTATCCCCTCAAAGTACTAGCACGTCGCCAATAAGGGAAGATTAAAGAAAATTTAAGAATGAAAAGGTCCACTAAACTATAGAAAAGAATAAAAGTCTGAAATTCTATGAAGATGGCTAAACAATGAAAAATGTACACATACTAAAGAACACAAACTAAAAAACAAAGAAGGAGTCTCATATCAAATAAAGCAGAACTGCTGCACATAGATGAAGACTTGTATCCAGTACTATACACAAGTTAAAGAGAAGACCAAACAAATTTGGAAGTCGCCGCATCACGCAAAACTATCAACCAGGGTTTAGTGCTTATACCAGAGATCACACTAAGCGAAATCCAAGACGCAATGAAAAAGATGAAAAACAACAAAGGACGAGTCGTAATAGAAGCTACAAAGTACGTAAAGAACGTACCCTTCTCAACCAAATAAAAATGTTATTTAACATTTGTCTAACAGACTGTTGCATACCAAAAACTTGGAAGAACGCAGTAACAATTTTACTAGACAGGAAAGAAAACAAGGCGCACCTAGAAAACTATAGACCAATCAGCTTATTAAACCACATCTATAAAATGTTTACCCAAATAATTACAAGACTAGAAAAAAAGTTGGATTCCTACCAGCCCCGAGAACAAGTTGGCTTCCACCCAAAATTCGAAACAAACGATTGTCTACAAACAGTAAAAATCTTAATATAAAAATCCACAAGGAATCTACGTTCCTGTAGTTGGCTGTATACCATATATTAAAAAATTTATTAAAAATCCTTTGTAAACGTTATATATTAATATATAACAATATATAAAAGTTATATATAACAATTATAAGTTATATTAACAATAATAAAGGTATATATAATATAATCTATACCTTTTACAAAGGATTTTTAATAAATTTCTTAATAGAAAAATCTGAAGAATATAACAGATCACAAGAGAAGTACCATCTTGGTAGATTTTACAAAGCATTCGATACCATGGAATTAGACAGCATTATAACTGCTCTCAACAATAGTAGAATAGACTACCGGTTTACAAAGTTAGTATAAAAATTGTACCAAATCGCCACAATGCGGGTAGACCTACATAATACGACCAGAGTAATTCATATAAAGCGAGGTGCAAGACAGGGCGACACTCTCTTACCTAAATTATGTTTAACGGTCCTCGAATACGCCTTTAAAATGCTAAAGTGGAAAAATAGAGGAATAAACATAGACGGGGAAATGCTCAATCATCTGCGTTTTGATGACGATATAGTACTTAATACCGAAGATCTGTGTGAAGCACAACAAATGCCACAATACTTAGGTAACGTATCTTCAACAATGGGTCCAAAAATAAACATCAGTAAGACCAAATTTATGACAAATTTGGTTCCCAGCGAACACCTTCTTCTCCTTCTTCTTCTTCTTCTGCTTCTTCTTCTTCTTCTTCTGCTTCTATTTTTTCTTCTTCGTCTAGCCATTCACGTCCACATCTGAACATAAGCCTCTTCAAGTCTTTCTTTCCATTGTTTTTTATTGTACGCTACTTGTAGCCAATTTTTCCCGGCAGTCCTTTTCAGATCATCTGTCCATCTCGTAGGAGGTCTGCCTCTAAGTCTTTTGTGTTGGTATGGTCTCCAGGTTAAAATTTAACTGTGCCATTTGTTTAGATCACTCCTAGCTGCATGTCCAGCGTATTCCCATTTCAACTTTAATGATTTTTGCACCACATCGGTGACTTTGGTTTTCTGTCTTATCCATGTGTTTGTTTTCTTGTCCTTAAGTGATATACCTAGCATTGCTCTTTCCATCGCGTGTTGAGTGACTCTAAGTATATTCATATTCTTTTTTGTGATTGTCCATGTTTGTGCCGCATAAGTTAATATCGGAATAATGCATGCATCAAAAACTTTAGATCTAAGATGTAATTGAATTTGTTGATTTCTAAGTATATAGTTCAGTTTACCGATTATTTTTTGTCCTAAGTATATATATTCTTCAACTTTTTCTATAACTTTATCGTTTACTATTGTCACGGTGCCTTCGGAGTGCATGACTTTTGTTTTGTTTAAATTCATTTTCAGTTCTATTTTAGAAGATTCGGTATGTAGTTCTAAAAGCATGGTTTGCATTTCTTGTAGGTCAGTAGCTATCAGGATTATGTCATCTGCAAATCGTAGATTACTGAAATAGCGGCCATTGATGTTTATTCCCTTATATTTCCAATTTAGGTTTTTAAAAACGTCATCCAAAACTAAGGTGAACAGTTTGGGTGATAAAGTATCTCCCTGTTTGACTCCCCTGTTTAATGGTACAGGGTTCGTGTGTTCATTTTCATTTGAGTAGTATGTAGCTGTAGCTTGGTTTATAGTTTCTTTTATTAAGTTAATATATCTGCTGTCTATTCTACAATTTTGCATTGCATTTATTACGGCCGTGTGTTCTATGGTATCGAAAGCTTTTTCGTAGTCTACTAATGCTAGGAAAACTTTAAACTTGTATTCGTTACATTTTTCTATTAATATTTTTGTGGTTAACAGGTGATCGGAAGTTGAATAGCCTTTTCTAAAACCTGCCTGTTCATATGGTTGGTATTCGTCTAATTTCCTTGTTAGTCAAGTAGTTATGATTTTGGTGAGTATTTTAAACAGGTGTGACAGTAGGCTGATGGGTCTGTAGTTTTCCAATTTTCGACTATCACCTTTCTTGTGTAATAAGATTACTTTAGAGTTGTTCCAGCTCTTAGGGACTTTGCCCTGATGTAAACAACTGTCCACAAGCTTAGTTACAATTGCAATTAGTTCCTTACCTCCTGCTAATATCATATCTGTGGTAATACTATCTTCTCCTATAGCTTTATTTCTCTTCATGTTTTCCAATGCTGTAGTTACCTCTGAAATTGTTACTTTTGGCATTATTTCTGATCCAACATTTTTTTATTAATTTCCGTGCTGGTCTCATATCTTGTTGATGTGTTCTGTAAAGTTCTGTGTAAAATTCTTCTATTCGTGTCAGTATGTTTTCTCTAGTTGTGATTTCATTTTTGTCTTTTCCCACTAATGATATCATCCGACGTCGTCCTAGTGTCGGTCTGAGTCATTTCATACTCTTATTTTTTTTCAATAGTTGTTGTTATTAATTTTTTGTTTTCTTTTCTTTTTTGTTGTCTGATTCCTTTTCTAATCTGCCTATTAAGTTCTCTATATTCGTCGGTTCCCCTTTTGTTAGATTTATTTAAGTTCTTCCTTCTTTCTATTTGTTGTAATATTTCTTTGTCTAATTCATTGTATGTTGTTTTTGGTTTTTTCAGTTGCAGAAGGCTTTTATTCACTGTTTCGGTAATAAGGTTATTCAAATCATCAATATTATTGGAGTTTATCTGCTGCATGCTAACTTGATTTAATGCATGCACTATCTTTTTATTAAATTCACTATTTTTGATTTTTTCAGATGTCCATTTGTATCTTTTTTCATGTATTCTTTTTCTTTCTAGGTTTTTGTTAATTATTTGTTTTGTTCTTATTAGTATATGATCGCTTCCTAGGTCAAATTGATTTAATACTGATACGTCTTCTACTAGGTTTCTATTCTTCGTTAAGATATAATCTATTTCATTCTATGTCTTTTTATCGGAGCTCATCCATGTCCATTTTTTGCTTGGTTTTCTATTGAAGAAGGAGTTCATTGTGTACATGTTACGTTCATTCATGAAATTGAGAAGCATTTCTCCTCTATTGCTTCTTTTCCCGTAGCCATAGTTACCAATTAAATGTTCATAATCTTTCTCTTTTTTGCCCAATTTAGCATTAAAATCTCCTAATATTATTTCGTAATTTGCTTTATTTGTTTCTATAGCTGTCTGTTCTTATTTCATCATAAAATATTTCTACTTCTTCATCGTCGTGACTTTTGATCGAAGCGTACACTTGGATCACTTTCAAAGTGGTTCTTTTATTAATTCTGATCATGAGATATGCTACTCTGTCTGATATGGGCTTGAATTCTTCGATACACTGTGTGAGGCTTTGTTTAACCAAGAATCTTACCCCAGTGTATTCGCCACCTTTATGCATAAAATATGTGCCATTTTTTATATTATATACTCATCACTTTTTATTCTGGTCTCGCATATATCAAGGATATCCCATTTTATATCCTTTAGTTCACTTTCTATTTCTAGGAATCTATTGTCGTCCGTCAGTGTTCGAATATTGTAGGAGCATAGTCAAATTGTCATCTTCATCTAACCATCCAAAATCAAATGGTAAAATTAGCAGAAAAATACATACATCCCGTTCATGAAATCAAAATAAGTAAGGATAATCAGACCTGTGAATTTCAATGACGAATAACACTTGCTTGGACGGCTTATGGTTCACTAAGAGACATTTTTAACAGCAACATTCCGATAGCTATGAAACGGAAGACATTTAACCAATGCGTTCTTCCTATTATGACATACGGAGCAGAAACTCTCACTTTCACAAAAACAACAGAACTAAAAATGTGAGTGGTAAAAAGGCGCATGGACAGATCAATTCTCGGCGTGACAAAAAAACAAAATAAGGAACCAAGACCTAAGGAAAAGAACAGCCTATCACTGATGTTGTCGAATATATAGCCAAGCTGAAATGGAATTGGGCAGGTCACATAGCAAGACTAAAAGACTTAAGATGGACCAGAAAACTAATTGACTGGCGCCCAAGAGATAACAAACGCTGCAGAGGACGACCACCAACACGCTGAATGAACGACATTAAACGAATATCTAAAAAATAGTAACAAGGTGCACTAAACCGTAAAAAGGGGCGAACAATTATAGAGACCTATGTCCAGTAATGGACAGAAGAGGTTGCGTGTTGATGATGATAACAATAACTTAAATTCAAAATTTATTAAAAACAAATTAGAATGGGATCCTATAACATTTACAAGACACGATACCAGAAAAATAACTATTTCATATAAAGGAGATGTTCTAATCGAATTTCCTGTTGGGTGCCATACCCTTGCGACGACCTGTCAAATTAGTTTACAGGATTTTAATGATTGTAGGTTGCTGATTCTTAATTTTACCTCTTGTTAGGTTAAATTATACTGACTTTTCTTTTCTTCGCTAATTAATTAAACTAATACACAAAACATTTGATAACTTTGCTCTTATACCGAAAACTAAACTTTTTAGGTATAGGAAAATTTGCCGTGAACAACTTTCTTCATGAAGTTTTATGATGAGAATGTTAGAGCGAGAAACTATTTAAATGTTAAGGAATGACCTTTTACAACATAAGGTAAATTAACAAAACGATTATCTTAATATTAGTGATATAGTGCCATTAACCTAGGACCATTACTTTGACATAAAATACTAAATAAAATCAACTACTTATACATAAGAGGATATTCTAAACGTAATAATGCAATGGTTCTTCTTCAAGTTCTCTTTCCTATCAGAGATTAAAAATCATTCTCGCAATTTTGTTTTTGTTTGTTATGTGCCTAAATAGTTTAATTGAACTTCAATCAAACTATTCACGGAGATTTCGTGACCACAAGATTTTACGTCTTATTACGCTTCTTCTGCCTTTGATTTTGCTCTGCATTATTTTCCGTAACAGTTCGTAGTTTTCGCCTCTCATAATGTGCCCACAATATTCCAACTTGCTGATGTTTATGGAATTTAAAACTTCGTATTTTTTTCTAGTTGTTCGAGAACTAGTGCATTTTTTTTGCGATACATCCATTATATCTTTAAAAAATGTCGGTAACACCACATTTCACATGCTTCCAGGATTTTAATATTGGATTGTTTTAGTGTCCAGACCTTAATCCCATATAAAAAATTGGAGAAAATATAACATCAAAGCATGGTTATCCGGAGCATTTTAATAATGTTGTGATTACAGAAAATTCTGCTTAAAGTTGACCGTTCAATGACCTATGATTCATACTTCAGGGTATTTGTATAAAGGTATTTGTCTACTTTCTGTATTGTATTATATTAGCAAGGTGTTGCAGTTCTTTTAGTGTTCCCGCAAGATAGAAGGCATCGTCAGCATATCTTATGTTATTAACTGGTTCACTGTTTATTATTAGGCTTTCATTGACTTGCAGGCCAACGCTCATTCTGAAATAGCTTCACGGTATAAATTAAACAACAATGGTAATAAAATACATCCTTCTAGATGTCCTCAGTCAGTTTATTTTCAACTATTACTTTAGCTGTTTCATTCCAATATAGATTAAATATAATTATAATATCTATACTGTCTATGTTTGTATTTAAAAAAATTTATTTGAGCCGAATATGCTGTACTTTGTCAAATGCCCTGGCACTCACTGCAAACAGTGCATCCCGTGTTCCCAGACCTTTCTTAAATCCCTTTTATCTATTAATAATTCTTTCGTCTAATTTCTTATGTACTGTTGTAATTTTTTTTAAAAACAGTTAAGACATTATTCATTAAGACTATGATGCGATGTTTATTGCACAATTTTGGACCGCCAAATAGATCCAAAAGATGGTTAATAGATTCAGTATCCACAATTTTGAAGTTTGATGGAAACTTCATCAAACCTGGGAGATTTAGCCAGTGGTTAAACCTAATCAAATTTATACAAAATAACAATATAGTACTATAAAATATACAAGATGATTCCTTCAACATAATTATTAAAATTGCTCTTCAAATAGACACAATTTTGTGATAGAACGAGTAAAAATGTTATCCTTAGTTTTAAATTTCAACATTTCAAACCTTGTCATTCCTGCCTTGGAAGAGCTCTATTACTCTAGAAGTGGCCAATAAAAAGGTCGTATGTCATTTTTCTTTCTAGGGACAAGATTTATATTTACTTGAACAACATTTAATATGATTCATGTGGGACGGTTTTGTAATCTATTTAAATAGTATTTACTTCATCTTTTCCAGAAGACTTGTCGAATTTTTTAAAAATTTGCTCGGAGGTTTTAATTGATATAATGATATTTCACTTTTGTTTGCTTCTGAAAAAGAGGTAAGGACTTTGTCTATTAAAAAATTACCAGGCGTAAGGGCTGAAAGATACCCAGGCTAATTGAACATAGCACAGAGGGGAAGAGAATTAAGAACATGGGTAAATTTGAGTCAATACCATTGAGAGTTCTTCGAAAGTGAGCATTTGATTTTCAGTAAGACTGTGGAGATGGTACTTTACACTTTTAATTGCACATTTCCAAATTCCACTGTGGTAAGGGACGTGAGAATTAATAAATTTTCAAGTGATCTCTGAAGACGTAAGAATATCCTTTATTCATGCTTGCATATTATTATTTTTTAAAAATTGCTCAACTTACTAAAACTATTTCTTGCCGTAGTCGTCTGCATTTAATCTATCCGGTTCAAAAGCTTCAAGGTTTCTGTGAGCTTCTTCTTCTTCATGTACCATGTCCTTTCAGAACGTTGGTTACCATCATAGCTATTTTAATTTTATTCACTGCCACCCTAAATAGCATGCTTGTATCTACACCATACCAATCTCGGAAGTTCTTCAACCATGAGGTTCTTCTTCGTCCTGGACTGCGTTTGCCTGCTATTTTTCCTTGCATGATATTTTGTAGCAATCTATATTTGGGACCTCTCATTACATGTCCGAAATATTCCAGCTTTCTCTGCTTGATGCTTTTTATGATCTCAGTGGTCTTGCTGAGACGTTCAAGTATTGTGGAGTTACGAATCTTCTCCACCCAGGAAACTTTTTAAATTCTTCTATAGCACCACATTTCGAAAGCCTCAAGGCGATTTAGATCGATTTTATTCACAGTCCAGGACTCGACAGCATAAAGTAAGACCGAGAACACGTAGCAGCGAAGTAGGCGGATCCTTAATGCCAATTTTAGGTCTCTGTTACATAACACCTTGGACATCCTTCTAAAAGCAGCTCTAGCCTGCTCTATTCTGGATCTAATTTCGCAGTATAATTAGCAGTATTTGTTTTTACCAATGGTAGATTGTTAACCTTTCCAATCACCCTTCACATTTTATCTGGTATTGGAACCGGCACTGATAACCACAGAGCTACTCAATCCATTTCGCAATCACCCGGGAAAGAAACGAAAGGCAGAATTTAAAAAACAGTCATGAGATCAATAATAAGATACGCGGTATAAACAAGACCTGACACAAACAGCATGTTAAACACAGCATGAACACTTGAAAAAATTGATGGTAAGGCACTATGGGACAAAGCTAAAAGTACAGACTTAAAAAGTAGACGTAACGTGGAGAACATCAGGAACTGGGTAAGAAATAGAAGAATAAAATGGAATGATCACTTAAGCCGGATGAAAACAGAGTAGTAAAGACGGCAAGAGACTGTTCCCCAATAGAAAGACAATCAGTAAAAGACCACAAAATGATGGAATGAGAACTTACAGTTGTTGTGAAGGCACATTAAAAAACAGACAGATTCATGTTGATCTAAAAAGAAGAAAAAGAAGGAGAAGGAGACTTCAAGTAATTTTTTAAATTAAAAAAGTTGGTGGCAATATCAGAAAATATGACTCTAAAGTGAGACTTGAGATAAGTTCAATGTGACAAGTTCGAATGACCATGCCAATAAACACAACAATATAACATTTGGTTATATGAGCCTCAGAGGTTTAAAGGTTTTGAGATTGTATGGTCCACCTAGATCTGTCCCTATATTTGTAACTGCTCAAGAAGACATTAGACATTATCTCAGTGAGTCTGTCAGTTAAGATGCTAGTTGAGCCTTGAATCTAACGTACGTGTTACAGCTATTGATGATTCTCTTGGTCTCGCAGAGAGCATCAATGGGCCAATATTTTTACCTGTAGCTGAAAAGCATAAATTGTGGACTACCATGACATAATCGAATATGCTTCGTTTTTAACATGACTTTTACTTGGAAATCTCTTGAGGACAAGAGAATAGAGTACAATAGGGTCAAATGGTACAGAGGCATACTTTCACCAATTCTTAACAATCCATATTTATCCAGACAGGGGTATATCTCAAAAAGTAATCTGTTAATATTAAAGTTTTAGCCTTAAGAAGAGAAATATTTTGAGAAAAAGAGTTGCCTTAAATACGTTTTGCAATCATGAATTCGGCTGACTTGAGTTCAGTCACTGAAAGGTTACTTAAGAATTTTTCTAATGAATTTCTGGTATTATAAACGAATTATAGACAATATGAAATCACCCGTTGTAGGGTTGTGAATGAAGAGAATCGTTGAATAAGCTTGTTTGAGAATGAGGGAGAGACTTAAGCAGGATAGACAAACTGAGATTTCCTTATCTCCGGAACATGAGTGATTCAGTTTTTCAGGTTGAGGAGAGTAAAATCTAAATTAATTTCAGAAAGAAACCTTGCACCATTAAACTACAGAGTGGAGTGTGGAAGTTCGTACTAAGATATACCTTAAAACAAGATGTCTGCCGGATTTTCCGTAGACTTAACATATATCTTCAGATAAATTCAGAATTTTCTTGTATAAATGCTACTCCATTGGCAATAAAAGAGTCCAATGGGAAGAAAGTGATCTCAACCAAGCAAGGAGGATCTTTGAGTCATTCTAAAAATTTATGGAATTAATGTAGGAGATTATAATTTTAAGAGTACTAGCAATTCTTTATTAATGATCAGTGTGTTGCTACAGTTCCTAATTTTAATTATAAACTTAAAGGAAAACGTTAATTTCTTCAACAAAAGTATATAATACATTCATAGGAGGTATGAATCAACACTAATGTTTGTTGGAAAATATGACACTAAAATCAGAGCCAAGTGATATTAGCGAATATTCATACGACTGATTGCTATGGCATTAGTAAATTCATGGCTTCTCTAAACACGAGTCAGTAAGTTAAAAATTATCTTATTAGACTTGTCTCGGTCTATAACAGTGAAACGACAATATTTTGCCTATATCATGAAGTATTACTATAAGGGGTAGAAAATTGGGGACAGAAATTATGGAGGCAAAAAATGGGCAAGAAAAATAATCGAAACATATCAAAACGGCACTCGAGGTTTGTTATTAGAGCTGGGTTCCTGGATAAGTAAATGACAAGGGGGTACGATTGGGGCAACTACAGAAAAATTAAACAAAGGGTCATGAATATCTTGGGACAAACAAAACAAAAAGAAACAAGAAACAGGAAACACCTCTAGTAACTTAATAGGACGCCACTTCGAGGTGCAAAATTATAACCATTACAACAGATAGTTGTAACTAGGGAAATAATTATTAGAAATGCCAAACATATCTTTTTTACTGAAAATGAAAAAAGGGTTAGTTAAAAGAATTAAACAAAATGTTAGGAAAAAAATTTAACATTTATTGTGTCTTATCACAAACAAATACAAAACATAAAGAATACAAAAATCCTCAAAAAAGACAATACAAAAATATTACCTCAATAGTCGCAAAATACAAAAATACAAAAAAAACTTACACGTCATCCATTTACAAACTCTAGGAGTTGGAGATACTACAAAAGCTTACAAATAATACCGCATAAAGGTTAACCCTTTTTTAAAAACAAAACAAATGAATATCAAAAATAATAAAGCGAGCTGTCTTGTGTTAACATTAAAGTTTAAATCTACGAACAATTAAATTGACAGCTAAACTCAAAACCTAAAATCTACAATTTTAAATGTAAAAATTTTTAAATTTTAACAAAAGCAATTATTATTTAAAAAAAATTGTCTGTCTTTACTCTAAAATTTGAAACAAAAGATACCTGGATTTTTTACTAAAAAATTGCACTTTGAATTTTCTGTAACTGGTCATCACTGGAATTTCTGGGGTATGACTGGGCTTCATTCTCTGTGCAACGAACACACGAACCAATCCATCTCCATACTGCCAAAAAGACTTGGATGACAACCAGGAAGAAACAAAACGAGGATGGAAACAACGATTCTTCCAATCCTCACTCAAAAATTTTATCTGAACCATTAACTTTACACTGCTACACATTCTCTATGAAAAGGGACAAAAACAGAAAACTTTAAAAATTCGACGTGAATTTGTACATAACGCTGACCGCTCTTGACCGCAGCTCCCAAAGAGTAATGAAATTATCTTTTAAAATTGATCGCATAAGTTGGAATAAACAAAGCAATTAGTATAAACAAAACACAAACGGGAATTAAGACGCAATATACAGGGTGAGTGGGGAGGAACGCATCAAACTTTAAGACTGTATAATATACGTAAAAATAAGTAAAAATAACTCATATGTTGTTATTCGATTTTCATTTATTTTCGAGTTATAGCGATAATAACACAAAGTTGTAATTTTACTGCCACTTATCACATTGCTGTAACAGGTATCTGAGAGCTGCTGTTGAAGAATATCGTCAACGGTTTCTAAATCGGAGAACTCCAGATAAAAATGTATTTATGAGAGTTTTCAACAAACTATGCGAGACCAGAACGCTTCCTAGTTATAAAATAATATCGGAACGTGCTCCCCGACAAAGTTTACAAGAAATACAAAATATTGTGGATTCAGTAGAAGATGATGCAGGGATCAGCTCACGAAGAATCGGTACTCATTTAGCCATTCCTCAAACGAGAGTAATTAACACACTTCACGAGCAAGGTTTATATCTATACCACCTACAACGTGTACAGCACCTACAACCAGAAGATTATGCCAGCCGTATGCAATTTTGTCGATGGATAAATAATAATCGTCGTGTTATATCCCGCATACTTTTTACCGATGAAGCAACATTTACCAGAGACGGTATTAATAATAGCCGTAACTCACATGTATGGTCAGATGAAAATCCACATGCAACAATTGAAGCTAGTTTTCAGCACAAATTTTCGGTAAACGTGTGGTGTGGTGTGATCGACGGTTATTTAATTGGCCCTTTCATATTTGAGAACCGCCTTACAGGAGAGGAGTACTTGAATTTTTTACAGAATGAATTGCCAGGACTCCTACAGAACATTCCACTAAATATCAGAATGCAAATGTATTATCAGCACGATGGAGCTCCTACACATTTTGCTCGTCAGGTCAGGCAACATTTAAACACAAAATTTCCAAGGCGTTGGATTGGTCGCAATGGTCCTATTAGTTGGCCTCCGAGGTCTCCAGACCTAACACCATTAGACTATTTTTTATGGGGCTGGTTTAAAAATGAAGTTTACAAGGTAAAAGTCGACACTCGCGATGCACTAATTCGACGCATTAAAAATGTTGCAGCCACAATTAGAGCAAACCATGACGCAATCAGAAGAGCAACGTTGAATGTTCATAGACGAAGCAGAAAATGCTTACAAGTCAATGGTGGTATTTTTGAAAATTTATTATAAGAACATTTAACATTAAATTAATGTTAAGTTACAACTTTGTGTTATTATCGCTATAACTCGAAAACAAATGAAAATCGAATAACGACATATGAGTTATTTTTTCTTATTTTTACGTATATTATACAGTCTTAAAGTTTGGTGCGTTCCTCCACACTCACCCTGTATAAAACGCAAAAGAATGGCGAGGAAGTAGATGTCTGTTAAATAATAAACAACTCTAAAATGGTTTATATTAACTCGAGCCGACCTAAGAAGGAATTGAAATATATTTGTGTTTTAACTTGTACGATTAGGAAATGAAATACACTAAAATCGTTCCTCGTTTCTTTAATACATATATGAGGGGATTTTAATATATTACATATACGAAGGGATTTCAATATAAATATCAAGGAATCAATGAATTTGCAATTGTTACAAAAGCTCTCCACCTAAACTTAACTATTAGTACAAAAAGTACAGTAGGAAGAGCGAGAATATCAATACCAAAACTATTTATGGACTTAAAATCCACTGAGAAAGAACAGTGAAGAGCAAAGACGATGTCCAGGTAAAAATTATAAAATCAAACCACTAATATATTGTGGAAAATGTACTGTGGCTTGTGAACATTGTTTTATATAATCTCATAAAACAAAAACCTATTTTTATTACACGCAAATACAAATGTCAATTCTAATAACCATTTTTAATTCATTCATACATATTTGAAATTATGATAACACTAACGCCCAGTGATCTATTTATAAAATACCTACTGTTTGGCAGAATGTTTACAAAATAAACAATTAAAGCATTGAACAACGTGAGATAATCACCTAGGAATGAAACAACCACTTTTCTATTAATATATGAAATTTTACTATCTTTATCTATATGTATTCGATTTTTACTGTCTCAAAAATATTTGTTTTAAAATTTCACGGTATAAATTAAATAAAGTATCTGGTAAAATATTTAAAATAAAATAACATTTTCATGAAAAAGTTTTAAAAACATGGTAATTTAACTCTGGAATAAAAAACAAGCCCCGTATATAGACCTTTTTATTTTTTCCTTTGACAGTTTTGCTTTTATCGTTCATCCAGGAATTAATTCAGGTGGTTCGCCATTGCATATTTGCACAAAGTTATGAGCACGATTGCAACTTTTGATATGGGAATTACACGGAAAAGCTGGTTCAATCGAGTATTTTAATGATACCATTGAAATTATTGTGAATAATAATAAGTGCAGTTGTTGAAATAAACGTAAACATAATTAATTATTTAATGTATATATTAAATGTATATTATGTCAAGCAGTCAGTTAACGAATAAAACAATGTCCAAAAAATTATAATACAGTTTAATCATTAATATAAAACAATTTGTATGGGTCGATATCTTATGACTTCTGTACATTATATAATATTATATTATACCTCTTAATGATATTTAGACGTAATTGGGCTTCCATTGTCCTCGTTATCTACAAGTCAACCACGAGCACTTGCATGAAGATATGGGATTATAATACTATAAAAGTATTAAAAATTAAACTAAAATATGAATATTGTTGTTTATAAAACAATTTTTTGTTCACTGAAGGCTACAGATTTATTAACAATGGAGACAACGAATGATTATTTGGTGTTAGATTATTTATTATGAAAGTTATATAAAAAAATATTAATATAACAATAATACACTTAGAACTTTGTTTTTTAAACTTCCACATAATTTATTATAAAATCTTATCACTACCGCTGTTTCGGCAGAGTGCCTTTCTGAAGTGATCTATTTTTGGCACGTGTTTACATTTTTTTATAGTCTTTAACGAAATAGGTTGAGGATGGGAGAACCATTTGTCTCAAGTTGGTCATTTAGAATTATGTCTGTGTTTTATTTTTTATATATTCTAATATTTCCATATATTTTAATAAAGATTAAATCTTTATTTTAGACGTGAATAATTTGAAATTTATGATTAAAAGAAAACTTATGATCTGGTCTGATCTGGAGGGTGAAGTGCGTATGTAGAATTTGTTTTTCTATTATTTTTAACCCGTTTATGTTCTGCTATTCGTTTGTTAAAAGTTTAACCAGTTTAACCAATGTTAGTTTTTGGGCAGTCGCTACATTTGAGTTTATATACACCACTGTGTAAATGCTTTTTATTTTGGCTCTTATTGTTTTTATTTATTTGAATAAGTTGTTGTTTTTTATGTGTTGGCTGTTTTTGTTAATATTTTGTCTGTATATGTAATCGAGCAGAAGGTACTGGGTTTTTTCTCTGGTGGTGAAAATACTAATTTCATGGCTTTCTTGTGTAGTTTTTAATTTAAAATTTTATTAATTGTTTATACTATGATGAACTGCAAGCCTATGATAGGTTTGCAGTTCATCATACTTGTGTCAGTATGGGTAGGTTTATGAAATACAGAGAACTCATGTTTGTTTTTAGTCTGATAATTTTTTCATTTAAAAACATTATGTATTGATTTTGTTCTGTTTCTATTGTAAATTCAATATAACGATGGAGTGAATTAATATACTATAAAAATTGGTTGTCTGTTAGTTCCTGTAAAACATACCAGTATATCTTCTACGTATCTCCACCAATTTAAAATCGGTTTGAATACAGGATGTTTTAAAATGTTTACGTCTAGATGATCCATAAAAATATCTGATAGGAATGAGCTTAGAGGATTACCCATTATAAGTCCTGCACTGATGCTTGTATATATTTGATTATTAAATTTAAAGTAGTTTTTACAACTTTTATTGTAGTAAAATCCATAGTTTTTTGTTCTAGTAAAGACCATAATATTACATTGTACAATACTAAATTGAAATTTGAATCAACCAGGACTACTTTAAATTTAATAATCAAATGTATAGAGATAACAGTGCAGGACTTATAATGGGTAATTCTCTAAGCCCATAGCTAACAGATATTTTTATGGATCATCTAGATCCAATGATTTCAAGACATCCGGTATTCAAACAGTTTTTATATTAATAATCAAAAGACTGATATTTTTTGTACACACTTATGACAAGTCGAAAGAAAATGCAAAAAAGTATTTTTGAAGTGTGTATATTTTAGGCAATTCCTAGCTGAGCGCTTTCGGCTTTACAAAGCCATCATCAGAGCTATGCTACAATAAAATGTTCTAATAAGTACTAATTGGTAAAGATTGTAATTTTTAACTTACGTCAATTTTTAAATACCACTACAAAGGAGAGATCTCATTTCCTTAAGTTTCACAATTATGATTTTGTAGGAGTTGGAATTTTTAAAACATATAAAAAACATATAAAAGGTCGACACTGGACGTCACAAACACGTTAAAAAATTGAAAAATTTTTTGTCATGGTACGGGTTTAAGACCCGACCATCTATTGATGTGAGGATGTAGACTGAATAGAACTAGTGAAATCAAATGTCGGTCCTTTTAAACGATTTTTCAAAAGTGACAGGTGACAAATGTCATATATAGGAAATAGAGATTGTTTTTTAAATTCTTACAAAATTATTTAGTAGTTTGGAATTACTACTAGTCATCAAAGACTTTCTAAAAATTAAGTTTTTAAAATTAAATTTTATGTGTTCATCACATCATACAGAATGACATTAATTTGTAAATTCACTCAAGTCATTGCTCAAGGTCAATGTATGTTCAATCTGACAGCTATCCTTAAGGAACAAGGGCTCAAATTGTTCAACAACACTATAAAGAAGAAACCTGGTATTAATGTTATGTTATCTGATACTTAAGTGTATTAAGAATTGTATGTCTTGATGGAAAATTGTAAGAACTTTGCATAAAAAATTTTTTTAAGAATGTATTTTCATGTTTCAATTAAGAACAACTGTCAAATGAATTACAAAATGTTGTAAATTTTAATAAAGTTTAAAATTTGTTTAAAAAATAAAAGTATGAAAATTTATAACAAGATTGCATGAGGTCACCCTTCTTCCTCTAAAGTCTCCCATAATAATTTAAAAAGAGGTTTATAGTTGCAATTGAGGTTGATTTGTGTGTTTAAGCAACAATCAGGGTTTATTTTCATTTCTTTGGATATCTCTAGATCTTCCAAGAGATTCATGAGTCTAAAGTTTTTATTAGGAATGTTGTGTAAAATTTTACTGTTTTCAGAAGGAGAAAAAGAATGATTATTAAATTTAATGTGATATCCAAAGTTTGATTTTTCTGGGTTATTGAGGTGTTCTTTGATTCTTTGATTCAGAGTTCTCATTGTTCTACCTACATAAGTCATATTACAATCACCACAGGACAGCTTGTAAATACCACTTCTGTTTAGTTTGTCAACTTTGTCTTTGGTCTTGCTGAAGATGGACTTGATGTTATATTTGGTTTTAAAGGAGATGTTTAAGTCATTAATTTTATTAACAAGTACTCTTGAAATTTTTTCTGAAATTGGTCCTGAGTAAGTTAAGGATCTATATATGGAAGTAGTGTTGGATTTGTTATCAACATTAAAAGCTTGGTTTAGTCTCTTTTTGAGTATAGATTTTCTAATGACTTTATCAACAGTAGTAGAAGGAAAACCATTGTTGTTTGCTATCTGTTTAATGATGGAGATTTCTTTATTGTAATTTTCTTGAGACATAGGGATATTAAGAAGTCTGTGGACATAACATTGAATAGCTGCCATCTTGTGTTGAAAAGGATGATTTGATGATGTTGGTATCATATGGTCAGTTTGAGTAGGTTTTCTGAATATTGAAAATTCTAGTGTAGGCAAAGAAGAAAAGGAGGAAGTATTCTTTTTGATAGTTAGGTCTAAAAAGTTGATAATGTTGTTGCTTTTTACTTCTAAGGTAAAATTAATTGCAGGATGTAGATTATTAATTATTGACAAAATATTGTGAGGTTCTGAAGGTGGGCCTTCTATAAAGGCTAAAATGTCATCCACATATCTGTACCATAGGATTATTTGTGGTTGAGAATGAACAAAGTTAGTTTCGAGAGAGTCTAGAAAAAGATCTGCAAGTAGAGGAGATAAAGGATTTCCCATTGCTAAACCCTCTGGTTGTCTATAAATTTTATCGTTAAAGATAAAGAAATCTTGGGAAAGGCAAAATTGGAGTAGAGAAGTAATTTGTGAACATTTATTTTGGTCAATGTTTTTTCTTTGTAGAAGGTTATTGATGATTGGAATGGTGTCTAATCTGGGAACATTGGTGAACAGATTTGTTACATCGAAGGAGACCATAGTGAAGTTATTCGGAAGAGTATGTGAAGAAATTTTGGAGATTAAATCTAAAGTGTTGGCAATAGTATATTTGGGAGTGTAATTAAGTAGATCTAGTAGAAGAGTGTTGATAAATTTTGCTAGTGAAGCTAGTGGGGTATTGACAAAACTAACTACAGGTCTTATTGGAACATTAGCTTTATGAATTTTAGGGAGACCATAAAGTCTTGGTATTAAAGGATTGCTAGAAATGAAAGTTTTGGGGTTAGTTCCAAGTTCTTGAAACAAATTAGTTGCATTAGAAATGTTTGATTTTAGATCATTTATAAGTTTATTCATTGGGTTCTTGTTAAGTGGAATAAATGAGTTGTTGGATAGAAAAGATTCTACTTTGTTAACATAATCACTATTGTACATGATTAGAAGACAGTTTCCTTTGTCAGCTTTTGTTATTATAAGTTTATGAGTTTTAATTTTATTAGAAATAGATTTAACCAGTTTAAATTGTGTATGAAAAGTTGAGTTTTTATATTGGTGGAGATACGTAGACGATGTACTGGTATGTTTACAGGAACTAACAGGCAGTTCGACAAATTTTTATTGTACATTATTTTAATTTGAAATAGAAACAGAACAAAATCAATCCATACATTTTTTAAAATTAAAAATTATCAGACTTAAAACAAACATGATTTTTCCGTATTTTATAAACCTACCCATAAAGGACTATACACAATTCATCATTCTATACTACACAACATAAACTGGCAACCTATCATGGCATGTTATATAGATTAATAGAAATTCCGATGTCAAAATACAACTTTGAGACAGAATTAAATATCATTAAGCCAGCGTTTCTCAACCTTTTACCAGTTGCGACCCAATTGTATATAAGTATTTTCACCGCGCCCCCCCTCATTCAATAAAAAATGTATGAATCCAGGACCTATTTTCAGGGAGGTGGTGGTGCTACATGAATTGGTGATTTTTTTAAGGCACTTCTCACACACTTAAGTACCATAAAGACAATCAAACCTTATCGTTATTAAAGTATATTTATTTGTCAAATTTTTTAGCCAGTCTCTCTGGATCCGCCTTTGCATTTAACTTACAGTAAAACCTTAATCACCAAATTAGCGGGAATAAGTAAATTTATTGATATGTGGCAACACCAATCCAGAACCGATCGTCTCTCTTTGCGAGAAGTTCCGAGTTCTCCTCTCACCTCCTCAGACCAAGACCTTGGTCGAGTCAGTTTAGTCAGTCTTTCTGCACCTGTTAAATTTATTGTGAATGTTTATGTTGTAGTTTGCGTGTATTAATTGCAGTTCACGGTATTAAAATATTCCAAGCAGTAAGTAAAATTTACTTACTGCTTGGAATATTTTAATACCGTGAACTATATATATTTAATATACTTAAATGTATACAAAATCATGGATACATTTTTAACTGGGCGTAAGCGATTATTCGATACTAGTGAAGCATCAACAAGTTTAAAGGCGAGAGTGAGTACAAAAATAAAATCAAGAAAATATTCTCAAGATTACTTAAATTTTGAGTTTACGTTTACTGAAGTAAATGAAGAAGAACGGCCCCCACATTTATCATTTGCTCAAAAATTTTAGCAGCCGACAGCATGAAACCAAATAAACTTAAAAGACATTTGGAAACGCTTCATAGTGAGTGCATTAATCAACCCCGAGAATTCTTCGAGTTAAATTAAAATCACATGAAAAATAAAAATAATTAAAAAAAAAAACTTTAACTGTGAATGAAAAAGCTTTACTTGCTTCTTATAAAACCTCCCATCAAATAGCTAGATGTAAAAAGCCTCACACTATTGGTGAAGAGCTTATTTTTCCAGTTGCAATTCAAATTGTAGAAACTATGTTTGGAGATAATTTTTCCAAAAATTGGGGTCTATACCTCTATCAAATGATACTGTTGCCCTTCGAATTTGTGATACAGCTGAAGATCTACAGTGTCAGCTACTCGGGAAGTTGCGCGACAAGCTGTTTTCGATTTAGCTTGATGAGGCAACATATAGCAATAAAGATGCTCATTTTATTGCCTACGTTCGTGATGGCATATCATTCGTAGAGGAACTATTTTTTTGCAAACCAATGGAACTGAAAGCAACGTGGCTCGCATTATTTGCTACCTTAAACGATTATATAAATGAAGCAAAAATAGAGTGGAAGAATTGCGTCGGAATATGCACAGATGGTGCTCGTGCAATGTCCGGAAAATTTCATAGTCTACAAGCGCCTGTGAAACAAAAGTCTCCAATTTGTGTATGGACACACTGTATGATGCACAGAGATGCTCTGGCTTTCAAAAATATGTCTCCTGGCCTGAATGTTGCGCTAACAACAACGGTTGTAACAGTAGTTAATTACATAAAATGAGACCTTTGAAAACCAGAATCTTTTCTGCAGTTTGTAAAAACATGGGTGCATTACATTCAGAATTATTATTTTATTGTGTTTCAAGATGGTTATCACGTGGGAAATTTTTACATGTTTTTGATTAAGACTTGAAATCGCTATTTTTCTAGAAGAAGAAAATAGGCCGGAAGCCGGGATGTTTCGAGATAGTTTATTTTTGACGAAATTGAGCTACTTAGTTGACATATTCGAGAAACTAAATATTTTGAACATTCAGCTTTAAGAAGCCAATACACATATATTGGATACGAGTGACAAAGTTAATGGTTTTTGTAAAAAAATGGAATTGTGGAGCAGAAATTTAAAGCAAAAAACCTAGAAATGTTTGCAAATATGGATGATTGTAGTCTCTGCAAAAGAATTGCGAGGTCATAAAGTACATCAAAACAAGAAAGCTGTAATATTTAGACCACAATACAAGAGGTGCGAAATATGAGATATTAAGGCTCATAATGCAAGGTAAAATCAAGGGTAAAAGATCCATAGGAAGACGAAGAATTTCCTGGCTGAGAAACCTAAGAGAGTGGTATAGTTGCAGTTCAGTAGATCTTTTTAGAGCAGCCGTCAATAAGGTACGGATAGCTGTGATGGTAGCCAAACTCCGATAGGAAAATGAACTACAAGAAGAATATTAAATGTATTAATACTTACAAGGTTGAAGAACAACACGTGAAAGTTGTTTTTGTAACCATTGAAAATCATTAAGCGATGCTGACTAAAAATTTTAAGAGATATTTTTTTGCCGACGACAAATTAATACGTAGTTACGAGTGGGTTAGGAATCCGTTCCAAATTACACCGAAAGGGCTCTCTACTGCATAAGAAGAAACCTTCATTGACCTCACGGCAAATGATGAAATCAAGAAACAGTATAATAATAAATCCCTCTTTGAATTTTGGGCAGGAGTAAATGATGAGTTTTATGGACTGAAAACCAGAGCATTCCGTATACTGTTGCCGTTTTCAACATCCTATCTTTGCGAAACAGGATTTTCTGCGGTGGCTGCTTTGAAGACCAAATATAGATCGCAGCTAAATATAGAAAAGGAACTGAGAATATCTATTTCTAATATTACACCCCGTTTCGATAAACTTGGCTCTACAAAACAAGCTCAAGGAAGTCACTGATTTATTATTAAACTTGTTCCTAATTTAGTATTTAGTGCTCTTTATAATTATACCTGTTATATCAGTGTTCATGTGTATTTTATTTTTTAGTGTGTAAGAATTTTGTTTTACTTTAATTTTAGTAAATTAGTCGATGTTGTTGATTCGCCTATTCTCACAGGTTGAGAATCACTGATTTAGTGTTTTTGATATGTTCATAAATCGTTTTTAATATATTGATATCTCTAGAGAAAATCAAATTGTTCAGGTAGACGGAAAGTGGAATTTTTAATAAAATAGGATTATCATAAAATTTGTTTATATTTACTGATTCGTGGGAACATTCAAGGAAAGTATGTAATAGGTTACCTTCTTTTCCACACTTGCAATTAGATGACTCCGTGATACCCAACTTGTACATATGAATTTGTTACTTAAAATGTACAATATTAAATGCCGAATTAATTTAAATATAAACAAGACAATCTCTCTGGACAATACAACAATAATTCTTTATGTATTTTAATCAATAACATTCGAAAAGGCTTCAATATATTTAATTTACTTTTAGACAGCCGCCTATTTTCAATTTTTCGAATAGTTTCTGTGAATATCTACCTCAATTTATCAAAATACTTTTGAAAACCATTGTATTGCATCACCAATTCAAAATAATATTTAATGGAACAAGTCATGCATTGTGGAATTGAATACGTCCGTTCACGATTGCTTTTCGCATCTATATGAAAGTAAATTTCGATAACTTTTGGTATTACTCATTTGTGACTAAAATGTTAAGTTTCAATTTAAAGGTTGTAATGCGATGCTAAAAAATGTTACTTTTCTATAACATGTGTCATTCTGTAAAAGAATCTAAACTTTTAATAGAAGACCTTTAAGTCTTGTAGGGTTCTCCCTTTTAGGCTTTTTATACTTAATTATATACAAAATAGGTATAAAACTTATTTATATTGCTCATTTGCGACAAGAACATCATAATTAAAGACACCAAAGTTTGGAGAAAATGTTAACAAAGATTTTATCAGATCATTCCTAGTTTCACATTGATTATATTCGGCTTTCTATAACATATTAGCGAGTTGGTATATATACGGATATCCTAATTCAACAAGACGTAATGTTTTCCGTAACTTGTTTTAAATTGAGTAATTCTCTGTTAGTATTTGCCTTTCTTAAGACTTCCTCGTTTCACATTTCGAAGACCTTCAACTTTAAATGAAAGGTAGTCTAACGTCCATGTTTCATGCAGTATAACAATATGGACCATACATAGCATGTAACCATCCTGTAGCGGAAATTGAAGGAAAGGTTTCGGTTACATAGTAGTTTAAATTTGATAAAAGCTTGTCTGGCTTGTTCGGTACGGCCTGTTATTTCTCGTTGAATATCCCATTGACCGTTCATCATCATTGCCTGATATTTAAATGTTTTCACTTGGGAGCAATCGATTGGAGCATTATCTACTTGCAGTTGTATTCTTAAAAGTGCGTTTTTTCTTATTGCCATGCATTTAGTTTTTTCAGCATTTATCTTCAAATCATATATTGTTCCTAAGGTGTTTATTTTATTTAACATCAACTGCTTACCATGTTCGTTGTCTGATATTATCGCGGTGTCGTTGGCGCAACGAATGTTATTTATCGAGAACCCGTTTACGTTTATTCCACACTCAGAGCCTTCCAGTGCCTCTGCAAAAATGTTCTCCACGTAGAGATTGAAGAGAATAGGAGACAAAATACACCTCTGTCGCACCCCTCTTAAAATTTCAAATTCTTCTGTGTTAGTTGATTTGGTGCATAAGTAACCATTAAACCATTGTTCTTTAATTAAAAATGAAACGCGTATGACAGGGCAGGCGCTCATTTGTACAATGAAAATTTAAACCAGCAAAAGTTTCTCTTGCTTATTTCTTTCTCTTATAAACGCCGTAGCCCGAGCTCCCTTCCTGTCATTTATTAATTAATTTATTAAAAAACAATGTTTTAGAATAAAATATGCCCCAAATGCTTATCTCAGTATGATAGAAAAAGGTTTAAGCTTGAATTTAGGTCCTTGGTGAATTCAAAAATAATGTTTTTTACTTCTGTTTTTAAGCCTTGAAACTGGAGTAAAACAAAATGGTTCTCTAGAAATTTTGTAGTTGAAAAACAAGCTAATGTTATTAACAAAGCATTAGTCGAACGAGAGGAAATAATATTACCTTTGTTGTAGTTTAAACCAGGGCTCATAAAACAATTTGTAAGGGCACAAGACTGGAATTATCCTTGTTTTAAATATTTGTCCAGAAAATTCCCTTCACTAAGTACAGATAAATTAAAAGCCGGAATTTTTTATGGACATATTTAGAGAATTGATGACTGAAATTGATTCTACTGCATGGTGCTATTTTGCCAAAGTTGTGGTTTTTAAGCCAAGCTCGACAAGTCTAAGAAACAAGGTTGTCATATGAGCATTAAACTTCATTACCCCCACAGCCACATATTCCAAGAAAATCTTGGTGACCTTAGTAAGGAACAGGGACGACAATTCCACCAAGAGATCAAAACGATGGAACAGAGGTATCAGAGACATGAGACCCTCACATGATATCTGATTACTCCTGGAGTCTTTAATAGGATCGTTCTTTTAAATCATTTTCAAGAAAATCACATAAAAGAACGTTTTTAGCTGACGTCAAATAAAATAACAGTTTTGTGCTGAGATGCTGGTTAGGTAGATGAAAGGTTTCAGTTTTTTTTACAAATGTTTGATGATTTTTGGAACTATATATTATTGTACAATAAATTACTTACGTTTTGTTCGTGTCTTAATTGTTTGATGGATAGCAGTACTACATAGGTAGATAATGTTGCTTTAAATTACACGTTATATTAAAAATGTGATATTATATTGTTGTATTTTGTAAAAATGATCTGATGGAAACGACCTAGAAACAGTAAAAAAATTTTCGGCAGCAGGCTGTGTGTTTAACAGTGTAATAAATTTTATAGTATTTTTGGGTCGATGTTTATGGTAAGAATATCATGTTAGCAAACTTCACTTTTTGTGTTTGTCGTTAATACGATCAGTTTAACAAATATTACTTCCAGGAGTATTTCTATTCTAAATAGTATAGATTTTATCTGTACAACAAATTAAAAAAGATCAGAATCAAATGGCAACACCTATCCCAAAGTTTAGAAGACAAAAATTGACACAGAACTAAAGATATTAATAAAGAGTTAAAAAAATAAAAAAAACTACATTTCTGAATTAATTGAAGATGAAAGAGTAGAATACTATGCACCGATTACTATAACAGGCCCGTCCATACTACAAATGGATGTTACCAAGGGCAATCATCATCATCATAAGTGGCTCGACCATTCGTTATGGATCTTGGCCAGCTCACAAAAGAAGTCGCCACTTCTGTCGATTCCTGGCAACTTCCCTCCATCTTTTTACACTTGAAAAAGACCTACAGAATATGTAGGTCTTCTTCTACATCATCAATCCATCTCATTCGTGGTCGACCTCTGTTTCTTGTGCTCTCTGGTTTTAAAACTGTTAATCTCTTCGTGTATTTGTGATCTGATATCCTAGCAATGTCTCCAGCCCATCTAAGATCTGAATCGGTGTATAACTGATATAGAGTAAAGTTGTTTCTTCGACGCCATAGCCCATTTTCATTTACGGCCCCTAAAATATTTCTAAGAATTTTTCTCTCAATAATACCAAGAAGTCTTTCATCATTTTGAGATAAGTTCCACATTTCAGCCCTATATATACAAACCGGTCTTATTTAGGTCTTGTATATATTAAGCTCTACTGCACGTTTTCTATTTTTATTTTTTTAAATGTTTCTGGAGGCCGTGTCTGTTTGCTATTGCTATGCGTCTTTTTATTAAGTCGCTTGTGATTGTTGCGTTTACTAGCTATCCAAGACACCCTAAATTCTTTGACGTGCTCAAAGGTATGGTTGTTAATTTGAATTCTCTGTTGGATATTTCGATGTTTTTTAAAAACTGACATATATTTGGTTTTTTCCTCGTTTACCACAAGTCCTTATTCACTTGCTGCAGCCGCAAGCTTTGCAAAACACTGCACCATATATCTCATACTTCTACCCATTATAACTATATTATCAGCGAACGCGAGAATTTGCGTCGATCTCGAGAAAGTTCTGGGAGGAAATGGAATTAAAGCACTAAGTCTCTTTAACCAAATTTATGACATTTTGGGATATATGTCCAACTGATTGCAAATACACGCAGTAATTATCGGACAATAAGTCTGATAAGTCACGTTTTAAAACTATTCCTGTGAGTAATACGTAACAGAATTTACACGATATTACAGGAGAGAATTAGAAATAATAAATTCGGATTGTAGGAGTGGCTTGAGTACAAGAAAAGTCTTGTTCAGTATTGAAGTTCTGAACCAGAGATGTAGAGATATAAATTAAAATGTAAATATTTGTGCAACCGATTTTGAAAAAACTTTTGACAAAGTCTGACAATACAAAATGCTTGAAATATTAAAAACTAAAAGATTTACGAATAAATACGAATCTATACTGACATCAAGTAGCAAGAATAAAAGTTAAACAAGAACTGCCAGATAAAATAAATATTAAAAAAAGAGTGAGACAAGGCTGTATACTATCACCTTTACTCTAAATCTTGCGTTCAGAAGAAATATTTTAATAAGCCCTAATGGAGATAACAAAAGGTATTATTGTATTTGCATATCTAATTACCAATATTAGATATGCCGACGATACCTTCTTCTTCTTCATGTAATATGTCCTTTCAGAACGTTGGTTACCATCATAGCCATCTTAATTTTATTCACTTTAACCCTAAATAGCATGCTTGTATCAACACCATACAACCTCGCAAGTTCTTTAACCATGAGGTTCTTCTTCGTCCCGGATTTCGTTTGCCTGCTATTTTTCCTTGCATGATATTTTGTAGCAACCTATATTTGGGACCTCTCATTACATGTCCGAAATACTGCAGTTTTCTCTGCTAGATACTTTTTATGATCTCAGTAGTCTTGCTCAGACGTTCTAGTAATGTGGAGTTTCGAATCTTCTTCACCCAGGAAACTTTTAAAAATTTTCTGTAGCACCACATTTTGAAAGCCTTAAGGCGACTTAGATCGATTTTATTCACAGTCCAGGACTCGAAACCATAAAGTAAGACCGAGAGCACATAGCAGCGAAGTAGGCGGATTCAAAATGAAAATTTCAGGTCTCTGTTACATTACACCCTAGACATCCTTCTAAAATTAGCTCTGGCCTGCTCTATCCTAGACCTAATTTCGCCGTGACTTTCTACGTTACAATTTAATTGCTGTCCAAGGTTAACGATTTTATCAACTTGCTCAAGTTTGGTACTATTGACATATATAGACGATTTTAGATGCTTTTGTTTACATATTACGAGTATTTTGATTTTCCGTATGTTCAGATCCATACTTGCCTCCCTGCAACACTCATCGATACTATCAAGTAGTGTTTGCAGATCTTCTTGACTAGAAGCTAGGAGTACTATATCGTCCGCAAGTCGCAAATTATTGATGACTTTACCGTTCACAAGTATTCCTTCCTGTTTTTCAGAATGTGCTTTTCTGAAAATTCTTTCGGAGTAAACGTTGAAAGTCTGGGGTGACAAAAGGCATTTCTGCCGTACTTCTCTTTTAATATAGAAAGCTCGTGATTTCACATCATCTACTAAAACTGATGTTGTTTGATTCCAATATAAATTTGCAATTATTCGAACATCTCTTCCGTCCAAACCAATGTCTTTTAAAGCTTCAATCAATATAGAGTACTTAACACGATCAAATGCCTTTTGGAAGTCAATAAAACAACAGTTTATGTCTACAGATATATCTCGACATCTTTGAGTAATTACGTCCATTTCAAACAGTGCCTTTTTCGTTCCAAACCTGTTATGGAAACCAAACTGAGTATCATCCAGGTATTCCTCGAATTTATTGTAGATTCGACCATGTATTACGTTTAGAAAAATTTTCAATAAGTGGTTTAACAAACTGATAATTGTATAGTCAGCACAGATTTTTGCTGTTGTCCTTTTAAATTGAGCTATAAACAGTGAATTAGACCAACCATTAGGTAGTTTCCGCTGGTATAAATGGTATTGAAAAACGAAGTAATAGCCTCTAAAATATTGCTATCATTTATAATCTTGTATATTTTAGTTGAAATTTTATCAGGACCAGTCGCTCTGCCATCTTTTGATGATTGTATGGCTTTTATAACCTCAGAGCGTGTTATTAGGGGTGTGTCGCAGTTAGCAATATCGGGAGGTGAAACACTTCTTTCGTCTTCGAATAGATTTGTGACGTAATTTTCCCATTCTTTAAGTTTGTCCTTTGTTTTTTATTGAAGATACCAGCCCCTTCTTTCACTTTTTTATACATGAAACGTGTCGTGTCTTTTTTCAAGTTCTTCAATGTCATAACACTGTTTGGCCAGATGTTGACTCTTTGCTTCTCGTATTTTACGTCGAATTTCTTTTTGTTTGCTGTTCCATCAAATCTAATATGTCATCTGTCATCCAAGCCTGCTTTTTTAGCTTTGATCTGCCTTGTAAATTTCTCACACATTTCTCAAGTTTCTTTTACTGTTGTTACGATTTTATTTAAGCCTTCATCGACGATTTCACCAATATTTTCCCAAATTAAATTTTCGTTCAGTTGTTTTTTAACTGATTTCTTAACTTTCTTGTCTTGTAAAGGGGTTGTATCAATATTTTTGCAAGACTTCTTTTTGATCACCTTTTTTAATTTTAATTGGATTACAGCTAGTATAAGATTGTGATCAGACCCAATGTCAGCACCTGGATAAATTGTAATTGATTTAATGCAATTTCTAAATCAATTTTTTATTAGAATGAAGTCGAGTTGGTTCCTAATAACTTTTCCTCTGATTCTGCATTTGACTTCCAGGCGTAGGGTCCTCTCGGTGGTAGTTTAAAGTGAGTATTCGATATAATAACCTTGTGCTCTTGACAGAACTGAACAAGTCGATCTCCACGTTCGTTTCTGTTTCCCACGCCATAATCCCCCACCATGTTCAAACAGCGTCCTTTGCCGCCTTTAGTTAAAGTCCGAGTACTTCTGCTGCTTTGACAACTTCTAGAGCATAGACGATACCTTAGTACTGGCTAATTGCGGAGAAGAGCTTCAAAATCTCTAATGTACAAAATAAAACAAAAGTGGTCAGTATAGATTAAACTTTAAGAAAACTAAATATATGATCGTTAGCCCACAAAACTCTATACAGGATGACAGTATAAAAGTCGAAGAGATCGTATTGGACAGTAGAGAAACTCGTATATCTCGACAGTAATATAAATGTCTGCATATAATAACTCTGAGCCACTTTTGTAAAAATTAGGAACCTATTTTACAGCCATGATTACAGTATCGAATGTTTGCATTGATATTCGCGTTCGAATGATATATTGCTATATTTTTCTAGTACTACTAAACGAAACAAACTAGGGCAATATAAAGAGATATACAAAAACCTATTTAAAAAACAACTTACCCAAAAATTAGACAGTGATGATGAAGATATAGACGAAATAGACAACACACTTGCAGCAAAGATGATTACATCAGAAAAAGAAATAGCATAAAAGGATCTAAAAAAGGACAACCATAGATCAACAGAAACAAAGAAGCTTATGGATAAAAGAAAACAGTTGAACGAAAAGGGCAAAAGGAAATCTATAGAATATGTAGAAATCAATAAAACAATAAGCAGAGTGATAAAAGAAAATAAGAGAAAAGAACAAGAAATAAAAATAGAAGAAGTAATAGAGAACAACAAAAATATGTAATGTTTAAGGCCGAAATTAGGTAAGTTTGAAATTTTGTAATTTTGAAAACAAAATAAAATATGTAAATGGAGTAGAAACAAACGTTAAAAATGACATCATAAATATAATCCACCATTTTTACTCAGAATTATATAAAACAAAAAAGGAACCACCAGAAGAAATTAAAAACCAACTTAAGGCTAAAATAAAAACTTTAAACTCAGAGCTACAGCCAGAAATAAGCAAATCAGAAATAAAGAAGGCATTGAAAGAAATGAAAAACAACAAATCGCCTGGAAAAGATGGAATAACTGTAGAGATGCTGAAATATGGTGGAAAAGTGGTAATTAATACTCTATATTTCCTTTTTAACAGGAAAATAAAAGAAAAAAGAATCCCAAACAACTGGAAGGAATCAGTAACCATTACCCTACACAAGAAAGGGGATAAAGCAGATATAAAAAACTACCGTCCTATAACACTCCTCAATGTAATGTATAAACTCCTAACAAAAATTTTAACCAATAGATTGACGACAAAATTCGACGGATATCAGTCGAAAGAACAAGCTGGTTTTAGAAAGCGATTCAGCACAAGTGACCATTTACTAAGTATGAAAATACTTATAGAACGAGTAAATCAATACTACATTCCTCTATATATGGCGTTCATAGATTTCGAAAAGTCTTTCGACAGGGTCGAAGATTGGACAGTGAAAAGTTCTTTGATTAACAGCAGAACAATTAAAGTATATGAAGGAACAAAATCAATACACATAAATAGAGGCGTGAGACAGGGTGACACAATATCACCGAAACTTTTTAATCAGGCTCTGGAAGATACTTTAAAAATATTAGAATGGGAAGAAGAAGGTATAAAAATTTGTGGAAAATGCTTGAACCATCTAAGGTATGCTGATGACATCGTATTGATAACCGATAAAAAAGAAGAATTATTTGAAATGATGAAAGAACTGGACGTAGAAGCTGGAAAGATAGGCCTTAATATGAATTATAGCAAGACCAAAACCATAAAAAATACAGATAAAAACATCACAATGAGAATCGGACAAAATGAAATAGAACAAGTTCAGGATTATATATATCTTAGTCAATCTATAAAACTTAACAAAGAAAACCAAACAGCAGAGATAAAAAGACGAGTTAGACTGGCATGGGCGGCATTTGGCAAACTAAGCTACATTCTTAAAAACAAAAGATATAGACAGCATCTTAAGACCAAAGTATACAATTAATGCGTACTCCCTGTTGTTACTTATGGTTCCCAAACGTGGACATTTACAAAAACAAACATGGACAAAATCATAAAAACCCAAAGGGCAATATAAAGACAAATTTTTGTACATAAGACTAATGGATATAAAAAGTAACGAGTGGATAAGAGAGAAGACACAAGTAAGGGATGTTAGACAAGAAGTTGCAAAATTGAAATGGAGATTTGCCGGACACAATATAAGACAAAAAAAGACCGATGGAACAAAATTCTAATAACTTGGAGACCGTGGGAATATAAACGAAGCAAAGAAATGCCTCACATGAGATAGGCAGATGATATCAAGAAGCACGAAGGCTCTAGGTGGATGACTGTAGCGACAGACAGAGAAGAATGGAAAAGGATTGGGGAGGCCTATGTCCAAAGATGGATCGAAGAAGGCTAATTAGATAGAGATAGATAGACTGAACGAAGTGGAAGCGTGAACCCTAAGTAAGGCGAGGCTTAAATGCTAGAAAGCCTCTGATTTATGGTTATATAAAAGACTAATACTAATAATCTAGGTTGACAAAGTTAGAAATGAGGAGATCCTTAGACGACTGAACCAAACAAAACAACTGGTCAGTATAATAAAGAAACCCAAGCTGAAATACTTGGTCGCATTATAAGCCAACCTAAAAAAATTAAACTTTTAATCACATCATTTTGGAAAACATACAAAGTAAAGGTGATCCTGAATATATAAGAAGAACATCATGGCTGAAAAATGTAAGACAATGATACGGAAAATCGACTACATTATTATCCAAAACTGCTGTCAATAAAGAAGCGAATATGGTAGACAACATGATATCCAACGATCGATAGCGGTCATAAAACTAGAAGAAGAATGGTATAGATGCCAATCTTTGAACATGTTTAGCACTCTTTTTAATCTCTGCATTTTTTGTGCTTCTATATTTATTTTGCTCTGTTCTGATTGATTCTAATATGGTTCTCATAATCTTTTTTTCTGTTATTCTTAAGTCTTCTTCATCTTTTTTAACCATCATCATTGTTTCTCCTGCATATAATAATATTGGCCTAATTATGGTGTTATACATTTTCATCTTAGTTTTCTTAGTCAGTGTTTTGCTTTTAAGTAATCTTTTGTTTGCAAAATAAGCTTTATTCGCTGCTAATATTTTTTCTTAATACTTCTGTCTTTTCTTGATTTAATCTCAGTCCCATTATCTCCTTCTCTCCTAGTTTCTTTCTTATTTTTTCTAGCATTTCTTTCAATATTTTTCTGTTCTTTGCAATAATAGCAATATTATCTGCAAATGCAATTATTTGACCACCTCTTATTCTGAGATTTTCTTTATTTATATTTCGTAGTACATATTCAAATGCTATATTAAATAGCGTTGTTGATAAAGCATCTCCTATATAATCTTGGAACATGTGTAGTAGTCAGTGCGACATAGTGCACTAAATCGGGTACATTTACAGTACAATAAAAGAGAACAAGCCAAAAACTTTAATCATATATTTAATCAATATAAGTACGTGCTGTGTAATACATTAGCGAAATTTTGTTTTAATTTTACACTAATTCAAATGCGCAATTTTAAAATTTTTAGTGAGCTCAAAACTATCATCTAAGTATATACTTTCTTCGTTATCTAAGCTAAATTCCAATTCTGTGTATTTATTTATTTTTGCTTCCGTTTTGGAGCTATAGATTTATTTGAAATGTCGTCCCGTTGAACTTAATATCCGAAAATATATTAGAAACGCCAATACGACTCCGGAAACACATTTAGGAGTTAAAAATCAGCTGGCGGTGGATTTGTTATCTCGAAAACGACAAATGGTATTGTTACAAGAGATTAACACATATGTCCAAATATATTTTCAAACAAGACAGTGAAGTAAACTATATAAATAGGTCTTTATTATTTGAGACGTTTTGATATAATCTGCTAAATGACCCTTTTGGCATGTGAAATGAGCACAACGATGCAATAATTTTCGCATTATGTCTTTTTTATGGATAGAGATGTATATTGGTTTTATCCAGTCTTCATGATAGGTGTCGTTGCTACAAATTAGGCACATATTTTATGAAAAATATCAGTGCCTGCATCTTCGATCGTCACAAAAATTTCGGTGAGAATGTTGGGTGCTTCAGGTAATTTATCAGTTCTTAGCTCTCTTAATGCAACTACCACGTCTTCACTTAACCTTTCAGTGCTAACGTGAATTATTTTGACATAAGTGCTAACGTCCGTCTCTGGGACCGTATGTTTATACATGCCCTAGTACTGTAAATTTTACAAATTTTTAAAATTTAATTATTTCAAGGGTCTTATTGAATACTTTTTTATTTAAAATAAATGCAGTTTAATTTAAAAATTATACTTATAAACATTTATTTTGACCAAAATAATTCCTTAACAAAAACAAGCAACTATTCTAAAAAGTGAGAAAAAAACTCTAAAATCGTAATATAAACAAAAAATTTGGTGAGTTATTTTTAAAATAAAAATGCAATTATCCACTTATAATAACCACACTTAGCAACTCTAATAATACGAAGTAACTTTAAACTTAATAAAAGTCAATCTTTTTGTGAACATTCCACACATATACCCTTTATGTGTTCTAAGCACATAAATTTATTGCATGAGTAACAACTGTACTTTGTTTTTCAACTTTTCTTGCTTCCACAGTAAAAACAACGACCATTAGATTTTTCAATATTTTGTACATTCAATATGATATCAAACAATTCTCTGAGTCGCCTACTTATCACCCTTGGCAGGTTTGTTGCAATTGCTCTACGTCTTGCATTTGGTTCAAGCAGTTGAATATCCATTGTCTCTAAAAATGTTCTTCTAAGTAGAATATGTTGGTCTGTCCGAGCAGAATTACACTTGTATATTGTAAATGAATTGCATAAAATATCACCATGGGCCAGCGATTAGTCGATCTTGCACAATTGTAGCTCTCACACAACTTATCAATAGTGTCGACTCCTCCTTTGGTTTCGTTGTAATCAATTATTATGTTAGCCTTACCAGTCTTTGGATCCAACTTATCATCTTCATAATGCATTGTTGACATCAGGAGCACATTTTTTTCGGTTTTTGAATATACGAAACAATAGTGCATTTATCTTGATATGCAAACATACTTGTAGAAGTAGGCCTATTTATGGGCGCCGTAAATTCCAAAGGCAGTTCTGGCTTATTTCTTCGAAGAATTCCAATTATAGTTAGCTGATGATTGGCCAGTAATGTGTCAGCAAGCTGCTTACTGGTAAAAAATTATCAAGAGTAACATTTCTATTTGTACCCAAGATAGGTCTACACAAACGTACTACTAAATCCAAAGTCTTTGTGGTTTGCTGGTAGGGTTACTCTGGTTGCTGACCAACATAAATTTCTAAATTTGAGGTATAAGCTAATTTAGCATCAGTCAAGGCATATATTTTTATACCGTACCTATTTGTTTTTTTTGGCATATAAACTTTGAACCCACAACGGCCAATAAAGGCTTCTAATTTTTCATCAACTGTACAATAGTGTGACATAGCGTAGTGTTTTGCCAAATTGGTGTTGAAGTTTTCAAAAAAGCTTCTGATAGGAGCAAATTTATCAACTTTTTGTCTCTCTGCACGAGTTTGTTTATTATCAAAGCGAATAAAAGCCAATAGAAATTTGAATCGCTCGTATGACATTGTAAGGCGAAATATTTCTAAGGATGTACCGTTTGTTCTAAACAAGTCGCGAGCATTGAGATGGTTATTCTTGAACTTTCCTGCTATGTACAACAGGCCTATAAGTGCTTTTATTTCTAGTATATCCGTCTTTCTCTAGGTTCTATTCAGAGGATCAGCATGTAGTTCAATATTTATATTTGTTTTTTTTTACAATAAGTTCCAACATCTGGTCTGTTATAAAACAGCCCCAAATATCACTAAAGATTATTTTCTCCCTAGCATCACCCTTTACACCTGGTAAATGCCTCCTTAAATTGTCTGCTCTCGTACTCACTCGCTTATTACCAACATGCTTTCGCCATTTAGTTTTTTTATCCTTATCAAAAAAAATAGGAACTCGCCGTTCATACGGCGATACAATACAATACCAGAATTCATCATTACTATCAACTTCCTCTATGCAAAGTCTCTGCAAATATTTTTAATCCTCCTCGTAGTTCAAATCTATTTCTAAAAAGTAAAAAAATAATATTTTATTCACTAAAAATACAACGCTATAAGTTACAATCCTTACCTTTAATACAGCCGCAAAAGCTAACATCCGTCTCTGAGACCGAAATCTTGTGTAACGAACGAACTATGTATCTACGTTCAACAATATTTTAACACTAACAACGGTTAAGTAAAATATGAAGCTATTGAATGACCTAGCCTGAATATCGGAATAGATCGTTAATTATCGGTATGAATAGGTTAGCTCCGTCTGTGAGACCATGCGTTAGCACTTAAAGGTTTATTGGTGATACTGATTTTGGAAAGAGAGAGGAGAGCAATGATAACAGAAGGGCATTGTAATAAATGAAAAGTATAACATCTTTACAAAAAAAAGTGCAAAAGTATAACATATAAATGAAAATTTATAAGCCATAAAGGTCACGAACATGCGAATTAATACTACAATTAAAAACGATTAAAAAAAATATATGACAAAAGTAAAAACCAGAAGAATATACTCATCCAAGCTACTTAACAAAAGAGAATTGAAAGACGGTTACAAAGATAATTTTATAACATTTAGACAGTCTTGCAATGATATCTCAAGATCAATTTAAAGAGATGTCAGACATTACAACACTGAACACAATACTGAAAACATTAATAGAAATAAAAGTTTTCTCGCTGAAAAATGAATAAAGGATCAAAAACTATTTGCAAACATTTAAAAAAAATCGAGAAGCTAAAACATAGAAGAAAGATATTTTAAAAAACATTTAAGATTTTTATTTAGAACTGTATAAACAAGAAGAACTTCCGGATCCTAATCAAAATCAAATACTAAAAGTTTAACATGTAGGCTCAGAAGATATGCCAGATATCCCAATTGTCAGCCAACTGGCCATTGGCATAATGCAATAATAACCAAAATGCACAAAATAATTTTAGACCATAAGAACTACAAACCTATTAGTTTACTCTTTCATGCATACAAACTATTCATAAAGATAATAACAATAAAACTTGTAAACAAACTAAATAGTTACCAACCTTGCCAACAGGCTGAGTTCCACTCCAGATCAGAAACAAATGATTGTCTACAAGTTATTAAACTGCTAATAGAAAAGGGCACAATATACAAGAAACCTCATCGTTTAGCCCTACAACTTCACAGCTAATCATCTTCCCCGTGTTTTCAACCTTCTCTATCTTGTGCCACGCTCATTAAATTTTTATGTTGTCTTCTTAAATCATTAGCCAATCGTCTAGGTGGTTTACCGACTCTTATCTTGTCTTTCACTATGACACTATGACACTTACCAGAAAAGTAATTAATAAGATACAAGTGGCACAGAGAGCGATGGAGAGGTCAATGTTGGGCGTATAACTCAGGGACAGAGTTTCGAGTCAGATAGTAAGGAGAAAAACTGGTGTGACGGACGCAGTTGAAAGAATTACAACCCTGAAATGGAACTGGGCAGGACATGTTGCTAGGGTTAGAGATGGAAGATGGACAAAGAAAATTTTAGAGTGGAGGCCTAGACACGATGCTTATCGTAGTCGAGGATGTCCTCCAACAAGGTGGTCGGACGATTTAAAGCGCATCCAGTCTAACTGGATTCAAGTTGCTCAAGATCGGATGCAATGGAATTATTTACGGGAGGCCTATGTTCAGCAGTGGACGCAAAATGGCTAATGATGATGATGATGATGATGATCTTGTCTTTCATTTGTCTTCAATCCAATCATTTCTTTGAATGATTGAGCTTGATCCAGCTTGAATATCCAGGCCACATATTGAGACACGATAAGTACCGTCTGCTACAATTGATTTTTCAGGGAAAAATAGACAGTAAGCGAGGGCCAGGCAGGAGAAGACACTCGTGGTTCCAAAATCTGCGGAAGTGGTTCGGGCTCACATCGGTCGAACTATTCAGAAGCGCCGCAAACAAGATCAAAATTGCCATGTTAATAGCCAACGTTCGCAACGTACAGGGCACTTGAAGAAGAAGAATCATTTCTCTGCCCATCGCCCATTTGTTATTCCAGCTATATGTCCTGCTCATGTTTTCATTTCAATTTTAGTTTAACTATTCTTTCGATGACATCAATCACCCTGTTTCTTCTCCTATCAACAACATGCTGCATCGACTACAGATGCGATGTATTGTTTTGATTAAGAGTGTCTCTGAAACCAGTACAGCTTGTGCCCGACTTTATGAAGATCAAAAAGTTCCGAATAGAACATGTAATTAGACAGGGTGGTACTATCTCCTTGAAATTGTTTACAGATGTACTTAAATATATTTTCAAACAAATGGTACGAGAGGATAATATGGAGAGGATCTAAATCACCTAAGATTTGTCGATGACATGTTTATATTATCTGATAGAGTTGATCAAGCTACAAAAATTCTGGAAACGCTCTATGTAGCATCAAATAACAATTATTGGTCTTAAAATTAACACCTCAATGACAAAATTTATGACTAACCTTGTATGTAGCCGGCAATAAAATTCAGATTAAATCCATAGCATCTATCAAGTAATACCTTACAAATATCTAGGGCATGAAATTTGCTTAGGCCGAGATAATCAGACAACTAAAATACAAAAAAGGATAGGTCCCACATGGACTGCCTTTGGTAGATTAAAAAACAGTTTTCAAGTCTATTATTCCAGTTATGTTAAAAAGAAAGGTTTTAACTAATATATTTTCCCGGCTCTTACATATGGTGCAGAAACATTAACTGTGACAAGAGGAACAATATGTAAATAAGATAACAGTTACACAACGCGCAATGGAAATATCCCATTCTAAAGAACCAGATCCAGAAATAAGAAGAAAAACCGTAGTCACGGATGCAGTTGAACAAATGGGATTGGGCTAAGCATATCGAAACAGACGAAGACCACTGACTAGATGAACGGATGATATAAAGCAAATCACCACAATTTGGATACAATAAGCTTAAAATAGAAATATAGGTGAATAGCTGAAAAATTTTTACGGGAGGCCTATGTTCAGCAGCAGAAATTGAAAATGATTTCCAGGAGCTGTATTGTTTTTATTTCCATTGAATTTTTGCAGTACTCTTTCCAACTAACTTTGACTTGTATATTATTATAGTCATACTAATTACTTAAGTTAAAAGTGTAGCAGGTGATAAAACGTGTGATGCGATGTTATTGCTTATAGTGGGAAGGATTCCCTTTAGAAATAGAAATTTAGATATTTTAAAAATATGTACTAGTATGAGATTTATTTTCATAGCAGTCAACGACAAACACTCGTATTTGCAGATCCGATTATGAAATAATCACAATGTCTTTAATGCCAGATTTCCAATGTTTTTTGTATGCGTGAATATCAGACTGAACACATATTATACTATTTTTTTTATGTTCTGTTAAGTTGTCCATAAAACGACTAACTAAAAATTAATTTAAACTCGTTTATTACGAGATTATGAATAAACATCAAAAATAGATTAATATTCTCATCTAACACCTCGCTGTAGGAAAAGGTAAACCAACCGGATGCATTCAATTAGGACGGTAGTTTAATTTTAAAGTCGAATTTAGATAACGGTAATAAACATATCAATTTTGTTTAGAAATTGTCTTTAAAGCAATATTTCGTACATAATATTCATAACAGTAATATTTTTGATGTCAGATTATTTTTGTGGTTTATGAAATATACCAGTAGGTACCTTAGCATACCTATTTATAATAATTTCAGAGAATCATTAAATTAATTTATAGTATAATGGTTTTCGTCAGATCCATATAATTCGAGAAAGATTAGTAGAGAAAATATTCGTGTGATGTATGATAGAAATGTAAAAACTACATATATAAACATTGTTTTTCTTTACTTGTGAATAAATCCAGTACATTCAAGGGTGTGAGAATGCTTCACTATTTATTTTTTTTGTACAGTGTATTTTTATTTTAAAAATTTCAGACCCTTTATTAGTTAGGTATCTGGTTTAATACTGGATGCTAGGAAGCAGCCCTTAAGCAGTTTCACTGGCTTCTATACTGTGATAGTAACTCATTAACCCGTCGTTATCTGTCGTGCTTCCGACGTTGAGAGTTGAAACTCCTCTCAGAATTAGCTTTTTTGACAACCACTTAGCTTGACCCACTTTTCGCTGGGGTCAGGAGAGGTCGCTACTGCTCTTCGCTTACGGGGAACGCCTCAGACTCTAAACTATTTTCCATATTTCTTCTTTCCATGGTTTTAACAAGGTTTTTACTGCCTGATGTCCTTCTTCATTTAAACCCTTCTCCTTAATAGGGTCTTATGATCGGCACTGATATCATATTTGTTTTTATTCCAAATATAAACAGTTATTTTTTTGAACAGGATAATATAGTACCAACCGGATAAATCCAGAATACAACTAAATATTCACAAATCTGTAGCTTTGTCTCTAGTTTCTGCTCTGTTTCTGAATCTAATCGGACTATTATCTTTTCCTAATTTTGGTTTTATATTTATACGAAATGTATTATTTTCATGCAAAATTTGAGAACAATGCTTATCAGTGATATTGTTCTATATTTACTGTAGTCTTTAGTTTGTTTCTCTAGTGTGTCTTTAGTCTTTAGTGTGTGTGTTTGTAGTTTAAGGGAGAGCGCAAATGGAGGAGAGTAACCATTATTTCGGTATATATCGAGTTTTGTATATTGTGGTAAACAAGTCTGTTATAATGTGTAAGTTTGCATCATTTATGCATGTTAAGCTTTTACCTGTGATTTGATCTCAACCTAGATGCCATTTCTTGTGTCGACATTCCTTTTTTTCTATTGACACAGTGACAGATAATTACAAATTCTAAAAACCTTCTGCCCTTGATTTTATCTAGAATTATAACAGACGAAGCCTTTAGAGTTTAGACCGATATTGAATGCAGCATCTTTAGAACTTAAGAAAACATCCCCTTCCTAAATGTCTTCTCTGTTAAAGTTGGCGATCAATATGGCATATTTCTCTCTGTTCTGGGCTTAATGAATTAATTTATTTTTTCTTGTGTAGGTCCAATTTCTGATGTTTCCTAGCCACGATTTTTTCTTTCGTCTTATGCCACTTTTGCCTTTAATCTTACCTTCTAATATTACCTAGAGCTGCTCAAATTTCCAATGGCGCATTATGTGTCTTCGATATGACGCCTTTCTAATTTAGATAGTGTTGAAGAGATGAGGGCCCAGTACTTCTTCACCCGTAGTTCTGCTGGTCCAGCTTATTCTTAACATTCGCTGGTACATCCACATTTCAATTGAATTTAATTTATTGACGTCATACTGTTTTAGTGTCCAGGTCTCACAGCCATACACTAATAGAGACCACACATAACACTTTATTGTTCTTAATATTATTGAGACCGATAGCTTGGGGTTACAGAGCATTTTACGTATATTCAAGAAACCAGATCTAACTATTTCAATGTGTCTTCTAATTTCTTTTGAGTGGTCTAGTTGACTATTTAGCTCTCTGTCCAGGTATATGAAGCTTTGGGAACTCTAAAGGGTCATACCATTTATTTGTACGTTAGATGTAACTTGTTCATGGGGGTTTTCGTCGAATACCAGAATTTTTGTTTTAAAAAAGTTAATTTTTATCAATATGTTTATCAATATTTTTAGTTGGTCTTCTGTTTTTGCCAATACTACGATGTCATCGGCATATCTTATATTAATCAATATAAGGTTGAGTGTTCAAATAATTGAACTTTGATGGTATACAAGGCAAATATCGAACACAGTAATTAATTAAATCTTGCCCAAGTACTTTCGATCAATAGAACATCCTCAGGTGCATTTCGTCAGTTGTGGCCTATCCGACATGAGCAGAATGTCATACATGTAAATTTGGACATAACAGTACAATATACAAAGACAAACAAACACTTTAAAATTTTTAAAATGGAAAAGCTACATGTTTTATAGAAGCCGGAGACAGAATCTGTCATTGAAACGACACAGACCCTTGTCACCTGACAAGTACCACGTGTTAACATTCGAGCAGGAAGACATGTAGTCCGTAAAGTAATTTTAAAAATATATCCATTGTCATTGACCTTGAGTTAAAACATTATTAAATGTAAAATTTGGAATACTGTAAATCCACACATGGAGGTCTTATAGACAACTTTACTGTTAGCAACAAATACACAAGGCACTGAGGATGATCTGTTTATATTGAAAACGTTCTGCCAGAATTTAAATGTTGACGACACTTTTATAAAGTTTTAAATATTTGTTTGTTTTTATACCACAATACACATGTGTAAAGTGTTTTAACTTCTGTGTTTTTTTAAACGATGATATACAGCCAATTACGTGGTTTTTCCCATTAATGTCATAACTAGTTACTTTCTGTGAAAACGTGTTTTGAAAATTAATAAGTAATTTGTAAAATTAATTAAAGAAATATATGAATCTACGATTTGATTATGTGTATTACAAACAAAATAAATATTATTGTTCTGAAGCTATTTTCTTGTGGCATTTTAAATTAATTACTATTTAACTGGGAATAAGCCACAATTAAAGATAAAAAAATACGTTTATTGACGTGTCAATTTCCACTTCGGAAATCGTTCTCAAAATACAAACCTTTGAGAAATTCTCAAAATTTGTTTTTTGAGAACGATTTCTGAAGTGGAAATTGAAACGTCAATAAACGTATTTTTTTATCTTTAATTGTGGCTTATTCCCAGTTAAATAGTAATTAAAATAAATATTGCTACAAAACATAAATTAAATATAAAAGGCCGGCAAAATGTAAAGAATTTGACCATAAAGGAAAAGCGGGTCCAACTTGAGACTTTATGAATATTAGTTAGACATTTATTTTACAATCTTACAGCTTCTATTAAGTTTTTAAATAATTTTTTGTTATTTTTAATGTGTCGCCATTATAACTACGAAAAATATGTTCCAGTTCAGTACATACATCCAAAGTAACTTTTTTAAAGACCTATCAAAAATAAAGTATTACTTCAAGTTCTATTAAAATGGCAGGGCATTAGTATATATTATTATCTATAGAAACATTTATTATTATTCAAAGAAACATTTGCTCTGCTGTTATAATATTGATATATTAATTTTCTGCTGTTATTAATATTAATTATTTTTATTTATATAACTAGAATTGCATCAAATGAAAAATTTAAATTTAATTTTAACGTTTAACCTGCTATTGTTCTGAAGCTATTTTCTTGTGGCATTGTAAATTAATTACTATTAAACTGGAAATAAGCCACAATTAAAGATAAAAATACGTTTATTGACGTTTCAATTTCCACTTCGGAAATCGTTCTCAAAATACAAACAGTAAATTAAACAAATTTTGTTTTTTGGTACATAGTGAAAAATTCTTCTAATAATTTAATTTTATCTGACTCATTTATATTGATAATTCAGACATACATTATGCATTTTAAAGTAAACGACTTTAAAATGATATTGCCAATATTGTCGTGTTGCGCTCCTGGGACGACTTTACTTATAAGATAGTTCATTTGATTACATGAAATCAACTTTAACTTGAGAATATCCGTCAGAAAACATCATAGCATGTAATTCGTCTTTAAAAAGACAAACACATGACATGATGACAGTTAAATTCTCCTGTTAGTGATTCCATAGTAAATTATGAGGGAAAAACCAGGAAAAAAAACTCATAATACTATCCCGACATTGTAAGTATTTGTTCGTGAATTTAGTTTACCTTCAACAAACATCAAAATTCTGATTTTATATGTTATGTTATTTAAAAAACATAAATGATGTATCCTCTATATGTTACCGACTTACTAATACTGGTATTTTCTTATTAATAACTTCCTTTTTCAATATTGGTAACCAGATCCTACTACATTCTGCCGAGGAATTTGCGATACAATTGGCCTCATTTAGCATAATTAGAGCCGCTTCTTTGATTTTTCTTTTTTTACCATCCGTTTCTTTTAGGACTACATTTGAATTATTCCATTGAACCCTATGTTCATTATCCCATGCGTGTTTACATATTTGAGATCTATCAAATTCTCTATTTTTAATATAAGATTGATGTTCACTTATTCTAACATTTAATGGCCTTGATGATTCACCTAAATAAAACTGATCGCATTCACAAGGTATTTTATAAATGCAATTCTTTGTTCTTTCTTGTTCATTGTTAGGTTTGGTTTTGGACAAAATAGATCTCAACGTGTTTGTTGCCTTGAATGTTGTTGAAATGTTGAATTTATTTCCTATCCTTTTAGGTTTTTCTAAAAATCCTTTTATGTACGGTATTGTTATTTTCCTCATATTATTCCTTGTGTACGCTGTAGGATCTCGTTCTAAGTTGTTCTGTTCTATTCGATCGATTGTTGAAAATTTCTTATTTATAAACGATACAGGATAATCATTTTTTAATAAAACAGATGTTAACAAATGTTTCTCCTCCAAGAACGAATTTTCGTTAGAACAAGTAATTTTGGCTCTATCGTATAAGGATTTAATTATTCCCTTTTTTACATTAATATTGTGATTTGATTTGAAATTTAAATATCTATTGGTGTGTGTTGGTTTTCTATTGAGACTCAGGTGTATAAAAAACCAACACACACCAATAGATATTTAAATTTCAAATCAAATCACAATATTAATGTAAAAAAGGGAATAATTAAATCCTTATACGATAGAGCCAAAATTACTTGTTTTAACGAAAATTCGTTCTTGGAGGAGAAACATTTGTTAACATCTGTTTTATTAAAAAATGATTATCCTGTATCGTTTATAAATAAGAAATTTTCAACAATCGATCGAATAGAACAGAACAACTTAGAACGAGATCCTACAGCGTACACAAGGAATAATATGAGGAAAATAACAATACCGTACATAAAAGGATTTTTAGAAAAACCTAAAAGGATAGGAAATAAATTCAACATTTCAACAACATTCAAGGCAACAAACACGTTGAGATCTATTTTGTCCAAAACCAAACCTAACAATGAACAAGAAAGAACAAAGAATTGCATTTATAAAATACCTTGTGAATGCGATCAGTTTTATTTAGGTGAATCATCAAGGCCATTAAATGTTAGAATAAGTGAACATCAATCTTATATTAAAAATAGAGAATTTGATAGATCTCAAATATGTAAACACGCATGGGATAATGAACATAGGGTTCAATGGAATAATTCAAATGTAGTCCTAAAAGAAACGGATGGTAAAAAAAGAAAAATCAAAGAAGCGGCTCTAATTATGCTAAATGAGGCCAATTGTATCGCAAATTCCTCGGCAGAATGTAGTAGGATCTGGTTACCAATATTGAAAGAGGAAGTTATTAATAAGAAAATACCAGTATTAGTAAGTCGGTAACATATAGAGGATACATCATTTATGTTTTTTAAATAACATAACATATAAAATCAGAATTTTGATGTTTGTTGAAGGTAAACTAAATTCACGAACAAATACTTACAATGTCGGGATAGTATTATGAGGTTTTTTTCCTGGTTTTTCCCTCATAATTTACTATGGAATCACTAACAGGAGAATTTTACTGTCATCATGTCCGTCATTTTTTTCTGACGGATATTCTCAAGTTAAAGTTGATTTCATGTAATCGAATGAACTGTCTTATAAGTAAAGTCTTCCCATTAGCGCAACTCAACAATATTGGCAATATCATTTTAAAGTCGTCTACTTTAAGATGCATAATGTATGTCTGAATTGTCAATATAAATGAGTCAGATAAAATTAAATTATTAGAAGAATTTTTCACTATGTAACAAAAAACAAAATTTGTTTAATTTACTGTTTGTATTTTGAGAACGGTTTCCGAAGTGGAAATTGAAACGTCAATAAACGTATTTTTATCTTTAATTGTGGCTTATTCCCAGTTTAATAGTAATTAGTTTAACCTGCTGTGATTAATTTGGTCAATTTGGCATTTTGACAACTTGTCTCGGGCGTACATCGCAAGAACATGCGCGTTGACTTATCTTGTTTTGTTATAGTATCATGCGTCGATAGTAGGGGATCAGGTGATAGTGCCTGCATAATATCATACCTGCTATTCTTTGTAACATGGTTTTAAGCCCTGTTTTAGTTAGCTAAATGGCATGCAAGTGACTGCTGTTGTGTATGTTTCATCTGCTAACAATATCCTGAAAGCTTTCTTTTTTATGACGATATGCAAATGAAATAAAATTAGTTTAAAAATAGACAGACACGCTCTAATTATTCTTACTACATCTACATTTATGTTAAAAAATAGATTCAAATGATAAAACTGTAAGAAATTATTATTCATTTATTCAATACAAAGTTGCGAACGAACATCGTTCCATATTTATTGATCTGCTCTCGCAGTTGAAGTCAATGTACTGTCTAATTTGATATTGTCTCCAAAACCGGCACAATACATCAATTAAAAATAAGCATTCCCGTCATCTGATTAAAGAACTTCATTAGTATTCAGTGTCAAAAGCTACCTCTTTTGTCTGGCAGAAATACACGTTCCAATCAAGAATCCTTTTGTTATCGCTTAAATTCGAAGTTATCAAAGGCAATGCGGGAAATAAATTTTTCTCGTTTTTACATATCAATTGTTCGGAATCCTCGTCTGATGTGTAAAGAAAGAAATAATTGAATTGTATATAACCAGATATCTGGTTCTTCGAAAGCTATTTAACCTTAATAATATTTTTAAATAAAGTATATAAAAACAGATAATATCGCTTAACTGTATTTAAAGTTATGCGCTTAAGGTACTGCAGTGCTTTCTGAATAAAAAGACCGTGAAATACGTTTTGAATAAAAATATTGTTAGAACGTAAAATTTAAAACTAATAATATTTAAAAGTAGGAAAAGGGAATTTAACTTTAGAAATAGTTATACCCTTGATATACATATTAATTAAGATATTTGTCAATATCTAATACTATTAAGGATATTCACTTTTTTCACTGTACTCCTTTTCGCAAATGATCTCCCCAGCTCTTTTTAGACTGCCAATATCTATCTTGCATGTTGCATTTTTCCTTTCATCATCCTTTCTCGCTTCCTTTTTTCTTTACTATAGAACTACTTCCTATGGCAGCAAAAAGCTATTTTTTATATAATAAAATATATTATACAGAGTTAGCCACTCAAAGAATCCACCCGGATATTGGGCAATATTTGTTGGATTTTGTGCAAATGCTAAAACAGGTCGATTTTTATAGAGGTCATCTTTTATTGACATAAATATCTGTCAATTATCAGCCCCGTCCCTTCCAGAACTCCAACCATTAAATTTTAAACACGAAATTACCATATGTGGCACTTTTTTAGACAGGTATTTCACTAGAAACTAGAACTTGAATATCCGCATTTCTTCCGTATTGACTTTATTCTTATAAAAACATATCGCTACTTTTCATGAATAATCACACATTTAAAAAAACGTAATTTTTCAGGAGAGGCCGTCAAAAATTAAACAACATTATTTATTCTCATACCTTTTTATTAAATTGAGATCCTTTCACATTGAATATAAACATTAGTAGGGCGTTAATCATTATTTCCTTGTGATATAAACTTTTTGTGACTTGGCCATGACAAGAACTTCAAAATAATGAAAAACATTCAGTACTTCGACTTATGACAAAGTAAGTACAACAAAATTATTTTGAATAACATCACAAAGCATAATGCGTTACTCGAGCTATTTTCAGGTTGTCTTGAAAAATGACACAAGTGGTAATAATACTTTAAGTGATATTAAGAATTTTCTAAAATAGTGACACAATTGCAGTAGAGACAATATTGATGAAAAATATTTTGTTATTACTATACATTTTTTGGTTTTATGTTAAGATTAGTACAGTGAATTTATCTAATGATTTTGTGTTGAGTTCCATTAACACACTATGTTAATCAATAATTCAAAGAAATAATAGTCTAATCTTTCATAATCTCTACGCAACTCTGCTATAGTTTTACCTCCATCAATATAAAGCCTCTTTGTGTCGGACCGACAGTAGTGGCTTTCAATTTTAGGTATGGAGTCTATGTGGCGTCTAATACCCTCTTTTATAGCAGGATCAATAGTAAAATGTTGGCTATGTTTGCCTCGATTGTCCAGATCTAGTGTTCCACATGCGTTATTCTTCTTCTTAAGTACGGTGCTGACTGTAGTATCAGTAATATCTAACGTGGCTTTAAAAAATATTTTACATACTCTAATTCGTTCATTATTAATAGTAAAATAAAAAGCATTATTTTTTCCACGATTACTATTATGCATTTTGTACGAATATCTTGGTTCAACCACTGAAAGATGGCGTAGAACAAATTCACGTTGTCTCTGCAAGTCTCCCATGGTCCAATAGTTATCAAAAAATTGCTGGTGTTGTGTTTCTGTAATCTTTTGTACACAATTTTGTTTGCATTTTTCAGAACATGGTGCTTTTAATGACTTTGCAGGAACTATGGTCATTTCTTTTTTTGAATTAGACAAGTAAGACTTACTAGAATTTCTCAAAATTTTCGCTTTGGCGCGTAACCAGTTATTGGGTGTAGCTTTTTATTTCCGTTCTTTTCTCGAATTAACATTTTCTTTACCTTCAATACATGGAAAAGCTATATCTGCAGAAATTGTAGACCGTGAAGCTACGGGATCAGAAGGGTTACTAAAATTGTTATTTGTAAACCTTCCAGCTACTGGCTCAGCAACACAATCGCGTGGAGTTTCATCTTCGTTGGTGCTAGATGACGAAAAACACCTCAGGATATTTTCTATTGTAGATGGTGCAACTGCTTTTGAACAAGCTTGATCTGCTTCAGAATCTGAACTGGACGAACTGCTTGAACTACTGGAGCAGCTGTTCGAACCACTTGAGCTGCTTGAACTGCTCGATCTAGATGAACTGCTACGAGATTTTGATTGTCTAGGGATAGCTTCGAGTGAATTTGGTTGGCTGGAGACATTTTGCTTTAAGTGTAATTCTTCATTATTAAAGTCTTGGTTATTGTCTTCGGAATCCAACTGTTTTGGAGATTGTCGCTCAGAATCAGGAATTGGTTCATTTATCAAATAATCCGTCGTGATCTCCTCTGATGGTATCAATGATTTTTTACGTTTGAATTTATTCTTGCGACTTCTACGGTTATTTGCATCACCATTCGAATACTCGTAATCTAGGTCTTTGACACTATTATCGGAACAAAAGTCCTCAAAACTGTCTATGTTGATGAGACAGTCGGTTTACTATTTTCATTTTTGTTAATATTCAGTTTAATGTTCATGTTTTGGAACATTTCAATAGTACGGCGATTTGACACTGCAAGAAAAAGTTTTCAATAAAAATAGTGAAATAGCGAAATAACTTTTTTATTTTAAGGATTCTCAACTTATTATTATGATCAATCAGTATCAAAATCTCAAAAAACGATGAACATAATCAAGACAAGGTGATAGTTCTATTTATTGTACAATCGGTGTAGTCAAACCAATAATAATTAATAAAGACTATTTTTTATTTTGCAGAATAAACGCAACGAATTTTAGTATAATGATTTTAAAACCTTTACAAAACTCAGAATTCAGAATCAATTATTGTGAATATTGTTGTATTATGTTTAAGGTCATGAGTTTTGGATGCGAATTTTTAACGAATAGCATCTCATTTCATTATAATAGGTGAATATTTTATTATTGTTTTCGTGAATAAACAAGTAAGTCCGAATAAGTGAAGTCATTTTACTTACTTTTTGACGAAGAACAGAATAACACTAGATGATGCACTTTTCTTTAAAAAAATTATTAAAACTAGATTAAGTTTTTTCGTGAACAAACACACAAAACGAAAAGATATACTATTGCAGAAAGTATTCATTAATTTTAAATCTATTATTTCAAGATGTGTTGTTATTCTGCAAACAAACAATGTTATTACCTGTAAGGACTTGTAGCAACTGGTAGTCGTCGATTGTTCATGAAAGATGGTGCCGAAAATCAACCAATCACATAATGACATTTTGTGGCGTCACGTTGCCAGTTTTCGAGATACGAATGTGAGATTTATTTACAAGATAGTAGGGACCGTTTTGGATATCGCTGTGTGCTTAACTAGAAAATGAACTATTTTGGATTGTGTGGTTATTCGTGAAAAGCAGCGATATGTTTTTCTGATGTCAATTTCTGGTCATGTTAAAAACAACATTAAAATGAAATTTGAAACATTAATGTGAAACTTTATTAAAAGTAACGTAAACAAAATTAAATAAATTTTAAATTAATAAATTCATAATTCAAAACAGTTTACTCTGTAACGTTATAAACGTGATATCTTTCTCAATTTATATTTAAATAATAATTTTATTTCAATTTCTTTATTAATTCCTTTACACTAAATTCGTTTTTACTATTTTTTATTCAAAAAGTAGTTAACGCCTTCTATTTTTTTTCTTTCTCTGTCTTTCCGGTAGAATAAATATTTGCCTTCTCTTTCTGTCCGGTAGACTAAACATTCTGTTCTGTGTTGACAGAAAAGCTAATTCCATTATGAGTATCATCCTATGACATATGTACTAATTCATTTCAATCTCCCACTTACTTTCCGTCAATCAGCTTTTCTGACATCAGTGGGATATGTTGTTTGTCTATAATTATTATTTATAAAAGAAGACAAAAATTATTATAAGCTCATTTTATGGTTTGCAGAATTTTCTTGGGATAATTGTAACCTTTGTTCTATAATTCTGACAGCATTTTCAATATTCGTAATCGTAATCTCACTTCTTTTCAGAGTACGTTTTTCAGTTATATACATATAGGAGTCTTAATAGAATTTAGTAAGTATTAAGGCCTATCCTCGATAATCCTAACGGTAAAATTCAGTGAGCTATCTATTTCAAAAATATCTTTCTTTACGAAAACAAAATCCATTCACGAAGAATATTTTAAACGTCATCTGGTACTAAATTTTATATTTTTACCTACTTACAATCCCCTATTGTGAAGTCTTGGGTGTATACAATAAAGCGAGCGGGAGGTCTTCTATTCATTGCGATTATGGGGTAATTAGAATAATACGAGTATACCAGAATAATATTATTTATTGAATAATTAATTTACATTTTAGCAAGGGTACATACAGGTAACAAATAATCGTCCTGTAAATAATTCATAACAATTAAATCGAAGACAAACTTTTATAAAATTTTATAACAAAATAATGTATAACAAGATATAAGTGTATTGGTTTTTTTATGTCTTATATTTTCTTTTGTTATTGTTTTTTTGCTGACAAATTGGCTTTTAACGTATATTACAGTTTGATGATAAATATTCTGAAATGGAAAATGTTGAGATGTGGCGAATGAAATCATTCATGAAATTAAAATGAAGGGATTTACGTCTATTAGTGGTGCGATTTATAAAATTAGTAGCTCAAATCGCGGGAGGAATATATGCATTAGTTTTCAAATCTTTATTATTTACGATATAATTTCTAAATTGAACCACTTTCACTTCTTTAGGTAACAATGTATCTGTCTTGACAACTAAATAGGTAATTAGACAAAATAATGATTATTATTAATTTCAAAACGGGAGTTTAAAGAATTAGAAGAAGGTAGTCCGGGCCCAGTTAAACAATCAAGTTTATTCCAGTGGAAGCAATCAGGAGGATTGTTTTTCGTTTTGGCTCAGCTGACATGCTCTCTCTAGAACTAGAACCCATGAAACTATGGTAAAAAGCATGCTTTTATTTACACGGTTGTGAAACGAGACGATTAACAGAGACATCGAAGAAAGATATGTCGCTGAAATGGATGCAATAAAGTATGAGAATAGAAGGTACAGTCATGGATGGCATACAATGAAGGCATCTCAAATGGTACTGTGAAGTTTATATAGTTCTAATTTATTTGTCTTTATTCTAATTTATTGTCTATAATCTAATTTATTAAAACTCACGATAGCTAATTACTAATTTATTAAATAACTTATTAAATACAAATTTATTTGTTACGTTTCCGTTACATTTAAATACCGCGTTTACCGATCTTCTTATGACTGGCTGCCAAATAAAAATCTTTCATTTATATACACAACTGTTTTCATCTAGAGAATTCGGCGGACTTCCTGAATAGTCTCGTATTTTGGTGAAGGCGCTCGACTCGTTTTTCAACCTCGAGTCGTGGATGACTCACTAAAATTAGTGTCTAGAGATTTCTGGTAAACAACTGGTAGCTAAGCTCAGGTATATTTTGACCTACAAATTACGAGAATCAATAAAAAAGAATTAGTCATAAAATATTTACAGTTCTATATGCCATAACATTTAAAATCGTAACATTGCCCCCCTCTTAAAAGATGGTTCCTCCTGGAACCTTGTCGGGACTGGAACTGGAACGACATGCTGATATCGGCAACTGGACCCTCTTTTACAACTTCCAGTTGTATAGAAATGACAAGGGACGGTTTTCTCTCCGCAGCAGTAACTATGCGGATTGCAACAGACTAACACCTGGACTTCGGTGTCTTTAAAGATTTCCTCCACCATGTTTCGTATAACCCTCCAATCTAATTGGCGGCACTCCAACTTTGGCATGGCTAACTTTTGCACGTCGGACTCTAGTACGTGCTCTCTCAACTGAAGTAAGGCTTCCCATACATCTCGGTAGGTAGGTTGGTCACGGGCAGTGTCTTTTGTTACCAGGTAGAAAAGGTAACGTGATGCATCTTGAAGTTTCAAGGTTTTACCAGGAGCTGGCACTTGGCATTGAAGTTCTGCAACTCGACCAAACTTCCTTCGAAAGACGGATGCCAACCCTGGTGCATCTTTGATACTGGCCGGGATGGTAAGGGCCAGTGAGTAGTCATCGGGAAGCGCGAGTAGATCTTGCCTTTCTTCAGTGGTAACACCATGTCTTGCTTTACCGGTACCTCCATAGGCACCCATGAATTCCTCAAACGTGAGGTCAGACACATCTTGGACTTGGTTTACTTCCACTTCTTCATCTACGTCGTGGTCACCCTCGAAAGACGCCAGCCGGTTATGGTGTACTATCATCGGCTTTCCTCTCGGAATCTTGCTTATTCGGTAAATAACATCATTGATCTTCTCCATAATGAGGTATGGACCTTCCCAAAACTGCTGCAATTTGGGAGAACAACCTTTTCGCTTTTTGGGGTTATAAAGCCAGACTTTATCGTTCTTCTTAAAACACCCCTTTTCGGCTTGCGTATCGTACCGTTTCTTCATTCGGTCACTAGCGATCTGGAGATGGGAACGGACCAACTCGTGTACATCGTCCATTCTTCTTCGTAATTCGATCACATAATCTTCACCTGCTACATCTTCTCCAGGTCGACACTCAAACTCTAGATCACAAGGTAGTCGCATCTCGCGTCCGAATAGGACTTTGGTTGGTGTCTGGCCTGTTGATTCATTAACAGCAGATCTGTAGGCCATTGTGAAGAACGGGAGATATTGGTCCCAGTCTCGCTGATGATCGGACACCATCTTTGTCAAATACTTGCCAACTGTTCTATTCATTCGTTCTACCATACCATCCGATTGCGGATGATAAGCCGTAGTCCTTGTTTTCTTCATACCTAGTCTATCACATATTCCTTGGAATAAATCGCTTTCGAAGTTCCTGCCTTGGTCACTATGGATCTCCAAAGGCACTCCAAATCGGCTGATATATTCTTGGATCTACTTATCTGCAACGGTGGCCGCTTTCTGGTCTGGAAGTGCGTAAATCTCGACCCACTTAGTGAAGTAATCCATTACTACCAACATGTACTTGCCTCCATTATCACTTTCTAGAAACGGCCCAGCAATGTCCAAAGCTATTCTTTCAAACGGGCTTCCAACATTATATTGTCTCATAGGAGCTCTCCTTTTTCGATAAGGCCCGTTACTCGTAGCACAAATAGTACATTTCTTACACCAGTCTTTTACATCGTCGGAACTGTTCATCCAATAAAACCGTTCCCGAATTCGCTGAAGGGTCTTTTTCACACCAAAATGCCCTCCTGATGGACTGTCGTGTAACTGACGAAGTACTTCGGCTATTCTGCTCTTTGGAATCACCAACTGTCTTCTCTTCTCTGAACCGTCATCATTTTCCAGGACTCGTTTGAGCAAGCCATCTTCCATGATAAATGAGTCCCACTGGGCCCAATACGTCTTAACTATTGAGCCTAGGTTCGATATTTCTTGCCAAGGTGGTCGACGGTTTTCCTCTTTCCATTTTCGGATTTTCTGTATAACTGGATCTCTCTCTTGTTCTTCCCTGATCTTGGTAGGCGTCCAGTCGTCGTGGACCACCGTCGTTCTTAGCACTGCTGCTTCCTTGGATTCCGTTTTGTTGCAGTGGGAACACTCTGCTGGGCATGGCCTTCTGGAAAGAGAATCAGCGTTTCGGTGGCTAACCCCGGCTCGGTGCTCGATCTTAAAATCATATTCTTGAAGTCGTTCGATCCACCTGGCTATCTGACCCTCTGGATTCTTAAACTGCATCAACCACTTAAGGGCGGCATGGTCGGTTCGGATTAAAAACTTTCTTCCATAGAGGTATTGATAGAAGTGCTCTACTGATTTCACTACTGCCAGAAGTTCTCTTCTCGTGACGCAATAATTCCGCTCAGGTTTTGAGAGAACTTTACTGAAATATCCAAGGACTCTTTCCTGTCCTCCCTGAATCTGGGACAGCACTCCTCCAATTTCCACATTACTTGCATCTGTATCTAAGATGAACTCTCCTTCTGGCAGTGGATATCCTAAAATCGGTGCTGTGATTAAATGCTTTTTTAAGGTCTCAAAGGCATTTTGGCAGTCTACATCCCAGCGGTATTCTCTTGCTTCCTCTGTAAGTCGCGTTAATGGTTTAGCGATATCTGCAAACTTCTTAATAAACCTCCGGTAATAAGTACATAGTCCAAGAAAACTTCTCACTTGATGTTTGTCAGTTGGTTTTGGCCATTCCTTAATGGAATCGATTTTTCCCTTATCCACGGCCACTCCTTCTTTACTGACTATATGACCCAGATAATTGACTTTACCTTGAAATAGCTGGCACTTCTTGGGGTTTAACATCAATTGGGCAGCTTTAAGTCGATTAAAAACGTTTTCTAAATTCTTCAGATGGTCCTCAAATGTCTCCCCCAAGACGATTATGTCGTCTAGATAAACTAGGCACGTTTTCCAAGATAACCCTCTCAACACATTTTCCATAAGTCTCTCAAATGTCGCAGGAGCGTTACAAAGTCCAAATGGCATAACGTTGAATTGCCATAATCCAGATCCTGTGGTGAAGGCTGTCTTTTCTTTATCTACCGGGTCCATTTCTACCTGCCAGTATCCAGACTTCAAATCCAAAGTAGAAAATAATTTACTTCCAGCCAATGTGTCTAATGTGTCATCAATCCGAGGCAGAGGATAACTATCTTTCTTGGTAACGTTGTTCAGCAAACGGTAATCCACACAGAACCTCGTTGTTCCGTCTTTCTTCTTAACCAGGACTACCGGAGAGACCCATGGGCTCGTAGAAGGTTCTATCACCCCGTCTTTCTTCATTTCCTGAACAATCGTTTCAGCTTCCTCTCTTTTCGCCTGTGGTAATCGTCGAGCTGTTTGACGAATTGGCTTAGCATTACCAGTATCAATTCTATGCTTAACAACGGTAGTTCTTCCCGTCTTTCCTCCTTTCGGTACGAAAATATCACGATACTGCCGAAGAAATTCCCTTAATTTCCTTTTCTCAATCTGATTCAGAGACTGTCCAGCAACTGCAACCATTTGATCAAATTTGTCGTTGGAATTATCAGACGTTGTCGTCTGACAGATTATGGATGTCACAGGTACACAAGTTCCTACTTTTGTCTCTTTCTTGATGGTCACTGGGTAGTCATTGACATTGATAAGTCTAACAGGAATTTCTTTAGCCGAGGTCACCAATTCCTTTCCAATTATGATTCCACGGCCAACTTCGTCGTCATGGTTCCAAGGCTCCATCATAACAGGTGACCCTTCGTCCACAATTCCCTGTAGCTGCGCTACTATGATTGTTTCACTTCTCGCAGGCACGACTGTATCTTCTTTAACGGCTGCTTGCATAGTGTTGTCATCATGTGGATGGAGAAATACCTCCTCGTTACCAACTTTGATTACCTTATTCTTAAAATCCAATTGGAATCCATGCGTATTCATTACGTCCATTCCTAATATAACATCCTCTTCGATGTCAGCAACTATAACAGTATGGACGAACTTTTCTGCTCCAATTCCTAATTGTACCTGGATTTCTCCATGAATGTTGGCATTTTCCCCTGTGGCGGTCCGAAGTCGCAACCTCGTTGGTAACAGTTTCTTTCGGCTGTTTATAACTGTCGGGCGTATAATGGTTCTGGTCGCTCCAGTATCCACCAACAACGTATGCTTTTTACCATTTATTTCTCCATCTACATATACACTATCTTCACGACATTTCAAAGAAGCTATTAGTATCAGAGGGTCTTTGGTAAAGTTCTGGGTCGAAGCTGCTCCCCTAAGGCCGACGCGTTCTGGTTTTGTCTTCGGTCTTATGGTCTTCGTTTTCTTGTGTGTCATGCTTTTTATCATATTAAAGAGCTGGTCAAGTTTATCTTCATCTCCTTCCTCTTTTACAGTCCTAACTTTGCTATACCCGCCAGAGGCCTGCGTAGCTGACTCGTATTCGAGGGCGGCAGATAAGACATCCATCAGCGTCTTGTGACGAGCTAATCGTAGTGTTCTCTGCATCTCATGATCACGAAGACCATCAATAAACGTTTGAACGGCCAATTTTTCCATCATGTCTTCGGGAGCTGTTGGATAAGCATATCGCACTAATCTGGCGATATCTACTTCATATTCTTGAAGGGCCTCATCTTTCTTTTGTCTTCGATTTTTAAGCTGCGACTGATATACGTGCTCCAAGTGTTCGTGGCCATATCGCATATTTAACCTCTTCTTCAGTTGTTCGAAATCATCCGTCTCCTCTACGGCTATGGTCTGGAGCACATCTAAGGCATCTCCTCGAAGAGCGATAGTCAGGTTTACAGCCTTTTCTTTTTCAGACCATCCATTCGCTCTTGCAGCTGATTCGAACTGTTTCATGTAGTTGTTCCATGATGATTTTCCGTCGAAAGTTGGGACTTTGACATGAACGGAACTTCCGCTTCCTTCAAATTTCGGCCGTGTTTCCAACTTACATTTTGTCTCGTCTTCTTTTATCTCTACCGGATCTAAAGCTACCGTATTAATTGGTGGTAGCACTCTCGTGTTAGTTATCATGGTCTCTAACTGTTTGATTTTCTGTTCTACTTTATCGAATGTTTTAGAGACTTCTTCAAACTTCTCACTATTCTGAATACATACTTCGTCGAATCTTCTAGACATATTTTCAAATTTCTCGTCGTTTTGCCTAGCTGTTTCTTTAATAATTTGAGAAGTTTCATCGAATCTTTTGGAAACGTTCTCGAATTTATCATCATTTTTTCTAGAAGATTCTTCAATTTTTTTAGAAGTCTCTTCAATCATTTCCGACACATTTTTTATTTTCGTTAAAACTGCTTCTTCTGCTGACTGGAACTGGAATGTCTCTGGGTCTTCTCCATTCTTGTTGAGAACAGTCTTCAGTCGTTCTTGGAGGATCTTCTTGGACCCGCTGCAGTCTTCATCGCGTTCTTCTAGTTGCTCACGCAACTGTTTCACTGAAAGTTCTACTAGCAGCATCTTTGGTCAGGCACACACGTACTTTTTAAATGTTCTTTCGTACAACGATCACTACTGGACTACGCGGATGTTCCCGACGAACAATACCTTTCAAAAGTTCAAAAGTCTTTTTCAAAAATCAAATTAAATTTATCTACAATCCCACTTCTGACACCACTGTGAAGTTTATATAGTTCTAATTTATTTGTCTTTATTCTAATTTATTGTCTATAATCTAATTTATTAAAACTCACGATAGCTAATTACTAATTTATTAAATAACTTATTAAATACAAATTTATTTGTTACGTTTCCGTTACATTTAAATACCGCGTTTACCGATCTTCTTATGACTGGCTGCCAAATAAAAATCTTTCATTTATATACACAACTGTTTTCATCTAGAGAATTCGGCGGACTTCCTGAATAGTCTCGTATTTTGGTGAAGGCGCTCGACTCGTTTTTCAACCTCGAGTCGTGGATGACTCACTAAAATTAGTGTCTAGAGATTTCTGGTAAACAACTGGTAGCTAAGCTCAGGTATATTTTGACCTACAAATTACGAGAATCAATAAAAAAGAATTAGTCATAAAATATTTACAGTTCTATATGCCATAACATTTAAAATCGTAACAGTACGGACATGTCCAATGAATGAAAGACAGTAGACTCCCGAAACAAGTACATCTATGAACAACTACAGGAATCCAGAAGAAAGGACTACCGTAGAAAACACGGATGGAACGAATAAAAAACTCAATGCGCTCGAAAGTACTTAAAGAACAATGGAACAACCGAATTCAATGAAAAATGGACGTCGGAAGACGTTTTATACGGATTATATCATATTACGAGTATAGGTACATTGTTATTATATCATATTATATCTATTTATATAATACATTATATACACGATATTGAAGGAGGTTACAACATAGACAATCAACAAAATCTACATTGTCAACTACATAGTGAATACCCAACAATAATAGAAGTGTCAAATGCCGTCTTAAAACATAAAGTAAATAAATCCACAGGAATCGATTAAATCTGCTGGGAAATGTATGAAAAGGTGATGATCAACTTTTTGCAGTAATCTATAAACTAATAGTACTTATATGGCAGAATGAATTGGTACCAGAAGAGTGGCTAAATGAAATAATATGCGTTGCATAAAGGGCTATCAGCTGGATTGTAAGAACTATAGAGGCATTACTCTGTTAGCATCTGCGTATAAAATCTTCGGCAATGTATTGTTTGAAAGACAAACATTTTACAAAGGATATTGTTGATTTACTGCTGCATAATCAACTATACATCAAATTCAAACACATGGGCAGATTCTAGAAAAGTCACTAGAATATAACATAGATACACGTTATGACAGCCTATGACAGTGTTAAGCAATGATAGACTTTGGTTGAGATCCCACCCATTGAATTGAAGATTGAATGCAGAGAAGAAAATATTAAAAGTAGAAAAAAATTTAAATGAGTAGGTATAACAAAAAATAATGAAAGGCTTACCAACATTTAAATTATAAAAAAATGTTGGTTAATTTACATAAAATTAAAAATAGTAAAAGGCTGTTGTACATCTTGAATAACATAAAACAACAATAACAGTTCTTCACAAAACAACATTTAACAAAAATTTAAAAGATTCGTTAATTTTGAAGTAATGATCTACATGAAAACACTTTGATTATTAAAATTGTTTAAATCATAAATACATGGCTGACACAGACTAATATATTATGATTATAGCGTATATACCTAGGTGTGTATAAAAGTTGAGAGAATCTATGACAACAAAAAATAAGTAAGCTTTTTTCTTCCAAAAAGCAAACTAGTTTGAAAATTAGTTTGAAATATTAGTTCAAAATATTTTCTGTTCAAAACTTTTGTTTCTGCAAACTTAAACAGTGTGGAAGATTAAAAAAATCTTTTGAACTAAAACACCAAGATACAGAACCCAAAAGATTCTGTATCTTAGTACTTCTAAACTAGAACAAATACTGGTGCTACTGTAAATTATACTAAGAATATAAAGAACACGTATGTTATAACAATTGGACAAAAGCTCCGACTGCAATGAAAAGTCAAATAATTCTAGACGGTTTTCAATGGCACATGCACCCCATGACTTACAAATTGTTAATAGCCGATGGAGATAGTACTGTTCATCAAAAAATGTTAGAAAATAGACCATATTATGGAAATAATTTTGTTGAGAAAACTGAATGTCGTAACCATCTCATAAGAAACTATTGTACAAGATTAAAAAAATTATCTTCTTCTTCTGATGCACTCCATTACTAGAAGTTAGCGAGCACCGCATCAAAATCTTCTCTATTCTGCGCCAATCCGTACCAATTTTCTTACGAAAACTTTTAAAAATTAACATATTAAGATTAAGAACTGCTATTACAAGAGCAACTGACTATCATGGACAGTCAGATAAACCAAGATATAATATATCTAATAGCCATCTTCATGTATTTGTAAACTATTCGAATTGCACAGATTATTTTTGTCACAGAAAATCATCAGAAACAGATTATACAATACCAACGAAAGAATGCAGCCTGTTGAAAGATATTAGCTCATATGCAGCAAAAGTAAAATTTCATGCAAATAGTCTTATAAATAATATGAGTACTAATTATGCCGAACAGTACATAATAATCTCTCGGGGTCTTATGAAATGAGATACTATGCTGATACTTTCTCGTACAACTCTAAAGGTCATTATCACCAAACCCTAATAAAAGTATCACAGGAAGAAGTCCTGATGTAGTATATGTATACAAAAAAAATATTTCGAAATGCACCAAAAACACATTGCAAAGAAAATTATATTAAAAAAAAACAATTATAAAAGTACAAAAAACGTTAGACATTTTTTTTATTGGGTTAATGCCTCGACAACTATGATCATTGGCATGGTATAGTCAGGTACCTAGTGTAGTGTGTGTGTGTGTGTGTGTGTGTGTGTGTGTGTGTGTGTGTGTGTGTGTGTGTTGTGTGTGGTGTGTGTGTGTGTGTGTGAAGAGTAATTGTCTTGATACTTAGCAAAGTATCGAGTCGACGTCATTGTCTTTGCTAAGAGTCGCTAATTGTATCCGAACGTCTGCGGTCCCTCCGGTCAGTACCGATCTCACATGGATAGAAATTATTTTCATTTATTAATTTTTAATAAACGAAAATTTCTCCACCCAGATGAGATTCGAATTCACGACCTTTAGGTTTAAAGGTAGGCGCTCTTACCACTGAGCCACAGAGGGGGCTGCCACAAAGAAGTGTCTTTTGTATACCTTTTGTATACGTATTATATTATTGTCCTAGAAAATAATACAATTGAAACATTTACCGATGACACTTCTATCATAGCAATATGCAAAACCAGCCAGGAAGCGACAGAGAAATTACACAGATCTTTATCAAATATATACCTACTCCAGGGAAATAAGCAAAAAATAGACCATGTTCGTGACACTCAATAATCCAGGTCACTGACAACTTTTTTAGTTATTGTAGACCTATAGGAAGAAAACCTACTTGTTTCCTGCCTTGAATTTGGAGCCATTTTTTAATTATTACCAATTTAAGGCAAAAAACGCAATCTTTACTATGATTATTAATGATAATAGTGTTAAAAAAATAGATTTTTGGAAGAAAATTATTTTTTCACTATTCACATTTAATTGTTTAAACAAACTAGATTATGAATTAATTAATTAATATATAAACAAATTACATATTTGTAATGTACGTAGAAATTACATACAAATTAAAAAAGAATGATCAAAATCCATTGAGTAGAACCGGAGATATAGAAAATTTTATTAGTTTTAAATTGTTTGTTCGGTATAGATTTGTACTCCATGAATTTGTAGGTTCTTCCTAATCACCATTTGAACTACATTTTTAAAATTCGTAGAAGGTCCTGTAAAGGTACAACATTTGTGCAAATTTTTTATCAAAAAATACAAATCCCCTTCTTTATCATGGCGTCAAAGAGGTTCCTTAATTATTATAATCAAATTAGCTGTGAATAAACAAAAAAACATGGCTAACTTTGACCCAAATTAACCTAGGTCAAATTTTTTTATTTGAAAATTCGGGGAAAATACTAGCTTTTCGAATGTAAAAAAAGATTTCTTCCAAGGGCAATGTTTTTAAAGTTCTAAATGTTTATAAACTAGATAATTTCAAAAATTTGGCATCAGGATTTTTGATTATGATACATCATTTTTTTATCATTTTTTAATACATATTGATAGTATCTTTTGCTTTCATTTGTCGCCCACAGCATTACCCTATCTTTAATATTTTCTGTCTTATTTTATTGTAAAAAAAGACCTCTGGGATAAACAAATACAATAACTTTTAAACTGATTAATATATCGGTTCCAAATTTTGAGTAGTAGTAGTAGTAGTAGTAGTAGTAGTAGTTTGTTAAGTATCCCAATACCCAACCTTCGCTGGAACTCTAAAGTAAAGTTTTTGTATTCAAAGTTTTTAACAAATATCAATTGTCACTTATTTTGCAGTTTGTAAAGCAACAAATTGACTTTTCAACTTACAAAAATCAGCATTTTGAAGCTTTGTTAATATTCTAAAAGATAAAATTTTGTAATTTTATGTCAAGTATTTAGCTTTCTAATGAGTGGAAAAAATCGCGTTTCTTGCATTACATTAATTCATTAAAAAACGGCTCCGAACTTTAGGCAGGAAACAGGTAGGTTTTGTTCTTATATGTCTACAATAACTAAAATAGTTGTCAGCTACCTGGATTATTGATTGTCACGAGAAAATCCTTATTACTCTGGACTAATATGACTGGACAAGCAAGTGACGAAATATATTATGTAAACTTTACTAACAAAAACGTTCAAAATAAATAGTCCAATAAATATAATTAATCAAATTCCATATTCAAATACTGCAAACTATTTGGGTATTACTCTGAGCTCATGTAAAGAAGAAAAGAAAATAATAATTCTGATTGAAATACAAAAAAATGTACTGACCGATTGACCAAAATTCTACTCTGTTTCTACATAATAAATTATAATTATATAAGTAAATATTGAAACAATAGTATTATTATAAAAACAGTATAAGCATTTAGAAGGAAAATGTCACAACTCAACAGAAAATATTTCTATTCATATAAAAATTTAATCAAATTATAGGTACTTACTGCTTATTTATATAAAATTTCCTCAATCGTCGCCGACTTTTTCGTCCGGAGCATAAACGTCTTCGCGAACTACCCATTTTAAAAACAACAAAACACACTGGTTTGTCAAAACTAGTCAGAAGTCGAAATAAGCCCTAATAATGTTATTCAACATTATTTATGACCCTCCAACTTTCTTACCTACTCGTCGGCGAGAGTCTAGAAACTATCAACAAGGACAGCTTGTACTGACCGAGAGAGAGAGTACATTTAGCACAATTTAACATTTTTTAAATAGTTTATATGAAATAGCTGCTTTGTCTTACACTTTATGTTAAAAATAAAAACAGATTCGGAAAGTGGGTCAAATTCTGTAGTGCCCTATTTCAAAAAAAAAAATTTTACGTTTATTTTAACTAAAAATATTTGAAAAAAAAATATTGTTTAAACAATTTATTAATTTACAACTAAATAGTGCACTAGAACTTTTTAAGACCTTTCATATAAAAAAAGAATCATCTCAATATCTGCCATAGTTTTTGCGTTATTTGATATAAACTTTTACATTGGAACTTAGGTATGCCCAGAAACGCAAGGAACGGCCTTAATAATTATATTTCATTATATTCTTACCATCTGCTATTTGTTTCATTGTAATTTTGTTAAATTGCAAGGAGATTAAACGCCTTTTGATGTGTCTAATACAAGCTGTTTCTGATATTTTAGTTTTGGCTGTATTTATTGACCATATTTACGAGTTTATTAGCTGTATTAATTAGCCATATTCTACATTTTGCTGATTTACCACTAACCACTTAATTGGGAGGCCATACACATTTGGAACAACTGCAGCACTGCAGAGGCCAAACAAGCAGCACATTGATGCCGTCGATGCCATAAGTATCATCCATATTGTATTCATTGTAAAGCATTGGCAGGGTTGATTGTTTCCTGTTTTTAATAAATATGATGAGTTAAAAATTGTTTTATTTGCTATCAGCTAAGGGTTCATGGTTTAATTCCTAGTTTAAGACAAGACGAACTCACACTTGAAATATTGAGTTAGGCGAAGCATAGACGATAAGCTTAATTCTCGTTGGTAGTCTTATCGCTAAAACTCATCAACTATAATTATTTAATTAAATGTTATTAACGTAAATAAAATGAACTAAATTTTAAGTTAATAAATTTATAATTTAACAGTTTACTTATCAGTTACATTTATTTAAATAAATGTTTAAATTAATCCACCAACGACCATAAAGGCGTTGTTAAAACTTAAGAAGAAAAGTTTGGATCATTTGGAATTTACTGGACTACATTCGTTGTTTTAGTTCTTTTAGTGAAGCTAAATCTTGCTTTTTAAATAACACTGTATGAAAAAGTCCAGGACAGTAAAATCGGTGTTTTATTGAATTGGCATCAAGATCATTACCGTTGCCTGGTCCCAAGTTCAGGATTAAAAAGGAAGAGGGCTAAACAAGGTACTAACTATTCCCGCCTAAAAAAAATAAGCATTAGTTATAAAAACAAAATAAGTATTTTGGATAAGGACGGATCTTTTAAGAGTACAAAAGCGACGACAAAAGACAATGAATAGAGGAACTTTGGAACGCAGTAAGCCTATATATCTTCTTCTTCGTCTAGCCATTCACGTCCACATCTGAACATAAGCCTCTTCAAGTCTTCCTTTCCATTGGTTTTTATTGTACGCTACTTGTAGCCAATTTTTTCCGGCAGTCCTTTTCAGATCATCTGTCCATCTCATAGGAGGTCTGCCTCTGGGTCTTTTGTGTTGGTATGGTCTCCAGGTTAAAATTGATCTGTGCCATTTGTTTAGATCGCTCCTAGCTACATGTCCAGCGTATTCCCATTTCAGCTTTAATGCTTTTTGCACCACATCGGTGACTTTGGTTTTCTGTCTTATCCATGTGTTTGTTTTCTTGTCCTTAAGTGATATACCTAGCAGTGCTCTTTCCATCGCGTGTTGAGTGACTCTAAGTATATTCATATTCTTTTTTGTGATTGTCCATGTTTGTGCCGCATAAGTTAATATCGGAATAATGCATGCATCAAAAACTTTAGATCTAAGATGTAATTGAATTTGTTGATTTCTGAGTATATAGTTCAGTTTACCGAATGCTGCCCAAGCTAACTTTCTTTCAAGCCTATATATGCAGGAAGCTATTTCTCAGGTGGTCAAATAACTTAAATTAAGTAACATAAATATAATTGCCTAACAATAGATTAGACAAGCTGGAGAAGGCATACTAAAACAAAAAAAATCTGTAGTATTTTTCAGCGGAAATGACCAGAACCACCAATTCGGCACTAGCTTCAGAGTCAAGAAAGTCTTGTAAAGTTAGTCATAACGTTTAAACCCGTTAACGAAAGACTCTGTTAAATCAGATTAAAAGTTGCTACCTAAGCACCGACAGAACAAAAGAAGTAAGAAAAAGACAACTTCTTTAAGAAACTAAAGAAACTAACAAATAATCTCCCCAAATAGGGCATGCGTATTTTCTTGGGAGATTTTATTGTAAAGATTAAAAAGGAAGCAGCATACAGACCAACAATAGGTAACATTAATAACGATAATGGAGCAAGCAATAGACTTTAAATCATCCCACAACCTTCTTTTGAAACAAAAATGTTCGAACATGAGAAAGCAGAAAAAAAACGTGAGTTTTCAACGACAGAGTCATAATGTATCAGATGCCAGGAGTGTGAGTAGCTGCTCAGACGTAAGAAGCCTAAGAGATGTAGATGAAGATACGGATGATTTTCTGGTTAAAACAAAGATAAAAACAAGCATAGCGTCCCACAAAATCCACAATAATATTCCAATAACACTATGAAATACCAAATATCTGAGGGATAGTAAGACAGAGCAGACTTTCCTTAGGCTATATAGGTAACCCTAACATAGACTTCTTTTTAAAGTTCCTTCTCCTATCGGAGGTTGGATATCATAACGGCTATGGCCACTTTGTTGGCTGCTGCTCTAAAAAGTTGTAGTGAATTACAGTTAAACCATTCTCTAAGGTTTCTCAACCAGGAGATGCGTCTTCTTCCTATGCTTCTTCCTTGAATCCTTTCTTGCATAATAATTCTCAACAGCTCATATTTTTCTCCTCTGGTTATGTGACCCAAATACTCTAGTTTTTTTCTTTTTATGCTGTTTATAATATCTAACTCCTTATTTAGACGTCATAGTACCTCAGCATTGGTAATCCTTTAAACCCACTGAATTTTTAAAATTCTTCTGTAACACCACATTTCGAATGCTTCTATGTTTCTTATGTGTTGTTTCTTTAATTTCCAAGTTTCCATTCCGTATAGTAAGATAGAAAATATATAACATCTTAGAGCCCTCAATCTAAGATGCAACTGAAGGTCTTTGTTGGTAGCATTGTCTTTATTTTCATAAATGCTTGCCTTGCAGTTTCAAGTCGGACTTTGATTTCTCTGCTTTGGTCATTTTTGTCATCAACTCAGGTTCCCAGATATTTGTATGTCTCTACTTTTGTTATTTGGGTTTGCTCTATTATTAATCTTTCATTTCCATGTTGCGTTTTTGAGACAATTTCTCTTATTTATTTTTAGTCCGTATCTAATGCAATAAACGTTAATTCTATTTACCAATTCTTGTAGCGATTCCAGGGTGTCTGCCATTATAACGGTGTTATCAGTCGTTTACAGAGATTCCATCACCCATATAAACAGTAATGGTGACAGAACACAGACCTGTCTTACTCCTCTCTTTATATCTATATATTTTATATTCTGACTTTTGTTCTTCTATCTTTATATTGGCCTTTTGATTCCAATATAGATTGATAATGATTCGTAAGTTTCGTCTGTCTATATCTTTGTTTCGCAGTATTTCTATTACTTTTTCATGTCGGACCCTGTCGAATGCCTTCTCAAAGTCGATGAAACAGGAATAAATATCTAGGTTCATATCCAAGCATCTTTGAAAGAGGACATTAAAAGCAAACAATGCCTCTCTCGTTCTCGGTCCCTTGCGGAACCCAAACTGAGTATCATCCATATCCTGTTCTAGTTTTCTATATAATCTTCCATGAATCACCTTTAGAAATATTTTGAGAGGATGGCTTATTAGTGATATTGTCCTATAGTCTGAACAATCTTTGGCATTTACTGTTTTTGGTATTGCTACAAAGGTGGACACCAACCATTCCTGTGGGATTTTTCCATTTTGAGAAGTACAGGTAGAGTTTCGTCGTCTAGACATTTTAGTAGTTCCGCAGGTATTTCGTCTGGACCTACAGTTTTTCCGTTTTTTGCGTTTCGTATTGCTTGTTCGATGTCCTCTAATATGATCTCTGGCCCCGTTTTGCTGTCGATTTCTTCCGGTTCTTGTCGATTATCCTCAAACAGATCTGTTATGTATGTCTTCAATTTTTTTATTTTCTCTTTAATTTCTATAATGATTTTTCCATTTGCGTCTTTGAGAAGGGCGTCTTTCGTTTTTCTCAGTGTATTTGTCTTTAGCATAGACAGAGGATTATAAAGATATATAATCTGCTTGGAAAAATATAAAATAAGCTGACAAGCTTATCCCATAAAATACTAGGACACACAAAGTGAACAGCAAAAAATTGGTACTAAGGGTACGATTGCCTGAAATCGAAAAAAAAAAACATGGCTAGAAGGGATATGTTACAAAATTCCTTGTACAAAAATAGTAATATTTAGAAACAGATTAGAACAAAGACATTAAAACTAATAAAAATGAATAAATAAGAGTACCAGCAAAAAATAATCAGAGATATATAAGAAAATCGAGGAAAAACCAAGCAAGACAATTCTTTGTAGGAGTTTTAGAGCTTAAGGCTGGGTACCAAGCAAGGAAAAGAATTTTTTTTTTAAACAACGTCAGATAGCTTATAACTGATGACAATAAAATCCTTAAACCTGGAAGCAATACTTCTATCAATTGTTAAGCTAAAATAGAAGACCAATGCCCGACATACAAAAAAGTAAACCAGGTAATTAAAACACTTTTAATAAAAAGAAATAATAAAAAATAATAAGCAATCAGACAGCGATGGTATAGCCGCAAAGTGCTTAAAACACGAAGAAGAAGGGTTGTACAGATCTATATACAAGCTAACTCAAGACATTTGGTAAAAACGAAATAATGCCAGATGAATGAAAAGAAGGGGTTATCATACCAATCCACAAAATGGGAAACAAAAAGCACTGTATTATCAATAAATTTTAATCATTAATGCTTTTTTATTTCTCATTAAAAAAAATCAATACAATATTATTAAGTATAATATTATTCTCTAAAATACAAAAAATTTCACTAAGGTTAATTCAATCTAACAAGGTTATTAAAATTAATAAATAATAAATTAAATAAATATTCATATAAATGTTATAGTAATAAACGAAATGGGTATATCCTACTGAGTACTGCATTAACTGGATTAACTACCGGGGACTAACGCTTTTCAATACCACATACAATACCACTTGCAAACATCCCGCTAGAAAGAGCCAATGCACAGAAGAAATCGTTGGGGATTATCAATGCTCTACTATCGACTAGATATTCACAATAAAACAGATAACAGAAAAATCCTAGGAGTTTAATCGTAAGCTTCATCACATGTTCATAGATTTTAAACAGGCATTTTATGGGTTTACAACCCTAAAACCTGACTACAGCATTCCATCGAGAAGAATCAAACTTATTGTTGACATTTGCAGACGATATTGATCTAATAAGAAATATCTGATGAAGGATGAAAGACACTTCCATCAAGTTCAAGAAGAAAGCAGAGAAGATGGGGTCCTTGATTAATAAAAACAAAACTAAATATACGCATATGAGCCGCAATATTCGAAACACAGATAGAATCCGACAGAACATCACCATCGATGTCTTTAACTTTGAGCACGTCGGAAAGTTAAAGTATATTGAAACAACAATAACTAAAGACAATAACGAATTAGCAAAAAAACAACAGGATTGAAGTCAGAAACAGATGACTTTATGCCCTTCAAAACCCTATAAAATATAGTAACAAATAACAAGACATACGAGTATAAAGATACAACTATATAAAACAGTCATAAGACCCGTGGTAATGTATGGTAATAAAACGTAAACGATAACAAAGGCAGACAAATAGCGACTAACTGTTTGGGAATAAAAATTCCTAAGAAAGATCTTTAGCCTGTGCTCGATGAAGCAGCAACAGAATATAGGATCTTCTTCTCTTTTTGGTGCCTATTTGTTTCGAATTTTGGTGATCATTCTGGCTATGATTATTTTATTAACTGAGGCTCTAAATAGGGTAGTTGTTGTTATAGAGAACCTTTCTTCGGTTTTTTTAACCATGATATTCTTCTGTTCCTAATTCCTCGCTTTCCGAATACTTTATCCTAGAGGATAATTTTCAGTAATCTGTATTTAGTGCCGTTTCTTAGTACGTATCTGCGATATTTTTACTTTCTCCTTTTAATCGTATACATCACTTCTCTTTCTTTTCCCATTCTTTGTAGTACAGTCTCGTTAACTATCTTGTCCTTTCATGATATCCTTAGGATTCTTTTGTATAGCTACACCTCAGAGGCTTCAAGTTTTTTCTCCATCGCTTTAGTGAGTGTCCAGGATTCAACTCTGTAGTATAATATCGAGAAGGTATAACATCGTAGGAGCCTTATTTTTATCTTCAAATTGAGGTTGCCGCTTTTAGAGAGTTTGGCCATGTTGTTGAATGCACTCCTAGCCTTCTTTATTCTACACTTTACTTTTTGTGAGTGATCCCATTGTTCGTTTACTATTATTCCAAGATAAATAAACTGGTTTACTTGGTCTACTGGTGTATTTTGGATAAACAGTTCGAAGTCTCAAATTTTATTTTTGCTGATGACCATAAATTTGATTTTTGATTTGTTTACCTGTATTCCAAATCTTTCTCTTACTTAATTTACTTTGTTTATTAGCTGCTGCAAACAGTTTAACCTGTCTGCAAAAATAACGGTGCCATCTTCAGAACGGACGTTATTTAAGCATTCTCCATTTAAATGGATTGCATGTTCGCAATTTCCCAAGGCTTCACTAAATATTTTCTCTGAATATAGATTGAAAAATATAGGTGAAAGTATACATCCTTGTCTAACACCTCGCAGAATCTAAATCGCTTTCGTCGGTTCATCTCAAAGATTTATTTTTGTTGTGGCTGATTTGTTCCAGTATAAATTTTGTAATATAAGCTAGTCATTATCATCTATGTGGGCTTTTGTTAGAGCATCCATCGTTTTTTGGTGTTGAACTGTGTCCAATGGTTTTTAGTAGTCCACAAAGCAGGTGTAGATATTACAAGTCATATCTATGCATCTTTGGAATAATACTTGTAGACTAAAGAGTGCATCTCTTGTACCTACGCCTATCATGAATCTAAACTGTGTGTCTTGTATTCTCTGTTCGCATTGCTTGTATATACTACGATGTTTAATTTTAGAAAAAGGTTTTAGTGTAGGCTCATTGGGCTTATTATTGTTTGTGACATTATTGTTTGTTTGTGATCAGATTGAATATCAGCGCAAGGGTTCAACACTATTGAAACTGTATCGATATCTTTTAATAGCAAGTATAATATAGTCTATTTTGGTTCGTATAATAAGGTCTTTTTCGTTGTTTTTAGGTGATTTTCACGTATACAGGCGTCTGGGTTGTAGTTTATAAAATGTGTTTAACACGATTAAGTCATTTTCAGCTGCAAAGATACTCATTGTTTCTTCTCGTTGATTTCTCTCTCCTAATCCATAAGAACCAACATGTTGCCTTTTTTTTCGTTACCTATTTTAGCATTGAAATCTCCCATGGGTATAAGAAGTTTATTTCCCGGTATATCTCTTATTAGAAAGCTGCTTATTTGTTTGTAAATTTCTAACATTTCTTCATCACTCTGGTCTGCTGTGGGTGCATCGACTTGTATAATGTTAGTGTTTATCGGTAATGTATTTATTTGTGACAAGAGAATTCTATCGTTCACTGGTATGAAGTTGTGGACACGTTTAGCTATACTTTTATGTGTGATAATTCCGACCCCATTTTCATATTTACCATTTTCTGATCCTAAATAGTATACTCTGTAATCGTCTATGTTGCAATAACTTAAGTCAGGCCATGCCACCTCAATTCGCTTGTGCCCATCATTGCTATTTTCATGCGTTTCATTTCTTTGATTGTGCATTGGATTTTTCCTAATTGAGTCATAGTCCTAACGTTTCAAGTGGATATTCTCTTCAGACAATTTGTGTGGATTTTTTTATAGATGTATTATTGGGTATTTCATAGGTATTTTGCATACTAATGACCCGGAAGGCCCTTTTTTTATGAGAATCACCTTACTTGCCGGATCTTGTTCTCGGATGTCCATGATCAGTAAGTGAGTTATTATAATAAATCTAATAACTATAATAAATCGCTATCACAATATACGATAAAAAGTAACAAAAAGCTTGCAGAACTATATCCAGACGCTAACATAATAAACGAAATAAAGCTTCTGAGGCATCCTGAGAAGACATTCTAATGAAAAGATAATACGGGTGGTATGGGACGAAGCACCAAATGGAAAACTATCACCTGGACGACCTCAACTCTGATTGAGAGGTCCTAGAGAATCTCTAGTAGGAGACCTTAAAACTATGGGTATGAAAAATTAAAAATGGAGATTGCTTAGGACAAAGACGAATAAAGGCATGATGTCAAGTCGTCTTAAACCCAGGAAGGTCTGTAACGCGACGAAGTAACTAATTAAGTAAGAAACAAAGTAAGCAGAAATATTTTTCTTGAGTAAGGTATGTTAATAAAACAAATCTAGCGCGAAATGTGTGAAAATTTTAAAGTAAATAGTTTTTAATGTTAAAGTTGTAACATATTTTATCTTGAAAAGTGCAAGATTATCGCAGCATACAATATATATTTGAAACTTTTATATTTCCAGCAAAATCGACTTTCACTACCAAAGTTTAAAACCGTGAATTTTCTCAGAAATTTTTTGGTAATATATGTACGTAAATCTCCAGCAACTGCGACATAAAGCCAAAGTTTCTCCGAACTCCCTTCAAGTGACTACAATACTCGTTGGGCATAAACACAAACAATGGTTCTCGTAGTCGAGAAGGAGAAGTTGTAGCACGAATTGTAAGGTTATCGTAAATATGGGACTTATCCTGCAACGTCGTAGATCTGAGTAATCGGACAACTTTTATTAAAACCGGCAAACATGTTCATAAATTATGTTTGGAGAACAAGGAGTATACAAAGTTTGTAGGGTTTACGTTGAGATTTATGTAGGTAACTACATCATAAATTGGATTAATATTCTGCAGATATCTTTATACGTGTAATTTAGCTGAGGCTATTTGATGAGATTAAGCACGCATGAATAGGCTCTTCCAGCAAGTGAGATGTTTACACCGTATATAATTATTCGAGATTTGCCGTAGTATAGTGATAGGATATTAATACCGAGGGTGGTAAATCATAAGTAGAAAGTAAGTAATTAGCAGAATTAGTGTATAATAGTCTCACAAAGAAGGTTAAAAAGAAGTATATTTAACAACCGAGCTGGAAAGTAATCAAGATAATCCGGTTATTACGGTCGATGCACGATTTTTTTATTTATTGACATTCAGAGGCAATTTATTATTGACATTTATGGCAATTTTTATTGTGGTTTTCAAGTTTTATTAAAATATAATTTTATATCTTAAGTTATAACTTAAGCAATGTATGAACAATTCAATACAAAACCACCTTTCAGCCATTAATTTTCTGTTTGTCTTGCATATTTGTCATCACACAAAAATAACTTACCATCTTTATTCTTCACGCCGAACCAGTAATTTATGTTCATGAACTTGTAACTTTGTTGAACTTATAATTTTATATCTTAAGTTATAACTTGAGCAATGTATGAACAATTCAATACAAAACCACCTTTCAGCCATTAATTTTCTGTTTGTCTTGCATATTTGTCATCACAAAAAAATAACTTATCATCTTTATTCTTTACGCCGAACCAGTAATTTATGTTCATGAACTTATAACTTAAAAAATCTATTATATCTACCTGGTACCAAATGTTGTTTTTTGACATAGAGGACCTTCCATGTAATGTAATTTACATGAACATTACATTCAAAAACATTTTATTATATTTAAATTTAATCTCAACAGCACGTTTAAACATATCATTTACTATATCACTCCTTAACAATAAAGTTTATAGAACCCATCGTCCTACATATGACTTTTTTCCATTTTCTAGGTTCAAAATGTTGCATAACATACAGGGCGTTTTGTTAAAATATTTAGTTAAGAACAAATAAATTTAGACATATGTATAGATAGTTAATTACTTATCGATACTTACAAAATTTCCTCCTACTTTAGTCCAACTACATCAATTTATAAAACAATTTTTCAATGTTTTCAACATAAATATAGGACAAATTCACATTACAAACTACAATATTGATGGTTGCTACTATTATAATATTATGATTTTAACTTATTCAATTTTAAATATTGCTGGCTTCTGTCATATGTAGACAACTACCGTAAGTTGCAATGCCTACTTTGTTCCGACATCCGTCCTGACATGTCAATATTGTCATTTTTATCAGCTGTTATCAACGGGCCCTCAAAGATACTTTGTCTCACATTTACATAACATTTAACGGGTTTTTACCCATATATTTTAGTGGCTCATAGCAGGTATACTTCGTAAGTATTAACTACATTTTGCATTAACCTTAGTCATCATTTTAAATTTTTCGTTCTTTTTAATTAAAGTGGTGGTATACTTTCAGGTTACAGTGATGATGGAATTTACATGCCCGTTTGGGTATTTTATTATATACCTTTTATAAATGATTTGAAATAAAAAAATTTTGTGATACATGGTATCATGTCATGAAAAATTTGTACTGGAATCAAACTGCTATCGTAAAAATTGGAGATAACTATACCGATAAAATCTCTATACGACCAGGAATCAGACAAGGTTGCACTTTGTTGCCAACATTGTTCAATGTTTACTCTTACCAGTTATTTAAAAAGACACTTGAGAGAGAACCATATGGAATAAAAATCAACGGGGAACTACTTGATGTGATTGGATACACAGACGATGCTGTTATTCTATCAGATAATATTGAGGGTCTTCAAATTTTGCTTGATCGTATTCACGAGGTAGGGGAGGAAACGGGCATTAAAATAAACTAAAGCAAAACCAAATTTTTAGTATTTAGTCGTGACCGATATACCGATGCAAAGCTTCAATTAAACGGAGTCCAAGTTGAGAAAGTTCACAAAATGACATATTTGGAAACTGTGATAACGGACCAACTAGATCCAGATATAGAAATAAAACGTAGAATGGCAATGACTAAAACTACTTTTATGAAAATGAACTCATTCCTATGCAATAACCATCTTAGTTTAGAACTAAGGTAAAGAATGGTTAAGTGCTATGTTTGGTCCGCACTTTTGTATAGTGCAGAAGTGTGGACGCTAAAAGTATCGATTATAAACAAAATTGAAGGATTGGAAATGTGGGTTCATAGACGAATGCTGAAGATACTTTGGACAGCAAGAAACTCTAATAAAGAAATACTAAGGAGCGTCATCAAAGATAGAGAACTGCTAAAGACTGTCAAACATCGAAAAATGTTTTATCTGGGACATATAGTAAGTGGAAGTCGATATAAAATATTACAACTGATTCTTAAAGGCAAAACAGAGGGCCGTAAAGGTGTAGGAAGAAAACAAGTTTCGTGGTTGAGAAACATTCGTGAATGGACTTAGATACCAAATGCATGACAATTATTCCATATTGGAGAAGATCGAGAAGCCTTCTCAATGGTGATCGCAACGTCGGATAATTCTGCTATGACACGCAAAGAAGAAGACATGGTAAGAAGTAAATACTTCTTTAACTATTTGAGCCGCCGTGGTACACACGATGTACCACCTTTTTCGGTATTGTTAAGCGGCAGTAGTCTTATAAATGTACGAGTTTTTTGTTCAATATAATACCCATCTACTGAAGACTAGGCAAATTCATTGGAATTCTTAAATCCAGGTTTTTTCGCACTCTGTAGTCGCAAACTTTATTTTGTTATCAAAGTATCGTGTACTGAAGTTTGTTGACAGTTTTTGATCAACAAGTTACTGAAAACTGAAGTATTTACAAAATAATTGTGTTCAAAACGTGTGTTGAGGTTGCTAGGTAAGTAATAATTATCCTAATTGATAATATTTGTGTGGAAAATAAAAATCCACAAATTTTTCTCTTGGTACAATATTCATACCATCGCTCCGCATATCATATTTTACAAATTTAGTTTTTATCTAGAAAAATGTGAAGATTGAAAACAGACGATATACCTTTTACTCTAATTGGCATGACAATAGACAAATTTCAAGCAGAACTGGATAATATAGATGAAGGTGTAGAAGTAATACCATCTGATTCTGAATCAATAGTGGACGATTCTGAAAATGAAGATCACGAAGAGGTTGAAACTTCAACATCAGGTGTCGAGGAAATTTATAATAGTTCAGGTAAAGAGTCTGAGTCTGGGTTACTACGAGAAGAGACATCATATATTACTAGAGCTCCCAGATCGGAAAATAATGCTTCTGCTTATGGTCATCCTCCAACATGGTCAGCTAATCGTAGATCTATCTCTCCTTAAAACTTAAAACATTATTGTGGAGTACCAGACTTTATTCAGTATCTTAATAGTCCAAGCCCATATAATTTGTTTCAGTTGTTCATAAATGATGATTTTATTGAACATTCGGTATTAGAAATTAATTTTAGATGCAGAGAAAATAAAAAAAAATTCACGGTAAAAACTTTTTATCGACTGAATTTAAAGAAATAAAAACGTTCTTGGATATGGGATATAAACTTGCTAATGGATATAAAGCAAAATCCTAGTTACGAAGATTGCTAATTTAGTGCACCTTACCTTTCAGATGCGTACATATTCAGTTTGATGAGTCTCAAGCGATTTAGATGATTACTTGGCCATTTTCATGTAAACGATAATTCTGCTATGCCTGTTCGTGGTTCATCGAATTTTGATAAGCTGTATAAACTACGCCCAATGATAGATTTATTACTAGATAAATTCGAGAATTATTTGTATCCATCCCAGCAAGTAGCCGTCGACGAATCCATGATAAAGTTAAAAGGCCGGAGTGCACTGAAGCAGTATATTGCCCAAAAACCCATAAAACGAGGATATAAGGTGTGGATGCTGGCAAATAAATCAGACTATTGTCTAAAATTTTATCTATAAACAGGGAAGGCTAGTTAAGCTGAAAAAAAAAATGAGAAATACTTGTGGTCAATTATCTGACAGCTTATATTTGAGACAAGCATCATGTTCTTTATTTTAATAATTTTCTTATGGCGTACCTTTGATAGAGGAATTTAAGAGACACAATATCCATGCAGTAATATCGGTGATTCACTAGCGATTCTGGATTGGCAGTAATAAAATGTAAGATTATAAGAGCAGTACATATACTTTCGAACTACCACAACCCTGAAGATAACAGTAAAGTAAGTCGAAAAGGAAAAAATGACGTCTAATACCATGTGCTCATGCTGTAACTGTTTACAATTAAAATATGAATTTTGTAGATAAATTTGGCTAGATGTTATTAAGTTAAAACTGTCTAATAGAGTTACGCAATGGAGAGGAAAAGAAAGAAATTATAGAAATAAATACAAATATTAGGGGACGTTTCAAAGAAGATCATATCTTATAACATTACCACAATACACGAAAAATAAACGAGTTTAAAGGTAACTTAGGAAATTTTGTTAAATGCAAACCAAAGCGAAAGGAAAACGAATCCAAGTTCCTAATTTTTTAAATGGTGATATGTTTACTTGAAATGCCGTATTGTTTACTTTTAAACGATATCATATACACAATTTTCATAACAATAGCTTATGGGATAAAAAAGATCCCCTTGGAATCTTTAAAGCTGATGTTCACCATTAGAGTTTTCAGCTAGTGTAAGGATTGTGGCAATTTATAATCACTTACTCGGTCTTTTTTTTTTCTCCCACAACAACTGGACAACAACTGGCGAATCTTATCATAGTCTTCTACAAGAACAGTTACGTAATCTTTTTAAAGAGATTCATTTACATAATCACTTAGATACAGTATATCCAAACCGTTGGATAGGTAGATGACGTACGGTAAAATGGACTGATCCATCGCTGGATTTAAATCCTCTAGTTTTTGGCATTTAAGGTTTTCTTTAGTTCTTAGTTTATTTCAGTCTGGTCGAAAATGTTGACGGCCGTAAGAATCAAAATATAGCCGGTTGTGATACAATAGGAAATACACCAACAACATTTGCTCAAGTATGACAATAAATGAGGCAAAGGGGTAAATCTCGTGACACGTCTAAGGGAGGTCATTTTAAACATTTGTTGTAGCTTTGCGCCTGATTCAAATCTTATTATTATTACTGTCTGTTATTGTTCTCATTTAAAGTTTGTATGAGATAGTTCCTAATAATCTAATAATGTATTAACTAAATGAGTGTTTTATTTTCTTTTTACATAAAAACGGTGTACCATATACAAACAGATTAGGAATGGTTTTTAATTATAAATTAAACGAGAAAGTTAAAAAAAAAATTTAAATATCTCTGCGCGTACCGTCTTTTTTATTCAAAATATTGAGACAATCACTCTTGTGCTGGTCTATGATAAAATAAGTGTAATTATGCTTAACTGTATGTTAAAAAATGTTTATTAACTACTTTTTAACACCCACTAAATTTTATTTGCATATCTCTTTTGGTTTCAGAGCAATGAATATATTGTCAGTTTGTAAAAGCAATTTAACACGTTGTATTTCGGAAAACGAAGTATTTGTGGACATAAATTTAGATAGCAAACCATTATTATTTTTTATTACAAAATTAGCCCCTGAGAATCTTAGCACTTATTTACAAACACCCTGTATAATCAGTTAAAAAAACCTGTAAGAAAATTATAAAAAAAAAGGAGATAAAATAATTGTAATGGGTGACCTCAACCCATAAATAGTAGAATAGAGCTACAAAAATATACAGTATTAGGCAATAGCAGCGTAGCAATACATAAACAACGAAATGATAATAAATATTGCATTTGTCAATTAGCAGTAACACTAAGTAATTTTTTATTTCGCGCGCCAATGAGTTTCAATTCACTTGAGTGGACTTCAGAATCCCTAACTTTCTGGCCTATATTGAATGGTGTTTGCATGCGGAAAGGCAGAGGCATTGCGGTGTATGTTATTTGTCTGTAGATACTATTAAGAAGGTCCAGTGTACGCAAAAAAATCTTTCCAACTACCCACTACTTGTAAACAAAAAAGTGTTGTGTAGATAAAAGTAAGATAGAAAAGGAAAATAAAAGGACTCCCTTGTGGTTAGTGAACCAGATAGGATGAACACTATCATGATAAAAGATAGCTAGTGATTTGTACAGTAGTTGGTAAGAAAAACTAAAGTCTATTACACGATAGTAAAAGAACGAATATTGTTTTAACAAAAATTTGGAATAGCTTTATGAATTTATTCGAAATAAATCAAAAAATGTAAGCGAAAGATATCAGCAATATTAGATTTTTTTTACTTGGCTTGCTGTCTAATGCATTTGTCAAACGTCACTTTATATATATATATATATATATATATATATATATATATATATATATATATATATGTATATATATATATATATATATATGTATATATCAGGAGCTTGGTTTTAAAAAGGCCAATGTCAATTTTAGACTGTTTGGGCATAAGTGCATTTTTGTCTTAGATTTCAAATAAACAACACTGTGTAAAAAGGGCCAATGTCTAGATAGAGTAACAACAGACTTACAGCCTTACTTTTGGCCAATGTCAATCTCTAATCAACACTAATTTTTAAAGCAAAAAGGAAAAATGTAGACTTCAGCCTCAATGCTTCTAAAAATTTTATTTCTATACAGGCCAATGTTGACATTGGCCCTTTTTTAACAAAACCTTCTTCGATTTGATTTGACATTGGCCCCTTATTTCTAGGTTAGGTTTCTGTCTATACACATTATCGTGAGTGCAAAAGTAGTACCTAATCTTTGTATTAAAAAATCGACAGTGGCTCTGAGTCCTCTAAGTGTGTGTTTTAAAATACAAAAAGTGATGGAGCAGTTATACCGTGGAAAGAAACTTGTTAACTTGTGTAAGTTAGACAAAATGGAAGCAAATAAACAAGCCGGTAAGTAAATAGGTTAACTTTATTTCAAAAATTGGTAATATTGTGATATCTTTATATAGTTCTAAATTATTTGTCTTTATTCTAATTTATTGTCTATAATCTAATTTATTAAAACTCACGATAGCTAATTACTAATTTATTAAATAACTTTACAGTTGTATTTATTTCACGTTTCGTTACATTTAAATACCGCGTTTACCGATCTTCTTATCACTGACTTCTTCAATAAAAATCTTTCATTTATATACACAACTGTGTCATCCAGAAAATTCGGCGGACTTCTTGAATAGTCTCGTATTTTGGTGAAGGCGCTCGACTCGTTTTTCAACCTCGAGACGTGGATGATTCACCAAAATTAGTGTCTAGAGATTTCTGGTAAACAACTGGTAGCTAAGCTCAGGTATATTTTTGACCTACAAATTACGAGAATCAATAAAAAGAATTAGTCATAAAATATTTACAGTTCTATATGCCATAACATTTAAAATCGTAACATTGCCCCCCTCTTAAAAGATGGTTCCTCCTGGAACCTTGTCGGGACTGGAACTGGAGCGGCATGCTGATATCGGCAACTGGACCCTCTTTTACACCTTCCAGTTGTATAGAAATGACAAGGGACAGTTTTCTCTCCGCACCAGTAACTATGCGGATTGCAACAGACTAACACCTGGACTTCGGTGTCTTTAAAGATTTCCTCCACCATGTTTCGTATAACCCTCCAATCTAATTGGTGGCACTCTAACTTTGGCATGGCTAACTTTTGCACGTCGGACTCTAGTACGTGCTCTCTCAACTGAAGTAAGGCTTCCCATACATCTCGGTAGGTAGGTTGGTCACGGGCAGTGTCTTTTGTTACCAGGTAGAAAAGGTAACGTGATGCATCTTGAAGTTTCAAGGTTTTACCAGGAGCTGGCACTTGGCATTGAAGTTCTGCAACTCGACCAAACTTCCTTCGAAAGACGGATGCCAACCCTGGTGCATCTTTGATACTGGCCGGGATGGTAAGGGCCAGTGAATAGTCATCGGGAAGCGCGAGTAGATCTTGCCTTTCTTCAGTGGTAACACCATGTCTTGCTTTACCGGTACCTCCATAGGCACCCATGAATTCCTCAAACGTGAGGTCAGACACATCTTGGACTTGGTTTACTTCCACTTCTTCATCTACGTCGTGGTCACCCTCGAAAGACGCCAACCGGTTATGGTGTACTATCATCGGCTTTCCTCTCGGGATCTTGCTTATTCGGTAAATAACATCATTGATCTTCTCCATAATGAGGTATGGACCTTCCCAAAACTGCTGCAATTTGGGAGAACAACCTTTTCGCTTTTTGGGGTTATAAAGCCAGACTTTATCGTTCTTCTTAAAACACCCCTTTTCGGCTTGTGTATCGTACCGTTTCTTCATTCGGTCACTAGCGATTTGGAGATGGGAACGGACCAACTCGTGTACATCGTCCATTCTTCTTCGCAATTCGATCACATAATCTTCACCTGCTACATCTTCTCCAGGTCGACATCCAAACTCTAGATCACAAGGTAGTCGCATCTCGCGTCCGAATAGGACTCTGGCTGGTGTCTGGCCTGTTGATTCATTAACAGCAGATCTGTAGGCCATTGTGAAGAACGGGAGATATTGGTCCCAGTCTCGCTGATGATCGGACACCATCTTTGTCAAATACTTGCCAACTGTTCTATTCATTCGTTCTACCATACCATCCGATTGCGGATGATAAGCCGTAGTTCTTGTTTTCTTCATACCTAGTCTATCACATATTCCTTGGAATAAATCGCTTTCGAAGTTCCTGCCTTGGTCACTATGGATCTCCAAAGGCACTCCAAATCGGCTGATATATTCTTGGATCAACTTATCTGCAACGGTGGCCGCCTTCTGGTCTGGAAGTGCGTAAATCTCGACCCACTTAGTGAAGTAATCCATTACTACCAACATGTACTTGCCTCCATTATCACTTTCTGGAAACGGCCCAGCAATGTCCAAAGCTATTCTTTCAAACGGGCTTCCAACATTATATTGTCTCATAGGAGCTCTCCTTTTTCGATAAGGCCCGTTACTCGTAGCACAAATAGTACATTTCTTACACCAGTCTTTTACATCGTCGGAACTGTTCATCCAATAAAACCGTTCCCGAATTCGCTGAAGGGTCTTCTTCACACCAAAATGCCCTCCTGATGGACTGTCGTGTAACTGACGAAGTACTTCGGCTATTCTGCTCTTTGGAATCACCAACTGTCTTCTCTTCTCTGAACCGTCATCATTTTCCAGGACTCGTTTGAGCAAGCCATCTTCCATGATAAATGAGTCCCACTGGGCCCAATACGTCTTCACTACTGAGCCTAGGTTCGATATTTCTTGCCAAGGTGGTCGACGGTTTTCCTCTTTCCATTTTCGGATTTTCTGTATAACTGAATCTCTCTCTTGTTCTTCCCTGATCTTGGTAGGCGTCCAGTCGTCGTGAACCACCGTCGTTCTTAGCACTGCTGCTTCCTTGGATTCCGTTTTGTTGCAGTGAGAACACTCTGCTGGGCATGACCTTCTGGAAAGAGAATCAGCGTTTCGGTGGCTAACTCCGGCCCGGTGCTCAATCTTAAAATCATATTCTTGGAGTCGTTCGATCCACCTGGCTATCTGACCCTCTGGATTCTTAAACTGCATCAACCACTTAAGGGCGGCATGGTCGGTTCGGATTAAAAACTTCCTTCCATAGAGGTATTGATAGAAGTGCTCTACTGATTTCACTACTGCCAGAAGTTCTCTTCTCGTGACGCAATAATTTCGCTCAGGTTTTGAGAGAACTTTACTAAAATATCCAAGGACTCTTTCCTGTCCTCCTTGAATCTGAGACAGCACTCCTCCAATTCCCACATTACTTGCATCTGTATCTAAGATGAACTCTCCTTCTGGCAGTGGATACCCTAAAATTGGTGCTGTGATTAAATGCTTTTTTAAGGTTTCAAAGGCATTCTGGCAGTCTACATCCCAGCGGTATTCTCTTGCTTCCTCTGTAAGTCGCGTTAATGGTTTCGCGATATCTGCAAACTTCTTAATAAACCTCCGGTAGTAAGTACACAGTCCCAGAAAACTTCTCACTTGATGTTTGTCAGTTGGTTTTGGCCATTCCTTAATAGAATCGATTTTTCCCTTATCCACGGCCACTCCTTCTTTACTGACTATATGACCCAGATAATTGACTTTACCTTGAAATAGCTGGCACTTCTTGGGGTTTAACATCAATTGGGCAGCTTTAAGTCGATTAAAAAACGTTTTCTAAATTCTTCAGATGGTCTTCAAATGTCTCCCCCAAGACGATTATGTCGTCTAGATAAACTAGGCATGTTTTCCAAGATAACCCTCTCAACACATTTTCCATAAGCCTCTCAAATGTCGCAGGAGCGTTACAAAGTCCAAATGGCATAACGTTGAATTGCCATAATCCAGATCCTGTGGTGAAGGCTGTCTTTTCTTTATCTACCGGGTCCATTTCTACCTGCAGTATCCAGACTTCAAATCCAAAGTGGAAAATAATTTACTTCCAGCCAATGTGTCTAATGTGTCATCGATCCGAGGCAGAGGATAACTATCTTTCTTGGTAACGTTGTTCAGCAAACGGTAATCCACACAGAACCTCGTTGTTCCGTCTTTCTTCTTAACCAGGACCACCGGAGAGACCCATGGGCTCGTAGAAGGTTCTATCACCCCGTCTTTCTTCATTTCCTGAACAATCGTTTCAGCTTCCTCTCTTTTCGTCTGTGGTAATCGTCGAGCTGTTTGACGAATTGGCTTAGCATTACCAGTATCAATTTTATGCTTAACGACGGTAGTTCTTCCCGTCTTTCCTCCTTTCGGTACGAAAATATCACGATACTGCCGAAGAAATTCCCTTAATTTCCTTTTCTCAATCTGATTCAGAGACTGTCCAGCAACCGCAACCATTTGATCAAATTTATCGTTGGAATTATCAGACGTTGTCGTCTGACGGATTATGGATGTGACAGGTACACAAGTTCCTACTTTTGTCTCTTTCTTGATGGTCACTGGGTAGTCATTGACATTAATAAGTCTCACAGGAATTTCTTTAGCCGAAGTCACTAATTCTTTTCCAATTATGATTCCACGGCCAACTTCGTCGTCATGATTCCAAGGCTCCATCATAACAGGTGTTCCTTCGTCCACAATTCCCTGTAGCCGCGCTACTATTATCGTTTCACTTCTCGCAGGCACGACTGTATCTTCTTTAACGGCTGCTTGCATAGTGTTGTCATCATGTGGATGGAGAAATACCTCCTCGTTACCAACTTTGATTACTTTATTTTTAAAATCCAATTGGAATCCATGCGTATTCATTACGTCCATTCCTAATATAACATCCTCTTCGATGTCAGCAACTATAACAGTATGGACGAACTTTTCTGCTCCAATTCCTAATTGTACCTGGATTTCTCCATGAATGTTAGCATTTTCACCTGTAGCGGTCCGCAGTCGCAACCTCGTTGGTAACAGTTTCTTACGGCTGTTTATAACTGTCGGGCGAATAATGCTTCTGGTCGCTCCCGTATCCACCAACAACGTATGCTTTTTACCATTTATTTCTCCATCTACATATACACTATCTTCACGACATTTCAAAGAAGCTATTAGTATGAGAGGGTCTTTGGAAGAGTTCTGGGTCGAAGCTGCCCCCCTAAGGCCGACCCGTTCTAGTTTTCCTGATGGTGAGTTTCTTGATTTGTGTCGTACCTAGGATGCTTACATGAACTTCGTACGTGTCCTATTTCGCCACAATTCCAGCATCTTATGGTCTTCGTTTTCTTGTATGTCATGCTTTTCATCATATTAACGAGCTGGTCAAGTTTATCTTCATCTTCTTCCTCTTTTACAGTCCTAACTTTACTGTAACCGCCAGAGGCCTGCGTAGCTGACTCGTATTCGAGGGCGGCGGATAAGACATCAACCAGCGTCTTGTGACGAGCTAATCGTAGTGTTCTTTGCATCTCATGATCACGAAGACCATCAATAAACGTTTGAACGGCCAACTTTTCCATCATGTCTTCGGGAGCTGTTGGATAAGCATATCGCACTAATCTGGCAATATCTACTTCATATTCTTGAAGAGCCTCATCTTTCTTTTGTCTTCGATTTTTGAGCTGCGACTGATATACATGCTCTAAGTGTTCGTGGCCATATCGCATATTTAACCTCTTCTTCAGTTGTTCGAAATCATCCGTCTCTTCTACGGCTATGGTCTGGAGCACATCTAAGGCATCTCCTCGAAGAGCGATAGTCAGGTTTACAGCCTTTTCTTTTTCAGACCATCCATTCGCTCTTGCAGCTGATTCGAACTGTTTCATGTAGTTGTTCCATGACGATTTTCCTTCGAAAGTTGGAACCTTGACATGAACATAACCTCCGCTTCCTTCAAATTTCGGCCGTGTTTCTAACTTACATTTCGTCTCGTCTTCTTGTGTCTCTATGGTAATTGGATTGTTTACTCTCTCTGTTGTGTCTGTTCCCTCAATCTTCCTTTCCAACTCTTTCCATATCTTCTCTTCGAAGGCCATCATATCGGCAGCAATTTGGTTTTTTAATGAAGACACTCTATCGTCGAGGGCAGACATCTCAGAGGTGACTTTAGAGATGTTAGCAGAAACCTTGCTTTCCAGAGAAGCAATCTCGTTAGAAACTTTGCTTTCTAAGGAAGAGATCTCGTTAGAAACTTTGCTTTCTAAGGAAGAGATCTCGTTAGAAACTTTATTCTCCAATGATGCGATATCACAGGAAACCTTGGCTACATCGGAAGAAACTTTATTCTCCAATTTTGAAATTGACGCGATGACAGCATCTTCAAATATATAAGTTTCCGGATCTAAACCCTCTTCCTCCAAAGCATTCTTTAGTCGTTGGACTAACTCAGCCTTTTTTCCGGTAGAAGCTAATTCTCTGTCCTCAAGATGCCTTCTTAAATTCGTAACTGTGAGCTCGTAAATCGTCGTCATATTTCACTTCTTTTTATTTAAAGTTCAAATTAGATTTATTTAAAATCCCGCTTTTTTTATTTGAATATCCCACTTCTGACACCACTGTGATATCTTTATATAGTTCTAAATTATTTGTCTTTATTCTAATTTATTGTCTATAATCTAATTTATTAAAACTCACGATAGCTAATTACTAATTTATTAAATAACTTTACAGTTGTATTTATTTCACGTTTCGTTACATTTAAATACCGCGTTTACCGATCTTCTTATCACTGACTTCTTCAATAAAAATCTTTCATTTATATACACAACTGTGTCATCCAGAAAATTCGGCGGACTTCTTGAATAGTCTCGTATTTTGGTGAAGGCGCTCGACTCGTTTTTCAACCTCGAGACGTGGATGATTCACCAAAATTAGTGTCTAGAGATTTCTGGTAAACAACTGGTAGCTAAGCTCAGGTATATTTTTGACCTACAAATTACGAGAATCAATAAAAAGAATTAGTCATAAAATATTTACAGTTCTATATGCCATAACATTTAAAATCGTAACAATATTACAAGATTTAGATGTAAGGACGAAATGATAACTAAGTAAAAAATTGTATACTCAAAAAATGTACCATGTAGGACAAATTTAGTGACTAGGCCGACTGTATGAATATTAGTAACTTATACTAAGACATTTCAGTCCTATAAATCTTATGTTCAAATCACTTAGTGCAATTTAATAACAATTGTTATTTAAATTTTAGATAATGTGCCGCTGCCTCCAAAACAGGATGATTCGACTGTTTTACAAGAAAACTATGATCCTGGACTAAGCATTTCGCCAGGTAGATAAACCAATGTAAATAGTTCTTTGTTTCAGATAATTAATTTTTTGCTCTCTTTGTTTCAGACAATAAATTACAAGATATAACAACTGAACAATCATCATCGAAAAATACAATAAAGAATAAACTGAGGTCGAAATCTTCTGTGATATATAAAGAAGAAGATAATAACTCAGAACGATTTAAGACTTTTCATGGAAGTTCAAGTGATGAATTTGAACCTTATGATAGTGACTCTTCTGACTCGGACAACTCAGAACCTAGTAAAATACAAAGAGACACTGCAGAATCAGAACATACGCTGACTGTCTGGAATGAAACTTTTTATAGAAGAGGAAGAAAAAAAGTTCTGGACGAAGAACAAATTAGAAAAAGGAAGCGTAATCCAAATAATTGGGAAAATAATAAAAGAAAGTACTTAAAAACACTTGAAAAAGAATATGTTACAATTCAAGGTAAAAAGATTTCAGAGAAATCATTAAAAAATCCATGTCAATGCCGAAAGAAATGTTTTGAAAAATTATCAAATGAAGAAAGGCAGACCATTTTTAGTGAATTTTATAATCTTGCTTGGGAAGCTCAAAATCAGTTTATTGCCAGTCACATTCAAGAAAGAGAGAAGGCAGTAAAAAGAATAAGAGGCCGTAATGAAACAAGTAGAAGAAAGTATAGCAGGCAATATTATTTAGATTGTAACTCAGAGAGAATTGAGGTTTGCCAAGTTATGTTTTTATCAACGTTAGATGTAACCTTAAAAAAAGTTCGGGTAATAATGAACAAAAAGCGTTCCTCAAAATCAAATATTTGCTCAAGCGATGGTCGTGGAAAACATACGAACCATCCAAAAATAAAGGAAGAGGAGAAAGATGTAATAAGGCAACACATTCTGATGTTACTTTCGTTTGAAAGTCACTACGCTCGAGAGAAAACTGCAAAGAAATATTTGCCTCCTAATCTTGTTGTAAACAACATAACACCTAGAAACGCATCACTGTACAGACAAATTTTCGTGGAAGAATTTAACTTGTGTTTTAAAGAACCGTATAATGATACGTGTACTACTTGCGATAAGTTGTTTTTACTCCTTTAATCCGTTACAGATGAAAATGAAAGAGCCCAACTTGAAAGTGAAAAATTACAACATCAACACTTAGCAGAGTTTGCTTATGAAGAGAAAAAGAAAGATAGACTGGCTTGCAAACTTAATCCCAATTTGGTGGTATTCAGTTTTGACCTACAAAAATGTTTGCCCACTCCCTACTTAAAAAGCAGCATTTCATTCTATAAAACAAAATTATGGACTCTGAACCTTACCATTTTTGAGACGCAAGGAACTACAAACTCAGTTAAATGCTACCTATGGAATGAAACTATAGCTCAAAGAGGTGGACAAGAAATTGCTTCCTGTCTATACACCTACCTAAATAGTATTCCCTCCCATATAAACAAAATCATTATGTATAGCGACTGCTGCCCTGGGCAAAATCGAAATATTTTACTATCAGTTATGCTTCTTACCGTTATTGAACATTCCAAACACCAAGGAAGGAAGATTGATATTTATCACAAATTTCTAGTACCCGGACACACTCACATGGAAGCAAACACTATACATGCTGCAATAGAAAAAACTAAAAATTCTACTACTGCCAGGATAGATATTCCTAGAGACTGGGCTAACCTTATTCGTCTAATACCCAGAAAACCACCAATTTTTGTTCAAGAAATGAAGCAAGAAGAATTTCTTTGTTTTAAATTATTATTATTTGGCAAATTTCAGCATGCAAAAACCAATACTCAAGGACAACCAGTGGTGTGGTCTAAAATAAGACTTATTTACTATTCAAGTGAAAATCTTGGCGTGATGAAATACAAAAACTCCTTAACCGAAGATGAGCCTTATAAAACATTGAGCTTATTAAGAACAAGAACTAGAAATTCTGGAACTACTCGTTTGTTACCAATCTCTGATAAACCATTGGGCATACCAGCGAATAAAACACAACATCTGAAAGACATGTTACCTTACGTTGAGGAGAGTAGTCGTCCATATTACCTTCAGTTTCTCAATACTTTGACTACATCACCATCTGCAACGGATAATTTTATTGCAGATGAGGAGTACGATTAAGATGATGAGATGTAATATTACCATTGTAATCCTACTGATTGTGACTATGTTTTTATAAAATAAACATTAATCTCTTCAAATTATTGCAATGTTATTATTCCTTAATTGGGCCAAAGTAACATTTTGGAGTACTTTTTTGTTATTCTAAAAGGGCCAATGTCATATTTCCAATAAAAAAAAAACAAATGTGGGTCAGTTTTACTGATGCCAAACATTCCGTAATCTATGTAAGAATGACAAGACAAAAAAACAGTGTTGCAATATAAAAAATATTAGCAATAACTGTAGATCATTTTGTATAAGAATCTTCTAAAGCAGTTTCCCAAAAACAGCGTTTTATGACTTTGGCCCTTTTAGAACCAAGCTACTGATTATATATATATATATATATATATATATATATATATATATATATATATACATATTATATATATATTATATATATATATATCCTGGAATATATAACCGAAAGGTATTACAAACAGAATGCAAAAAAGATTCAAAGCAAACAATTTCTCTGGAGGATTCAAATGCCAAACTAAACAGCGCAACTTTGCTGCATATCTTGAAATATTAACTTGTGTTGTAAGCAAACAAAAACTGTCATTTGTGAAATTTAGACATGCACACTACAGATTACGGGATTACAAAGATTCTTAGAACATTTACCTAATATTTTTTATGCTTGGAATATTACAAGTACTAATTTTGGAACAATAAAAAGAAATCCACAAAATCACTTCACATCACCTTATTTTTGTAACTATTTTTAATATTATTCGAAATATATTTTCTCTTTAGTTAGCTATTTTTAGCTAACAGTTTAACGTAATGAATTGGTCCGCCGTAATTCTTAGGGCTATTTTACAAAGATTTTTATGTTTTTTGCTATGTTTGCTATCTGTGTGCACTCTCTCCGGTCCTGAATCTTTCCTCTCCAGTTTGCAACTTCCATCTTTTATATATCCTCTAGTAATTGGTCTTTCCATCATATTTTTGGTATTCTTTTTAGTCTATTTATTACTGGTTTTAGTTCGTTATCCTCCTAATAAATGCGTCTTCTTCTCTTCTTTGAACGTGTATGGTGTTTCAAATCATCTCAGTATTTGTGCGTTAATAAAATTTACTATGTCTTTTCCTTTGATTATATTTATTATTTCATGGTTCATTATTTATGATTTCTTCCTTTTCTGACTATATTATGCCATGTGTTCTTCTTATAATTTTTCTTTGTCTTATAATTAATGAAAAATCTAACTATTTTTGTCTTTGTCTTTTGGCTCAAGTTGTTGTCTTTAAGTAGTCGCTGATATTTCCAATACACCCGTTTTTTGCTTTAATTATTTCGCGTATATCTGCACTTCTTCCAGTTTACCGTCCAATAGCACCCTCGAGTATTTAAAGTAATCGACCCTCTAGATTTTATTTTCACCGACCAAGTATTTTGTTTTGTTCTGATTGATTATTAGTCCTCTGTTTTTTGTTTCTGTAATTATTATTAAAACTATTTCTTTTAGCTTTTGAATAGTAATAGTTCCTTTTAAATTACTGATTTTTTTAGATTACTCCTAGTATGATATTAAATAGCTTCTTTGACAAACTACCTTCTTGTCTTACGCCACGTTCTATATGGATGTCGTATGTATCTCTTTTGGTTGTTTTGACTCTTGTTGATAAGTCTTTCATTCTAATAAGTCTTGTTACCTTTGCTGGTATTTTAATACTTTTCATTTATTAATTTTTATCTATATATGCTATCGAAGGCTTGTTGTAAGTCGATAAACATGTGTAGTTTTATGTCATGTTCATAGTTTTCTTAAATGGTTTGTGTCTATAAATAAAGTGTGCTTTATTTTTTTCTATATTATAACAGTTATTCGGTTTCTGATTATTGTAGTCAGGGTCTTATACGTCGTGGTTAGTAACATAATAGCTCTATAGTTGTTGGACTTATTTGCATCCCAGCTTCATAAAAATTGGTGTCGGTTCTTTTATTCTACAGGCATGTTTTTGTCCTTGAAAATTTTGCTCATTAGTTTTTACATCCACTTCAGCAGCTCCTCTCCTCCGTTTATGATCAGTACGATGGGGGTTTTATCTGGTTTCAGAGGTTTCTTTAGTTTTAGGTGCTTTGCGGCATCTATGAATTCTGGATAGGTAGATGCTTCTTCATCTGCATCTTTATTACCTTTTATTTCTTCGTCTTCTATATACGAAGCTGTATACGAAGTACTCTTAGCTGATCTTATACAGATCTGTAAAGTGTTTTCCCCAATCGTTTTTGTTTATTTTTGCAGTTATTTTTTTAATACTGTATTGTTGTATCATATATTCAAACATTTTTGTTATCCTTAATAATTATTTGTAACTGTCGCATTTGTCCAGAGATCCATGTTTTTTTTTAGAAAGGGCTTTAGTAACTATGTGAGTAATATATTATACGGATATCTTGGGTTTAGTAGTCAATATTGGCCTTTAAGTAAAACTCTTTTAGGTTTGTTAAGCTTTCGAGTTTATTGTACTCTTTTTCAAAATGCAAAGTTTAGCAAAATTAATTAACATAATGAAATTATTAAATTTGATTTTCATGGAAGTTCAAGTGATGAATTTGAACCTTATGATAGTGACTCTTCTGACTCGGACAACTCAGAACCTAGTAAAATACAAAGAGACACTGCAGAATCAGAACATACGCTGACTGTCTGGAATGAAACTTTTTATAGAAGAGGAAGAAAAAAAGTTCTGGACGAAGAACAAATTAGAAAAAGGAAGCGTAATCCAAATAATTGGGAAAATAATAAAAGAAAGTACTTAAAAACACTTGAAAAAGAATATGTTACAATTCAAGGTAAAAAGATTTCAGAGAAATCATTAAAAAATCCATGTCAATGCCGAAAGAAATGTTTTGAAAAATTATCAAATGAAGAAAGGCAGACCATTTTTAGTGAATTTTATAATCTTGCTTGGGAAGCTCAAAATCAGTTTATTGCCAGTCACATTCAAGAAAGAGAGAAGGCAGTAAAAAGAATAAGAGGCCGTAATGAAACAAGTAGAAGAAAGTATAGCAGGCAATATTATTTAGATTGTAACTCAGAGAGAATTGAGGTTTGCCAAGTTATGTTTTTATCAACGTTAGATGTAACCTTAAAAAAAGTTCGGGTAATAATGAACAAAAAGCGTTCCTCAAAATCAAATATTTGCTCAAGCGATGGTCGTGGAAAACATACGAACCATCCAAAAATAAAGGAAGAGGAGAAAGATGTAATAAGGCAACACATTCTGATGTTACTTTCGTTTGAAAGTCACTACGCTCGAGAGAAAACTGCAAAGAAATATTTGCCTCCTAATCTTGTTGTAAACAACATAACACCTAGAAACGCATCACTGTACAGACAAATTTTCGTGGAAGAATTTAAAGTAATCGACCCTCTAGATTTTATTTTCACCGACCAAGTATTTTGTTTTGTTCTGATTGATTATTAGTCCTCTGTTTTTTGTTTCTGTAATTATTATTAAAACTATTTCTTTTAGCTTTTGAATAGTAATAGTTCCTTTTAAATTACTGATTTTTTTTAGATTACTCCTAGTATGATATTAAATAGCTTCTTTGACAAACTACCTTCTTGTCTTACGCCACGTTCTATATGGATGTCGTATGTATCTCTTTTGGTTGTTTTGACTCTTGTTGATAAGTCTTTCATTCTAATAAGTCTTGTTACCTTTGCTGGTATTTTAATACTTTTCATTTATTAATTTTTATCTATATATGCTATCGAAGGCTTGTTGTAAGTCGATAAACATGTGTAGTTTTATGTCATGTTCATAGTTTTCTTAAATGGTTTGTGTCTATAAATAAAGTGTGCTTTATTTTTTTCTATATTATAACAGTTATTCGGTTTCTGATTATTGTAGTCAGGGTCTTATACGTCGTGGTTAGTAACATAATAGCTCTATAGTTGTTGGACTTATTTGCATCCCAGCTTCATAAAAATTGGTGTCGGTTCTTTTATTCTACAGGCATGTTTTTGTCCTTGAAAATTTTGCTCATTAGTTTTTACATCCACTTCAGCAGCTCCTCTCCTCCGTTTATGATCAGTACGATGGGGGTTTTATCTGGTTTCAGAGGTTTCTTTAGTTTTAGGTGCTTTGCGGCATCTATGAATTCTGGATAGGTAGATGCTTCTTCATCTGCATCTTTATTACCTTTTATTTCTTCGTCTTCTATATACGAAGCTGTATACGAAGTACTCTTAGCTGATCTTATACAGATCTGTAAAGTGTTTTCCCCAATCGTTTTTGTTTATTTTTGCAGTTATTTTTTTAATACTGTATTGTTGTATCATATATTCAAACATTTTTGTTATCCTTAATAATTATTTGTAACTGTCGCATTTGTCCAGAGATCCATGTTTTTTTTTAGAAAGGGCTTTAGTAACTATGTGAGTAATATATTATACGGATATCTTGGGTTTAGTAGTCAATATTGGCCTTTAAGTAAAACTCTTTTAGGTTTGTTAAGCTTTCGAGTTTATTGTACTCTTTTTCAAAATGCAAAGTTTAGCAAAATTAATTAACATAATGAAATTATTAAATTTGATTTTCATTTTCTTTCTGTCAAAACTTAATACTAAGGTTTCCATGTCTCTTCTATTTTTTTATATTATATTATATAAAAAAATAAATAAAATAAAATAAAAAAATATAAAAAAATAGAAGAGTCATGGAAACCTTAGTAATAAGTTTTGACAGAAAGAAAAAGAAAATCAAATTTAATAATGTCATTATGTTAATTAATTTTGCTAATTTAACACAATCCTCACAAGAGTAATCGTATTGAAGATATAACAACTTCATTGTTCTAATGTAGTTTTTATGTTAATTTTTGGTACCTTTTGAAAAAGAGTACAATAAACTCGAAAGCTTAACAAACCTAAAAGAGTTTTACTTAAAGGCCAATATTGACTACTAAACCCAAGATATCCGTATATATATATATATATATATATATATATATATATATATATATATATATATATGTATATATATATATGTATATATATATATATATATATATATATATATGTATATATATATATATATATATATATATATATATATATGTATATATATATATATATATATATATATATATATATATATGCAAGTTGTTTGTGAGCATATGTTAATATGGCTAGCAAACTATTACAATCCCAATATTTATTGTCCTGAAAAAGAAACTAAACCGTTTCGAAAGCTCGACTTTCAGTAAAAGAGTCTAGATTATTAGTATTTTAATCACTATGCCTTTTGACTGCAACCTCACAAATATATTACTATATATATATATATATATATATATATATATATATATATATATATATATATATAAACAAATAAGTACTTTCTTCTTTCTTAAATCATTTTTTTACTCACTACGAAATGTAGGTCTCTCCCAATTCCTTCCTGCTGCTATCAGGGCATCTACCGTTCTGTTTTCATGGTTCTTGATTTTTTCCATGGTCTTAGTGTCCATTTTGTCATCACATCTGGATATGTGACCGGACTAATGCCATTTCATTTTTGTAGTTTTCTCCAGAATAGCCCTGTTCTTTGTTCTAGGTATTATCTTGGTGTTTCTAATCTTGTCCCTCAGTGATACTCCAAGCATATTTGGCTCAATTGCTCTTCACGTTATTTCTAGTTTTTTTAGTATGTCTCGTGCTAAGTTCTACTGTCTTCAAAGCCTAGGTAGAAGTATACTTTGAGGGGTAAATGTAATCATCCTCTCGAAATCATCATAGTATGACACGCATTCAACGTCAACCAAACGATTTAATTGAAGATAACAAAATAAGCAGCAGTGGCTAGGCTACTTTAAAAGAATCAACAAGATGAAGGTATCAAAACCCGTTTGTAACCAAAGACCTAATGGAGTGAGGAGAAGAGGTAACTTGAAAGCACCATTTAAACACCAGTAAAAGACGACTTACGAGTGTTAAGAATACAAAATTGAAAAACCTTGGCAAAGGATAAAAAGAAATCAAAACTGATCTAAGGATGATGATGAATTAAAATCAAAGCTGATATCACAAAATGTTTCTTTCACCTTAATTACTACTTTCCGAGACTTTATAAGAGAATCAGTTAATGATATGTGTTTAAGTAATTAACAAATCCAGTCAGTCACATAATAAGTCAAATTTAAATAATTCTCTGGATTAGCATAATATAATTAAACAGGTTATAAGTAATTTTGATCAGGTTAGCGTAATCAAAACAGAACTATGGGGAGAAAAATCTATTGGATTATTTGTTTTATTTTATAATAATTGTTAGGCGTAATGTTGTAACTATGTTAATTAGTTACCACCGTAAATATGTATATAAAATTATGTGAAAATTAATATTTATTATATTTGTATAATTTTTTTTCTATTGTTAAACAAAATTTTAACTTTTTATTAAAATTTGCAGAAATACTGCAGAAATAGGTAGTTGAAAATTTAAACATTTATATTTCACAATCGTAAAATAGTTTCGAAACACAATTCAGATTTCTGCTTTATAATCTAAGCCTTCTAAGAATTGCAAGGCAAACAGACGTTGATAAAAGATGTTAAAAGAGACATGGGGAATCTAAAATTTGCATTCCACGACATGTCTTTTACAACTAAGCAGAAATCCTTAGTGAATTGTGTTTCTCGTACTCCCACAGAGCATATCCGAATAAAATGAGAAAAGGCAGCAAATATTTGATTTCACGCAAACAAATCCTATGTATCTCTTGATACGTATTTCGACCTAATAGGTCTCGTCAGAAGAGCTATTCATAGGGCTTCTCAACGTGAAAAATCAATATTTTCTGCCTTTTAAGAAGCAACAATAACATGGCTTCAATACGGACGCAGTAGCGACATTTAATTAAACAATCGTAAAATAGTTTTAACATCTTTTAACATCTTTTATCAACATCTGTTTGCCTTGCAATTCTTAGAAGGCTCAGATTATAAAGCAGAAATCTGAATTGTGTTTCGAAACTATTTTACGATTGTTTAATTAGATGTCGCTACTGCGTCCGTATTGAAGCCATGTTATTGTTGCTTCTTAAAAGGTAGAAAATATTGATTTTTCACGTTGAGAAGCCCTATGAATAGCTCTTCTGACGAGACCTATTAGGTCGAAATACGTATCAAGAGGTACATAGGATTTGTTTGCGTGAAATCAAATATTTGCTGCCTTTTCTCATTTTATTCGGATATGCTCTGTGGGAGTACGAGAAACACAATTCGCTAAGGATTTCTGCTTAGTTGTAAAAGACATGTCGTGGAATGCAAATTTTAGATTCCCCATGTCTCTTTTAACATCTTTTATCAACGTCTGTTTGCCTTGCAATTCTTAGAAGGCTCAGATTATAAAGTAGAAATCTGAATTGTGTTTCGAAACTATTTTACGATTGTTTAATTAGATGTCGCTACTGCGTCCGTATTGAAGCCATGTTATTGTTGCTTCTTAAAAGGCAGAAAATATTGATTTTTCACGTTGAGAAGCCCTATGAATAGCTCTTCTGACGAGACCTATTAGGTCCAAATTCGTATCAAGAGATACATAGGATTTGTTTGCGTGAAATCAAATATTTGCTGCCTTTTCTCATTTTATTCGGATATGCTTTGTGGGAGTACGAGAAACACAATTCGCTAAGGATTTCTGCTTAGTTGTAAAAGACATGTCGTGGAATGCAAATTTTAGATTCCCCATGTCTCTTTTAACATCTTTTATCAACGTCTGTTTGCCTTGCAATTCTTAGAAGGCTCAGATTATAAAGCAGAAATCTGAATTGTGTTTCGAAACTATTTTACGATTGTTTAATTAGATGTCGCTACTGCGTCCGTATTGAAGCCATGTTATTGTTGCTTCTTAAAAGGCAGAAAATATTGATTTTTCACGTTGAGAAGCCCTATGAATAGCTCTTCTGACGAGACCTATTAGGTCGAAATACGTATCAAGAGATACATAGGATTTGTTTGCGTGAAATCAAATATTTGCTGCCTTTTCTCAATTTATATTTCACTAGGACAATAATTAACCTCTGTGTTTCAGGCAGAGGTTTTTGCAATCTTGCAGTATGCAAACAAATTAACATGAATGATTTTAAAATAGAGAAAATTAATATATTTTCAGAGAGCTAAGCAGCCATGGAAGCTCTCACAAGCTCTAATTTGGACTTTAGTCAAGTGTTTAAATGCCAAGAGGAACTCTAGACACTGGCAAAATTTAACAGAGTTGCACTTGTATGTGTTTCTGGTCACCGGAGAATACATGGCAATAAAAGAACTTATGCACTTTTCAGAAGAGCGTTAGCTACAGAATACTTCGATCCAAAGTTGGCCATGGAAGTTCCATGCATTATAACAGACTTCCTTACTAGACATGCCACCTGCATATAATTTCTCTCTATAATTCCACGACATGTCTCTCTACTCTTTTATAAAGCCTTAAGCTGCAGACTGTGTAGCAGAAAATCTGAAACAATCAACCATATTTTGCATGTCTGCGAGGCTTTATATCGTAAAATGCAAACACATTTTTAAAGAGTACCAGGTTATTCTAAAAACGTATGGTACTCAACCAGTAAACTTGTACACGCTGATTTTGGATTACAAAATCCTGGAATAAGTATCATGAATAAATGAAAAATTTACAATAAGTCCACTGGCTGCGGTATGTCTGGTTTCAGTAGAATATAATATAATAGACAACTTTTGGAATTACTAGACGGAATAACGAACCGTCAATATTATGCATATTGCTATTATTACAGATAAATCTAATATATAATCTATGCGAAACACTTGTTGACTAAATAATATGGCATAATAAATGTCTAAAAAATAACTAAATGTAAAACTTACTTACCGTTAATCAGAAATTAATGTAGTTTGGAGAATATCTGCAAAAAAAAATTATTTGTTAAAGAAATACAAAAAATAATCACAAATTCTATAATCCAAGACAAACAATACCAATAGAACTTGTCAAGAAAATGCTAATACATTTAAACCTAGAATACTTTTTTTTAACCTACGTAAACGCTAACTATACGTCAATTTTACGTACTCTCTGATAGAGGTCTAGTATTTCTTTTTATTTTAAATCGAACTAAAACAAAATGGTTTTATTTCAAGGGAAGTTTATGTAGAAACGCTGCAATTAAAAAACATTGAAATATTAATAACATCTATATACAGTGTGGTCCTTAAGTAATTCTACAAAAAGGAACCGTAGATTCTACACTTTAAAATATTACGATTTAAGCCAAATTGCTTTAATCAAATGTTTATTATAGAATGATACAGTGTTTAAGTGGAAATTTAAAATTTTATTTTTTATTAAATTATAACTTTTATGTTTGTGTAACTATTTATGTATAAAATTTCATAACTGGGTACTATTGAACACCAAAAATTATAATTTGATGCATACTTTAATGTAGCTGATAAAGGGCGCCGATACATATGCCACATATGTGGCATACATTTACACTTAACTTTTTTGCTCTTTAAATTACCGGTGTTTGTGATAAAAAATATTAAAGATACATTATCTTAACAAAAAAAAAAAGGTATACGTTAATAACTTCAAAACTCACTAGTTTTCGAGATAATCGCATTTTACAAATCAACTACATGATTCTGATCTAACGCAATTGCTCCAGGCAACAAAACAAAATTAAACAAAAACATCAACACTTATGAATTTTGGTATAAAATGCCTTTAATAAAGTTAATACTACTTTGTTGTTAACGAAATAATAAATAAAATAAATATATCAGCAGGATAGTTAATACTAGGATTTGATAAAATAAGGAATCATCTACATCAAACATTTTACGTTTTGTATTAAATTAAAGTCATAATCACTTGGATCACTTTTTGGTAAGAACTAAGATTAGAATAAAGCTAAGCACGAAGTAGATTAACCAAAATATACAAATCAAGGCATGAGACACAAAATCTCGAATTAAATCAAAAATATTGTGATTGCAATTGCGAATACAAAATAGAGTTCAGACGCTAGAAGAAGACATACGAAATATAGACCTGACAATAAAGCAAAAATGGCAAAATATAAAAAAACCATTGGAACTTCAGCTTTAACAGAATGCATAGAGAAAAATAGGAAAACAAAAAAAAAGTGGTATAACCAGAAATGTGAACAAAGTTTAAAGTAAAATTCAACAAAAGAATGAAGCTACTAACAAGACCAACAGAAGAGAATAGAAAGTCTCACTATAGAATTAGAACAGAAACTAGAAATATCTTAAAAAGAAAGGAAAATAATACCTAAAAAATTGGATGGAGCAACTACTAAATTGGTCAGTCCAGTCAGTTTTATACGGAAATAAAAACACCAAAGGACAATAAGATAAATATTCCGGGATTTATAAATGTTACAGGACAACTTTTTATGGAGAATGTGGACATAAGTCGATAATGGAGAGAGTATTTTTAGCAAATGTTAAATACTAACAAGTCAACAACAACATACTAGCAAAAACGGTACCACTCGGCAGAATCCAAAATACCGTTACCAGCGCTTGAGGAAGCAACATAACTGGGACTCAGAAATAGCAAAACCGAGGGTCCAAATGATTTTCATGCGGAACTGATTAAGAAAGGTGGCGAACAACTTTATGCACAAATACATCACCTTATAAAAAAAATATGACAGAAAAAAAATGCCGGTTAAATAACAGAAAAGCTACATAATACACGTCGACAAAAGGGAGACAAATTGATAGTACCTACAAAGATATGTCGATTATTTTACTAAGAAGATTAATTCCTTACACAGAAGAAGTAATAGATGATTACCAGTGTAGAATCTGACCTGAAAGGTCAACAATAGACCAGATCTTTATCTTAAATTTAATAAAACAGTTTGTGATACAACAAAGATGTACATTAAAATTTTGCAAATTTTAAATAACTGTATGACTTTATAAAGAGGAATATACTGTAAAAGATAATGATGGAATAATGAAAACGGAAGCAACCAAAACACGCAGTTAGGAAAGCACAACCAGAATTAATAAATGCTTTCGCTGATCAGAGAGTGAAAGTACTGTTAGCTTTTGCTGACGATGTCGACATAATTGTTCACTCCTTAAGAGATTCGAAAGAAGGTTTTATCCTTTTTGAAATCCAGGCCACGAAAATTGGTCTTAAGGTCAAAAAAGATAAGATCAAATATATTTAAGTGATCAAAAGAGTGAAGACGAAGATATATCTAAGAGCTAAATGCACTCTATGGGGACGAAAAAACTCTGGGAAAAACTCCATTGCATACTTACTAGCTGGTAGCCCAATAAAAAGATAAAATAATGGATGGAAAATACGTAACTTACGTAAGATGAAAATGTGATAATGGTAGATTGTTGTACAAGACCGGCAAAAGTGGAGAAAAATAATAAACGTGGTCAAGACATACTTAGATATGTAGAGCCAAGAAAGAAGAAGAAGAATATAATCTGATATAAATATATATTATTTGGCATAAACTTTATATAACGAAAATAAAAGACATCCTTATTATTTGAAATTACTTGTAGTAAAAACAAATAGAAATGTTTTCTGCTATTCTTTTATTTCTAAAGGGATTTTACACTGACAGAGCCAATTATATAACGCCAGTTGCCGTTGCTTCCACTGAAATTAGTTTTCTTAATACCACTTGTGAGGTTATCTCTATGGCGAACAGCCAAATTCACTGTTGCAGAGTTATATTGTAGTCGATATAGTCTTTGAACTTTAGGATAATATAAATCTTAAAATTTTCGATAAATAAAAACACTTACACTTGTTTTATCACCAAATATTTTGATAGAAAAAAATATGTTACTTCTTTTTTAACTTTAACTTTTCTTTTTTAATTTTAAAATACGAAAATAAAAAGAACTCAATAAAAAGTTTCTACGGATAACTTTGGAACACATTATCAGAGATATTGTCTAGGGGCTTGAGTACGCACTTTTATGTTACCTTTTATAATTTTTTGAGGGTAGCAGGCAAAAATCCTTCTATTAATTTGTTATTAAAAATTTAATTGTTTAAATGATTCTATCGCCTATTTAAGATGTTTAATTTCACCTAAATAAAAATTGTCCCTTTTAAAAAAAATGAAGAAATTAGCGTTTGGGTAATATTAATCTGATTGTTATGTCCGGAGTTATAACAAATTTCGTAAAATACAATTGCAAAATCGATTGAAGTATAACTCAGCTTTCATACCTGCGATATATTTTGAAAACCCTCTCATTTTAGATTTCATTGATTTATCTAAAAAAACGTTTCAAAATTAATTTATCTTTATTAATAAAACAGTTATAACAATTAATCATTAAACATTTTACTGAAAAATTAATTTGCTTATAAGAGATTTAAACAAAATTAAGCTGTAAACTTTGAAATTCTGACTGATTAAAGTTATAGAAAAATTCAACATTGCTAGCTTTAGTAAATGTTTCTATATGTTATTATTTTATTAAAGTATGACACTTTTAATATTAAACTTCGAGCCGAAGTTAAATCGTCCCCGGTATCAATATTCAATGCCTCTTGAATTTATTACCAAAAATTTTAACTATTAACTGCTATATGTTTTTTTGAAAACTCATACATCAAAAATGGAACAAAAATTTAGAACATTTTTGAACTAACAGTCCATCTTCAGCGAACTTTAAAGTACTTGCATAACTGATGCAAAACCAAATAGTGGTTGAGTTTGCATTGATAAAAATATGCTTGAAAGTACTAAATTATACGGCAATATGCCGATGTAGTTGAATTACTAACCGGGCACAAGTACCGAGCACAAGTCCTTACTCGAAATAAAATATTTCTATATTCGAAGTTTAATATCGGGTAGAAACTTATGTTTCAGGTTAGTAATCCAATTAGATGGGCGGCATATCTATCTACAGTAGTCTTTCTTTATAACGATTCCCTATATAACGATAATTCCTCTATAACGATGAAAATAGTAAACGTTGGTTGGTTCGTCATAAGGACAATGTATTAATTCTTTTACTATACCGATATCGTTCTCTCTTTATAGTGATGACTTTTCAGCGTTCAATAGTTGATGAAATATGTGTTATTGTGTTTAAAGTTCAGACTATCTGAGTCACGAGTGACATTGTACAGCGGTTGTTTTGTTTTTCGCTTAAGGAATGCGGCAACCCATTCTACTCATTCTTATCAGAGGGCTTAGTGACTCGTTTTTATTATTCGTGGCGTGCCTTACTGTTATCACACGGATGTTGTCATCTATTGACGACTTTTCACTTTCAGTTTAAGTTGTGCCTCAGTGTGTCAATAGTCAACATGTTTTCGACTGTTGACACTTTTCAGGTGGAGGAAAAGTTATCGATAACTCGAGCAATAAATAAAGGTGAAAAGCAATCGGATGCCGTTCGCCGTACAGAGCTGTCTCAGTCAAATGTGGCTACGATATGGCAGGACAGAAAAAAGTGGCTTGAAGCTGAGATGGAGGGCGGTAGCCGGAAGAAGTTGTGGAAACCTCAGTACGAAGATTTAGATCGCGCCATGCTTTAGTGGTTCCAGCAGCTTCTTATGAACTATATTCCACTTTCTGGACCTGTGGTTAAGACAAAAGCTAAGTTTTTTGCACCTGAGCTTGGAATTGAGAATTTCAAGGCATCTGAGGGTTGGCTGGGCAAGTGAAAGCTGCGGCACAAGATTAACTACGGGTAAATCAGCAAAGAGGCTAGCGATGTTAACAAAAACGTAAGGGATGATTGGCTGGAAAACGTGTGGCCTGGACTGAAGGCACGATATGCGTCAGATGACATTTTCAATGCTTATGAAACTGGCTTGTTATTTTTTTTTTTTTTTAAATGACACCAAACAGAACTTTAAAATTTAAATCGGAAACGTGCGTTGGTGGAAAGCTCTCTAAGGAACGCATTACGGTTTTAGTGACCGCTAACATGACGGGTTCGGTAAAGCAAAAATTGTTAGTGATAGGAGATAGAAGTTTGAAAAGCCATTACAGGAGAAGACTTTTGATGTAGCAGGCATTGGATGCAGCAAAAGTACTGCATCGATTCTTCATCCACCAGGAAGACGATATGAGTGCTATGAAAGATTCTATGCGTCTTCAGAACAAGGTCAGGTCAGTTCTGTGGAAAGGGAAAAGGAAACAGACCAAGGTGACAGACTTTTTTGGAATTGTAGGCTAAATATATTTTACAGTAGCATATTATTTTGTACAATACACATGTTTTAATTTTACAGTCATTTTTTTATACTGTATTGCTTATATTATTCTTTAATAAATCTATATGGTGTATAATAAAGTGTTAATTCATTTATAATTAGTTTTGATAATTTTTTTTAATTAAAATAGGTTATTTAGTACAGTATTATTAATATTAGAGTATCGAATTTTGTCTCTCTCTGTATAACGATCTCTCCTTATAACGATGAAATTTCCCGGTCCCTTGCATATCGTTTTAGAGGGAGACGACTGTATATAAAACGCTATAACGACAGGTCACACTATAAGTCCAGTAAAATAACGGTGCCATCTAGGAACGAAATATGAACTACCATATTTTAATCATATTTTGTTATTGAAACGTTACGTTTAATAAATAATACTGTATTAAGATATAATTTAAAAACTTACGTTATATTAGATTTAAAACTTAGCACCATCTAGGACAGAAAAGCTGATCTATTCACATCTGACATTTTATTCATATTTTGTTCTTAAAATAATAGGTTTAATTAAAATTACTAACAATTTTAATTACATATATTAATACATATTAATTACATATAGAATTAATAATACGAATATTTATTATTATTTTTTTCGCAAAATTGACAAAAATCTTAGTTGCTCTAATTTAAAGGTAAGATTTATTTAGCAAAATTATTTAAAGTATTATGTTAGTTCTGTTTTCTCAAGAATAAGAAAAAAGGCAAACGTAATCGTCAAAGTTTGGGATAGATCATCGCAAGGAAAATTATATCAAGGAAGCGATAGAGTTTTTACTAAAAATACAGTTTTTAGTAATGTTCTGTAAGATTCTTCTTGTTTTTGTGTAGACATAACTCTGTCTGTAATTAAATTTGTTTAAATGTGTAATTATATGCAAAACTATTTAAATAATTATTCCGAAATTAAAATGAGTTGTTATTTGTTCTTCTTCTTAACGTGCCATATCAAGTCCCCTTGACGTTGGCGATTAACATAGCGAAACTGTCTCTGTCTCGAGCTATTCTAAAGAGCTGTTCAGCTTTCCTTATTCCTGTCCACTCCCTGATATTCTTCAACCAAGAGGCCTGCATTCTACCAATTCCTCTGCGTCCTTCGATTTTACGCATCATAATAAGTTGAACAATATTATATCGGTCTTTCCTTACTACGTGTCCAAAATAGGCCATCTTTCTACATTTCATGTTCTCAAGCATTGCTGTCTCAAGGACTGCCACATTTTTCAGCATGGCCGTCCATGGAATTTTTAGTATATGTCTGTACAGCCACATTTCAAAGGCCTCCAGACGATTAATGGTGGATATTTTGAATGTCCATGCTTCGTTGTCATTACAGAAGAATGACCTCGTTTTTTAAAATGTCGTGCGGTCTATCTCGATTCTACATTTTATCTCTTGATCTGGATCTAGTTGTTCAGTAATATGGCAAACAAGATAATTAAAACTGGACACTCTCTGAATTATATCACCATCAACATATTTATAATCGTGCATCTTGATGTGCTAAACGGCTAAACACCATGTGTTTTGTTTTTGAACAGTTTATGTTTAGGCCAAACTCTCTTCCCATTGTATCAATGGCATTTAAAAAGCATTGTAGTCCATTCATGTCATCACTTAAAATAACTGTATCGTCTGCATGTCTGATTGTATTTATCAGTATTCCATTAACTTTCACGCCCCATTCCAAATTATGCAGCGCTTCTTTAAATATTCTATCTGAATATAAATTATAGTCACTTGCTGTTAGTTGTTTGTAATGAATAAATTATTGATTTGAAGTAATTTTTATTTTAAATGTTTGTTTTATTCTTGTATATGATTTGCATTTTACGTATGCTACAAAGTATAACGCCTTTGAATGAAATTAAAAAAATGAAAAAACCCTAAAAAGATTCTGGTCACCGAGACTCGAGACAAGAAAGAGTACTCTTTATTGTTCTTTAAGAATGGTTATACATTGAGGAAACGTTCCTGGTCATAACAGTTAAGTTAAAGAGCTTCTTTTTAATAGATTGTTTTATAATTTATAATTTAGTGCCACTTCTCAGGAGAGTACACAAGTGAAGCATGATTTCCTTGTCGTTTTTCGATAAAATATGAAAAATTTTACTAGTTGAAACCATAAACACATTGAAAGCCAGTTTTTGTTTTACAGAGTACAATTACCTGTGAAGAAAATTACATATTCTACGACACCTATGTTTAAGCTCAGAAATTTTATGAGTATTATTGCAATTATCCCTTGCTCTTTTTGTAATGTTTTCCTTCCAGACAAGTATACCAGCTCCTCTGTCGCTGTATATATGGATATGTAATCTAGGAATCCTGCAATAAAATGCCAAAGTAGTGGAAACTTTGTAAATAAAATGAACATGGGATCATCCTGGTATTAATTAAAATTAAGTCGTATTAATTTTTTTTCTACTTCGAGCTCTCGAATTCAAATGCAAAATTTTACCAAAAAAAAAATTTGCCGAAAATTTAAGGTATATCACTAAATGTAGTTTTTCATAGTTTTTGCAAAATTCATTTAAAAAAAATCCAATATACAGGGTGTTGTCTTTGAGTCAGCATATTTTGCCAATTTTTTAATCTAGGCCAGGATTTTTGAAAATTGTAAATAATTATATCGATTAAACCTCTAAAAGTATATTCGCGTGCCAAATATAAAGATAATATACGCTGTAATTTAAAATTATAAAAAAAATAATAAGTTGGCTAAATAGATAAAACACCCAGTATTTTATAATGTTCTCTTTTATCAGTTATCGTATGTTACTTTCCCAATGAAACACTCTGTATAATGTTTAATTTGTTTGTTTAGGTAACCATGTTACTCTGAGAAGTTTAAGCTGTGTATAAAAAGGAAAAGAAATTGTATCTACTGGGAAAAAATCTCTGAACATCTGGTTGAAAGAATAGGAATTTGAATACAAAACGAACGACAATCGAAGAAGTTTCATGGAGCGGTCTAGCATTGCTGCTTTGAGCGGCAAATTCCTTTGCTGCTTTGAGCTACAAATTCCTCCGTGAATATCTGGCAAATATTAAGAGTTTGAATCCAGGAAAATTTCTTTTTATCGACGAAATATGTATTTACGCAACGGAAAAATTGTAAATGTACTGTGACAGTCTTTATTTTATATATTACCACACCTACCCCACAATAATCCAAGAAGCTGTTTGTGGAATGTAGAATAATTCATTATTTGCATTATATTTTCTATTTGGTAATATTGTTCTAAAGCTATTTTCTTGTGGCATTTTAAAGTAATTACTATTTTATTGGGAATAAGCCACAATTAAAGGTTAAAGTAAGTTTATTGAATAAAACAATAAACTTACTTTAACTTTTAATTGTGGTTTATTCACAATAAAATTGTAATTATTTCTTATTTGGTAAGAACCTATAGCCCATTTTTTGATAATTATAGCATTAACTGTCTTTTTTTGAACTATATCATGTGCTAAAAATGATTCTATTTTTGAATGTTCACTAACTCGTTCCCGGGAATAAAATTACCAATTTGGTTAATCTGATACCTCAAGATACATATCGCACCATTAGAGCACATTAAAGTAAAGGCACAAATAAAAAATTTCGGATTCTGAGTTTTAGTCTGATATAGAAAAATATCCAATGGCCTTGACAGAAGGCGAGAAAGACGAAATAGTGTGCGAGACACATATATGTGTCTCTTTATAACTATGCGATTCCCCCCCCTCATCCTACTATATGGACGAATTCAGTGCCGTATCAGTATTCGTCGACTGCAAACTATTGTTGTGTTGTCTGTTGTGTATGTGTTTATGTTTATGCCGTTGTATTACAAAACTCACAGATGTAATGCGTACGCATGTCAAATTGGTTCTATATATTATAAATTAATCATTCATTTTCTATGTGCATTTTCAATTATGTCTTTGTATTACAAAAAAAAACAGACCTGAAGCCAAATAATGATTGTGCATCTGTAAGATATAAAATGTAATGAAATGTACAGTTTGGTGCAACTATATTAATGAATATTAACATAAATACTTATACATAATGTAAATAGCTACATGCAATTTATGGTGTTGTTGCAGACTTATGGGATCACGAGCTCAAAAAATTATTAATCTTTTCCATAAACCAGAGGAAATGGTAACACCAAATCAAATAGCGGAACATAAAAAGTTATGTAAGTAGGTATAAAAATATGTACTTAAATAAACAAGGGATCATTCCATAAAACAGGTAGATCCTTTTTGATAGATCTTCACACCTAAATGATTGAATTTTAACGCAATTAAGAATTGGACAACATTTAGATTCACGGTATGTGGAGATAGCTATAAATTAAACCAAATATTTGCATTTGCCATAATATCCTTATAATTTACTATGTTCTACACTTTAAATATACAGGGAAAACTGTGAAAAGTACATTTTTATTATATTATTTTATGGATTCTGTTTTTTAATTTATATAAAATTGTATTTATATAACACACGAACTAATAAATATTTGTTGTTTCTTTTTACATTAATTTCAATTAAAAATTAGATTTTTTTGCAATTGCCCTGATATATTAGTGGATAGCTTTAGCAATAGAGTCAGAATTTGCGATTGCCACATTGTTCCAGATGTTCAGTAGATATCAATTTTATCAACATTTCTCTATTATTTTGGAATAAATGTACCTGAATACTGTTTTAATACTGTTAGTCACTTTTTTTAACATTAAAATATTTTCCTATTATTTCACCTAGTTTATGTTTTCCATGTTAATGAATTTGTTTTAGATTACTACGGAATTCGAAGAACCAAAGGAGAATACTGATTTGAACAAAACGAACATAGAAGAGTCAACAGCAGAACAAAATTTCAAACCATTACAGACCATAATGGGCACAGACCTGGGACATGAAATTATGATGAGCAGAGATAACCAGACTCATGAACTGAAGAGAAGAGTCGACCTTGGGTGGGCAGCAGTTGGAAAACTGAGAGAAACTTTTAAAAGTGAGCTGCCCACATGCCTAAAGAGAAAGGTATTTGATCAGTGCGTCCTTCCAGTCTTGACGTACGGAGCAGAAACACTTACCTTAACAAAAGCAGCAGCTACCAAACTGAGAGTCACGCAGAGAAGAATGGAGTGGCCATGTTAGGAATAACTCTCCGAGACAGAATAACAAACGAAGACATCAGGAGAAAAACCGGAGTGACTGACATCATCGAGAAGATAGCCAGACTAAAATGGAGATGGGCAGGACACATAGCCAGAATGACAGATGGGCGATAGACAAAGAGGTTATTGGAATGGAGGCCAAGGGAAGACAAGAGAAGCGTCGGTCGACCACCTACAAGATGGACTGACGATTTAAGAAGACTCAATAAAAACTGGATAAGAGCGGAGCAAGATAGACGGGGTTGGAAACATGAGGAAGAGGCCTATGTACAGCAGTGGGCTCTTGATGCTGGATGATGACAGTGATATGTTCACAAAACTACACTGAAATGCAACTAAAAAATTGATGTAAACCAAAGATTGCAAAATTCGTTTTCTAAATTAGGAGACATAAAAGTACAGCGAATGTTTATATCATCTAGTATGCCTCCAGTTAGAACTAGATACAAATATACAAACGCTGTCATATGGAATGATATCAAAGTCTTAAAGTTCATAAAAGGACAGCACTTTTTGTTTTTCTATAATACATCTTATAAGGATAAATTAAAAAAAAATATGTTCAAAATGAGAGAAAGAAGATGTTAGAAAATACAGAGATATCTATTCAAAAAGCGTATTTGGAGCCATTCGAGTGATGCAAAAAAAAAGAATCTGAAGGAGCTGATTTACAAGAAACTAATAGTTCCGTACTACGCCCACTACTATGACAGAATGTTACAGTAATATTTTGATAACTTTTTAAATAGTCTAACAAATAATGTTTTAGTGTTTTAATGTTGAGACAAAATAACTTCCAGATTAATGTAATGTTTATTTCCGTTTACAATATTTTTAAAAAAAATTGTAGTTTTAGATTTTTTACATTGACTTGTTTTCTGACGTAAAATTAAACAATAAAAGCATTTTGTTTTTATTTTAAGCAAGTGAAAGCATTATTTTGTATTTTTTCTAACAATAAAGTTCTACTTCCGTCTACTCGTTGTGTCGTTTATGTCAGCACACGGACTATCAATGTATTTAAGATTATTTCTTTTATAACATAATGCATGATTATAAAATATGACACTAAAGTTAGACTCTAGGTAATCATACATAGACCAAATTTGATATAGACCAATATATATATATCTGAAACATTAATAATATAACGGCTTATTTGGACACGGGTAAGTTAATTTTTTTTGTAAAAAATAGTATTATTTTATTACTTTAAAAACATCTTACATTCACTACATGATCTACGGTGTAACTTTAAACATTTTCAGAATTATATGATACACAGGCGTTATGTTATAAGGCCTTTTTTTAAATTCTAGTTACGCAAAACTTTAAATGCGATTACTTAACATTTTAGTTTTTTGAGTTGTGTCTATACTTTACTAAGGGAGCGATATATCAATTCGTTTCCGAGAATCAGTACTTAAGTATAATGTGACCGTTTTTATTTTTCATACAGAAATAAAATTAAAATATTGTTTCTCTTATGTGGTATTGTTACGAGTTCTTTTTATTACAAAAAGTAAAATGTGTATATGTGAATATTTTTTTATATAGTTACCTTTGAAGTCAGTGCCAGGCACTTAGGCACTGGAAAAAAAAGTGTAAAGGGATGGGGCTGTCTATTGGGAATGAAACGTTGCACTATGTAGATGACCAGGTAGTTATTGCCCATAACAAGGAAGACCTGGAGTATATGGCTAGAAAACTGATGAAAGAGTACAAAAATGGGGCATCGAAGTAAATTTACAAAAAACGCAATATCTTTGCATAGGAGAAATAAATACTTCAGATGACTTCAACTTAGAAGACGGAAATATTAAGAAATGCGATCAATGTATATATTTGGCGGTAAAACTAACAAAGACAGGAAGAACTGATGAAGCCATAAAAGACCGAATAACCAAAGGGAAACGAGTTATAGGTGCATTAAATTCAGTCCATGGCAGAAAAATATAAGACCGGAAACGAAAAAAAGAACATATAACACCATACTGAAACCAGTAATTTTCTATGGCTCAAACGTATGGCAGTTATAACAAAAACTTAAAGGTAACCTATTGGCAGCTGAATTGGATTTTTGGAGGAGAACAGCGGGAAAGTCTCGAGTAGAACATGTGAGAAATGAGGACATAAGGAATCAAATGAATGTATAAAGATCAATTATAGAAGACATCGAAAAACAACAACTGACATGGTACGGACATGTTAGACGTATGGGGGAAGAAAGACTTCAAAAAAAAAAAAATATATTAGAATGGGTACCACCAGAGAAAAAAAAACAAGGATGACCACCAACAACTTGGATGCAAGGAATTTCAAAAGCAATGTCAGCATGAAATCTATCTGAAGAAGACTGCCAGAATAGACAGGCTTGGCGAACGGGAACCCAAAGGCGAATTACGCTATGAACGGGATATATATATATATATAAATATATATATATATATATATATATATATATATATATATATATTATATATATATATATAAATATATATATATTATATATATATATATATATATATATACATAAATTAAGGATCACTCAGACGAGCGGTGGGTTCTTTTATCGGTCAAAAGGTGGAGAAAAAAGACAAAGTTGATGGCTACTTTATCTATTTATTGCAAACGTTTTGCTTTCATATTCAGAAAGCATCATCAGTTCATCTAAGAAGAACAATATGAAAAAAAATCCACACAAGCATAGAAAAGTTGTTACATGTGTTACCTTAAAAAGAATTGTAGCAGTCAAAGATATTAAAAATGTAAAGAAGCTCAAGTAAATGACCTCAAGGTTGGCTGTCTTTTCACGTTGTTTGGCGCCGTTTGCTTCAATCTAACGCCATTTTAGCGGCAGCAGTCGTGAATCCTACAGTGCTAATTTCATTATACACTACATTATTAAATTTCAATATTATTTACTTTAATAATGCTACCTAAGGTTAAAATCAAATCATAAATATTAATTTGTTTGTTGGAAGTGCATCTATGATATTCTTAGTTCTTCAATCACTATTTAATGTTTTATTACGTTTACATGTATAATAGACCACATGTTCTTTTGCTGTGCTAAGTTTTAACAAGTTATTTTATATCGTATTAAGTTATTAAATTAATTGGAAAAAAAAAACAAGAATTGTCACGATAAAAAAGGTCAGTAAAGGACTAAGGAATATATTAACGGTCTGCCCTCAATTTGTCCCCGAGCAGATATTATAAGATAATTATTCTACCCTTAATTTCCACCGATGCTAATTACGGTACTTTAATGACACTACTCCACTGGTCCTTTAGCAGGGGATTATAATTTCTAGGAACACTAACTTGAGTTTAAGAAAGTTTAAATTTATTTTCACTTTCATTTTGTAATAACTACTTGTAAGCGAAACATTATGTGGTGCTCTAAAAGTTTTATTGAACGTGGAAACCTATTATCTAATAGTAAAATCTCAGAGATTTACAAGACGTAAAGTGTTAAAAAGTGGTAAAGTGTGTTGGAGATGTGATATTTGCTTCTGTAAAGCTTAAATTTATCCTGTGAGTGCCGAACACTTGATTATTGCTTGATGACGATATTGTAGAAAGGACTATTACATGACTACTATTGTAGATCGCTGCACTACTGCAGTAAAGGCATCAGAGAGGATGCTGAAAGCTTGGCAAAATGGATATCGACGCGGTTCAACCCGGAAGACTGGTGAGTTATTATATTAATTTTTGTAATAATATTAATCTTAGCTCTAGGTTTTATTGTAATAACCGCGGAAATCTTTCCGAACATTATATATATATATATATATATATATATATATATATATATATATATATATATATATATATATATATATATATATATATATATATATGTATATATATATATGTATGTATATATATATAAAGTATTTCGAGTATCAAGGGTGAGATCAACAGAATATCAATTGTATTAAAAATCTTTATTGCAAACATATAGCCTTAATCAAAAATAGGTGAGAACCTGTCCAGTATTGTCCTCAAAATAAAAGAAGTAAGCTAGAGATGTGTTCTCTTTAACCCTAATTGTAAAGAAGTGTACCAAAGCAGACTGGAAAACATACTAGAAGGCATATAAGGTAACGAAATGCTTCAACGACTTCTATATGCAGTACCAAAAGAAGGCGAATCTTTGGTCTTAAAATCAACACCAATGGTGGAAAATCAATGGTAACAAATAAACATCTAAATTAACAAGCTAACATTCAAAAATTTAAAACACCCCTGTAAAAGACGTCAATAAATTAAAATACCTTGACTCATGGATAACTAAAAATATAGGCACGGAGGTAAAAATCCGAGCTTGAATTGAATACTGAAGATCTATATTCTTTAAAATAAAACACCTTTTGATTGGCACGACTTTTTAACTGGTTACTAGGTATCGATTAGTAGAAACATAGATATATTTTATTCTCTTGTATTGGTTTCTGTTGGTTTTCTATATACCTTGGTTATACATATATCCAGTATCGCCGTTAAATATTAAAATATGATGATTGATCTATTTTTTAAATATTATTAAACTTATTTATGGTAATTTTTTAAGGCGTCTGTAATAAACCAACCGCCCAATAGTCAGTCGGATTACTTTTCATCTTCCATTCATTCATAATACCCATTATTAAATTCTAAAAGCCTATACCAGCTCATGCACGTCTTGGATCCAGACTGTTTTTGATCGCAGGCGATGCTTTTTGGCACTTCTCCACTTTGGCACTCAGACACTGTGGCGTCTGGACCAAAGTATTTTATAATTATTGCTCTTCTGGAAAGTTCGTTAGCAAATTGATTGCCGTATATTTACCGTTGACCTAAAACTCATACATGTATCGCTACTATATTCTGCTAGACTTTCGAATCTCTTTTGGTATTTCTGTATTTCACCTTGGTGTCATACTCATACTTCCACTCTACTACTAAATATCCCTGCAACCAACCGTTATGCAGTTTTTGGCCCTCCTATGTACCAGGTATTTCTCTCATCATCCCTCTTTTAGGCAAATGTTTACTTGAAAAATTATTTTAGGTCTGAAGATACTATCTGGTCAGAAAACAATATTTATTTGTTATCACTGATTTATTTAGGGATGTTACGATGATTATACTCTTTTCTATAACGATGTAAAATAGAGAAAAAGATTCAGAGCAACCTCCATAGCTGCAGTTGGTATGTCATCATAGCTTCTGTGATTCCGCGATTCTGTGTTTTCCGCGTTAAAGTAGTTACCGCTCTCTTAATTATTTCCATCCATTTTAGGTAAGGTAAGTCTGAAACTCTCACATGTTACTTTCTTCGCTTACCAAATTTAGATGTATACCATTTAGGCTTAAGGAACACTACATTTCAGTTGGGCCCTACATTTAAATTCTGTAACAACTACAGTCAAAGCCTATTCCATTTTCTGATAGTGCCATTAAATTTTAGTTGGGCTAAGATGACCAGTTCATACGCATAACCCAGGATATAATGTATGTAGTTGTTGATTTTTGCTATCGGTCCATCCATGCTAATATTTTATAAGAAAAAGATAAGACTCCCCCTGCGGATAGTTTCTTAATATCTGGGCTAACACTTTATCCCCTAGTAAGTTTGCATATATCTCAGGACTCCTTAACTACAGTCTATTTATCTTCAGTTTGTGTCATCTATTCTGTATTGAGGAATTGTCCTTGTGATTGCTTTATAAAAAGTGCGGTCAAATGTTCCCTTTATATTGTTTATTGCATCTAGTATCACTTCCTGATTTTCAAGAACTTGTCAAACTTTTCAAAAGCAACACTTATGAGCCGCTATAGTTGTGGTTATTATAAATTCTTTTTATTATTCCTATTCATCAGGAACCTATGGCACATGATTCCAATCCATGTGGCAATATTGATAATACTACATTCACACAACTTTACCTAACACTGGATTTTAAATTTTGTTTAAGTAAAAATATTACCTGTTTTAAAAAACCTTTTATCAATATATCTGATCATAAGCAAAATTAATAATTTCTTGATAAATGTTTTGTCTGATATTAACTTTTTTCCTTTACTTCTGCGATTTACTTTATTTTTTTAGGCGATTTTTTATGATTTTTGAATTAAGAATAGGCATTCTCGATAATAACTATAAACTTTTCAAAAAAGATATTGGTGAGCATTACCAATGTGGCGGAACTATTGCCGATATTAATGCTGGTAAGTAACTCTACACCAAATAAACGCAGATAAGCAAATTTTAAAAAAGGCACTAGAATATAATATAGATATAAATACACACCATCTCTTCGTTAAATTAAAAATAGACTTTGGTATCCCACCTAGGTTATTTATCTTGACAGAACTAATAAAGACATAACTTACGCTCATGTACTAAAAATTAAGAAGAAAACTCTACGTTCCTTGATGTTAATATTTATTTAAGACAAGGAGAAAGTCTGGCGTCCCTTTTTTTATATTATTCCCTTTAAAAAGGCAATCAGTCAAATAAATATTTAAATGAATAAAATTATCTTCGATAGATTGATACAAATTTTCGCATTTGCTGATAATAATGTAATGTTGGCCAAAATGATGAAATACCTAGTGCATTATTTTACAGCCTACGAACGCGGCAAGTAAACTAGTACTTAAAAAACAAGAATAAAACCAAATACATAGTGTTGCAGTTATTATTGATATAAGTGTAAAGGCGGTTTCTACGGCTAACAAACTGAATGCAGCTAAAGATCGCGGCATATTATCATGCACGTATAGTTTCCGGCACGTCACGTTTCTAGTCCAGCAATCGGACTGCACTTTTACATTTTCATGCATAGAACGTTTCAGTTTGCTTCAGTGAAGATGTGATCTCGCTTTTCGCGATAAAAATTATGTGCAATTGCTTCTCTACTTAACGATGAAGAAAGAAAAACTGTAGTAAAAAGAAGGTTTGAAGTATAATTATAATTTGAAGTATAATTTTCCCTATAAGAAGGATATTTTAAAATGAATGGGATTAAGGTTAAATATATTTTAAATTTAATTACACTTTTAGTTAAAAAACAAAATATTACATTTAACGAAGCCATACATATCATTTCAAAGAGTATATTTAAAAAAGAAGAGATATCAGTTCCGTGAAAAAGTCCTATTTGTCTATCACTTCCGTATTTAATTGTCAGAAAGCAATGAAAACACTTGCATAAATGACAAAATAACCTCGAAAATTATTTTTTTAAATACTCTAAATAAATAAACAACGAGGGGAAAACGACGGACATCTAATTCACATTATCCATCCAAACCAGTTACGACTCGTTACGTAGCCGTCCGCATCAGTAAAATATTGATTTCGAATATACTAAACGGAAAATTTAGGTGTCTGATACGATACACTCCGGATAGTATGAGTTGTTCATATTTAAAACCATTTAAACTATATTTTTCCAAAACTAAACGTTACATGCTGGAAACGCAACGTGCATGATAATATGCCACGACCTTGCCACGATAATAAACCGTATTGTTGTCGTTGCTTTTCATAAGTGTGAAATAAAATAGCTCGTATTTTTAAATTACTCGGGGAGTTAAATACTACTTATGTTTTTGTGTTTTGTACTGTTAAATTGTTTTTGGATACGGAAAAACTCAGTGACGGTAAAATATTCTGCCGACTTCTGCTTGGCTAGTGTGCCACAGGTTAATATCGCTGTTAAGTTTAAATTTAATAAAAATCATGTCCAAAAACAATAAATTATTGCTAGAGAAATAGATAAAAATAGATCTCGCACCGAAAACCATGAGTAACATTATCAAGCAAGACTTGAGACTTGGAGTTTTTCAATTAATAAAAAATAAAACGCCTTATGGTTGTATTAAAACAAATTAGGAAAATAAAATCAAGACGGTCGTTGTACGGTAAAGCGTGATACAATGATTTTTTTTTACAGATAAAGCAAATTTAGTCTGGAGAAAACTTTTAATAAGCAAAACATTGTTTGTGCACAGTCATCCAAGGAAAGACACAAACTGGAGCTCAGGACCTAACGAAGATATTTTTCTGCCTAAGTGATGGCTTAATAAGGATTGCCCTATGACGACATCACTTCTTTACATTAAGCAAAAAAAGGAAATTAAAACAGCGGCGAGAAATTATTAGCAAGACATTTTATCAAATGTAATGGAGCTTCTTAACCACGCATGTTCCAAAATAAATCACGGATATCTCAACAAGACTTTGATCCTGCGCGTAAGGGAAAAACAACTTATCAGTACCTTAAATTACACAGTGAACATAGTTATAATGGAATTTAGACTACAAAGGTTGCTTAAAATTAAAAGGGAAGAAGTTAATTACTATTTAACTGGGAATAAGCCACAATTAAAGGTTAAAGTACGTTTATTGACGTTTCAATTTCCACTTCGGAAATCGTTTTTAAAATACCAGTTAAATATTATTAATAATTATTATTCCCCGTTAAATAGTAATTAATTTAAAATGCCACAATAAAATAGCTTCAGAACAATAAAGGAAAAAGTGTCAAGAAAAATAGACATCTCACAACTGAAAAAACCTGAAAAGAAAAATTAAATAAGTATCAGAATTCTTAAGTTTGCGAAAGAAATAGAAACGCTAGAGAACTTGGTACAGATAGACGTTAAAGTAATATGGACTGCTCTAAAAACGAAAATGACAAAGATACAAGAAGACGACATCAGGTTCACGACAAATAACAGAAAACAAGAATGGATAAAATAAGAGATAATGGACATAAGCCGAAAATGTAAGAAAAAAAACCCAATAGAATATTCTTCTTTGTCAACCATTTTCCATTCACTCCTGAATGTAGGTCTCTTCCAATTGCTTCCACCGTTCTCTATCTTGCGCCAATCTAATCCACTGTTTGCCTGCCACTGCTCTTATGCCATCTACCCATCTTTTTCGAGGTCTTCCCATGCTTCTTGTTGTCGTCCTTGGTCTCCATTCTAGAATTCTCCGTGTCCACCTGTTGTCATTATATCGGGCTACGTGACCTGCTCAGCGCCATTTCATTTTTGTTATTTCTTCCACAATATCCCTAATCTTTGTTCTACCTCTTATCTCGGTGTTTCTAATCTTGTCTCTTAGTAATATTCCAAGCATGATTCGTTCCATTGCTCTTTGCGTTGTTTCTAATTTTTTAGAAGATTTTTTGGTAAGGGCTACTGTCTCTATGTAGATACAAACTGGTAGTACGCATGTGTTATACACTGTTTTCTTTAAGTTTACAGGAATGGAGCTGTTTTTCAAGATATATGATAGCTTTCCGAAAGCGCCCAATGCCAGTTGTGTTCTTTTTATAATTTCAGCATCTTGATTTGGTTGTTTAAGTCTGATGACATGACCCAGATATACATAATGTTCAACATTTTCTATGGTATGATTTTGTATTGTTATATTTGTCCTGTCTCGGCTTAGTATTTTTGTTTTGCCGTAGTTTATTTTTAAGCCTACCGCTCCTGAAACTGCATTTAATTGTTATAAGATCATTTAGTTCTTGGATATTATCGGCTATTAAAACTATGTCATCTGCGAATCGCAAGTGGTTTAAGTATGATCCGTCGACGTTGATACCCTTATTGTTCCATTCTAGTTTCTTAAAAATGTCTTCTGGAGCAAGGGCAAATAGTTTGAGAGAGATGGTGTCTCCTTGTCTTACTCCCCGTTGTAGTCTTATGGGATTAGTTTTTGTGCTTTCGTCCAGCTTTATCTGCATGGTGGCATTTTTCATATTTGTTTTTAATAATGTTAGTGTATCTTGAATCTATTCGTGCATTTTCTAGAGATTCAAGCACTGCCCATAATTCGATGGAATCGAATGCTTTATGGAAATCGACGAACGCCATATGAATTGGAATATTATACTCGGTGCATTTTTCTATCAGTTTTTCTGACGGTGTGCAAGTGGTCTATGCTATTAAAATGTTTTCTGAATCCAGCCTGCTCGATAGGTTGATAGAAATCGAGTTTATGTGTTAGGCGGTTGGTTATGATTTTAGTTAGTAATTTATACAGATTTGATAGCAAGGATAGTGGTCAGTAATTCTCGATGTTTGTTCTGTTGCCTTTCTTGAATACTAAAATGATCTCGGAGTTGTACCATTCTTGAGGAATCTTTCCTTTCTTCCTCTTTCAGTGCCTACTCGTTCCGAATATTGGCAATCATTCTGGCTATAATTATTTTATTAACTGCTGCTTTAAATAAATTCGTTGTTGTTGTGGAGAACCATTTTCTCAGGTTCTTTAACCATGATATTCTCCTTCTCCCAATTCCTTGCTTTTCAAATACTTTACCCTGTAGGATTACCTTCAGTAATCTGTATTTAGTGCTGTTTCTCATGATATGTCCGAGATATTCCAACTTTCTCCTTTTAATGGTATACATCACCTCTCTTTCTTTGCCCACTCTTCGTAATACGGTCTCGTTGGTTATCTTGCATGTCCATGATATCCTTAGAATTCGCCTGTAGAGACACATCTCGAAGGCTTCAAGTTTTTTCTCCATTGCTTCAGTTAGTGTCCAGGATTCAACTCCGTAATACAATATTGAGAAGATATAACATCGTAGGAGCCTTACTTTTATGTCCAGATTAAGATTGTGGCTTTTAAAGAGTTTGGCCATGTTATTGAATGCACTCCTAGCCTTCTCTATTCTACATTTTATTTCCTGTGAGTGATCCCATTGTTCATTTACTGTTGTTCCAAGATAGTTATACTGTTTTACTCGGTCCACTGGTGTATTATTGATAAGTAGTTGAGCGTCTCTAACTTTATTTTTGCTGATGATCATAAATTTAGTTTTTGTTATATTTACTTGAAGTCCAAATCTTTCACTTACTTCATTTACTTTGTTTATTAGTTGCTGTAAACTGTTCAAACTGTCTGCAAAAATAACGGTGTCGTCTGGTGTTGAACTGCATCAAATGCTTTTTGGTATCCACAAAGCAGGTGTAAATATCGCAAGTCATATCTCTGCATCTTTGAAATAATACTTGTAGACTAAACAGTGCATCTCTTGTACCTACGCCTTTCATGAATCCAAAACTGTGTGTCTTGTATTCTCTCTTCGCATAGCTTGTATATTCTACGATGTATAATTTTAAGAAAAAGTTTTAATGTATGGCTCATTAGACTTATTAGCCTATATTCTCCGCACTTTTTTGCTCCCTGTTTCTTTGGTAAGGTAATAAATTCTGAAAGTAGCCAATCTTTTGGGATATTGCCTATCTTTTGGGATATTGATAATCTTTCCTTTACCAATTACTTTATTAAATAAAACATTTATTACCTGTACCATTTTTCTGTCACCAATTTTCAACATTTCAACTGTAATCTTATCCTCTCCCGGACATTTATTCGTTTTAAGTTGATTTGTGTATTGTGTGTAAGTGGTTGTGTATTTACCGAGTATAGTTTAGTGTAGAATTTTTTAATGGCCTCACTTATTTCCTTTTTGTCTCTGACGGTGACGTTTTTCTCATTTTTTATTTCTATGATTTTTTTCTTTACATTTTTGTTTAGGTCAACTTTTAAAGTTGTCCGAAGTTCGATCTGTTCTGTTTCGTCTTTCTTGGAATAGTTTAATTGTATTATGTGGGAGTTTAGATGTTTTGGCTGTTTTCGTGTTTGAGCATATTTTCTTAACCGATGTTGTTACACTACTTTTATTTTAGTGGCTAGTCCCTTTATATGCATTTGGTTCAGACATTTGTTTCTGAAACAAATAGAATACAAATGAGTCAAAAAAAATCTTTAGAAAAAGTGCAAAGAAGCTAAAGAAAACGATGTCAATTGAATGCCTAGAAACTGAATGACTTCTGGAAAGATACGATACCTTTAGTGTTCATAAAAAAGTGAAAGAAATGACAGGTAGAGAAAGATAAATACAAGAAACAATATCAATAAAAATTAATAACGAGAGAATTATAGGTACAGAAGACAAACTGGGGAGACAAAAGAATACAATCAGACATTTTTTAACTATGATAGACCTTGTTCTTAACCACCCACGGATGATCTAATAAATGAAAAAGTTTTAACAATACTAGAAGAAGATGTTATTTATGCAGTCAACGGTTAGAAGAACGGAAAAGCCACCGGTCTAGACAATATCAATGTCAAAATACTTAAATTAATTGCAAACGAAAGTAAAATCCTTGAAATCATGAATTTGTTGCTTGTGTGAGTCCATTTCAATAGGTAAAGAAATAATAAATCAGACTTACTCACAATCAATTTAATTTAACTATCCGACGACCGGTTTTCGCTTTCTACAATATGCAAAGCATCTTCAGGTCTCGGTACAAAGTTAAACAAATGCTGAAATGATAAAAACCCATATTAGGGTGTTGTCTAATAAAGATAAACAAATTAGATGTTATAAATTACAATAATTATGCCAATATTACCTGTCTGTGGTTTTATTTAAATGATTGAGTTGAATAAAAGGTATAAATATTTTTTAAAAAAGTTAAAAGGACAAGGTAAGGCCCACAAGTTGTCATAAAATCTGTTCTATTGGAATAAATTAATGAATGAGCAAATAAATAAATGAAATAAAATAAAATTACTTACATGCCGGTACTATATTAATAGATGGATGGTAAGAACATGTTTGAAACTACCGTATATTGTTGAATGGAGAACTCAATACTATTATTGCAGTTGTTTGACAGTAAACGGGAACTTAAACTTTCCTATTCCCTATCGTTTTCCGAAAGCGCCCCATGCCAGTTGTGTTCTTTTAATTTCAGCATCTTGATTTGGTTTTTTAGTCTGATGACATGACCCAGATATACATAATGTTCAACATTTTCTATGGTATGATTGGGTATTGTTAAATTTGTCTGGTCTCGGCTCAGTATTTTTGTTTTGCCGTAGTTCATTTTTAAGCCTACTGCTCCTAAAACTGCATTTAATTGTTGTAACATATCATTTAGTTCTTGGATATTATCGGCTATTAAAAATATGTCATCTGCGAATCGCAAGTGGTTTAAGTATGATCCGTCGACGTTAATACCCTTATTGTTCCATTATAGTTTCTTAAAAACGTCTTCTGGAGCAAGGGTAAATAGTTTGGTAGTCTTATGGGATTAGTTTTTGTGCTTTCGTCCAGCTTTATCTGCATGGTGGCATTTTCATATATGTTTTTAATTATATTAGTATATCTTGAATCTATTCGTGCGTTTTCTAGAGATTCAAGCACTGCCCATAATTCGTACTAAAGTGTAGAGATTACAATAGATTGGACATATTGCTAGGATGTCAGGGAATGACTACATCAAGAGATTGAAATTCTGAAACATAGAGGTGCAAAACCTGAAAACCAAGTTAAATAATAGAAAATCGAGACAATTGTGATAATTCTGTCTAATTACCTACATGAAATTATTGTTCGATTCTAGTAAATATTAGTTATTTTATCTTTGAATAAATGAAAGGCAGATATCGAGCCTCAGAATTAGCGCTTGCCAAGATTATTGAGGGCCTTATAATAAATGGTGAGCCACTTAATAACATAAGATATGCTGACGACACCGTCCTTCTGGCAGGAATACAAAAAGAACTGCAACACCTTCCTTTTCTTCCTCAAGTGTCATCTTCATTCCGAAGGTTGGCGATCATCAGGGCTATACGTATTGTCGAAACTGGTGACCGAAACAATTCGTTGTTGGTACAGCTATACCATTCCCGTAGATTCTTTAGCCAGCAGTTTCGTCTCCTTCCTATGGACCTTTTTCCTGCTATTTTCCCTTGCATAATTATTCGAAGCAGTTCATATCTTTCGCCTCTTGTAATGTGTCCCAAGTATTGCAGTTTTCGTTTTTTGATTGTAAATATGACTGCCTTCTCTTTATTCATTCTTCTCAAGACCTTGACATTTGTAACTCTCTCTCGTCTATGATATTCTCAGGATTCTGCGATACATCCACAGTTCAAATGCCTATAATTTTGCATGCAACACCTTGCTGGACAACTAAATATGTATATAGTGCAACGATTATGGACTAAAAATAAATTTGAAGAAAACCAAGTTCATGGTATTTACAAAAGCACAAAACATTAAAGTTAAGCTAGTACTAGATAATACAGAAATTACACAAATATCTTCGTACAAATACCTTGGAGCATGGATCACAGAAGATACTGATCAGACAAAAGAAATAAGATGCCGCATTGAAATTGTACGGTCAACTTTTAATAGAATGAGAAAACCTTTTTGTAATCGCGATATAAATATATCGCTCCGGTAAGAATGCTTCACTGTTATATTTTCTCTACCCTTTGGAATTGGGTTAAAGCTTGGACACTTAAAAAATCCAACATTAAAAACCTAGAAGTAATCGAAATGTGGTGTTACCGACGTATTTTGAAAATACCATGGATGGATCGCGTTCTCAACAGTTCTTAAACAACTAGAAAAACAATGCGAAGTTTTAAATTACATAAAAATCAGGAAATTGGAATGTTTGGGGTACATCATGAGAGGTGAAAAATACGAACTACTAAGAAATATAATGCAGGGTAAAATCAAAGGCAGAAGAAGCGTAGGAAGACGTAAAATCTCGTGGCTACACAATCTCCGTGAATGGTTTGGATGCAGTTCAATTAAACCATTTAGGACTATATATTGAGGAGTGGAACTTGAAGAAGAAGAAGATATCGAGCACAGTTTATTAATTAAATCTTGCCTAAGTACTTTCGCTTCTTAGAGCATCTTCAGGGGTATTTCGTCAAATTTGGTCTATCCAACAATCTTTGATAATGTCATAATCATAAAATTGTACATTAACACTACACGATACAAGGACAAACAGTTTAAATTAAAAAAAAACGGCGAAGCTAGAGGTTGATTGGCATCAGGAAAGATAATGCTCTTTCTTTTTCCTGACGCAAATTAACATGAAGCTTCGCCGCTTGAAAACAAAAATTAAACTGTTTGTCCCTGTATCGTGTTAATATACAATTTTATGTTTATGACATTCCTAAAGATTGTTGGATAGGCCAAATTTGACGAAATGCCTCTTAACTCTGCTCGATATCTGCCTTTCATTCGATCAAAGTTCATTTATTCGAGCATTCAACCCTATATCACTTTATATGTTATTTTATTCAACTTTACAATAGAATACTAATGTAGCTTAACTCATTTTATTTTTATTTCTTTTTTGTTATCAATACCACTTTTTGTCATTTTAATTAAGATGACACCGTTTTTATTGAAAATGATATACCCAAAGTGGGAACTAATTTATACAAATGAATATTTTGCGGGAAAGACTCATTTATGTTTCCGGCGTGAACGAATTAGGCACACGCAAAGTAAAATCGAGCTCCAACTAACAATTTGGTTAAATGACTACGATTTACAGTGAAATACCTTTAGCAATAGCCATAAATTTTCGGGAAGTAACAGGTTTGTGATATATGTTTTGTTTTACGTTTCATTCGAGAGTATAAATGTCAACAACTTATAAATTTTAAGTTTCAAAACGGTATTGATATTTACCAGAGTTTATAAATAAGCTTTTCTATATACAAGTTGTAGCATAAACTGCCATAATTTTCTTTTAATGGAAATATATAAGATATTTATACAGCGCTGTCATAATAGCGTAGTTTGTTGCAAAATTAAAAAAAAAGGTTTTTAAAATTTGTACAGTAGTTTGTAATATATTATTTAAATAAAACAGTAAAAAAAACAATAAAATTTTTAAAATTTAATTGGGTTTTTCCTTGTAAATTCTTCTTTTAAGTTGATTTGATTTTATTTTATTGTGTAATGTAAACATAGCAAGAAAATAAAGAATATAAAAAATACGGGCTAGTAGCATAAGGGAGAATAATAATCATTCAATTAGTTATTATATATTCCATATTAAATACAGTAACGTATACATTTTTAATTATACAAAGAATAACAATTGACCTAGTTTGACACAAGCCCGAATATTCAAGAATTACGAAATCTGAAGACCTTTCGTGAAAATGAATACAACGAAGCGACACACCATCGCATGTTACATTCCAACACGTGGAATAGTACAGCAAAAATAAACTAGGAATGTTCGCGGGACATAAAAACTAAAAAAATTGGTCAACCGGCAGTCAGTGATAGCTGGGCACCGTGACGGCCCGCTCAGGCAGTGATCGCCGGCTCCGGGTCGGACGCGATAGCGTCCAGTACGCGATCAGTAATAGTCAGTCGGTGTCGACTTCGCGCCGAACGAGTTATTATTAATTATATCTGACAGCTTGTTAACTTAATTGTAACCCACATAGTATATTCAATACATTTGTAGACTCTAAAATTGGTTTTTATGTTCCTTCCGACCGATTCAGACAGAGACCAGAAGAGTACCAAATTTCGGCTTATACATTTATCCGGCTTCTAAAGTAAGCCCATAGACTCAAACCCTTTACAGGACCTGAGACCTAGAAGTCGTTAACCTCTATTCCAAGTTCTTACCTTCTCGTAAATCCACGAAGGCGAGCCAGCCCTCCAGACGAGTGGGACCAGTATTCCTTGCAGCCGCTCGCAGGGATAAGCATCTTTTAAGGTTCATTACAAGTATATTACAGTGGTGACAGCGTTGTACAGTGGTGAAGATTTTCTCACCCTCTAGTTCAGATGTTACAATAGGGAATATAACCCCCCGCTAGTTGTACAGTGACAGCGGAGCCCCAGTAGTTGTACATATGGCGACAGCGGTGCCCCAGGATATTACAGTTGTAAGTTTTGGACTTTGCAAGATATACAATTGTTTTTTCATTATTTTTATAGAAATAATTTCTGCATATTGGCACAAATACCAACACTTATACTCTCTTCTAGCGCATGGGTTCGCATCTGAATAGTTGGTCAATTTTTTCTCTCGTTTCCTCGATATCCCGTTCCAGGTCATAATTAACTTCTTCCGAAGTGCTCACAAATTGTGAGGAGAATATTCTAAATGAAGAAGTCTTCGACCCACTATATACCGTACAGATTCAATTAGGGATATATCTGGGAATTTCGGGAACCAGGGCAAAATATTGACTCTAGTCTGTTCAAAGAACTCCATGGTGACGGTTGCAATGTATGGATTTGCGTTATCTTGCTATAAAATTGGATTTTGGAGCGTCTGGAGGTAGGGTAAGAGATAAGGTTGCAGAATTGGTTCTATGTATCAATGAGCTGTCATGTTTCTCCTAAAGAAGATTAGAAGTGACCTTAAACAATAAGCGATGATATCTTATATCATAACATTAACAGTACGGTGCACGTGCCGTTCGACAAAGAACTCTGAATTTTGTTTTTCACCACATCGACTTCTGATCTTGGCTCGGCCATTATTTATCCCTTAACAGAATAAATATCATTTATGACGATTTCGTCTTATAGTAATTGCTTGCATTTCAATTAGTTTTCCACGTTTTGCAAACCATTATTTTCAATAGATCTAGTGGTGGAGAAGCAGTCGACGCCATACCCGATAACATCCTAACCCAGTAACTTAACCAGGGTTTTGTGAACCGTATTCGCCGTTTCCTGAAAAGAAAGCGCGGCTTCTCTTGGGCTAACTATCTGCTTCCTATCTAACTCGTTCAGTGGATAAAAATTTGCGTATTTTCGTACACTTTTTATTGTAAACAAGTTGAAAAGAAAACCAAGATCCGCACAGTATTAGATTTGGATTGGTATTAAACTTAAATGTTAAAAATTTTAAAAGGGTTAGCAAATTTGATAAAAAAATATTAAGAAACGAAAACCTTTCTTAATGTAGCTAAAATTATAATAATTTATTATTTTTCCCAGATAAGCCTGTATACCAAATCTTTAACATTATTAATTAACATCAATTAATTTATTAACAAATTAACATCAATTAATTTATAATAGGTGTATTAATTTTCAAGTTACTTTGTATATTTTCCTTTAAATACATTTTCGTTGTTACTAATTATTCATATATGCTTTCAAGAAAATGCTCATATATTGTAAGTCAACCCAGCACTATTCAACCTAGTCAACCTTTCAAAATATTAATTGTCACCTTAAAAATTCTGTAGTAGCTAGTTAAACCATTTTCGTATATTTGGCAGTCAGGATACTTTTCTTTTTGTTTGTTCGTCTTCTTTTTAAGATGTTGTTATTAGTTACGTAGTATATTGGTAACTCAGTAGATATAAAGAATTTAAATATTGGCTATCACCACATCTTCAAGTTCAAGTTGTTTCGTTGTTGTTGTTTCAAAGAACAGAAATAATGTGGTATTGCAACAAGCGGAATTTAATTTTCAATTATACGCTGTGAGGTTTTGTTGTAAAAGTTTTTTTATTTGTTGAATGCATCTCTTGCCGTCCCACCCTTATGTTTGTATTAATCAAGTAGCCAAATACTAATCACTGATCTTTCTCAGAGAACTCATAAACATGTAATTTCTGGGCCTCAACAATTTTGAATCATTCAGATAAATGAATCAACATAAACTAAGGGCCGACTAGGCCAAGTTTTACAGATTAAGAACTAGCCATAACAATCGCAAGACCAAACAAAATTAAATGGGCTATAAATAAATTTCAGCCAAGTCTCCAGAGACAGATGGTATATATTCGATAGTTTTTGATATGGGATTAGACGTAATATTAAGACACCTATCTAAGCTCTTAAATCCAGTTTCACTAAGGTAGCTAAAGTATTAAACCTAACAATAAAGTCATATAGAACAATTAGCCTATATTTTTTCTATTAAAAACATAAGAAAGACTTTTGGATAGGTAAGTAAGAGGGGAGCTGCAAGATAATCCTCTAAGCAATCCTCAATATAAATCATTAGTATTTAGCCTGCGTTCAAAGTGGAATATAGGTTTTCCGTAATTTTTTCCAGTTATGTCAATTCAATTACAATAAATATGCATATTATCTAGTAAATCTACGAAATCTTTTAATGAGCTAAACAAGCTTTATCTCAAAGTCAATGGAAGACAGAGAAATAGAAAAAGCCACTTTTTTAGATGTTAAAGGTGCATTTATAAATGCTTATTACCATTTCTTTAATAAAGACAATGAGTAGACGATGCACATCTGTGGTAATATGCAGGGAGATAGGAGCATCCTTAGAGAATTGAACAGTAATAGTCACTCTGGATAAAATGACCAGCAAAGCTAGAGCAAATGAAGGATGTCCATATGATGTAGTTCCATTACTACTACTTTAGGTAACCTTGGTAAACGATCTTATTAAAAAACTTTCCACAAAAGACTTTTACTGCCTAGGATATGCTAACGATATTATAATCTTCGTCAGATGCAAATTTACTTAAATGATGCCTGGGAGAATGCAAGCAGCCCTAAAAAATAGAGTAAATAACTAGTGCAAAAAAGAGAGACTAATAGTTATTGCTCAAAAAACACAAATCGGCAACTTCTAAAAAAATACAGCATTACAAGGCATAAAATCACCCGTGCTATGAGAAACAGAGAGATCACTTACCAAAGAAACAAAATACCTAGGGGTACATATTGATTATAGGCTTACATGGAATCCTCACACACTGAAAATTACCCCGAAAGCTACCAAATCCTAGGGCAGATATACAAGAATGTGCGGTAAGGATTAAGGTTAACCCCAAAATAACAATACGGGTATAGAAAAGGGTTATTAGTCCAATAATAACCTATGCGTCTGTCACATGATGGACAAGGACGCAATTGGAAGCAGGAGTAAGGCTGCTAAGTAATACACAAAGGCTAGCAGGCCTATGTATTACGGGAGCCACAAAATCAACTCCCACAGGGGCGTTGCAAATCCTGCCGAATCTATCGGGATCCATATCTCTATATAGAGTAAAACCAGGTATGTGGTAAACACACAGTCAGCAAGACATAAGTCAGGAGCATTGTACTTACAATAGAAAACTAATCGAGGTGTTAAAAGCACATTATTATATTATTATTTATTATATGTAGGTATCTATGATATGAATAATAGATAGTAAATTAAACAAATTTTGTTTTTTGTTTACACAGTGAAAAATTCTTCTAATAATTTAATTTTATCTGACTCATTTATATTGACAATTCAGACATACATTATACATTTTAAAGTAGACGACTTTAAAATGATATTGCCAATATTGTTGAGTTGCGCTCCTGGGACGACTTTACTTATAAGATAGTTCATTCGATTACATGAAATCAACTTTAACTTGAGAATATCCTTCAGAAAAAATCATAGCATATAATTCGTCTTTAAAAAGACAAACACATGACATGATGACAGTAAAATTCTCCTGTTAGTGATTCCATAGTAAATTATGAGGGAAAAACCAGGAAAAAAACCTCATTATAGTATCCGACATGGTAAGTATTTGTTCGTGCATTAAGTTTACCTTCAATAAACACCAAATTCTAATTTTATATGTTTCGTTATTTAAAAAACATAAATGATGGATCCTCTATATGTTACTGACGTACTAATACTGGTATTTTCTTATTAATAACTTCCTCTTTCAAATAACCAGATCCTGCTACATTCTGCCGAGGAATTTGCTACACAATTCGCCTCATTTAGCATAATTAAAGCCGCTTCTTTGATTTTTCTTTTTTTACCATCCGTCTCTTTTAGGACTACATTTGAATTATTCCATCGAACCCTATGTTCATTATCCCATGCGTGTTTACATATTTGAGATCTGTCAAATTCTCTATTTTTAATATAAGACTGATGTTAACTTATTCTAACATTTAATGGCCTTGATGTTTCACCTAAATAAAACTGATTGCATTTACAAGGTATTTTATAAATGCAATTCTTTGTCCTTTCTTGTTCATTGTTAGGTTTGGTTTTGGACAAAATAGATCTCAACGTGTTTTTTGTTTTGAATGTTGTTGAATTAATTTATTGCCTATCCTTTTAAGTTTTTCTGATAATCCTTTTATGTACGGTATTGTTATTTTCCTCGTATTATTCCTTGTGTATGCTGTAGGATCTCATTCTAAAATGTTCAGTTCTATTCGATCGATTGTTGAAAATTCCTTATTTATAAACGATAAAGGATAATCATTTTTTAATAAAACGGATGTTAATTAATTATTTAATTAATATAATTAATTAATTAATTTTGGCTCTATCGTATAAGGATTTAATTATTCCCTTTTTTTACATTAATATTGTGAGTTGATTTGAAATTCAAATATCTAGGTATTGATGTGTGTTGGTTTTCTATACACCTGAGTGTCATATCCAGTATCGTTCTAAGAGATTAAAACATCCAAGAAAGATAGCGTGTTATTATATTCCTTTTCCATGGTAAATGTTATTATTATTATAATCTATTATATTTATCTTATAAAGGTTTTGTATAAATAATAGATGACCAAAAATTTATTTGAAACGTCTTTTTAAGTTTACACAAACCAAAAGTTTACCAGTTTCGTATCTTAATAAAATACTTAATATTTAGTGATTAAACAAAAACCCGTTAGGGACGCATGTTAGATTATTATGTGATGATTATCCATTTTGATGATTTTATCCATAATTGCCTCTTTCTATAGGTTCAGTAAGTCCATCTTATTCTGATTTGATCTATTTTAAATTCCATTTTGTTGTTTTGGTAAAGGTTTTCAATATTTTTTATAATGTTTAGGTGAACTTTTTTATTGTACAGTAGATGGCTTAAATGTTTGTGTCATACTCTGTCAAATGCCTTTTTTAAGTCAATCAAACACGGAAATGCTGGTCTATTACACTCTAGTAATTTCTCAGTAATTTGCATCATGCTACTTATCCTCTGGTTCATTATTCATTGTTAAATTTTAGTTGTAAGTGTTAGGGTAGTATTCAACAAGATTATCATCATCACTGTAGTTTTCTGGCTGTTTTTATTCTTTTTTAAATAGTAGAATTCGTTTGCTCTTTTTTATTTCTTTAGGTATTTTATTATGTTTTATAATTTTATTAATTAATGTTGGTAACAGGATTAACATGGCGACTCCGTCTTTGGCCCTGATTTCTTTCGCAACACTACTACTGTAAATCATCAGATAGTTATCTAGGTAAAGTTATTTTGTCCTTTTTTCTTCATCTCTTTTAGTGCTTGTAGTCTTGACATATGCCTATATATTTTTGTGCAAGCTCTTTTGTAATTTCCTGCTCTTTTTTGTTTAGAGACAGTTTTTTTGAATTAGTTTTAATAGTTGTTTGGTTATATCTGGTCTCCTACTTTAGGAGTTTGTTCGGTATCATCGCAATCAAAATTTGTCATAAGAATAACACAAATTATTGTACCAATAATTATTCGGATTCAAAAAAAGCAAGACTAGGTATACAGTAACAAAAACCTGATGCCATAATTTTATAAGAAAGCCACTCAAAAATTTTAAGCAAAACGTAAGAATCGCAAGATCTGAGAAAAACGAAAAGAAAACTAACTATGTCCTAATACCAGAGAAGTAAGCTAAAGTGGACATATAAATAAATGGTATATTTTATACAGTAAAACTTGGATAATTCGAACCTCAAGGGACCGTTAAAAAAATTAGAATTATCCAAAAATTCGAATTAATAATATATCCACAAAAAACAAAGATGCCTACAAAAAACATCTGCAAACGATAAAAATTAACAATAGTTGACCATTTTTATCGCTTACAGATGTTTTCTGCAGAGATATCGGAATATTTTATCGTTTGCAGAATTATCCAAAAATTCGAATTAAAAATATATCCACAAAAAACGAAGATGCCTACAAAAACATATACAAATGATAAAAATCAACAATAGTTGACCAGTTTTATCGCTTGCAGATGTTTTCGCTACTATTTTTGCCCGAATTTTGTCAACAGAAAAAAATGGGACAACAAAATTAGGTCAGAATACCAATTAAAGCATTTACAAGCATTAAAGCATTTAAAGCATTTCAATGGTCAATTATTGTCGATTATTATCATTTGCAGGTTTTCTCATTGGTATTTTTGGCCAAATCTTAGCCGAAACAATCGGCAGATAAAAAATTACTAGTGAGAACGCATATTTAAAAAAATTAAACATTTTGTCTCAAAAAATTATTAAAAATAAGAATATATATTTGTTACAATTAATGAAAATAGACTATATTTTTTCTAAAGAAATCCAAAATTTTTAGCTGCTTTTTAGAAAATTAACGTCTCGGTAATGACAAACGATTCTAAGATGTTCAGTGAACTAAAAATAGAGTGACTTACATCATTTTTACTTTTAAGTACCGTTTAAGTTATACCTTACTTGTTTTTCATCATTGTCCTTAAGCACTTCAGCGATGATCTCTGTAACGGTTATTTCACCACATACTGCAACATCTTCATCCACGTTGACAAAATCTTCATAAGAGATGGCAGGATCAGAAATGATGTCCCCCCAGCAGTCAACTGAAAGCAGTCTTTCTGTTAATTAAATTGTCGTCTGTGTTTCTCCTCCTTTTTTATGAAACCAGCTCTTTTGAAACAGTGTTTGATCGTTTCGGGTGTTACTTGGTCCCAAGCTTTCTTACACATTCGAGATGCTTGTAGAATGTCTAACTTTATTTTAAGGGTGTCGCAATCTTCCATCAATATGTTTTCAACCAAAAAAACGTCTGTAAAAATGTTTAAAATTTTTTATGACACCCTGGTCCATAGGCTGGAGAACTGAAGTCATGTTAGCAGGAAAAAAAAATAACTTTTACATTTTCCATCAGTGGGATAGTGGTGTGTGCCGTACAATTGTCAATAAACAAAATAACTTTTCTTTTTTCTTTTATGAACTTTTTGTCTAATTTTTTCAGCCAGTTCTCGAAAAGATCACTAGTCATCCAAGCTCTTGCGCTACTCACATATTCCACTGGTTTTGACTTGACGTTCTTAAAACAACGCGGATTAGCCGACTTGCCAATCATCAGTAGAGGCAGTCTTTCTGATCCGTCCATGTTTGCACCAATTAGGAGAGTTACTCTTTCTTTACTTAGTTTTCCTCCGTGACATTTTTCATTTTTAAATGCTAGCGTTTTGTCAGGAGTGCATTTAAAAAAGAGACCCGTCTCGTCAACATTAAAGATATCTCTTTCATCTATACCCTGAATCATCTCTTCCAATTTTTTTTCCACTGGTTGGCTTCTTGCTGATTAACGGTCCCACTTTCTCCACAAATGGATTTGAAAGAAATTTTGTTGCGTTCTTTAAAGCCGTCGAGCCACCCTGTACTCGCCTTAAAATTGTTTTTCCCCATTTCAATAGCAAATTGTTCAGCTTTGCTTCTTATAAGGGGACCACTCACGGGAATCTTCTTATCCCTAGCTTGTTTGAACCATTTTAACACACAACTGTCTAAATTTGGATTTTCTGGCTCCCTTAACCTTTTTCGATCTTTACCGCACTCACTTTCACTGTTGAGAATTTTTTCTTTATTCTTCAAGTAGGTGGATAATGTGTTAGGAGGAATTCCAAAGTCCCTGGCAATCTCAGATTTTTTCTTCGTCCCCTTTTCTACTTCTCTAATTGCCGCTATTTTTTCCGATAACGTTAAAGTTTTGTATGTTTTCGTATTACCATGCGACGACATCTTTACTCAATACGAAGTGACTTGACGTGATTTGCGGTGATTGCAATTGCAACGCCAACGCATCTCAACTGAAGGGGCGTGCCAGATGGGCTAGAATTGAGGTGACAGGTACGGGTACAATGTACAATGGTCCTTGAAACAAGTGGCACGTTAGAACAGAAAAGAATACTACCTCTTTTAGCGGAAATTTCCAGCATGAAATTGGCATTTTTAACTTGTAGAAATGTTCGAATTATCCAAAATATAATTCGAATTATCCACGACTTTTTAACATTACTTATATAGGAAATGCTAGGGACCAGAATAAAAATTCGAATTAAAGAAGATTTCGAATTAACGAAGTTCGAATTAAGCAGGTTCTACTGTATATTTTTTTTATGTATAGGTGGTGGTATAAAGTTATTTCTAACGATTCAATAACCGCTCGCAGAAAGTCTGACAGAAGACCAATTGCAAACAATGTGTCATTATAAAAAAAAACTGCAAAAACTTCTTGATAAACAATTATAAATTTAGAAATATTCATTAAGTATTATTTAATGTTTTAAACTAAACTTTATAACAATATTAGTAATCATTTAGTTTAATATTTATCCTGTTAAATTGGTTTATTATAAACTACCACAATCCGGAATAGATGAATGCATCTGTAATGAACATTGAAATGTAGATTAATATTATTAAATGATGCTTTGTTAAAGTTTTCCCAGAAAGTATCAAACCTGCTTTATCGATCGATAACAATGCCATGCACGGGATATTAAATTTGCATGCATGAATGTAATCCCTATGTCAATACAACCCTGAAAACTATTGTGTTTAAACATTTACCCTCTTAAGCATTAGTGCAGTAAGATGAACGTAAAAGTAATTGTTTTTTCTACTTTTTTTATAAATTTAATTTATTAATTAATGAATAGATTATAAATAAAATACTAAAATAATTTGAAAATAAATTAAACAAAAGCTATTAGCAGTTGGTGTATATATTTAAAAAATTCTTACAGAATGCTTTCTAGTGACCGTTGAACACTGTGGCAAAAGATCTTTTAACAGTGGGCTACCAAAACATCAAGATTCTTATTTAATTACTTCACTGTTCTTCTATCCAGTATCTGTGTGTGGAAGCAAAATCAATGCGTTTTTGTATCCGTTTTTGTTCAGGAATGGATTCGTTCAAGAAATTCTTGTTTTTTACTTATTTTCACCCAACTTTCTTTTGATAGTACGGTCCAACTTTTTTAAGCCAGTTAATTTGACAATAGCGTTAATGTCGTTTGTGAATCTGTACGATCTTTTAAAGACATGCGGCATATTCTGCGCTCATCGTATTTACTAAATTTCGGTTTTCTGCTTGTTCTTTTTGTTGATTTTGTCGTTTCAATGTTATAATAACGGTTACAAACTTTCACCACACCTGATTTTGTGGCGCCATCTCCCAATTTGTTTGTCAACATGATCTGGGTTTTCATTTAAATTGACAATTATGTGTTTCTCTCCGACAATTAAAAAATATCACCCTACTAGCAACAACTTTAAGTCACTAATAAACATTGGAAGTCACATGAGACTGTACCATGGTACAATGAATATAAGGTATGATATAGCGCATGACATTTGACAGCTGGCCCAGGAGTGTCACGTAGTCAAGACCGCTCGAAATGGTTCGAACCCATTATTACAGCTTAACGTACACATGAATTTTGAAATTATGGTCAAAAAAAATGATTGTTTTTTTTTAATGTTTTGTTCTGGTTATATATATGAATAAAAAATATATTTTCAGTGGCGTAAAACCTTTACTTTTCCTGGAGATTCACGTAAATACTTATTTTGTTTTCATACATATACTAATAATAAGCACTCTTTTTGTACTCAAATCTGTTAAAAATTTTGTACAGAAGAAATACTGTGAATATACAAATAATATGAAAATAAGACACGAATTATTTCAAACGCAAAACAAAAAATAAATATCGACTTCAGACGACTTTACACAGTTATCAATGGTGACGATGCAAATTGCAAGTTATGAGATACTAAATATATTTTAAAGTAGGTAACTCAATACTGGCTGAGTAATCTATTTGATAAGAGAAAAATAATTTAGATTTATGCTTACATATTTATGTCTCTTTATACAAATATACACTTCGCGAGGGCTTAAAAAATTTGATGAGTAAAATTTAACCGGCGCCCGTATCCCAGACTACCGCGTAAAAAATTACCAGTAAGGCGCGGCTCTGTCTGAGACTTGTGTTTACTTGTGGTGTTGATTTACTGTTTATTTATACTGTAAAGTATTATTTTTGTAAAACTAAAAGTTTTTTATCATTGTATATCTGGTTTTATACCTTTTTCAAAATGCAATGTGCAGTTGCTTGTTGCAATTGTGACAGTGAAGATAAAATCTTTAGGTTTCATACATTTCGTAAAGATAGTTTGACCAGAAAACTGTAGAAAATATCTTGTAATTTTAGTTGTAATACTGCCAGAATTTGTGTTAAATATTTTTAAAACTGAAGACTACCAAAAGAATCTACAACAGGAACTTTTAAATTACATTTCTAAAAAACTCAAATACTCAAACAATATAAAAAGAGGAGTGAGACAAGGCTGTATATTGTCGCCTTTACTTTTTAACTTATATTCGGAGGAAATATTTAAGGAAGCCTTAATGGAGACAACCGAAGGTATTATTGTGAATGGAGTAACCGTCAACAATATTAGATATGCCGACGATACCTTAGTCCTTGCCAATTGCGGAGAAGACCTTCAAAATCTAATGAACAAAATAAAACAGACTTGTGATCAGTATGGATTAAAACTCAACGTTAAGAAAACTAAATATATGATAGTTAGCAAACAAAATTATATACATGATGGACGGTATAAAAGTCGGAGATGCCACACTGGACAGAGTAGAGAAACTCGTGTATCTTCGGCAGTAATATCAATGAGAGCTGGGATCCAACCGCAGAAATTAAAAGCCGAATAGAACAAGCCCGAGCTGCCTTTGTAAAAATGAGAAACGTACTTTGCAGTCATGATCTTAGCATTGACCTTAGAGTTCGTATGATATCTTGTTACATCTTTCCTGTCCTGCTGTATGGAGTAGAAGCGTGGACCCTAACTGAGGCTATGCTTAAACGCTTGACAGCCTTTGAGATGTGGGTATACAGACGACTACTGAAAATAAGCTGGGTCGACAGAGTTAGAAATGAGGAGGTCCTTAGAAGGCTAAACCAAACAACACAACTGGTCAATATAATAAAGAAACGCAAGCTGGAATACTTCGGTCATATTATGAGACACCCTGAAAAATATGATCTTTTACATCTGATCATTCAGGGAAAGATCCAAGGTAATCGCGGTCCTGGTAGAAGAAGAACATCATGGCTGAAAAATCTAAGGCAACGGTATGGAAAATCAACTTCATCGTTATTTAGAGCTGCTGTCAATAAAGTCACGATAGCGAATATGGTAGCCAACATGATATCCAACGATCGATAACGGTCATGGAACTAGAAGAAGAAGAAAAAAAACTCAAACCTGAGGCAGTACCTAGTCTTTATTTGCCCAAATCAAATCGGCTACCCTCAACCAATGAAAAGAAACGGTTACAAAGAGCCGAACACAGAGAGTCCAAAAAGTATGTTGAGCAGCTTCCTACTACTTCTAAGTCAACGACGTAAGTCTAAATCTTTATTTTTATTAATTATTAGTCCTGAAAAAATAAAGAATATTAATACATGAAACAATAAATATGTAACTAGACAAAACTCCATTATAATACCTTCCATTTTGTTGTAAAGCTATTTTCTTGTAGCATTTTAAATTAATTACTATTTAACTGGAAATAAGCCACAATTAAAGGTTAAAATTACGTGTATTAACGTATTTTAACTTTTAATAATATCCTGTGACTATCTTTGAACTCCCATTATGACAACAACTTAAAAAGAGACGAAATTTTATTATTTTACTTGGAAAGAAATTGGTTGGTTATAAAGATGAAAATGAAATCACTTCTTCAACGAGCCCTGCAGCATCACTTCTACCCAAAATATCTATGCCACGAGTCACCAAAAAAAGCCAGTGTAATATGAGTTAATCCAAGAAGGATATAAAAACAACATCAAAATGTGAAAAGTGCATTAAATTTATATATGTGAAACACTATCTTTTTATTTGTACTTCTTATGCTAAATAATAATACATAGTTCGAAATAAATCCTTAATTTCCAAGAAAATATAAATATGGTGTTATACATTTTTGGCTGCTAATTACGAATTATGAGGGTGGATTTCGATTTGAGAGGTCAAAAGATTGTTATAAACATTAATAAGAAAATAGAAAATATTTTTTTAGTCAAATTGAAAAAAAAATCAACGAAAATGGCGTTTACTTAACTATAATCCAATAATTAGAACTAAAAATATTGTAAAATTAATGCAAAATAGTTGCAAAATAAGTATTTTTCGAACCTTCTTTGATGTCAACTCGGCTTCTACCCATGCATAATGAGCTTGATAAAGTCTTATTTTACAGCTTATTTATAAAGTTCCAACAAAAATTGTTAAATTACTTTATATTTTTTAAATTAAAGCTATACTAGTTTGAATTAATTTGTTTATAAGGTTTTTAAGCAAATTTGAGTAATAATCTATCTACATCTACATATATAAAAGGCAATAATGACAATTTAAGCACACCGTTTGCCCAGTAAGGTAACGACGGCACCTAGGAAAGAAATCTCAACTACTCACATGTGTTATTTCAATCATATTATATTCTTGAAACTGCAAGGTTGGGATATTTTTTCGAAAAATTGCTAAAAATATAGGTTACTGTAATTGTAAGGTTTTATCAATGACGTATAATATATATTTATTATATGTCATTTATTAAGATAAACATACACTTACTATAAAAATAAAATGACGTTTGAAAAACGTCAACGTTTTCCAAAAAAAAATTAAAACTAGATAAGATTAAATAAACAATAAAAAAATTAAAATTAAAATTAAATAAGTCAAGGTTTATTTAGAATAATAGGAAAAATAAGAAAACAGAGAGAATTATAGAAAAAGAGAGAGATTACGACAATCAATGACAAAAACATTGGAACATGGAATGTGAGAACGCAACTGAAAACAGGCAAAATGGAAAAACTAGTGACAAAATCAAAACAGTATAAGATAGATATTGCAGGAATTTAGGAAACGAGATGGGTGAGACATGAAAAACCGGAAAAGGAAAATTATACAGTATGGTATGTAAGGATATGCCAGGAAAACATTTATATGGAGAAACGGCTTTTATGGTAATAGGGAAAATGAGACATGAGACAAGTTATGGAATTTAAACCCTTGAATAAAAGAATATCATATATAAGAGTAAACAACAAACCAAACAAGTTGTCTATAATAAATGTGACTGCACTTACAGAAAAGAGTGATGACTTGACAGAACAGCAGTTCTCTGAAATACTAGAAGAAAACGCCGCAAAAATCCCGGGAGAAGATATATTAATCATTATAGGAGATTTCAACGCCCAATTAGTCAAAGAATATTGCTTCAGAGAGGTTTTAAGTAAAAACCCAATACATGACACAACAAACATTAATGGAGAAAGACTATTTAGTTTATCAGCTGCATTAACATGGACATATGTAGTACGAAGTATAAATACAGAGACATACACAGAATAACATGGATAAGACCAGAAAGTCTAGAGAGAAATCAAATAGACCATCAATAGTACTGATTAAAAAGACACACAAACAATCGATAAATGACGCTTACAGAGGAGAAAATATCGATTCGGACAATACGCTAGTGATTACTAAGTTTAAAATAATAAAAACCTTGAACTAAAGGTGAAAAGCACAGAGAAAATGAGATAAATTGAAAGAGAAAGAAGTAAGAAAAAGATTTATGCAAGAAGTAAATACAGAGATGCTATATAAAGAACAAAAAATGGAGGAATAGTGAAACAAAATTAAACAAAAAATAAGCAATGCAGCAGAGAAAGTGGTTTGCAAAATGCATAATATAAAAAAATTGGTTTAACCATGATTGCAAATAAGCAATAAAAGAATGGAATAGAGTAAGATTAAAATGGTTAAGCACAAGCAAAAAAAAGAACGAGAAAAATACAGAAACCAAAGGCAAAAAACAAAAAGGATATTTAAAATAAAAAAAATCAAAAAGTGAAAGAATTTATGAACGTGATAGTTACAGAAAATAAAAGCAACAACTTAAAACTATTGTACCAATACTTAAAACTAGATAACCGAAAGCTGAGAGCTAATATAGCTATAGAAGCAGAAAAATGGCAAAAGTATATCAAGAAACAGATAGAAAAGAAAAAAGAGAAACAATAACGAACAGAGAACAAGATGATGAAGAAAAAGAATTGACCTATACAAAAATAAAAGAGAAAATATGCAAACTTAAAAAGGGAAAACATCGGGAGAAGATGAAATATGTGCAGAACTTATAAAATACGGTAGGGAAAAACTATATAGAAAAATGTATGAACTAATATATAATATATGGAGTACAGAAATAATAGAATTAGAATAGAAGTTCGTTTTTGCATAGAAGATTACAAAAACTAAAAAATTAATTTACTGAATCTAACATATAAAGTAATGTCTGGTATAATTAAAGACATTCTAACAATATATAGAGAACAAATCATAGAAGATTACAAGTACGGTTTTAGAAAAGAAACATCCAAGATAGACCCTATACATACGCTAAAAGAAGTGATAGAAAAAACATACAGAAAAAACAAAAGTAAGACAGAGAAACACATATACTTTTCCTTGATTTTGAACAGGCGTTTGATACACTAAAAAGAAGAAAAATGATCCACGACTTACAACAGAGTAATATATTAAATAAAATTTTAAGAATGATACAAATGACAATGCAAGATTCCTAAGCAACAATAGACACCGGAAGGGAAAGAACACAAATAATAAAATATGTTATATTTAAAATTTAATATAATATATTCATGAAATTTAGTAAAAAAAGAAGTAAAAAATGTATTTGATGTCGATACTGATATAAAACTAAATACTTTCAAATACCTTTGGTATCCGAATACTATTGTGCAATTGTTTTCCATTATGTTGTATAGTGTAATTACTAAGAAGACAATTTTACTTATAGAATAATAACACTAATAACACTAATAATAACACTAATATCGAATAAAACTTTAGAATAAGTGGTTAAAAACTATTACATTTTATTTGCATTTGTATTTAACATGTTAAAATATGGCTTATTTGCCAGAAGTGATTTTAGTGATTTATAGTATAACTACAGACAAAAACTAAAATAAAGTCAAATAAATAAATCATTTAAATACCTATAAAAAAAGACAATAAACAAAGTATTATCTATATAATTTTAAGGTAAAAGAATGAAGAAGTATACTAAAAATCGTTTAAATAAAAATCCGAAGGAAATGCGTAAATGAAATAGATTCACGATATTAGCAGAACTATGTGGATATACTGGAACATTGAAGCAGGTTCTTTAAAAACAGAAATTCTAATGTCCGTCAGAAAAACACCACGCCTAAAAGTAATGTGAGTAGAATTTTAAGGCAAGAAATTTGGCAAATAACTTCAAATATCAATAGTCAAACAACCGAAACTTAAAAATAAGGAAAAGATTTATAAACAATTTATTTCATTTTATTTGCGGATTGATTTTAATTTTAAATATTTAATAATTACTTTATCCAATCATATCGCATCTTGGGAAGAAGAGTGCGTCAGGTTGCAGTATATAAAAATGTTCTTTTATTTTCCTGTTAATAAGTTTATTACCCACTATTTTTTTATTCATTTTCTAAACTAACGAGTTGTAAAAACATTTGATTTTTATTTTCAGAATACAGACTAGATTAGTTAAATGTTTTCTTTTCTTAAAAGAAATGCTTTAATAACTGTTTAATACAGCCAGGCTTGTTTAAACCGGAGATAAAAATGTTAAGAGATAAAAATAGCACCATTTTTGAATAAATACTTCAAATACTGTGCTTCCATCATGTATAACAAAAAATTTCGATAGGGAATCAACAAGTAATTTAACATGGTAATACCAGTATAATTGAACAGGCAATATTTTCTATCTTTATTTTATTTTAAGTATAATGTATAACTGAAACATAATTTCATTTGCCGACTTTACCGGAACATATATATTAAAAATGTAAAAAAACAAACAAACAGTGTAAATACATTGAATATTAAAATTTGGTGGCAGACACGTTTTACGTCAAAAACGAATTTAAAACCACATTTAACTAGTGCAAACATTAATAAAAATGCAAGTTTTATTCATCACAACATCAAACTTACATGCAGGAAGTCGAGTACGTGCTCTTTTCTGTTTCGAAGATCAGGCGAATACCTCTCACTACGTATATTAATGAAGTTCTGGGCTTACTGAAAGCTCCCAAAAGCCTAAAAAGCTTCGCTGTAAATCCTGAAGGGGTCACGCGTGCGCTTCTGGATCGAACTCTCTTACTTGTGATAAGGTGCGTTCGATTTCACTCTTTTTGGGAGTCACGCAAAAATTGGTGCATGATCAAATTTTTATAAGTCGTAATACCATTTTTTGTTTGGTAGTAGTTGTGGGTTGAGATTCCGAGAAGTTCGACAAAAGAGGAATGATGTTTATCTATAAAGTCAATGAAAATTAGTTATACATAGGCGTACGAATTAAAAAAAAATATTATTAAAACTACGGTTAAATGAAAAGTTGAATGTGAAAAGTAAAAAAAAAAATAACGGTAGTCAGAATAATTATCTAAAACCCTAGATATTTTTAAAAGTAAGATACATTTAATATGTAAAAAAAATTATCTGTGAAAATGTGTGGTTTATCAAAACTCTGTTATAATCAAGACTTGGGATGGGAAAAACCTGCCGGTTTTAACCGAAAACCGGTTTTTTTTACTTCGTAATAACCGGTTTTATCGGTTGTTTTTTTGTCCCGGTTATAACCGCTTTTTTATTTTTAAAGTAAAAACCGGTTATTAGGTTTTTACGGTGATTAGGTTAGATATTATTTGTGGATCCTAGTCATAATTATTATTCTCAAGTAATTATTTCAAACAAAACCATAATTCACATTTTATTTTATTTTATAAATACAGAAGCAAACTGAAAGTGCAAACTCGCATCAGCCAGAAACAATTAAGTTTTATTATATTATTTCGTTGAAAAATCATAATATTTACATAAGAAACATCATATATTTTTCACACTTGACTCTTGACATTGAAAGTAGGTAAATGGCTTTTGCTGGTTACCAAAAATAATGTTCTGACTATGAATATCGAATTACTGATTACGAATACGAATCTCCAAGGATTTCCCTATGTTTTCAAAACGACAGGAAGTAATAAACGAGTTAAAATGTATCTATTATACAAATATACAAACGTGTTAAAAGTAATACATAAAAATTTTTTTGATGGTAGTAAAAATAAAAGATGAATTGCATTATCCAATTTATTCTTAAGTAAAATATTTGTGTTGATATTATTTTTTTAAATCCTATTTGAAAGGGTCTGGGAAATTTTTTATAAATTGCAATGGTTGAGGAAGTTTTTGAGTTTAGGAGGAGAGGAAAATTGGTGGATATTTTAAAGGATTATATTTTTAAATGGTAAATTAAATTTGCATCAATAATTGAATACGATAATTGCATATTATATTCTACTCTCATAATATATTCAATGACAATAGAACCTGAATTATTTGAGCGCTCTCTGTTGAGCAGTAGTATAATATTATATTTAATAATAATCAATAAATATATAATAATAATAGAATAATAAATAAATATAATAATTTATAGAATAAAATGGTCTTATTAAAAATTGTGTCTTATTTATATTGATATTGATGTTCTTTCGATAGTACTAATTTTGACAATATTGATATCGAGTCGAATGAAGTATCGCAAACTCAAGTGCATTGTAAATGTAACTTTGTAATCTATTGGATTAAAAAAAAACCGAAAAACCGGTTTTTGTAAAAACCGGTTTTTTTGGCCGGTTTTAACCGCCAGGTTAAACCGTAAGCAAAAAAAAACAGTATAACCGAAAACCGGTGTTTTGTCAAAAACCGCCATCCCTAATCAAGACCAATAAAAGAAGATTACATAACTACTACTATCAATACTACAAGTCGGTTTATAACACTTCGTCTGGTCGTTCCGTAGACCCTCTTCTATGTTTCCTTTTATTACCCCTTTGTCTATTAACTATCTTCTACGTTTTCTCGATCTACCTTATCCATTTTACGTATATGTCCGAACAAGACAGATTGTTTTGTTAATAAGTCACCTATAATCGCGCGTTTGATTCCAATTACTTCTTTAATGCGTTCGTTGTAAATCGAATCTCCTCTAGATCATCCTGCTTCTTTTCTCCAAAAATCCATATTCATTGCTCTTAGCCTTGCCAATATATCGTCCTTTTATTTTCTGTGCTGATGGATTTGTTTCATAACATACCAAGACTTTTTGCCTAACATATTTTTTTCTCTTATGTGTCTGTCCAGTCTTTTATCTTGCACTAGGCATAGGTAGTTAAAGCAGTGCTTTATCGTAGTTCTGTAGTTTATTAGTAAATCTTCTAAATACCTCCATTGGACAAGTATTTTTTTTCTATTCGGACTTCTTCGTCGGCCTTTTCTCATTATGAGATTGCCTCTTTCGTCCTTCATAGCACTCTATTCTTACAGTCACCTTCTTTAAGGTCTCTATCTATTTGCAGTTTCTATGTACGTTGTTCATTTAATGACAGGTCTTTTTCTCCGTCATTTTTCCGACAGCTCCCAGTTCAATTATTTCTCTCGTCAACTGTGATCTCCATTCTTTGTACATAGGTACTACACACTAGTACCACTGAAAGGCTCTTTTTTCTAACTTTTTTGTATTAGAGCATTCTTATTTCATTTTGTTTTATATTTCTTCTGTTTTTATTTCTTTCGCTATGGTAATTTGCAAACATCTTTTTGTTCTTATTTTATTTCTTATTGATGTTGTCATTGTCTATACTTCTGCTTCATACAAAGTAATATTCAGCACTATGCTCTAAAAGATTTATTTTTTATTTTCTTTGGTTAAAGTGTTGTTTCATATCGCTCTATGGAATTTTTTTGGTGGTGTGTTTTTCCCGTGCTATTTTCATCTATATATGTTCCGTACACAGTCGTTCTGTTAAATTAAATTCAAATATGCAACTTCGAAGCCAAAACATAAGTATTCGGTGTTAGACATATTTAACTTGAGCCCTCATAGCTCATATTTCCCTTTAATTTCCCTATTGTATATTTCATGTTTTCTGTGTCTTGTGCAAATATGACTTGGTCATCTGCAAACAGTAGTGAATGTTATTAATTCTCTTGTACTGTTATATCCACTGCTGTGAATGTTCTATATTATCTTTTTAAAACCTGAATTATGTATAAATTAAAAAGTATAAGTGATTTACCACATCCCTGTTTCAAGCCTGTTGTTGCTGTAATTGTTTGTGTTTAAGTGCCTAACTCTATATGTACCTATATTTTTTTATACAGTTCCTGTGTTGTTTTTTCTTGTTCACGCAATTGTATACTTTCTCCAAGTTGATAAAGGTTATATATGTTTCAATATTTTATCCTTTGTTTTTTTTTCTATTACTTGTTTTATGATAAATATTGTTACGAGGTGGCAGGTAGCATTCTTCTAAAATCCCAGTAGAAGACAGGCTGCTACAGGGACTAGTGACCCTGCCTTATGCTAGCTTCTGGTTCTCCCTCCTTCCTTGCCTGAGAGGGCCAGGTCCTCATACCTTTTTCCTATCTCTCCCTTTTAAAGCTCCCACCTTCATCCTACCCTCTACTAACTCACACTGGCCAGCGCGGTAGAGTATAGCTAAAATCCAAGCATGCTTGATACGACAAAAACACGGCCCTCAGTCCCCGGCAGTGAGCTGATCCTTGGTCAAGGTAGCGATCAAGAAAGACAGCAAACAGAGGGTGCGAAGAATCCCCGGGTCAGATTAGGCTACCACGGACGACAACAAATGTATATCGCTACGTACAATGTAAGAACACTGTCATCTGAAGAAAAATTACTGGAGTTGGAAGAGTTAAAACACATAAAATGAAGCGTTATGGGTCTCTGTGAAGTAAGAGAAGTAAGTAAGAGAAGTAAGAAGAAGACTGCATAACTCTTAAATCAGGGCATCAACTTTTCTATATGGGAAACAAAGAAAAAATGGGAGGAGTTGGACTTATACAAAAGAGACACTAAAAATGTCCAACAACTTAAAGGTATCAACCCAAGAATAATATTCTGCATACTAAAGCTTAACAAAAAATCAGCCTTAAAATAATTCAAGCCTATGCACCTACATCTACACACTCGGACGAGGAAGTGGAAACCTTTTATCAAGACCTAGAAAATGCAGTAAAACTGGCACCTACTGGACACAACCTAGTAAAGGGTGACTTTAATGCTAAGTTGGGATGTAAACTGGACGGGACCGAAGTTGCAATAGATCCCTACGGATTCAGACAAAGAAATGAAAGAGGCGAAATGTTTTTGGGTTTCTTGGTTCGAAATGGCCTCTTTGCAATTAATAGCTTTTTTAAAAAAAGTCCTCAAAGAAAATGGACCTGGGCAAGTCCAGATGGAGTCACCAAAAATGAAACTGGTTTTGTCTTAACCAACAACAAAGACATGTCCATAATGTAACAGTTTTTAATAGCTGTTCAGTGGGAAGTAATCATAGAATAGTATGAGCAAAGATCTTGCTAAATCTCCAAAAACAGAGATAGAAAATGATAACAAAAACACACCCAATAGGACGGAATCCAATGGAAAACACTATGACCTTTAAAGAGGAAATTCTGAGATGTCTAGATACAACAAATATAGACGTTTTGGATGTCGAAACCATAAATGATAACTTAATAAAAGTTATTAAGAACGCAGAGAAAAAGTGCAATACAAATCCTAGAAGAGATGAGGAGGAAAAAATCAGTCAAAAGACAAAAAGACTTATGGAGACATGGAGAGAACTTAAAAACAAAAACGATACGAATGCACGCGTACTACAACAACTTAATAAAGATATTAATAAAGCAGTGAGAAAGGGCGTAAGACTATATAACACAAAAAAAAACAGATGTAAAGCTCTAGGTAGGAAGAATATTGTTAAGCTCGCAGATCGAAATAAAAAAGTGGTAACAGATAAAGATGTAGTTGAAGAATTTTACACAAAATTATATAGAGAAAAAGGTAAGAAAGACGACAGCAAGTTGAGAAAAGTACAGAATGTGAAAACAATAAAGCAGCTGGTGATGACCAAATCGTTATTAAGGAAGTTAAAGCAGGAGAAAAGACAGTATTGAAAGCATTAACACAATTATATAACTTAAGCCTTTCAAAAGAGGTTACACCATCTCAGTAGAATATCTCAGTAGAATAAAGCTGTTATAGTAGTCATGCATAAAAAGGGAGATATAACAGAGCTAAAGAACCATAGACCTATTAGCTTGTTATCTCACGTTTATAAGTTGTTTATGAAGATAATAACTAATAGGTTGACATCAAAACTAGACTTCTATCAACCTTGCGATCAAGCAGGGTTTAGAGCTAGATACGGAACAAATGATCATTTGCAAACTATTAAGTCGGTAATTGAAAAAACCATTGAATATAATATTCCCCTCATACTTGTCTTTGTTAACTTTAAAAATGCATTTGATACGGTCAATCAAACTGAAATGCTCCAAGCTCTAACACAATGTAGAATAGATCACCAATACATATCCCCCATCAGATACATTTATCAGCATGCTACATCCTGTGTAAGACTTAACAAAGATACTGGTACCTATTCTTATTGAAAGAGGCGTTCGGCAAGGAGACAACATGTCTCCTAAATTATTTACAACTTTGCTAAAATACGCTTGTAAAATAATAGATTTTAACGAAAAGGGCATCAATGTAGATGGAAATTTTTTAAATAATCTTAAATTTTCAGATGATATCGTTCTTATTGCAGACAGCTTTGATCAGGTACAAATAATTCTCCAAGAACTCCATACTGCCACAAAAAGAGTTGGTGTTAAAATAAATTTTTCAAAAACACAATTTATGACAAATTTAGTCCGCAACAAAAACATCTCAGTAGAAGACAAAGATATTGAGCCAGTTGACTCCCATAAATACTTGGGCCATGAGATCAAAATAAGTCGAGACAACCAAACAATCGAGCTAAAAAGAAGAATAAACCTCGCTTGGGCTGCATTTGGAAATATGAAGGATGTTTTTAGGTCTAAGATTCCAATGTGTCTGAAAAGAAAAGTATTTAATCACTGTATTTTGCCAGTGATGACCTACGGTGCAGAAACCCTAACACTCACAAGAACAACAGTGAGTAAACTTCAAGAAAGGACAATGGAGAGAATAATGCTAGGGATTTCTCTACGTGATAGAATACCCAATGCTACCATACGCAAAAGATAAGGAGTAGCAGACCTTATTGAAAGGATAACAACACTAAAATGGAAGTGTGCAGGTCATGTATCAAGATCAGTTGATGAGCAGTGGACAAAAAGAATTTTAGAATGGAGACCCCGAATACAAGTCGACCCCCAACGAGATGGACAGATGACATAAAAAAAGTGACTACAAATTGGATTCAGATGGCACAAAATCGGACTAAGTGGAAAAGCATGCTAGAGGCCTATGTTCAGCAGTGGACGTTAGAGGCTAGTTGATGATGATGATGATTGTTACGAACATGCATTCGACGTAGCCCATATAACGGTTGTATTTCAAAACGACGAGAAGCTCCCAGAGATGTATTGAGCGCGGGAAAGATCGACCCGTCAAACAAACGAATTAGAGGTAGACTATTCCAGAATATTCTAGTACACAATAACTTTTATATATCTCCGATATTAGCTAAGTTTAGTTGATAAGATATTTTCGTGCTGTAAACTTATAAATAAATATAATTAAGATCCGCTCGTTTTATTTAAAAACGGTACAGTAGTGTCAGGTATAAGGTTAAAAAATAAATTTAGCGGTGACTTTTGAAAACGACTTTTGAACTTTTAAAAAGTATGGTTCGTCGGGAACATCTGCGTAGTTCGGTAGTGATCTTTGTAAAAAAGAAAACATTTGTAAAGTACGTGTGTGCCTGACCAAAGATGCTGCTGGCAGTTAGAAGAACTCAATAAAGACTGCAGTGAGTCCAAGAATATCCTTCAAGAACAACTGAAGGATGTTCTTAACAAGAATGGGGATGACTCTGAGACATTTTAGTTTCAGTCAGCAGAAGAAGCAGTTTTAACAAAAATTAAAAATGTCTCTCAAATGATTAAAGAAACTTCTAGAAAGAATGATGAAATACTCAATGAAACATCTCAAATTATTAAAGAAGCAGTTAGACAAAGTGATGAAAAATTCTAAAATAAGTCTAGAATATTTGACGAGACTTCTTAAATAATTGTAAGAAGTATGTATTCAGAACAACGAGAAATTTAAAGTACTTTCTATAACATTTGATAAGGTAGAAGAGAAGATTAAACAATAAGAGACCATGATAACTAAGAATCAAGTGCTACCACCAGTTAATGCAGTTGTTTTAGATCTGGTAGTAAAATTAGAATCCCCTAAAGATAAAACGACAAGTCATATGAGATTCAAATTGCCACCATTTGATGGAAAGTCTTCTTGGTCCATATACCTTAGACAATTTGAAGCCATTACGACAGCCAACCATTGGACAGAAAAACAAAAAGCTGTTTCCTTGACTGCTGCTTTACGAGGTGATGCTGCAGATATCCTAAAATCGATTCCTAAGTGTCAAGAAAAATGTTACCAGATCTTGTTCACTACACTAGACAAACGTGACGGAGATACCCACCTACAACAAGTCTACATGGCGCAACTAAGATGTAGAATTTAACGAGCAAGTAAAAATTTGCAAGAGTTTGACGCACATGTTGCTCGTATAGTGCGGTTAGCTTATCCAGCGGCACCAGACAACATTTTAGAAAAAGCTGCTGTAGATATCTTCGTCAATGGGTTAAAAGACAATCAATAAATTACAGACAGCTTTACGACTTGCATGACCAAAAGGTCTAGATTAAGCGATTGCTATTGCCTTGGAACATGAAACAAGTAGTCCAAATTCATGGACCCATTGAGTAAGAACCATTGCAGAAGGCGACGAACTAAACGATGAACGACTGGAAGAAAAAAGTAGTTCGTAACACGACGCCAAAGAGACGTGAGCCCAATGTTGGAATTGTGGTGACGTAGGTCATATTACAAGAAGGCTGTAATTACAAGAATAAGATACAACGGTCGGAAAACCAGAACGGGTCGACACCAAGGGGCAACTGTAGACCTCGAAAAACTCAGCTCCCATAGTAACTGTAAAGATTACGTCCTCTGGTGGAATAGGAAAAGTTGCGGCTGTATTGAATGTTAAAAATGAAGTTGGTAAAGAGTTGCCGTTTTATGAAGGAAAAGAAGATGTTATTAGGTTAATAACTACTTGTGACGTAACAATATCTGGTAATAGTGAGAAAATTTTGATGACTAGACCTGATGCTTACTGCCGAGAGGGAAGTTTAAGGATGTTCGAAGATGTGAAAAATGTCGAGTTCCTAACGGTATAGGCTTTGGTGAGAATTCGAGATATCATTCCTATAAGAGTCATGAATTTAAAGGGAACTGCTATTAAGTTAAGTAAAAGAACTTTAATCGGACAGAGTGTTCCCGTGGCTTTGATTTGTTCTATGAATACTAATGAGAAACCATCGAAATCTAAGTATCCAAAGAAGCTCGTTGAGATGGTGATTAAAACGTGCCAAGATCTTAATGATGAACGAACTAAAAAAGTGAACTCTATGCTGATACCATTTTAAGATGCTTTTGTCATTCATAAAAAGGATAAGGTCAAAACAAGCATAGTAAAGCATAAAATGAATACCAGAAACGCTCAGTCAATCAGATAATAACCTAGACGACCTGAAAAGAGATAAAGCAAAAGACATCATCAAAGATATAAATAAATAAGGGGTAATTAAACCATTAAACAATCTACGAACATCACCAGTAGTACGAGTAAAAAAGGAAAATGGTTCAACGTTTACCGATAGCGTAATGCGATTACTAAAAAAGATAGTTATCCTTTGCCCAAAGTAGACGCTACTCTTTCTGGTTCGCGTTGGTTCTTCACACCCGATCTCAAAAGTGGATATTTGCAAGTAGACATGGAGCCAGCTGATCGGGAAAAAGCGCATTCTCGCTTCACAGTTATGCCCTTTGATTTATGTAATGCCCCTGTCACATTTGAAAGATTAATGGAGGCAGTTTTAAGAAATCTAACATGAAAAACATGCCTGATTTTTTTGGATGATGTAACTGTGGTTGTAAAATGAACATGCCAATAATCTGGTAGAAGTCTTTCAACGATTACGGGTAGCTAATTTAAAGTTAAGTCCGTAGAAATGTCACTTGTTTCGACGAGAAGCAAAGTACTTGTGATATATTGAAGCCAGCAATGGTGTAACAGCTGATCCTAAAAAACTTGCAGCAATTAAAGATTGGCCAGTACCAAGAAATAAACACGATATTATAAGTTTCCTTGATTTATGTACACATTACCAACATTTTGTTAAAGGATTTGCCAACATCTGCAAGCCAATAATAAAGTTTACAGAAGAAGGAAACGAATATGTATGAAGCGAAGAGTGTCAAAGAGCTTTCCAACACTTACAAATGGCTTTGATCAGTGCACCGATTTTAAGCTATTCTAGATAGGCAGGAAAATTTGTAGTTAACACCGATGCCAGCAACAGTGCAATAGGCGCTGTTCTTTCCCAAATCCAAGATGGGCAGGAAAAAGTCATCGCTTACTTTAGCAGAGTCTTGTCAAAACCAGAAAAAAACTATTGAGTTACCAGGAGAGAATTGCTAAGCATAATAAAGGCTTCCGAGCATTTCCATAAATACTTGTATGGCAGAAAGTTTCTTCTTCGTACAGATCACGCCGCTTTAAAATCGCTTTTTCAATTCCGTAATCCAGAGAGCTAGATGGCAAGATGGTTAGAACGATTACAAGAATATGATTACAAGATATGTTTGGAATGGACGTATTTGCTCAAAGATGTCGTGATATATCTGTAGACATATACTGTTGTTTTATTGACTTTCAAAAGGCATTTGACCCTGTTAAACACTCTATATTGATCGAAGCTCTAAAAGACATTGGCTTGGGTGACAGTGATGTTCGAATAATTGCAAATTTATATTGGAATCAAACAACATCCGTTTCAGTAGATGTTGTGGAATCACAGGCTCTCAATATTAAAAGAGGAGTTTGGCAGGAATGCCTCTGATTACCCCTGCTTTTTAAAGTTTACTCCGAAAGAATTTTCAGAAAAGCAATTTCTGAATAAACAACAAGGAATACTTCTGCAAACACCACTTGATAGTGTCGTTGAGAGTTGTAGAGAGGCAGGTCTGGATCTTAACATAAGGAAAACGAAAATACTCGTAATAAGTTAACAACAGCATATACAACCGTCTATATATGTAAATAATACCAAACTTGAGCAAGTTGATAACACTGTTTACCTTGGACAGCAATTAAATTGTAACGCAGAAAATCACGACGAAATTAGATCAAGGATAGAGCAGGCTAGAGCTGCTTTTAGAAGGATGTCAAAGGTGTTACGTAACAGAGACCTAAAACTGGCATTAAGGATCCGCCTACTTCGCTACCACGTGTTCTCAGTCTTACTTTATACTGTCGAGTCCTGGACTGTGTATAAAATCGCTCTAAATCGCCTTGAGGCTTTCAAAATGTGGTGCTATAGAAAATTTTCAAAAGTTTCCTGGGTGGAGAAGATTCGAAACTCCACAATACTAGAACGTCTCAGCAAGACTACTGAAATCATAATAAGCATCAAGCAGAGAAAGCTGGAGTATTTCGGACATGTAATGAGAGGTCCCAAATATAGGTTGCTACAAAATATTATGCAAGGAAAAATGCAGGCAAATGCAGTCCAGGACGAAGAAGAACCTCATGGTTGAAGAACTTGCGAGATTGGTATTATGTTGATACAAGCATGCTATTTAGGGTGGTAGTGAATAAAATTAAGATAGAGATGATGGTAACCAACGTTCTGAAAAGGCATGGTACATGAAGAAGAAGCTAAAAACTAGCATTTAATTAAACAAAATTGATTTCTGAGTTTAAGGGGTATGGCCGGTAAATAAAAATGGATTACAAGAAAACAAGTTTTATATTTTTTTCAGTCACCGATAGAGATAATGTTGCTAATACCAATAACGACCAATTTTTCAGACCGTTTATTAATTATCCCAAAATAACTGCTGAGACTAAAGAACCTGGCTACAAGTAACCAGAGGTAGTCCATCCTTTACCTAAAACACCTACAAGAATAGACATACAAAAAAGAGGGAAGTGTCGAATCTTAACTGATAGGTATACCTGAAAAGACAGAAATACAAAACAAACAAGAGGAAAAAATGAAATCAAAGGATCTCAACATTTCATCATCTTCTGACAACGACGAAGTTTAAAGCATCCCCTACAATGATAGTTCTGATCCTTATTAGTTTCATTTCGGATCCATCGATAATAGCCAATATCCTGAAATGACTTCGCTTATCTGAAAACTTCTGCCTGAGTGATATAAAACCATATGAAATCCAAAGGAAAGACACCATTAAAGGGCTCGTGAAATTTCGCAAGAAAGATGAATCCTTAAAACGTCAATAGGATATTTCTCGTTTAACTTTTTTCAAAAGATTTTCAAAAGTATTTGGTTGAATTATATGCACATTATTTAAATTGGTTGTTCGTTTTTTAGCGGTCTATTATAGTAAATTACTAAATTAAAAGTTTAAGTAATTATATATACCAATCGCCCAAGGTACAACACTTGGTGGCCCAAAGTATAATACATATTAGGGATGTCCCTTTGTTTTCTATTGAAGCACTTTCGAGGTAATTGTAGGCTACACTGACGAATGAAAAACGAAAATCATGGTTGTGTCACCTAACAAAGGTGTCACCAAACAAACGTTCTAGTGTAGTTAACATTTGAATTGCGGTGCAAGTCATCTTATTTTACTACTTGTTTATTTATTGCTTTGTTCTTCTTTACTTTGTTCTTTAATTTAAATAAAGTTTATTAAAATTAACTAGGTATATTTTTTAAAAATTTTAATAAAATGAGTAATATGAAATAATATTATCAATTTAAAAGAATCAACAAAATAAAAAATTAAATTAAAATTTGTAGGTATGTACTTCAGTTTTTAAAATTACTAAAACCCTTTTAAAGTTTTTAAATCTAAATTGGCCAAAAAGAAAAAAAAAATTTTTGTAAACAAACACATTACAGCTAAACACTTGTCAAACTCCGTTGGATTATACTGCGCAAGACGAGTAGAATTAGTGTAGATAGCCACCCCCTCAGAAGCAGTTGTAGATTTATCAACACTTCTGTCACACTTTCTGTGCTACAGTTTTCAATGAAACAGTGTGATGTAGCACTACACCTTGCAAATGAACGACTTATTGTAGCATTTCTAGAACTAGTGCTACACTAGAAAACAAAGAAACAGACCTTTTGTAGTTTGGGCCAATTGTAGACGCTTACGATCTTATTATTATTTTTTTGAAGCAAACCAACTGATGCAATCAGTTGTTTTTTTTTTTTAATTTACGTATTACCTGCCCAAAGTACAAGACTCTCCCCTACACCTATCTGATATTTAATATTTCTATAAGCCGTATTTTAGAAATTAAGTATCGGAAATGTATATTTTCGATAATCTTATTGTTAACCCTCTAAATCATAATTGCATATAGCCGCCTTGGGGCGGACTTTCTGGTTGCATACCTACTTAAAACTGTTTTGTGGATGGCTTGTTTTATATGATAGCAATGTCCGTAGTTTCATATCTGTCACAAAGCAGCCAAGGCGATTAGTTATATGAGAATAATTAGTAGTATTCGTTAAAAAGAATATTTTACGCGAATACAAATTTGTAGTCAAATAAGTACTTGTAAGTGAAGCAGAAAAAACTATAGGTGAGTGGTTAAATATCTCTATTACACATTTTTTATCTGATTTGAGTTGAACCAATTTGGATATTTTTGTTATGCTCCAGTTTCTATACTCCGCCTGTAGACGGACGATAGTTTAGCTGATCCTGTTGCTGAGGACGCTTCTGATTTAAGCACTGATAAAATGAAATCTGATAGTGCAGCTTCAACAGTTGCTCAGATAATTCCAGAGCAATCCAATACAGATCAACTAGGGGTATCAGAGGTGTAGCAAGCACCAAGTGTATCTGAGAAAATTCCAGTGGAGAGAGGGTAACAAGTTTTTCGACAACAGAAACGTCCTCGAACGTCAGAATTAACGGAAGAAGATGGTGGTCCAGTAGTAACAGTTCGTGATGTAACAGGTGATATTGTTGCCATGAAAAATGAATCTATCAAATTTAAATCTATTGCTTGGGAAAGTAAACAATTTCAACTTCATGTAAGTGAGGTGGTATTTCGAAGCCAAAAGCAGTTTAAAAAAAAAGCAATTAGCCACTCCATACGAATGTTTTCTTTATTTTCTTGACGAAACAATGGTTGATCATCTAGTCGAGCAAACAAACTTGAACGCTCGGCAAAATGATATATAAACAAAATTCAGCATCCAGTCCGACGATATTCGAAAATTTGTTGGCATTCTTCTATATACGTCTGTTTGTTTGTGTCGGTGTGGAAAGGGGTAACCCTGGATACGATCCTCTGCATAAAGTTCATCCGCTAATAAAATATTTCAATGACAGATTTCTATCAGTTCCTATGCCTTCTAGGTTGTGTGTAGATAAACAAATGTGTGCTAGAAAGATCACTGGAAGTGACTTCCGACAATCCACAACATATGCCCAACAATCCACATAAGTTGGGCTTCAAATTTTTTTGCCTCTGTGACACTTCTGGATTTTCGTATTCATTCGAAATTGACACTGTTGTAGGAGACAACATAATCTTGGGCGACAGTACAGATCTTGGGGCTGCCCCGAATGTTGTGGTTCACCTTTCAAAGCACATTAAAAATTTCATAAATCACATTTTATACTTTGACAATTTCTATACGTCTTTGGGTTTCCTTACCTATCTCCGAAGTAGAGGAATATACAGCTTGGGGACAGGGAGAAGAAATAGAGTACCCAATTGCAAATTTTCGACCGACGCAGATATGCAAGAGAAGAAAGTTGTCCGTGGCTATTGGAAGAATTTGTTTGTACCGCATATGGTATAGATATTACCTCTGTATTGTGTAAGAATACAACATATGTGTGACTTTTGTCCACTTATGTTAGCGTGAAACCATTTGCATCCAAAAAGGATAGCGTACAGTCCCAAAAAATTAGACGGTGGGACAGAAAAAAAAAAGATTTCACAATTAAATCAATTGCCCATAGATCATCAATGAATATAATCGGCATATGGAAGGTGTTGATTTGATGCATGGACTATTAAGATCAGAAAATTGAATAATCGTTATTTTTACCACCTCATAAATGTGGCGGTGATCAACGCTTAGGTACCTACTGTATCACAGGATTCATAAAAAAAAATTGAGTTGCTAGTGTCCAGAACACAAGTAGCTGAATCGCTCTGCTTGTGAAGCATGGCTCCAGTTAAACGATCTGTTGGCCGACCTTGTAGTTGTTCACCTATAACCACTGCAAGAGCACCAAAGAGCATATCTTCCGACGGAGGACATCCGTTACGATCAAAGAGGTCATTGATGGGTATTTCTGGATCGTACTGGTAGAAAACAGTGCAAATTTTCAAAATATACATCCGAAACCCAAGCATATTGCATAAAATGCCATTTATCTTTATGTAATTCAAAGACAAAAACAAGTTTTTACGATTTTTATATTAAACAATAATTTCAATATGTTTTTATTTGCTTAGTTTGATAATTCAAATAAATTAAATGATGTTACCTTAATGCACGGTTACTGCACAAGTCTGCCTCAAGGCGGATGTATGTTTTTTCCTTTTAGTGGTACACCTGGCAGTAATATAATTTTTGCCTCAATACATTTTTTGTGTTCGTAAGTGCAAAATCTAACTTTCCTGAATTTTTCAGCTCGAACAAAAATGTATGCATTAGAGGGTTAAGTTTACCTTTTATTTTTTTGGCTTGCAATTTAAAAAGTAAATTATTTACTGTCTTAATGATTTAGGTAATTGGAATGCGGTCTGTAAAATCAATTTTTGCCTCAATACATTTTTTGTGTTCGTAAGTGCAAAATCTAACTTTCCTGAATTTTGCAGCTCGAACAAAAATGTATGTATTAGAGGGTTAAGTTTACCTTTTATTTTTTTGGCTTGCAATTTAAAAAGTAAATTATTTACTGTCTTAATGATTTAATTGGAATGCGGTATGTACCAGTGATCTATACCTATAGGATGACATATACCCAAATTCTTTATTCCACGAATAGATGGCAGAATAAGATATTTTGAAGTTTACACTTTTCAATAACAAATGATAGTATACATTTTGGGCAATCTTGTTATCAAGTTTACTTTTTTCTTAGTTTTACAGGCCGCGCCTGATTCCGTGCAATTTAAAAAGTATATTATTTATAATCTTAACGATTTAACTCTAATTCAATGGTAACCAGTGATCTGTAATATGATAGATTAACATATACCTAAATTCAATAATCTACCAATAGATGACAAAATCAGATATTTTTCTGTTTAAAATATTAAATAAAAAGGTAAATAAGCTAGTACGCTTAATAATTATTTACAAGTCACTAATATAACATTTTTTTTTAATTACACAAAACATTTTAATGTATTTTTTACCGGTTCGAATAAACGAAATAAATAGTTTGCTTTACCCATCACTTCTTCCAAACCAAACTAAGCAAAACTCCCTGCTATTCTACTAGATGTCGCTGTAACGGTAACATCTACCATTTTCATTGAATCAAGAATAAAAAATATAAATAAATATGCCTATAACATAACATATAAACTTACTACAAATCATTTTACTAAATTAGCGTAGTTAGGAATACAAGTGTTTATAACCTGTATACGAGGAGTGATTTAAATACATGTATGTGAGGAGGTATTGAAAACGCCATATAATTTTAATTTTTTCTTGTTTAATACTTCTTACTTTAGTTTTCAGTGATACTGTTTTAATGATTCATTAATGGGTGGCTCTATAAATATTTGTCAAGCTTTTCAATCCTGCCAATCAAGCTTTTCTATCTGAAATCAATGGAAGATGAACTACTAGGTATTATCAGAATAGTAATAGAGGCGGTATACAAAATGACATAGTGTTGTTTTTGTAATCATTACTGTTTATTGGTTGTTTACAGCACCATAACTTACATTAATCATCTTTTGGTAATTAAATAATTAAAACTAATAAACATTTTTAGAAAAAAATATAAACATAGAAGAAAAAAACAAAAAGTAAGGGAAAGTAGCCTAATTTCGGATACCATTTACAATTAGTGTCATATTTTTCACCTAATAACACATTTTAAACTTTTATCTACTCAAGAGTACTTGCAGAGTAATATAGAAACTAATTTTATTATCATAGACAATTTATTGAAAATCTTTTTTACAAAAAATATTGTTCAATAAAATTAGTGCTTTTGTATGTCAAAAATTTTAGGGCTCCCAATTTCGGATACCCTATCCGAAATTAAGACACCATTTTGTTCATCATAAGAATAGTTACACATCTTGACAAAAGTCGCAAATGTAGGTTTTCTTCTTATCAGCATTGGCGCACATCTCATGACACCACTTGAAGCACTTTATACACCTTATCCACTTCTCACCGTGTGTATCTTCGGAATATAAACTGTCACAAAACATACATTCTGTGTCTCCATGTTCATCGTCTACATCCATATCAGAATCATCATCCAAAATAAGGTCATCACCAGGATGTGAAGTGTCACTACTACTCGATTCAATTTTTTTCTTTTGCTTTTTTTGGCGTGGAGTTTTTTTTCTGTTGACTTGATTTAATTCGTTGCTTATTTTTGGTTTCTTTTCTTTCAAAGACTTTTTTCTTTCTTGTTCGGCTACACTTCGTTCAAGTTCATCTTTATAAGGTGTACTAGTTATTATCCAACTAGAACCTTTTCGAGGATTTTTTTGTTTGTTTGTTTGTGAGGTATAACTGCAAGAAGGCAGTGGACTAATATCCTCAGCTCTTATCATAGTTGCCGTAGTTTCAGTTGCATTTCCATTGGATGATTTATTTGTTAAGTTATGTTTTGGAGGTGTTCTTTCGATAATGCTTTGTGGTTCTGGTCTTGACTGACCTCTTGTTGGTAATACTTCCCCATGATTTTGATTTATGGGTGGTGGTGTTCTTTCTCTTTGTCTCTCCATTATAAAATCGTGATCAGAAAAGTTATTTTTATTAAAAGGATATATTCCAGATTTGCGAAAACCATTCGCGGAAATTTCTGCAGTAGCACTTTTCAAATATGAAGGGCACATAAGCTTACAAATTTGATACGAGTTTATGGTGCGCCCAGGATTTTGCCTTAACCACATCTCAATTTGTTGCGAATAATATGTTTTAAATGGTGACATAAAAGACAAATCTAGAGGTTGTAGTTTGTGTGAACTGTGCGGCGGGATACACAAAATTGTAACGAAATTTGCACGTCCTGCTTCTATCACATCTATATTTCTTGTGTAGCTGTAGTGACCATCAAGAATAAGCAGCACTGGGTCTTCACGGGATGGTTTCACGTGAGCTACGAAATGCTGTAGCCATTGGGAAAAAATGTGCTGCTGAATCCAACCTGATGGATGGCAAGCTGCAATAGAGCCAGGCGGCGATCCATCTAATAATTCCACTTTCATGTTCTTTCTTGGAAACACGAATAATGGAGGGACAAACCCACCAGCAGCATTCATACAAAATACAACAGTAACTAATGCGCCTCTTTCAGTCGCGGTAACAGATCCAACCTGTTTTTTTTCCTTTTAATGTTATAACACGAGTATTCTTGGACTGAACCGTTGTTATGCCGCTTTCATCAACGTTATAAACTCTTGCGGGGTTAAAGTTAACTTTTTCCATTGACGTTTCTAAAAGATCATAGAATCTGCTGACATTTTCTGGGGTAAATCCCTTAATTCGGGCTTTCGAGATTCCTTGTGGTTTTCTAAGGGACAAAACTGCGTTTCGCCTCATAAATCCCCTTAACCATTTTTTACCGGCAGATTCGGCATGGGCAAATGGATGACGAAGACCATTTCGTAAAGCTATTTGATATGCAAGTCTCTTGATATCAGCGGTCCCAATTCCGTAAAATCGCCGGTCCATTTCTAGGCAATACGAGACTAAATCTGCTTCCATTTCTGCAGAAAGTACTGGTCTTCTTCCAATTTTAACAGCAACCAACTGCTCCGGAGTTTTATTTTCTTGCTTAACATAATCTTCCAGAGTTGATTTCGGAACAGCAAATAACTTCGAGGCTTTAAGATACCCCATTTCCTTTCCCCTGACGGCACGGATAGCACGTATCATTCAGTATGGATCCCATTGTTTATGTTTTTTACTTGTTTTTGGCATTTTCTTCTGAAAAGAAACAAAAGTTTTTATGCTAACATGATCATCAATTTAAGGTTCCTAATTTCGGATATCCGAAATTATGGGACTTGTACTATCCGAAATTAGGAATTTTTTATTTTTAAGGTTAGGGCTCTCTAATTTATATGTGATTAAAATCTGCTTTAAATTAGTAGCAAAATCAAATAAAACAGGTTTCTAGCTTACCTCTGCCAAAAGATCAAACTTCAAACAGGAATAAAAACACGAAAAAATAGGCTTTGAAATACGACCGAAAAAAAACTGCACAATAACGTTTGGTGGTTTCGGCACTGCCATCTAACGGGGAGCAGCTCTACTACCTAAACAATTTAAGATAATGTTCTCTGTGGTATTCAGCGTGACATACGTATAGGTTTCTGTTCGCAAATAAAGAAACTTTTTTAGATACACCGCTATCCGAAATTAAGACACTATCCGAAATTAGGCTACTTTCCTCTATTTAGCTAAGACAATCGTAATCTATTTTGTCCATAAGCTCCAGATAAAATGAGATATTGCTACTAGTCAAAATAACATGGGAATGACAGGGTAATGCCGTCATACGGGGCAATACCGCAACCTAGTATTTTTCGCAAAATATTAGTCCTGCACTTCTTCTTCTTAGGGTGCCTGTCCGTTCCGAACGTTGGCGATCATTCTGTCTATGATGATTTTGTTGGTTGCTATACGAAATAGTTATGTTGAGGTCTTTCTATACAATGCTCTTAGGTTAGCAAGCCAGGATATTCTTCTTCGTTCTGGGGCCCGTTTTCCTTCAATTTTACCCTGCAAAATGCATTGAAGTAGCTCGTATCTGCCTTGATTACTCATTATATGTCCCAAGTACTCCAGCTTACTACTCTTCACAATGTTGACCACATCCGCGATTGTGTTCATCTTCCGCAGTACTTCTTCATTGGTGACTTTGTCTGTCCATGGTATCTTCAGGATTCTTCTGTATAACCATAATTCAAGCGCCTGAACTTTTGATACAGTTTGAAGTTGAGATAGAGAGCTCATAGTCAAGAATGCACGTTTGACCTTTTCAATGCGACATTTAATCTCTTGGGTATTGTCCCACGCCTCATTGATTATAGTTCCCAAATAATTGTATTGTGAGACACGTTCAATTCTCATTTGGTTCAGATTTTCTCCAGTTATATTTTGCTTACTGATGATCATTAGCTTGGTTTTGCTGGTGTTTATATCCAGTCCTGCACGCTCCTGACTATCGCTAAGACATAGCTTCCGATTGAGCGTGCTTTGATCAGTACAACAATTGCCGCTTTCAATGTTAGTTCGTGCGAATATCAGTAAAACCGTTATAGTTTCATATTTTTACTTACTTCTGTCGTATTTATAACTCGAGGTATGTGTGATAATAAGGTTCTTAACTTTTTTGTTAAATATGTCCTTTAATAATATGATACCTTAGATACTTTGCGGTGAGATTGCTTTTAAATGTTTGGTTATTGTTTGTAGTATGTAGTGATATATCCACCATGTTGTTCTCGGGGGGTAATTCCGTCATTTTACTTCGGGGTAATGCCAATATGACGGTATTGCCCCGTATTTTCTTATTGAATTGAAAGGTTAACAACGTATTGTTTTTTTTTTATTTTCAAATGGTACGATCACGTAAAAAAACAACAGAAAAGACTATGTGGAAGGAGGAAAACCTCAAAAATGCTATTGAAGCAGTCCGCCAAAATGGTGTCTCGCAAAAAAAGCAGCTACAATGTTTGGCATACCTCGAACAACATTAAGGAATAGACTAAAGGCAAACGATGGTAGTAAACCAAGATTGGGTCAGAAATGTGTTTTTTATGTAGAGAAAGAACAAAACTTAGCAGAGCATGTGGTTAGCCTATTAAAACTATTTTATGGCATTACTATAAACGAACTAAGGCGACTGGCTTTCAAATTGTTTGAAAAACATCAAATCAAACACAATGTTAGTAAAGAGACCAAGTTGACCAGGATAGATTGGTTAAATGGGTTTATCAGTAGGCATAAAATTAGTTTAAGAAAACCGGAAGCCACTAGCTTGAATAGGGTCAAAGCATTTAATAAAGACGTTAATTTGTTTTCCAAAAATGTAGACACTGTAATGACTAAGTATAAATTTCCACCGAACCGTATCCATAATATGGACGAAACTAGAATTTTCACAGTACAAAAACCAAAAAAAATTCTTGCACCAAGAGGATACAAGCAAGTGGGACTAGATACGACTTGGGAGCGTGGCAAGAATATCACTGTAGTGTGTGCTATGAGTATCAGGAATATATACGCCCCCAATGTTTATTTATCGAAGGAGACATTGGCTGAAACATTTCCAGAGAACCAATAAGTCAAATGAAGAGAACTATGTCCTTCTGTTAATGGATAATCATGGAACCCATATTTCTTAGCCATGATACGACTTTGGCCGTTCAAACCACATTCACAATGTGTCTCTTCCACCTCATTCGCACAGACTTTTGCCCTTAGATGTATCTTTCTACTGGCCTCTTAAGAATGCGTTCAATAAGGAGTGTGCTAATTTTATGACAACAAATTTTCATAAAAAAATCACTCCATACGATATTGCTCCGATATTCAGCAAAGCTTAATTGAGGATTGCTACCCTTGAAAAGGCAGTGACAGGATTTAAAACATGTGGAGTTTTTCCATTTCAACCAGATAAATTCTGTGAAGAAGATTTTGCTCCTACTCATTGAGTTATAGAGCAAATAATTATTGAGGACAAGGAAAAAAATTCTGGAAAACTCAATGATACCTCTACTAATGAGGCACCTATTAATAAAAATTTTCCTGAAAGTCCTGCTGCTGCTACTGCTATCGAAATTATTAATCGTAGTCAACCGGGGACATCGTCAGGAAAAGTAGATATTTCAAAAAGTATTCTCGACATTTTACCAATACCAACTAACAGGACCGATCCTAAACAAAAAGGTCAGCATAGAAAACATCAATCTCTTATCCTAACTTCGACACCAATGAAAGATATACTGCAAGATGCTAAAGAAAAAAGGAAGTTGAAGCAAAAAGCGTAAGCAGTGAAAAGAAATTTTACAGATTGCAAAAATAACAAAAATATTGGAAAAAAAAAAAAAAATTGAAACAAAACAGGAGGACATTTACATCTGAAGACGAGCCTTCTAAGAAGAAAAAAATAAAGAAAATGAAGAAATCTGTCAGACCAAAACTTGATTTTGATGAAATATCGTCAGAAGATTTTAATGATGACAAGCTTTGTGATGATGATTCAAATGATGATATCTCCCTACCCGCTGTGTTTGCCGATGAGGAGAAACGTTTAATTTGTGGAGAATTTGGGACACTGAACTTTGGTATCGCTGTACACTTTGCTCAAAATGGGCTCATTCTCAATGCAGTAGAAAATACAGTGCCAAAAATGATGTTTGTGACTTCTGTGAATAGAATACTAGGTTGTTTTTAGGTTATGTTTTCATTTATCATTCATTATTCTGTTATTTTTTTATGTTTCAAAATAAAATTGCAATAAAGATATTTGCTTAAACATGTTTTATAGAGAAGTCTTATCCAAAATTCACAAGGAAAAATTCCTGTAGCTGGCTGTATACCACGTATAACAAAAAGAGGTTAATCTTTGTAAATGGGTATATTTATTGATGTGGCCCTTTTAAGGGTTTTTTAAATAAATATACCCATTTACAAAGATTAACCTCTTTAAGTCTTATCCATCATTTCAGTTCAGTAGGTGGCGCCATTACCCCCTAGGCCTGAAACAATGCCGTCACGTTACACACAAAAATCTTGCGTTTATTGTCACTTAATCAAGGAGAACGAAACATTTCTGAAAACTAATTTAAGTTAAAAACTTAGTTCTTATATCGCTAGCATAGTTATATATTTATTTCATCTCAAAATTAAGTCACAAAAAATGATAATCTCTTAAGGTGACGCCATTACCCCACCCTCCCCTAGATATAACAGCTACAAAAATTATTGGCATAATTTTGCAAATAAAATGCTTAGTTTTTCTTGAAATTTAATCGCAAGAAGCGTGAGCTCAAAGCGAATATTCTAAGCACCGCAATCAGTTTTGTCCGGGCTTGGAACTTGAATAAACGTCGTTGCAATACCTAAATAAAAGCACACTTTTCTTCGTTATCAGAAATATTAGGAATAATATACAGTGTGTCCAGAAACACTCCTGACAAACAAAGACAGAAGATTCTTTAGACAAATCATGAATGTGTTGCTTGTGTGAGTCCATATCAAATAGGTAAAGAAATAATAATAAGACTTACTCACAATCAATTTAATTTAACAATCTGACGACCGGTTTCGCTTTCTATAATTTGCAAAGCATCTTCAGGTCGAGATACAAAGTTAAACTAATGCTGCAATAAAATAAACCCAATTAGGGTGGTGTCTCATAAAGATAAAATAAACAAATAAATAAATTAGTTCATACAAATTATAGTAATTATGCCAATATTACATGTCTGTGGTTTTCAAAATGAATAATTTGAATATATAAAAGGTAGTAACAGACAAGGTAAGGCCCACAATTGGTATAAAGTAGCAATCTTTTGTTGTAATAAATTAATAAATGAGCAAATAAATAAAACAAAACAAAACAAACATTACTTACATGCCGGTACTCTATTAATTGATGGATGGTAGGTCATGGTTGCAGAAATCATGTATTGTTGATTGGAGAACTTTAATGAGTTATTGCAGTTGTTTTGACAATAAACGGGAAGTTCTTGAGGAGAACAGATTTGATCCAATGAATTAGAGATAGGTATATTGTTGTTGTTTGTCAGATGAAAGTGATGTTCTTTACTATTGTATTAATTAAATTATTTACACTTATAACAGAGATATATTTTTTGGAATGTGTGTTATTTATTGAGTATTTATGTAATGAAGGAGACAGTTTTATGACAATGAATAAGAGTAGCTGTACCGATTGTGTGGTTGTGCAATTTTTGACTTGCAATTATCAAGTCTATTGGCAAAATTATTAAAGTATTGTAAAGTCAACTATGTTAAAAGGGTATATAAAAAGTATATAAAATTATTATAACTTAAGAATGATTAGGGACAAATTAAACACACATTAACAGGAAACAGAAACACTAAATGACGGGACAAACATTGAATTTAAAACTAAAACTTGGGGATGGAAGAAACTGTTAGCACTACATCTCACTTGTTGGAAGAAATGAGTTTTTTCATATTTAATCTATTAGATTTAAGAGGTAAATTTGACATATGTAGGTTGAAGTGTGACAGTTCTTCTTCTCTTACTAAATACTGTAAGTTTAGTTATTCAGTATTATGGAGTATGTTGATATTAATGAATGTATCAAAATTTGTTTTAATTTTGAAATCAAAAGTAAATTGATGTTTTAATATTGGCATACTTTAACAATTTTAATTAGTAAGTTTCAAATTCAAAAATTTTTTATATGGTAACAATGTGAATAATTGAAATACATCATTTGTTATAACTAACCAATTTTAGTCTAAATATTTCAGAACAAATTAAAATGATTATTTAGTAAATACAAACAAGTGTACTTGTAATTGAAAGATATAACAAATTTACAAATTGCCTGAGAATTTTTTATTTGAAATGATTGTCGGTCTGAGCTATCTATTATGGTGTATGAACATTTCTTAAAATATTTTTATTTAAATTGTAATAATTAATAATTAAATAAAGTAGTAATTGGGTGAATATTGATGATTATTTAAATTTTGAATTCGAGTAATTGACTGACTTAAATCTTGAATAATTAGTTGGTAATACTAATTTATGACAATTGGAACCGGAAATTGATTCCATCCCCGGGCAGCGGGTACACATTTAAACCGGTGTAAAATATATTTTATTTCAATTCTTTGTCTCATACGAACAGACATTCCTCAAACCGACAAGAACACTGGTGAGTTTTTTACAGTAGTTTTAGTAAGAATTTTTAAAAATTTTTGATTAAAATTAAAATCTGTTTTTGAAAGGTAATGTTTCTATTTAAATTTTAAATCTATACAGGATTATGAATAGTATAGATATATGTAATCCGAATAGCTAGTCTGAACAATTTTCAGTCATGACTGAAGTACATGAAGATGTAGCAAAGGTTTCCTGTGATATCGCTTCTTTAGAAAGCAAAGTTTCTAACGAGATTTCTTCCCTAGAAAACAAAGTTTCTGCTAGCATCTCCTTGGAAATCTCTAAAGTTACTTCTGAGATGTCTGCCCTCGACGATAGAGTATCGTCGTTAAAGAACCAAGTTGCTGCCGATATGTTGGCCTTCGAAGAGAAGATAAAAGAGATGGAAAGGAAGATGGAGGAAACAACGACCGCCGAGAGAGAAAACAATCCAATTATACCAGAGACAAAAGAAGACGAGACGAAATGTAAGTTGGAAACACGGCCGAAATTTGAAGGAAGTGGAAGTTCCGTTCATGTCAAAGTCCCAACTTTCGACGGAAAATCATCATGGAACAACTACATGAAACAGTTCGAATCAGCTGCAAGAACGAATGGATGGTCTGAAAAAGAAAAGGCTGTAAACCTGACTATCGCTCTTCGAGGAGATGCCTTAGATGTGCTCCAGACCATAGCCGTAGAGGAGACGGATGATTTCGAACAACTGAAGAAGAGGTTAAATATGCGATATGGCCACGAACACTTGGAGCACGTATATCAGTCGCAGCTTAAAAATCGAAGACAAAAGAAAGATGAGGCCCTTCAAGAATATGAAGTAGATATTGCCAGATTAGTGCGATATGCTTATCCAACAGCTCCCGAAGACATGATGGAAAAGTTGGCCGTTCAAACGTTTATTGATGGTCTTCGTGATCATGAGATGCAAAGAACACTACGATTAGCTCGTCACAAGACGCTGGTTGATGTCTTATCCGCCGCCCTCGAATACGAGTCAGCTACGCAGGCCTCTGGCGGTTACAGTAAAGTTAGGACTGTAAAAGAGGAAGAAGATGAAGGTAAATTTGACCAGCTCGTTAATATGATGAAAAGCATGACATACAAGAAACCGAAGACCATAAGATGCTGGAATTGTGGCGAAATAGGACACGTACGAAGTTCTTGTAAGCATCCTAGGTACGACGCAAATCAAGAAACTCACCATCAGGAAAACTAGAGCGGGTCGGCCTTAGGGGGGCAGCTTCGACCCAGAACTTTTCCAAAGACTCTCTCATACTGATAGCTTCTTTGAAATGTCGTGAAGATAGTGTATATGTAGATGGAGAAATAAATGGTAAAAAGCATACATTGTTTGTGGATACTGGAGCGACCAGAACCATTATACGCCCGACAGTTATAAACAGCCGTAAGAAACTGTTACCAACGAGGTTGCGACTTCGGACCGCTACAGGTGAAAATGCCAACATTCATGGAGAAATCCAGGTACAATTAGGAATTGGAACAGAAAAGTTCGTCCATACTGTTATAGTTGCTGACATCGAAGAGGATGTTATATTAGGAATGGACGTAATGAATACACATGGATTCCAATTGGATTTTAAGAATAAGGTAATCAAAGTTGGTAACGAGGAGGTACTTCTCCATCCACATGATGACAACACTATGCAAGCAGCCATTAAAGAAGATACAGTCGTGCCTGCGAGAAGTGAAACGATAATAGTAGCGCGGCTACAGGGAATTGTGGACGAAGGAACACCTGTTATGATGGAGCCTTGGAATCATGACGACGAAGTTGGCCGTGGAATCATAATTGGAAAAGAATTAGTGACTTCGGCTAAAGAAATTCCTGTGAGACTTATTAATGTCAATGACTACCCAGTGACCATCAAGAAAGAGACAAAAGTAGGAACTTGTGTACCTGTCACATCCATAATCCGTCAGACGACAACGTCTGATAATTCCAACGATAAATTTGATCAAATGGTTGCGGTTGCTGGACAGTCTCTGAATTAGATTGAGAAAAGGAAATTAAGGGAATTTCTTCGGCAGTATCGTGATATTTTCGTACCGAAAGGAGGAAAGACGGGAAGAACTACCGTTGTTAAGCATAAAATTGATACTGGTAATGCTAAGCCAATTCGTCAAACAGCTCGACGATTACCACAGGCGAAAAGAGAGGAAGCTGAAACGATTGTTCAGGAAATGAAGAAAGACGGGGTGATAGAACCTTCTACGAGCCCATGGGTCTCTCCGGTGGTCCTGGTTAAGAAGAAAGACGGAACAACGAGGTTCTGTGTGGATTACCGTTTGCTGAACAACGTTACCAAGAAAGATAGTTATCCTCTGCCTCGGATCGATGACACATTAGACACATTGGCTGGAAGTAAATTATTTTCTACTTTGGATTTGAAGTCTGGATACTGGCAGGTAGAAATGGACCCGGTAGATAAAGAAAAGACAGCCTTCACCACAGGATCTGGATTATGGCAATTCAACGTTATGCCATTTGGACTTTGTAACGTTCCTGCGACATTTGAGAGGCTTATGGAAAATGTGTTGAGAGGGTTATCTTGGAAAACATGCCTAGTTTATCTAGACGACATAATCGTCTTGGGGGAGACATTTGAAGACCATCTGAAGAATTTAGAAAACGTTTTTAATCGACTTAAAGCTGCCCAATTGATGTTAAACCCCAAGAAGTGTCAGCTATTTCAAGGTAAAGTCAATTATCTGAGTCATATAGTCAGTAAAGAAGGAGTGGCCGTGGATAAGGGAAAAATCGATTCTATTAAGGAATGGCCAAAACCAACTGACAAACATCAAGTGAGAAGTTTTCTGGGACTGTGTACTTACTACCGGAGGTTTATTAAGAAGTTTGCAGATATCGCTAAACCATTAACGCGACTTACAGAGGAAGCAAGAGAATACCGCTGGGATGTAGACTGCCAGAATGCCTTTGAAACCTTGAAAAAGCATTTAATCACAGCACCAATTTTAGGGTATCCACTGCCAGAAGGAGAGTTCATCTTAGATACAGATGCAAGTAATGTGGGAATTGGAGGAGTGCTGTCTCAGATTCAAGGAGGACAGGAAAGAGTCCTTGGATATTTTAGTAAAGTTCTCTCAAAACCTGAGCGAAATTATTGCGTCACGAGAAGAGAACTTCTGGCAGTAGTGAAATCAGTAGAGCACTTCTATCAATACCTCTATGGAAGGAAGTTTTTAATCCGAACCGACCATGCCGCCCTTAAGTGGTTGATGCAGTTTAAGAATCCAGAGGGTCAGATAGCCAGGTGGATCGAACGACTCCAAGAATATGATTTTAAGATTGAGCACCGGGCCGGAGTTAGCCACCGAAACGCCGACTCTCTTTCCAGAAGGCCATGCCCAGCAGAGTGTTCTCACTGCAACAAAACGGAATCCAAGGAAGCAGCAGTGCTAAGAACGACGGTGGTCCACGACGACTGGACGCCTACCAAGATCAGGGAAGAACAAGAGAGAGATCCAGTTATACAGAAAATCCGAAAATGGAAAGAGGAAAACCGTCGACCACCTTGGCAAGAAATATCGAACCTAGGCTCAATAGTTAAGACGTATTGGGCCCAGTGGGACTCATTTATCATGGAAGATGGCTTGCTCAAACGAGTCCTGGAAAATGATGACGGTTCAGAGAAGAGAAGACAGTTGGTGATTCCAAAGAGCAGAATAGCCGAAGTACTTCGTCAGTTACACGACAGTCCATCAGGAGGGCATTTTGGTGTGAAAAAGACCCTTCAGCGAATTCGGGAACGGTTTTATTGGATGAACAGTTCCGACGATGTAAAAGACTGGTGTAAGAAATGTACTATTTGTGCTACGAGTAACGGGCCTTATCGAAAAAGGAGAGCTCCTATGAGACAATATAATGTTGGAAGCCCATTTGAAAGAATAGCTTTGGACATTGCTGGGCCATTTCCAGAAAGTGATAATGGAGGTAAGTACATGTTGGTAGTAATGGATTACTTCACTAAGTGGGTCGAGATTTACGCACTTCCAGACCAGAAGGCCGCCACCGTTGCAGATAAGTTGATCCAAGAATATATCAGCCGATTTGGAGTGCCTTTGGAGATCCATAGTGACCAAGGCAGGAACTTCGAAAGCGATTTATTCCAAGGAATATGTGTCAGACTAGGTATGAAGAAAACAAGAACTACGGCTTATCATCCGCAATCGGATGGTATGGTAGAAAGAATGAATAGAACAGTTGGCAAGTATTTGACAAAGATGGTGTCCGATCATCAGCGAGACTGGGACCAATATCTTCCGTTCTTCACAATGGCCTACAGATCTGCTGTTAATGAATCAACAGGCCAGACACCAGCCAGAGTCCTATTCGGACGCGAGATGCGACTACCTTGTGATCTAGAGTTTGGGTGTCGACCTGGAGAAGATGTAGCAGGTGAAGATTATGTGATCGAATTACGAAGAAGAATGGACGATGTACACGAGTTGGTCCGTTCCCATCTCCAAATCGCTAGTGACCGAATGAAGAAACGGTACGATACACAAGCCGAAAAGGGGTGTTTTAAGAAGAACGGTAAAGTCTGGCTTTATAACCCCAAAAAGCGAAAAGGTTGTTCTCCCAAATTGCAGCAGTTTTGGGAAGGTCCATACCTCATTATGGAGAAAATCAATGATGTTATTTACCGAATAAGCAAGATTCCGAGAGGAAAGCCGATGATAGTACACCATAACCGGTTGGCGTCTTTCGAGGGTGACTACGACGTAGATGAAGAAGTGGAAGTAAACCAAGTCCAAGATGTGTCTGACCTCACGTTTGAGGAATTCATGGGTGCCTATGGAGGTACCGGTAAAGCAAGACATGGTGTTACCACTGAAGAAAGGCAAGATCTACTCGCGCTTCCCGATGACTACTCACTGGCCCTTACCGTCCCGGCCAGTATCAAAGATGCACCAGGGTTGGCATCCGTCTTTCGAAGGAAGTTTGGTCGAGTTGCAGAACTTCAATGCCAAGTGCCAGCTCCTGGTAAAACCTTGAAACTTCATGATGCATCACGTTACCTTTTCTACCTGGTAACAAAAGACACTGCCCGTGACCAACCTACCTACCGAGATATATGGGAAGCCTTACTTCAGTTGAGAGAGCACGTACTAGAGTCCGACGTGCAAAAGTTAGCCATGCCAAAGTTAGAGTGCCACCAATTAGATTGGAGGGTTATTCGAAGTATGGTGGAGGAGATCTTTAGAGACACCGAAGTCCAGGTGTTAGTCTGTTACAATCCGCATAGTTACTGGTGCGGAGAGAAAACCGTCCCTTGTCATTTTTATAAAACTGGAAGTTGTAAAAGAGGGTCCAGTTGCCGATACCAGCATACCGTTTCAGTTCCAGTCCCGACAAGGTTCCAGGAGGAACCATCTTTTAAGAGGGGGGCAATGTTACGATAATTATGGCGTTTATAACTATCAATATATTATGACTAATTCTGTTTTCTGTTCTAGTAAATTCGAAGTTGTTTACAGAAACCTCTAGACCCTAATTTTATGAATAATCCACGTCTCGAGGCTTTTCAAACAGTTGAAAAACGAGTCGAGCGCCTTCACCAAAATACGAGATCATTCCAGTATTTTCGCCAAGGGTCAGGTCAGGTCTAGGCGGTCTTACGGTTCTTTATATAAGAACGAAATTTTATTGAAGGAGTCAGTCATAAGAAGATCGGTAAACGCGGTTTACTTGTAACGAAACGTGAAATAAATACATTTGTAAAGTTATTTAATAAATTAATAATTAGCTATCGTGAGTTTTAATAAATTAGATTATAGACAATAAATTAGAATAAAGACAAATAAATTCGAACTATATAAATATACAACACTATTTATAACTGTAACCACCCTGTCTGATATTATTGATACATTATTCGTTAATTCGAGTTCCGGCTTGAACATTCCCTACTGCTTTTTTAAAGATTTTTTCAGAGTATATGTTGAACAGCAGGGGTGATAGTATACATCCCTCTCGGATTCCACGTTTGATTTTTATATCACCGAATTCTCCTTTCTCTGTACGGATAGTCGATGTTTGATTCCAGTGAACATTGCTTATAAGTCTTAGATCACAGGTGTCTATTCCAATATTTGTTAATATCTTCTCGCTAATATCGAACGCTTTATGGTAATCAATGGAGCAAGCATAGAAGAGGTTTTAAGAAAAAATAATACTTAAAGAAAGCTTTTAAACATCATTAAACAGCCAATTCTCTCATATATAGGTCATATTTTTAAAGACGACAGATGTAATATTTTTAAAATCGTGTTAATGAGCAAAACTGAAGATCGCACAGGACCAGATCCCAAATGGTACCCATGGTTCAGAGACAAAACTGATGCGACGTAACAATAATAAAAGAATTTATAGGCATAATCCAACCAACATAATCGCCTACAAATAGCGTAGCGTACGGTACAGTAGAAAAAGAAGAATTTAGGTCGTTAAGTTTCTTGACATCTCCTAAGAAACACTTCTAAATATGTCGAAATGTGGATATTTAATTTAATTGTGTATACACTGTACAGTAAAATGTAACATTTATTAAAAATTGTCAATTTTCAAACTAATAGTTATAAATATTATATTTAAAGACTGCAACCAGTTTTGGCAACGATTTCAGCAGGACATTTGACTTGCTGGAAATTCATGTTTGGATTGTTGGCATTTTGGTAGAAATCAAATCTGAAGTTACATCCAGCTTGTAGATTTTTAGGCAGAGTTGAACAATCAGATTTGCTGTGAACACCACCATATTGGTCACCCCAGCCGGTCCATGGAGCATTCCATTGGTTGTGGCAACCTTGGTTGAAGATTCCAACACCACCTCCGGGAAGAGCAATGTCAAAGTGATTTCTACTTAGATCAGAACCAGTATTTGTAACCTATAAATAAATATGTGATACAAGGAGTTTTTTCTATTGTAAAGGTAAATCTTACCTGTACGATCATTTTCTTGTTTGTAAGTTGATCGGTAAAGCTGAGCAAGAAACAAGCGCAACATAAGTTAACATCAACTCCTCCACTGAAAGATGCAGCACCAAAACCATATGCCATTGTACTGTTTACAGCCCAGGGTTGTTGACTGTTGCACATAAAAGCATTACCTCCATCACAACCTATAATAAAAATTTATGCATTATTAGACTTCGGCAAATATGCATATTGCATATTTTGCATATTGTGCATATTTTATGCAAATATTTCATATTTTGGCATATTTGTATAAAAGTTTGCATAAAATTTTCAAACATACCAATTTATTTCAATTCTTCTATAAAATTTTGTAGTCATTTTAATCAAGATCAAGATCAATTTAACCTCCTGGGGCCTAGTGTCATATATTTATAACATAAAAATCAAACTTTTCTAGTGACGCCATCTCACGTAATTTATTATAAACTTAGCAACTGATATCAAAGAAAACTACTTTACTTTCTTAGAGTTGGGACCTGTATAATGTAACTGTTAAATATGTGAAGTTATAACACTATATAACAAATAAAGCATGAAAGATGGCCTACCGTCCTCGTTCACGACGTAAGTAATCGTAAAATATTAATGTCATCATATACTTTTTGTACATATTTTTATATTTATTGTATACCTAGATGATCAGTTTTTGCTATTCGATCTGTATTTTGTAAATTCATGAGAATATATTTTGATTGTGGCACGTAATAGTTTTATGTAATATAGGTATTACATGGGGACTCAACCCCCTTTAACTTATGTCATATAGGTATTACATAGGGTCTTAATGTATACTGACAATGTTGTATGACTTTCGGAAATGTAACAAATGTTTCATTTGTTGCAGCACTAACTCAACAAGAACTTGAACAGCTTCTTTACGAATCGGATTTAAACCTTTCCGATGATGAAGAAGATGCCTTAGTTGTGTCGCCAAAATCAGATAATGACGATTCTGACTACATAAATTCTTCAGACAACTCGGACACCTCAGAAGAAACCTCAGAGGCTCCATCTGAGTCAGTATTATCACTCTCATCGTCACTAACACAAAAAACACGTACGTTTCGTAGATCTATCAGAGCAGGTTGTAGTCGTGGTACCAGAACAAGAGTAAGACGTAGTGGAGGTCGCCGTATACCAGTTGTAACTGATGCATGGACTGGTAATTTCACTCCCCTAGAGAAACCCCTTTACCAGCCAAGGTATAAAGATATGGATTGTCAGTTATGGACTCCCGAAGATTTTTTTAAGCAATATATTGATGACCGCATGATGGAAACCATGACTGTAGCAACAAACAGAACATATGTAGAAAGGAAAGGAACAGAGCTGAAGTTGACAAGTAAAGAGTTAAAAACATTTATTGGCATCCTATTTGTTATGAGTGCTATAGAGCTCCCGACGATTAGAATGTATTGGTCGAGAAAGTATGGTGTTTCAATCGTCAAAAATGCTATGACGCGAACCCGATTTTTTACAATCAGAACATCTCTAAAGGTTGTTTATGATGATGAAATGAATGATCAACAAAGAATAAAAAAAATTTGGAAAGTCTTGCCTCTGTTCAACAGTATATTAAATGGTTGTCATGCTCAAATAAGATCTGATAATATAAGTATAGATGAAATGATAATACCTTTCACCGGTCATTGCGGAATTCATCAATATTGCCCAGGAAAACCAAACCCTGTTGGTATTAAGGTTTTTGTACTTGCCAATCCCAATGGGTTAGTATGCGATATGATAGTATATCAGGGTGATTCAACATTTCCAGAACTTACAGCACAGAAATATGGCTTGGGTAAATCAGCAATTCTAAATTTGTGTGAAAGTCTTGTTCCTGGTCATCACCTTTACTTTGATCGTTATTTTACGACAATAAAACTTGCTGATATATTACTAGAAAGAGGTTTCCACGCAACAGGCACGATTGTAAACAGGAGAGTCCCTCGGAATTGTATCTTTTCACCAGAAAAACAGTTCACGAAAAATCCAAGAGGCACTTCAGAAACGAAGGTTCGAGGTGATGGAAGTATTGCCATAACTCGCTGGTTAGACAACACACCTGTTACGATTGTGTCTACATACCATGCTGCTAACAACCCAGATTAATGCAGAAGATGGTCAAAACGTAAAAAGGAATACGAAATGATTAATAGACCTGAGGTGATCAAAAACTATAACCGGTTCATGGGCGGAGTTGACCTTGTTGACAGAATGATGGCAGTCTGTCCGGCACGAGCACGTACAAGAAAGTGGACAATTCGTTTCATCAGCCACATGCTAGATTTAGCAGTTTGCAACTCTTGGTGTCAATACAGAGCAGTACTAAAGGAAAAACATGTACCAACCAAAAACATTCCTCAACTGAGATCATTCAAATTAGATTTGGGAGAGCAGATGATTTTGGACAACACTCAGTCCTCCGATTCTGAAACACGTAGCGACTACGAAGACCTGGAGCCAAAACATAAAAAAAGAAGAGTCGAAATTCAACCCATACCTGCCGAAGTTAAACGTCTTCATAAGGCTGAACATTTAGTGGACTATGCTGACAAACAAAATAGATGCAGAAAGATCAATTGTAAAAATACCACAACTGCATTTTGTATAAAATGTAAGATATTTTTATGTAGTACACGGAAATGAAATTGTTTTTTAAAGTTTCATACCAAAGACTGTCGGTCTAATACATTGTACTGTGTATAAAAATAATGAATAATAAAAGATTGTTAAAAAATATGATTATTTATTGTAGTCTTTCTTTCTTATGTTCGAGTTTATTTTCTTAATAGATAGACCCAATGTCATATATATATATATATATATATATATATATATATATATATATATATATATATATATATATATGACATTGAGAAAAGCCATATTTTCCATGGCATATTTTTTTTGTCATTTTTTGCTGTAAGTATAAGTCAAATAAAACGGCAAAAATCCAAAATACTTTGAAAATATTTAAAAAATACTCTGGGTCTCAGGAGGTTAAGTAGCCCTTAACATTCTTAGAAAGTCTCGGTCACTGAGGCATTCAGTTATTGGATAATCGCTAAGGGTTCGCTCATTTGCATTTTATGATCTAATCCCCAAATCTATCTACAATTTATTGTATCTTAACAGCAGGTAAACAGCTAATAGTTTTGTTCCTAATTTAGGGATTTTCCAAAATCTCCCAGTTTACTGAATTAGGTACCTAAACATTTCTAATTTGATGCTCAGATTTGTAAATCATTTTTGTTTTGATATTCAAAGCGTAAACACTCGTTGTGCGTAACAAAAAGGAAGATTGTGATTTTATAATGCCTAAAACAACCAGTGCTTCAACTTGGATTAAACCTTATAAAGAGCTGTCTTTGGATATGGAAAAAATCTACTATTCAGTCTGTGGCAAAATTGTAAGTATCTAATATTTTCTATTAAATAGATACTTCTCGAAAAATTGAACAAAACGATATAGTTAATGAGGGGTCAAACTTATTTACTTTTCGAGATACAGAATGTTAAAATTAAAAAAAATTAAATTCTTTTAAATTTAAAACACTTAGCGAGTGTTGTTTTTTCCAAACCAGTTATTTGATTAACCAAAAACACCTTGTATATTTTTATATTTTAAAGGTTGGGTTAAAATAAAGGTTTTTATTTTTATTTATAGATAGCATGTGAGAATAAATTTCAGATAGACCAACATGTGAGAACTGCTTCACACATTGCAAAAAAAGGAAAAATAGGAGGAAAACATCAAACTTCAATGGCTAAATGTTTCCAATCTACTTCAAAAAAATTAGATGAGCAAGAAACTTTTAATGAAGACTTGTGTCGCGCATTAGTGTCTGCAAACATACCGCTTTCAAAATTAGCAAATGTAAATTTTAGTTCGTTTCTAAAAAAATATTGCAAACTTAATGTTCCAAGTGATCGGTCTCTAAGAAGAAATAATGTGAACGGGCTATACTCGTCGGTGTTAATTAATATTAAGGAAGAAATTGCAGATAATTATTTTTACATATCTGTAGACGAAACCACTGATTCCTCAGGAAAGTATATTGCTTATTTATTGATTGTTCTTAAAGAAGATACCTTACCAAAATCCCATCTTATTTCATGCCAGCAACTTGAGAAAACAAATGCTTTAACAATTTCGCGTTTTATACAAGAAACATTAGCAACTTTTTTTCTTCTAACAACTATTCCTTCTAATAAATTACTGCTTCTTTTATCGGATGCTGCTCCTTATATGGTGACAGCAGGACAAAATTTAAAAATATTTTTCCCAGATTTAATACATGTCACTTGTGTAGCGCATGGATTAAACAGAGTTGCAGAGGAAATACGAAAAAAGTTTACTCTTGTAAATACCATGATATCCAGTGTCAAAAAAGTATATCTTAAATCTCCTATAAGAATTAAACTTTATAAAGAAATGCTACCTAACATTCCTCTTCCACCACAACCTATTTTAACGCGATGGGGAACATGGTTAGAAGCAGCTAATTTTTATGCAGATCATTTTGGTAAAATAAAGAACATAATTGATACGTTAACAGATGAAAGTTCCCAATCTCTTTTGGATTCTAAACAAACTTTTCAGAGTAACTTGCCTCAACAAGAACTTTCATTTATAAAATCAAATTTTAGTTTTGTTCAAAAAACAATTACTCAGTTAGAATCACCAAAACTGTCATTGTTCGAAAGTACAGCATTAATAAAAGAATTTGCGTCATGTTGTCGAAACGTTAGAGGTAATATTGGAAAAGATATTTTAAAAAAATTTGAAGTTACTATGGAAAAAAATAAAGGTTGCCATATTCTTTCTGAAGTAGTCAGTGTTCTAGCTGGAAATATTTCGGAAATAATTAATTTAGAACCAAATGTTTTGGTTAGTTTGAAAAATGCTCCCGTTACATCAGTTGATGTTGAACGAAGTTTTTCCATATATAAATATATGTACTCAGACAGAAGCCACAAGTTTTTGTTAGAAAATTTTGAACACCACTTGGTCATTTATTGTTACCATAATTCTAAATAAGTTTATTCGTACTTAAAAATGATGTAGTTACTTAAAATAAATGTAAATCTTAATGAATAGTAGGAAATATTTAGTTATGTACACTTTTTTTTTTAAATAAAATTGTTACTATTTTACGATTTTTTTATTTATTTGTATGCATATTTTGTAAAATATTTGCATATTTTCGGGTAAACACGTGCATATTTATGCGCATATTTTCTACATTTTTATTTGCATATTTGCCGAAGTCTAATTATAATTCTTAACTGATTTTTTAAAATGATACGGAAACGTATTGTTTACCTGATTTTGTGTTTGCACTAAGTTTAGTTATTCCCGTTTTATCACAAGAGGAAACTGGTACCATGTTTGGAGTTTTAATATTTTCTTTCCATGAGCAAGAAGGTTTACAACAATCCCAATAACGGGTAGTTGTTCCCTGTCCACTAATTCCATTTTCAACAAATTCAATTTCTGGACTTTGTTCTACAGGTCCAGCTACTGCTAGGGCCACAACTGAAAAATAACAAACGATAAGTTACCAAAAAAAATATTTTAAACTTTATATAAAGGAGTTAACCACAATTATAAAATTGAATCTATTTGATCCATTTACAGGTCGAAAACCATTTCTCACTAGGTACTAGTTTTAAACATTAAACAATTAATTATAACAAAAGAAAACACAACCAAACTATTACGAAAAATTTGCAGCATGGATTTTTAAATACAATAAAGTAGTTCTAATTTTTTTAATATTTGTGGTTAATTTTTATTCAATATTAAAGGGAAATTTGCAATAGTAAGAGAAATGTATGCAGTCATCGAATGCGCCACTTTAGTATCATTGATGTTTAAAGTTGGAGTATATAATATTTTTTGCTGCGCTTTAAAAGTGAACGCAGGAATTTTTAATATAATGCGTTTATTTTACTTGGCGATAGTACTATGATACCATTCTATGGTCCGACCGAGGCGCCGACCCTCGATCGGACCGTAGGATGGTATCATTTTATCATGGCCACGTAAAATAAATGCATAATTTTAAATGCGAGCGTTCACTGTCAATGCTATGCTCTAGGCGAGGATACCATGCGTTGGTTTCCGTAATGAACGCACCCTTAGACTATCTAGGACGTGTCAATTGTATCACTTCTCTTATACTGACTTTTTAATAGTGCTATTTTGATTTTATTTATTTCTTCGTTTAATATTAGTGACGAGATCCTATTAAATTCTATCGAAAAGATCTGAGACTACCACAAGAAATCACATAAATGATAATGATGCCTGTTGTGTGTGTTGTGTTCTGTATTGTGAAACAGCTTTCTTATTTTCTTCACATTTTGTCTTCACTTCCTCTATAACCCTTTCTCTCATACCTATTTTATTACGAGCAATCTTCTCTTATATTTTTGTGTTCATAGTTTTAAAACACGTTCCTTTATTCCATATATGTAGTAATACATTTATAAGCTATTACTCTCATCATCCAAATAAGATGAAAATGAACCTTATAACAGGATTAAAGGAACGTGTTTTAAAACTTTCTCATCCAGACTATCTACAAGAAGATCTTCATTTGTCAAAAATATTTTAATTTAAAAGTCTTATCCTCCAGATATGCTACATATGATGCCTTTTTCTAATTTATTAAATATAAATAACTTAACACCATTTTTTGCTAAATCTCAAAACACTGTATTCAACAATCAGAACATATATTATCATCCACTACCTTTTTTTTTGAAAAACGTGTTAAGGATCGGTGTTAAGTGTAACTTTATTTCTTGTTGCAATTAACGACATCTTGGAACAATGTCAACATCCAGTAAAAGCAAGACTATACGCAGACGATTCGGTTATCCTACTAAGAGGAACAAATCTAGAATCCACCCAAAAGAATCCTACAAAGCCCATTAAATAATCTTCAGAAATGGTCTGACAAAACAGGACCCAGTTTCTCTAACGAAAAAACAAAATGCTTGCTCTTCTCAAAAAAGCGAAAAGAGGATAATCCAATTTTAAATGGTAAAAATCTGATCTTTGTAAAAGAAATAAAGTTCATCGGTCTTAAATTTAACAAAACATTGCATTGGAAAAGTCACATTAAAAACCTAAAAGTTACTTGCCACCAAAGCATTAATATTTTAAAGACACTGTCAAACATCACCTGGAGCAGCAATACGGCAACTCTTCTATGAATCTATTCATTCATTATACTTCATATTACATTCACTACCATCATTAACTCCTAAATTAATACAAACACTAAAGGTTGTTGACAATATAAAAATAGCAACAAAGAACATCAAAACCATTTCATCTTTATATTCCAAAACTAAATATCCTGTAGACAAATTAGATCAAACAAATGTAGTATACAGCATTAGTCGTACTCAGTGTGAAGCTGAGTATGTTGGTGAGACTGGAAGAAATCTCTCAAATCGCATTATTTCTCACAAAAGTGATTGCAGAATTAAGAAACTATCTTGTGCTTTGGCAGAGCATGTAATAGACAAAGACCATATTATGGATTTTGATAATATTAAAATTTTATGTAGTGAAAGTAATAAATTTAAAAGAAACTTTTTTGGAAATGGTTTGTATTAGCAAAAATGATAATAATTTAAACAAAAGGTCAGAAATTCAAAATCTAAGCAAAATTTATAGTTATATTATTTCTATCTAGTTTATATATGCAATCAGTAAAATATCACATTTTTAATTTTCCATGTATTTGTTACATTTTTTCAGGCATCTATCAATGGTGAATAAATCTTCTTCTATTTTGTTACTAAACAAAAAAGATTTTTTTAAACAAAATTTTATTTTTGACAATATGTCAAAAATAAAAACTTTTAAGTTGGTTTTTATGATATTTAGGCTTATTTGTAGCTATTCAATTTTTGTTTACAAATTCAATTGTTTTTGTTAAGAAACTTTTTCAAAATTTATTTCAGAGAAACATTTATTAGAATAGGACATTTTTGTAATAATATTTTTTGTAATAAGATGTTAGCAGCAGTTTAATATAAAAAACTAATTTTATTTGGTGAGTTAAAAAAAAATTTATTTCTACTTCAACTTTGTAAGATATTTTGTATTTTTTAGAAGCTCTTGATAATAATTGTAATCACAATTGAAAGCTCGAGTAAAAAATAGGCAACAAATAGCCCCTTTTATTGACTACAACCCATCCAAAACAGTGAGAGAGGGGGAATAGAGAGAGGAGTCCGCCAGTGTTGCGTGCTGTCACCACTACCCTTCAATGTCTACAGTGCAGCAGTAAGTAATAATGATGGATATCAACAATGATTTACAGAACGTAATGCAACGACTTGCTGAATGCTGCCATGAATACAGACTAATAATGAATTTGAAAGAAACTAAATGCATGATCATGACTAAATCAGCAGATGAAAACAACAAATTGATTATTGAAGATACTGTAGTTGAGACTAAGGATACCTACAAATACTTCAAAACATGGATAACATCACATATAGACAACCAAAAAAATTATGACACATATTGAAATAGCACGTGCATTATTCGTTGTTAGAATGTAAGGGAGAGCGCCCACCCAACTAGCATGGCAAGTGGCAAGTAGCAAATAGCAAGCGTCTATTTTTTTTTTATTTTTTTTTATTTATATATTAGTTATTATTTCTAATAACTAACTCGGATTTTATCATAAAGTGTCGTGACGACATTGTAGAAGTTTTCCATTTATTTTCATTTTCCATTATATTAAAATATGCCAGTAAAACGTCTTCGGTAACTTGCCGTACTCCTCTTGTATCGCACCACTCTTGGAAGTGCTTGTACGCTAACCGATACTTTATTCCGGACTTGGAGGGCCCCAAACGTGCTACTGCATCATTAGCCGCGGACACAATTTCGTTTAGGTTTTCCATTTTCGCACTAAATTTGCGCTTGCGGTTGCAACAACAATAAACTGTCTTTAATAATTGCAAACAACTGTCAAACAACTGTAACCAGGGAGACGCAAATCCTACCGACGACTTAATTATTTTAATTTCTAACATCTATAAGACGACTTTGATAGTTGTCACAGGTTATTTCGAGTAAAAATAGCGTATGAATTGTACTATTTATGGTTGAAAATTGCTACGTTTGAAGAAACAATAGTATACTTTATTCGGCAAAGAAGCGACTTTTCTTGACTTGCCCTCTATTACGCGCTTCTCCGCCTCATAAAGTAATATACTATTATTTGATGTATGCATATTATTTTTTTTCGTTTTTTTTCTTAAATCCGATAATTAAATAATTCTATAAATATACTATATGCTCTGAAACCAAACTAGCATATGCAAAGTATGTATCATGACTGAAAAATAGACCCGGAATTACAGTGTTCCCTAGGGCCCGCTTTAGCCTTAGTCCGCCACTGTATATTATTATTAATAATATTATGCAATTAAAGTAAGTAAAAATGACAAAAAAAATTATTTAAAGACAAACGTGATGAGATCCTACAAACGATTCCTTATCTCTGGTAGGGACGGCACTGAAGGGAATTCTCATCTAAACCAAGACTCACGATTGGTGACTTAATTGAAAGGGAAAAATAAACCAAATGCTTGTTACAGCCTAACCAAAACTCCAACTAAAAAATTATTTCTTATCCCGATTTTACTTCCGATGAATATTCAACCTAATATCGCGTACGGTGCTTTGTGACGGATACCAATTACTAAAAAACTAATAAATAAAAAAATGTACTCCTTTTCCTTTTAAATAACTAAATAAAACTTTGCTGGGCAGCTGAAACCATTCCTATTCAAAAAACACAAAATGAATTCTTAAACATTTATTAAAAATCCTTTGCAAAAGGTATATATTAATATATACCTTTTACAAAGGATTTTTAATAAATTTTTAATATATGGTATACAGCCAACTACAGGAACGTAGATTCCTTGTGAATTCTTAAAACTTTTTGTGTCGAGCAAGTTGGACAGCGTCACTTGGCTACAGGTGTTGCTAGCTTCAAGTCTTGATCGGAAGTGACTTTATCGTTGAAGACCGTCTCAGACCATGGTATGGTAATAAGGTTTGTCTAACTATTAGGCCCATAAAAGACTATTGATGTTTGAATTATAATTAGAAAATGACGAACGTTACAAAGTAAAACCAGATAAAACCTAATTTTAATTATATTTTAAGTTCTAACAAGCACTTAACCTCTAAACGTTCTGCGGAAGTCTTTTGGTCTCACTTAAGATATGTACTGAAATTTCGTAAAGAGATTATTTTAAGATAAAATTTTAATATATATTAAACAATATCTGAACTATTGAGGCAATAAAGTTCTTATTTTGGGCCACACTCAAATTAATGATGAAGATCGCTATCCTCGTGTCGGCCTGTAAGTTATTCAAGCTTTTACAATGTATTTCCATTTTATTTACTAAACTTTCGTTTTACATAAAAATAAATCTGTGTTTAATAATTAGTTTTTCCCTAATTTAATTTAGGATACCAATTATATATTTTAAAATCTTTTTTATTTAATTTTTTAAATTTATTATTAAATGATCCAAAACGAACACATTGGTGAATATTAATTTGCTATTTCCGTATATGCAGCGTATTTACTTCTTAAGCACCCATTCGTTCCATTAATAATTTGTCGTTAGTATGTTATTCTTCAGTACCATTTTATTTACAGCAGCTCAGTATTTCTTTTATCATCTCAGTAGGTCACTAAAGATATTTTTGTCTTAACGCTATATTAGTATACACGATTTACTAAACTTACTACCAACAGTGTAGTAAATTTACAGTTTTTTGTGCAACGTTGGTAACATTTTGACATCGACTGTAAGTTACTTTATATCCAAGTACCAGTGTTAGTCACCATAATTATAGTAGACATACATACTATAATTAAACTTCTTTTTACTATGTCTATCATGCTTTTACAAAAATACTGAAATCTAATATTATTTTCACAATCCATATTTTTCGACCAAAAATGCAATATTTGTAATTAATTTTAAAATGTTTTCATTTGGCGCCGACATTATGACTGTTGATGCAAAACAGTACATTAGTTTAATATAGCGATAAACAACACATCAATAAAATTACTTCAATTAATGCATGTAAACTTCTGCACAATACCGAACACACAAAATAAAATATATAAATAAATATATATATATATATATATATATATATATATATATATATATATATATATATATATATATATATATTATACTACCGCATTTAAACCATTCCGTCGAGTTCTTAAGCCACGATATTCTACGTCTTCCCACATTTCGTTTTCCTCGAATTTTGCCTTGCATAATAAGCTGCAGTAATGAGTATCTTTACCCTCTCATAACATGGTCTAAGTACTCAAGTATTCTTCTTTTATTAGTCAATATTATTTCAGCTTCATTTCCTATTCTTCTAGTAATTTCTGCGTTTAATATTCTTTGAGATCACGATATTCGTAAGATTTATCTGTAATACCAAAAATGTAAAGCAGGTCAACTTATTCAGATAAATTTGTTTTAATTTGCATGCTGCCAAGCCATAAGCTAGTGAATGTAGTGGAGTAGTGGTTACGCAGCACCGAAGCATCCTAAGGGAGACCGCCCACCAAACTGGCATGGCAAGTGGCAAGTAGCAAGTAGCGCGCGTCTAGAATGTTACTTAAAATGTAACAAATGAAAACGAATGATTCAAGTAACACCAAAATGGGAGTGACGTCATTCATTCTAATCATTCGTTTCCATTGGTTACATTTTAATTAACATGCTAGACGCGTGCTACTTGCCACTTGCCACTTGCCACGCCAGTTTGGTGGGCGCTCTCACTAAGGGAGAGCGGCCACCAAGCTAGCGTTTCAAGTGGCAAGTAGCAAATAGCAAGCGTCTAGCATGTTACATAAAATGTAAATAATGCAAACGATCATCATTAGATCAAATGACGTCACTGTCATTTTGGTGTGCGCTGAATCATTCGTTTTCATTTGTTACAATTTAAGTAACATGCTAGACGCGTGCTACTTGCTACTTGCCACTTGAAACGCTAGCTTGGTGGCCGCTCTCCCTTAGTGAGAGCGCCCACCAAACTGGCGTGGCAAGTGGCAAGTGGCAAGTAGCACGCGTCTAGCATGTTAATTAAAATGTAACCAATGGAAACGAATGATTAGAATGAATGACGTCACTCCCATTTTGGTGTTACTTGAATCATTCGTTTTCATTTGTTACATTTTAAGTAACATTCTAGACGCGCGCTACTTGCTACTTGCCACTTGCCATGCCAGTTTGGTGGGCGGTCTCCCTTAGGATGCTTCGGTGCTGCGTAACCACTACTCCACTACATTCACTAGCTTATGGCTTGGCAGCATGCAAATTAAAACAAATTTATCTGAATAAGTTGACCTGCTTTACATTTTTGGTATTACAGATAAATCTTACGAATATCGTGATCTCAAAGAATATTAAACGCAGAAATTACTAGAAGAATAGGAAATGAAGCTGAAATAATATTGACTAATAAAAGAAGAATACTTGAGTACTTAGACCATGTTATGAGAGGGTAAAGATACTCATTACTGCAGCTTATTATGCAAGGCAAAATTCGAGGAAAACGAAATGTGGGAAGACGTAGAATATCGTGGCTTAAGAACTCGACGGAATGGTTTAAATGCGGTAGTATAATATATATATATATATATATATATATATATATATATATATATATATATATATATATATATATTTATTTATATATTTTATTTTGTGTGTTCGGTATTGTGCAGAAGTTTACATGCATTAATTGAAGTAATTTTATTGATGTGTTGTTTATCGCTATATTAAACTAATGTACTGTTTTGCATCAACAGTCATAATGTCGGCGCCAAATGAAAACATTTTAAAATTAATTACAAATATTGCATTTTTGGTCGAAAAATATGGATTGTGAAAATAATATTAGATTTCAGTATTTTTGTAAAAGCATGATAGACATAGTAAAAAGAAGTTTAATTATAGTATGTATGTCTACTATAATTATGGTGACTAACACTGGTACTTGGATATAAAGTAACTTACAGTCGATGTCAAAATGTTACCAACGTTGCACAAAAAACTGTAAATTTACTACACTGTTGGTAGTAAGTTTAGTAAATCGTGTATACTAATATAGCGTTAAGACAAAAATATCTTTAGTGACCTACTGAGATGATAAAAGAAATACTGAGCTGCTGTAAATAAAATGGTACTGAAGAATAACATACTAACGACAAATTATTAATGGAACGAATGGGTGCTTAAGAAGTAAATACGCTGCATATACGGAAATAGCAAATTAATATTCACCAATGTGTTCGTTTTGGATCATTTAATAATAAATTTAAAAAATTAAATAAAAAAGATTTTAAAATATATAATTGGTATCCTAAATTAAATTAGGGAAAAACTAATTATTAAACACAGATTTATTTTTATGTAAAACGAAAGTTTAGTAAATAAAATGGAAATACATTGTAAAAGCTTGAATAACTTACAGGCCGACACGAGGATAGCGATCTTCATCATTAATTTGAGTGTGGCCCAAAATAAGAACTTTATTGCCTCAATAGTTCAGATATTGTTTAATATATATTAAAATTTTATCTTAAAATAATCTCTTTACGAAATTTCAGTACATATCTTAAGTGAGACCAAAAGACTTCCGCAGAACGTTTAGAGGTTAAGTGCTTGTTAGAACTTAAAATATAATTAAAATTAGGTTTTATCTGGTTTTACTTTGTAACGTTCGTCATTTTCTAATTATAATTCAAACATCAATAGTCTTTTATGGGCCTAATAGTTAGACAAACCTTATTACCATACCATGGTCTGAGACGGTCTTCAACGATAAAGTCACTTCCGATCAAGACTTGAAGCTAGCAACACCTGTAGCCAAGTGACGCTGTCCAACTTGCTCGACACAAAAAGTTTTAAGAATTCACAAGGAATCTACGTTCCTGTAGTTGGCTGTATACCATATATTAAAAATTTATTAAAAATCCTTTGTAAAAGGTATATATTAATATATACCTTTTGCAAAGGATTTTTAATAAATGTTTAAGAATTCATTTTGTGTTTTTTGAATAGGAATGGTTTCAGCTGCCCAGCAAAGTTTTATTTAGTTATTTAAAAGGAAAAGGAGTACATTTTTTTATTTATTAGTTTTTTAGTAATTGGTATCCGCCACAAAGCACCGTATGCGATATTAGGTTGAATATTCATCGGAAGTAAAATCGGGATAAGAAATAATTTTTTAGTTGGAGTTTTGGTTAGGCTGTAACAAGCATTTGGTTTATTTTTCCCTTTCAATTAAGTCACCAATCGTGAGTCTTGGTTTAGATGAGAATTCCCTTCAGTGCCGTCCCTACCAGAGATAAGGAATCGTTTGTAGGATCTCATCACGTTTGTCTTTAAATAATTTTTTTTGTCATTTTTACTTACTTTAATTGCATAATATTATTAATAATAATATACAGTGGCGGACTAAGGCTAAAGCGGGCCCTAGGGAACACTGTAATTCCGGGTCTATTTTTCAGTCATGATACATACTTTGCATATGCTAGTTTGGTTTCAGAGCATATAGTATATTTATAGAATTATTTAATTATCGGATTTAAGAAAAAAAACGAAAAAAAATAATATGCATACATCAAATAATAGTATATTACTTTATGAGGCGGAGAAGCGCGTAATAGAGGGCAAGTCAAGAAAAGTCGCTTCTTTGCCGAATAAAGTATACTATTGTTTCTTCAAACGTAGCAATTTTCAACCATAAATAGTACAATTCATACGCTATTTTTACTCGAAATAACCTGTGACAACTATCAAAGTCGTCTTATAGATGTTAGAAATTAAAATAATTAAGTCGTCGGTAGGATTTGCGTCTCCCTGGTTACAGTTGTTTGACAGTTGTTTGCAATTATTAAAGACAGTTTATTGTTGTTGCAACCGCAAGCGCAAATTTAGTGCGAAAATGGAAAACCTAAACGAAATTGTGTCCGCGGCTAATGATGCAGTAGCACGTTTGGGGCCCTCCAAGTCCGGAATAAAGTATCGGTTAGCGTACAAGCACTTCCAAGAGTGGTGCGATACAAGAGGAGTACGGCAAGTTACCGAAGACGTTTTACTGGCATATTTTAATATAATGGAAAATGAAAATAAATGGAAAACTTCTACAATGTGGTCACGACACTTTATGATAAAATCCGAGTTAGTTATTAGAAAAGATGTGGATATAAGCAAATTTTTAAAGTTACGTGCTTTTCTGAAAAAAACAAGCGAAGAATATACTGCAAAGAAGTCTAAAGTTTTTACTAAAGACGAGTTTGATAAATTTTTGTTTGAAGCGCCAGATAAGTTGTATTTAGGATTAAAGGTAAAAAAATTATATTGCAAAGCATGTAGTATACCCTACTAAATTATAATAATATTTCAGATTGTTTTGTTAATTAGGGTTACCGGCGCCTGTCGATGCGACGAAATAGTAAAAATGAAGACTGTGGACATTGAGGATAAAGAAAATGTAATAGTTATTAAAATCCCAGACACTAAAACACGACAAATTAGATCTTTTACGATAATTAGTCAAAACTACATTAAACTGTATAAAAAATATCACTGCGGCCTGAAAATTTCACAGGAAACCGATTTTTTATCAAGTAGCAAATGGAAAGTGTTACCGAAGCGTCATGGGAATACATTTGATCAGCGCAGTAGCCCAAAAAGTAGCTAGTTATTTAAATTTAAACGATGCAAGAGCATACACGGGTCACTCTGTACGACGAACTTCAGCAACACTTTTAATTGATGGAGGCGGAAATCTAGAATACCTCAAACGACATGGGGGCTAAAAATCAAGCACGGTTGCCGAAGGATATATAGAGGATTCAATAAGAAATAAGAACGATAATGCTCAAAAAATTTTAAACTCTCATGATTCGCCATCGGAAATGATTGCTGAAAGTTGTTCTCGACCATCAGTAACATCAACAATTACCAATGCGTATCAAGAGTCGGGAACATTTTTGCATGGTTTCAATTTTGAAAATGCCTCATTAACTAATTGTATTTTTAATATTACTATAAATAAAAATGTTAATAATGTTTAATTGTTGTTAATGACATTTGTATATGTGATTTGTATATGTGCTTTGTGACATGTTTCATATTGTTGCCATGAGAACATTTTTCCCTCCGCCGTAAAGAAATGGAAAAAGAACTGCTGCCGGCGGAGACATCAAACTTTGATAGGATCAAGTTAGATAAGTAATGTCATCATTATTTGACGTTTGAAGAAAAACATAATTTACTAAAACAAACGCTAATTGTTAAGTATTTGAATATTGTTATATTTACAACCGGCAACGCTGGCAACATTGGTTCTGCTTCTGCCCACAGCAGCCGCTATTTATGACAGCCGACGACTCGCAGAAAGAAAAAGAAGAAGAAAAAAGACTCGTATCTAACCTAATTCACATCACCACGCCACGCATACTATATATTTTTTTGAATCTTTTGTTCAGTTTTTCGTTGCATTATAACAAATAAACTTAGTAAAGTCCAGTTATTCATTCCAAAATTAATAGGCCTTAGGTGGCAACAAACACTAATACTTAAACAAATATACGCAGATTGATTAGTTAAATTGCTTTTTTTCTCAATTTTAATTCTGCACACTTGTCAATTAGTTTGTTATAATTAATAGAGATATTTAATGACACTTTTTCGATATAAAATAATAATCAACTATTAAATTTTTTTAACCAATACATATTAATCTTAATTTTTTTATTCTGGCCATTACTGAGAATGAACTTCAACTGCTTGCATTGTTCATTGGAAGGATTAAATAAATTCTAAGAATTGTGTTTCAATTAGGAATATCGGAATAATATTATTATTTTCCTGAATAAATGATCACATGGATACAGGCCAAATAATATTTTCTTTACTTATAAAAGTCTTGTAAAATTTTTATTATAATACTGCATTTTTCAGTTCTGCTAGCTTTAAATCTTGTTCATAACATTTTAATTACTCTATTAAAGAGAAATCTTGAGGAATTCTTTTGAATTTATTAGTAATAGTTATATATCCCTCAGACATGTATTTATTATTAAAGAATCGCATACAACAAAAAAAAAATTAATTTTAAAATGTTCTTTGCCAGTGCATATTATTTCATGTTCTAGAATTTGATCTTGAAATAGTTTTCGTATTTTGGGCAGTATTTTTATTATTATTTTATGCAATATCTTTTATATATATATATATATATATATATATATATATATAATGAACCAGAAGTATTTGCTGACCACGTAAGGAAGTAAACTTTAAATATTGGGTATGCAGCAATAAAAATGAAAGGTGTACTCTTTTAAATTTTTATTCCAAGCTTTCGGACATTGGTTATGTCCTTCATCAGGGAGCTACAAATGTGATGAATAATTTTTACAAATTTGTATAATTAATTAAAAATTCGATACTTTCAAACTTAATGAGGTTGTATCATAAATGATTTTATAAAAATTGTTGATAAAATTTATCACAGTCTGTTGAGCTAAAACCTATTCCTATATTTAAAATTTTAAAAAATTACTTAACATTCACACAAACTTAATTATTTATACACAAATCTATGACATTGATATTGACATTGGCAAGTGAAAATCTCACATCCCTAATATCAAGCAACTGCTAGTACAACAAATTATAGGCTTATTATTAGGTATATCTTGGAAATATAAATTATTTTATATTTGTTAATTTCATTAGGAAGTGAAACTTCAACCTGTCAATGTTTTAAAACAAAGCCTATTAAATTAACATAAATAAATAAGGTCGTAATTTTAAAAACGTTACAATTTATTGTGATTTTGTTTTGTATGACCCCAGTATCTGTGTGTAAACAAAAATTATTAAATTTAAACAAACTAACTTTGTAAAAAAATAAATTCCTCAAAAATGAACTTTTTAATTACTTAAATGTCAATTGATAAATTATTGTTTGTCTTATTGTTGCATTTGCAATAATTTTTTAAAATTTTAAATATAGGAATAGGTTTTAGCTCAACAGACTGTGATAAATTTTATCAACAATTTTTATAAAATCATTTATGATACAACCTCATTAAGTTTGTAAGTATCGAATTTTTAGTTAATTATACAAATTTGTAAAAATTATTCATCACATTTGTAGCTCCCTGATGAAGGACATAAAAAATGTCCGAAAGCTTGGAATAAAAATTTAAAAGAGTACACCTTTCATTTTTATTGCTGCATACCCAATATTTAAAGTTTACTTATATATATATATATATATATATATATATATATATATATATATATAATATATATATATATATATATAATATATTTTTAAGTAACTTGCAGCAGGATGTAATTATGGGGCAAGTTTTCTTTCCTTTAATTAGTATTATATAACATGTACCAAAGCCAAAGCTTGTCTCAAAGTAAAAAAAAATTTTGGTATTGCCTCCGACTAATATCATAGAACAGTCTGTTGGATAGGGAGAGAAGCGAAAGATAAAAAGAGCTTACAATATAGAGGACATAAATGGATGGGTGATAAAACGGAAACAGGGGTGGAACGGACACATTAATGGAATGACAGAGGATAGGATAGTACAAATAGAACGAGATAAGTCACCAAATTGACGAAGAACTATTGGAAGACCCAGAAAAAGATAGTACGATAATTTAAACAATTTATTAGGCAAATATTGAAAAAGAAACAGGCTCTAAAGTTTCCGTACAAGAAGAAAGAACAAGAACGGGAAAAACATGTTGTGTAAATATTGATTATGGATAATATATTATCCATAATATATATGATGGATAATTTGACCCCTCCTTCTATTCAAAAATTATTAGTGGGTTGAAACGCTCAACAGGGGGATAAAGTGGCAAGAATTGTTTTTGCTTAAAATTTATTAGCTCCAATGCAATGAGTTTTTATCTTTCCCACTTATTTATATAGGAAGTAATTGGCTGGGTAATAAAAACCAAATTTTTGCGATCAAAGAAAAAAATTTGTATATCTGCATTGTAGACTTCCAGAATTGTTAAATTCTTATGAACGTACAGATAAAGTATTCTACAATATAGAACCTAATGGGATTTAGATTAAAATTAAAATGTACTTTAAAACTAATTTTGATATCAAATTTATATAAAAGCTAAAATAGCAGCTTACACAAAATAGTTTTGTGGCACTGAAGAACTTACGTTTATGACTTTACGTTTGCTATATTTCTACATAATTTCTTAGCTTCTGGAGCTGTACGTAACAATTACCAATTTAAAACTTCACTGCTTTTTAGTTTTATTTTTAAGTAATAGATCGACAATAATATTTAACACTTTTATTCTAGCTCCTTTTGTTGAGTTGTAGCTTAGAACAATTCTCAAAATTTTCGAAATACTGTTGATAAAACCCGATAACATAGGATGATCAACGCATAGATGAAACCTTAAAAAACTGATAAACTAAATTGTTCTTTGGGTATAAGAAAAAGACTTTTATTAAATTAACATGTCAACATGTGATTTAATTAAGTATATATATCTAAGTAAAACATATCTATTTTAAAACAAATAGTTATATTATATTTAAAGACTGCAACCAGATTTAGCAACGATTTCAGCAGGGCATTTGACTTGTTGGAAATTCATTTTTGGATTGTCAGCATTTTGGTAGAAATCAAATCTGAAGTAACATCCAGCTTGTAAATTTGCAGGAAGAGTATTACATTCGCCTCTGTTGTGAACTCCACCATATTGGTCACCCCAACCGCTCCATGGGGCATTCCATTGGTCGTGACAACCTTGTGTGAAAATTCCAACACCACCTCCGGGAAGAGCAATGTCAAAATGATTTCTGCCCAAATCAGCACCAGTATTTGTAACCTGTAAATAGAGGTGTAATAAATATTTTGTCCAATAAAATCCAAAAAAATCTTTGATTTTAAAAAAATCTTACTTGTACGATCATTTTCTTGTTTGCAATTTTATCGGTGAAGCTAAGTAAGAAGCAAGCGCAACATAAGTTAACATCAACTCCTGAAGTAAAAGATGCGGCACCAAAACCATATGCCAAAGTACTGTTTACTGCCCAGGGTTGTTGACTGTTGCACATGTAAGCTTTACCTCCATCACAACCTAAAATAAAAGATTAGGTTACTTTATTATAATATGATACGTACTCTTTCTAAATTGGCGCGGTAAAATTTACTTTACCTGATTTTACATCAGCAGCAAGTTTATTTATTCCAGATTTATCACAGGATGCAACCGGTACCATGTTAGGAGTCTTAATATTGGCTTTCCATGAGCAGGAAGGTTTGCAACAATCCCAATAACGAGTAGTTGTTCCCTGTCCACTAATTCCTTTCTCAATTATTTCAATTTCTGGACTTTGTTCTAGAGGGCTAGCTACTGCAAGGGCCACAACTGAAAATATATAAGGAATTAGTTAGCAAGTGAAATATTTCAAACTACCAACGACAATCAGCTTCTCAGCTATAAACAGAAACGTCGAGTATAAAAAGTCTAATTTTAGAATCATGCCTATTGTTCTATTTATAGTCATTGACTATATTTTTAAAATATAATAAAGTATTATTAATTTTTTTTATTTGCATAAAGTACCTCGGCAACTGCAGCTATTGGTACAGGAACACTAACATTAAATAATAATTATATCTCTTAAAATAATGTCTATTAGGTTAAAGCTTAGGCCGATTGTGGCATAGACATATAATACAAGATAGATTGACTGCTGTAATACAGTCGCGTTCCCCAAGTGCGACAGAGAAAACTGGTGCAAACCAGTCCCTGCATCTCTGTCTAATGGGCTGGATTTATCGACCACATGATCTTCTCATTGGTAACTTAGGTTACGTGGTCGACAAACCTGGTAAATTAGAAAGAGATACAGGGACTGCTTTGCGTAAGATTTTTTGTTATATTGAAGAAACATGTTGGTATTGCAACAATCTTCTTCTTCTTTGAGTACTGTGCTCAAGTTTTAGGCGTGGGTAGCTTCCTAGACGATTTGACCATATCGATCACGATCTTGCAAGGCATGTAATAACTCATCTGTTGATAAGCAAGTCCATTGACGAAGGTTTCGGAGACATAAGTTTTTCTGCCTACCAATTCCTCTTTTTTTGTCGATCTTTCCGTAAAATATCAACTGCATTATCCTGTATCTGCTTCCTCTCATTATATGCCCCAGATATTCAAGTTTTCTCTTTTTTATCATCTTTATTAAGTCACTTTTACCTTGACCTACTCTGTCCAAGACTTCTCTGTTTGAAATGTGTTAACCCCGTGATATTCTCAGCATTCTACGATATAACCACATCTGGAAAGCATTTTTGTTCATCATGTTAACCTTCATAATCGAGATTTCACATACGTATAGTAATACAAAATACACATAACATTTATGAAACTTAATTCTCAGCTGTAAGTTTAGCTAAGCATTGCACATAATAGATCTAAGTTTTATAAATGCTCCTTTTGCATTTTCTATACGAGTTTTATTATCTCTCTTCATCCGGATTTAGTGTCGTGTGTATTCAACATATTTAAAAGGTATTTAAACATTTAATAGGTATTTAAAATGGTTAACTTTTGTTATCGGTTCATTATTGACAATTAGTTGTTCAGCGCTGAGGTCTTGTTTACTAACCACAAGTAACTTTGTCTTTGTTGTATTTATGCTTAGTCCGTTATTAAAACATTCTCTAGTGACTCGATCTATAAGGAATTAAAGATCTTCGATACTTTCAGCCATGATCGATTCGAACTCCACATTGTACTTTCAAGGCTTCAATAAAAGTGACTTCTGAATAAACGTTAAACAAAGTTGTGGACAACACACAACCCTGTCTAACACCTCTTTGTATACAAATTTTGTCTGTTTCTTTGCCGTCTACCAGAATAGAAGCTTGTTGATTTCAACATAGATGTTGTAAAAGTCTTAAATCTTTATAATCTATTCCAGTTATTTCTAGATCTCCAAACAGCCTACCATGTTGAACCCCATCAAACGCCTTCTTAAAATCTATAAAACAGATGTAAATTGGTTTTTGTACTTCCCATGATCGTTGAAGTAGTGTTAGCATTGAGAACAAAGCTTCCCTTGTTCCCAATCCTTCTCTGAAACCGAATTGTTTATTTATAATTAATTTAAAGTCTTTACATGATGATGTATTAGGTTTTTTTCGAAGTGAGATAAATGTAGACTCCAACCATATTTGTGGCAGTGTTCCAGTTTCGCATATGTGGTTATAAATATTTGTAAGTTCTGGGACATTGTCGTCGTGTAGAATTGCAACAGTCAGTCTATCTTATATTATTTATGTCTATGGCTTGTGGTAAAACTAAGCGGTTTTTAGAAACTATATAATTTTTGTAATCTCTCTAGGGTTGTTGAGCATATATTCACTGTTCGGCTATGAGAACATGGACAAGGAGGTGAGAGATCATGTGCAAAAGCAAATAGACTGACAGGATGCCTTAATAAAATTATATATCGAAATCAACATAATAACACTAAGATAAAGTGAAGAATTTACAAAGCCACTGTAATACCAATAATAAAATATGCATAAGAAACAATTTAATATAACCGCCAGAAAATTTAATATGTTAATTTCCCCAAAAAAATGCATAGTTTTAACATAAAATTTACTAAGATATTAATTGAAGCTGGTCAGATAATAAAACAAGTGATGGAGTTTAAATATCTAGACATCACATTCTCTAGCTACGGAAAGCTCGAAACTGAAGTGGTAGATCAAGCAAATAGAGCAAACAGAGTCGCAGGTTTTCTGAATGAAATAGTACGGAGAAATAAAAATATCGGGAAAGAAATAACTAGTAGAATTTACACAACAGGTGTTAGACCAATAATAACATACGCGGCAGAAACACGACCAGACATGGAGAGGAAAAAATAAATGTTAGAAACAGCAGAGATAAAACCCCATAAAAATTGATGGTAGGAGACTATGGGACAGAGCTAGAAGTATATATATATATATATATATATTATATATATATATATATATATATATATATATATATACGACGTAGGAGTAAGATGGAGAACATCAAGGACTGGGTAAGGAATAGAACCGTATACTGGAACGATTATATAAGCCGAATAAGAAAAAGGAGTAGTAAAGACAGCAAGAAACAATTCCCCAATAGGAAGACGACAAAAACGATAGAACGACAACTTACGGGAGGCACATAGAAAAATAGACAGAGTTATGTCTACATAAAAAGAATAAGAAGAAGAAGCATGAAAAACAAGATCTGATACATCTACCTCATACAGACTACTGAAAACAGTAGAAATGGGAGTACTGAGAATAACTACTGGAAATACTCTCAAAGATCAAAATCAAAATAAGTAAAGAATTTGTCACGAAACAGAAAAACTAAGATAAATTACCAACAGCTAGAAGAAGTATCTGACGACCGCGCAAAATATGGAGTGACAACCTTTCATAGAGGTATCAATCCGCCAATGAACAAGCAAAATTGCTCACAAAGAGAAAGATGAGGAAGAAGAAAGGACCTGCATAGTGTTTTGGCTCCACGAATAAATTCTCCTAATAAAATTTGGCTCCTGATTTTGAGGAAGAAATTGAAAGAATATACCGTTGGCAAGAACTTTAAATTTTAAGGACAAGGTATTTTCTGTTAGAAAGAATCGTACCATCTAAATTATAGTAGGAGAATTATTAATTAGTGCATTTTAGGAGTTTGAATCAGAAGCGCTTTTAATGTCAAATTTTGTTTGCTTGAAAAATGTGGGTTTAAAGGTATTTTTTAAACATTTAAAGAGTTTCTATATGGTTTTATAGACCTTAAGATATTATTTTTTTAAATATTTACACTGTTTTTGAGAAAAATGGTAATATTTAAGGAGATAAGGATTAGGTTTTCAATGCAATAAAAATATAAATGATATGTCAATAATTTTTTAGTGTAGTGGTAAACCAAACTACACTAAATAATTTTGCACCATGTAGGTTTTACATATCTTACATATATTGCTCATCTTATCTTGCATGTTGTATCTTACATTTTACATATTTTACATCTATTGCACAAAACAGGAAATCCCCCATGAATAAGAAAACTACAGACCTGTAAGTCTTCTTAGTCACCCATACAAACTCTTTACAAAAATAGTAAATCGTCTTGAGAAAAAACTTGATTTCTACCAGCCAATAGAGCAACGGGATTTCGTACCGGATTTGGAACAAATAATCACCTACAGGGCATTAAAACGGTAATAGAAAAGACTATCTAATACAATCGACCACTCGTTCTGGCTTTTGTCGATTTTCATGAAGCCTTTGACACAGTAGAATTTGACAAAATCCTAGAAGCACCACAAGCATGCCGCATTGACTACCGATATATGTACAAGGTTAATTTACAATACATACAAGAACGCAACTATGTCGTTGAAACTACATGAAAATACAGATCGCATCCCAATCGGCAGAGGAATCCGACAGGGTAACAGTTTATCTCCTAAACTGTTTACCGCAGTACTAGAATATGCTTGTAAAAAAACTTAACTAAGAAGAGAAGGGCCTGAATATTAATAATAGAAGATTAACAATTATGAAATTCGCAGACGACATAGTTTTGTTCTCGGCTAACCTCAAGGAGATATGTACAATGCTACATGAACTTTAGTTACTGTGTGCCAGTGTGGGTCTTAAAATAAATATCTCCAAAACAAACTTCATGACAAAACTAGTACCTAGCGGAAATATCAATATTGAAACAACGAAGTAGAGCTGATTGAAAATTACATATATCTTAGACACGAAATAAGAATCACAAGAGACAAATAAACATGAGAACTACGAACAATACACGTAGCATCTGCAGCCTATGGAAAACTCAAAGACATCTTTAAAAGCGATATACCAATTTCTTTTAAACGTAAAACATTTGACTAATGTGTGTTGCCTGTGATGACCTATGGTGCCGAAAATTTTAACGGTCACAGCTACAAGTTCTAAAACGCTGCAAATGGCTAAGAGGAAAATGGAAAGATCAGTGCTGAGTATATCGCTTCGTGACCGAGTTAGAAATGAATACTTAAGACGAAGAACAGGAGTTACCGATGTCATTTCCCGAATTGCCATACTGAAATGGAATTGGGCCAAACACGTCCCCCGAATCAGTGATGAAAGGTTGACGAAGAAATTGCTTGAGTGGAGGCCGAGGTTAGACAAAAGAAGTAGAGGAACACCCCCTATACGTTGGACTGATGATCTCAAGAACATGTCAAGAAATTGGATGAAAAGTGGCTGCGTATGAGGTTTTACATACCTACCATGTTTTATTTTGATATTTAGAGAATAACTATAAATTTCGTATTTTTGCAGATTTTTTATTAATAAATTTTTTGTACCTACTGAAATATGAGAAATAAAAATTATAAAAATTTAATCTAATTTGATAAATATATAGCAAAATATTAAAGATTAAAAAAAACGAATGCTAGTAAAAATTAGTGGAATTCGTTCACAATATCCTCATCATGTAAAATAATATTTACATATAACTAACTAAAAGAATAACATAGAATAACCAATCTTAAAATCGATCTTAGTAATTTTGACCAAATAAATGAATTTCATGATCAATTTTATTTACTAAATTTGTTTAGTTAAGTTAAATTGTAGTTTCAAAAAAGATCATTTAACTACTAAGTTAAGGTTTTAATAACATTAACGAACAAAGTACGCTTTGAAATAAAAATACAAAAAAATGTATTTGTCAAAAATTTTTAATAACATAAAATTAGTATAATTGTGTAATAAAAACTGGTAATATTGTTGTAGTTACAAAATATTTATAAACAACTTTTATTTTTCAAATATGAATTTTTTAAACCAACTGTTTACTAGATTTAGACACTGTTTACTAGCTTTAAACATAAGACATTCTACAAAAAAGCCTTTGTAAAACTTTTAAATTACTTCGCTCCTTGCAATGTAAGGGTTCCTTGCAATTAATACCAAAAACGGTTTGAAGGGTGGAAATAAACAGACAAGTTGTGGTACATTTAATAGAGAGTCTTCATATAAATCCATACCAATTGAGCAATAATATAAATTAAATATATAATAATATAAATACCTAATTGCAGCAAAGCTAACAACACTTAGAAAAATTGATGGAAGGCACTTTGGAACAGAGCTAGAAGTACAGATATACGATGTAGATGCAAGGTGAAGAACATCGAGAACTGGATAAGAAATAGAAGAGTGGAATGGAATTATCATATAAGCTAAATGATAACAAATAAAGTGGTAAAGACGACAAGAGACAGTTCCCTAATAGGAAGACTATCAGTAGGAAGACCAGGAAAACGATGAAGCGACAACTTTCTGGAGGCATATTGAACAACAGACAGAGTCATGTCTATATAAAAACAATAAAAAGAAGAAAGATATATGAAAAAGAGTCGTTGTCAATTAGTATATCAAGAAAACTGATAAAAAACGAAAGAGCGCAATATTTCTTATTTAAAAACTTAATTAAGATTCGTCATTGTATTGATACGAATAAGAATGGGAGAAATAATTACCAAATAAAAAATCAGTATGTATATAAATATCAAATTATTAGTTATGAAGGTTTTTGTTTTGAGTGTTTGTCAAAATAATTTCATTTTATTTTTCAAAAAATATGAAAAATAATCATATTTTTTCTAAAAAGAAATTAAATTTTTACCACATATTTTAATAAAAGAAAAACATTTGTTGGTAAAATTAAAAATACATTTTAAAATCTTCAATAACTTACGGGATGAAAAAAGAAGTACAGCGATCTTCATGTTGCCTATCTTAAAATACAACTTCGCTATCCCAGTGTGCTAGGCATAATATATAGTAAAATATTATCTCAAAATGGTCCTTTTACCAAATTTTATTACATATCTTAAGTGAAATCACTCGAATCCAATGATAAAATCTTACTATTGTACTATTGTAATTATATTAAACAATAGGGGTCATTGTCAAGGTTAACACGGGCTTATGTATAATATTCTTATGTACATATACTTAACGTGTAGATGATATCTTATGTCTGAGATTTGGCTCAATTCTTAATATTATGTGTTTCTTTGTTTTGAAGCTTTTTTTCATTATGTTTCTGTGGTTTTCCGAGTTTGAATCAGCGTTAAGTTGTTTTAGTTTTTAGAAAAAATATTGTTTTGACGAGTTTTCGTCAAGGCCACATCTTATTCCAGAGACTAGACGCGACACCATCAGACGCGAAATCGAACGGGTGATCCATAACCAAGACCAAGTTGCAGACCAAGTCCCTAATGAAATCCCTAATGAGCAGATTCCTGAGATTCTCATACAAGAAACTCAACCTAATATTACACAGCAGGACAATAACGAGTTGCACGATAGTCTGGCAAACGAAATGGCGCGCGCCGTACAAGAGTTTAGTGGAACAAACCCACTTAGCAGACCACCGCTACCAAAAATAAACTCTTCCAAGAAAATAGGAGCGCTGTTACAAATTGTGAATACTGAAGCCCAATTATATCCCAATTATATCACAGAAGCCCACACATTGGAATATTTGCATATCGTCGATGACCTGGCAATTTCTCCTATCTGCATTTTTTATGAAAATGAGTTATCGATGAATTCGGAATCTGCTTACACCAAAGATTCGTCCGTACAAGTCCTAGGAACGAGAAAAATGTCTAAATATATAAAAACGCTACTCGTAATTTCTCCTATATCAATTCACGCGGTAAACTATATGCAAAATGTCCTATCTTGTCAGTTTGTATGGTGTTGTCATAGGGTATTGCATGCTAGTAGACGATGAGTTGTTTTTCAACGAAATACGATATTTCTGGTAAGTTTCACAGGATATTATTTACATATTAATGGTAATATTATGTGATTATAAAATTTAAAATACTAAGATTCTAAACTAAAACGATAAACATAGACGAAAATCTAGCTTTTATAATTGTTTTCAGATAGGAGAATTTGCAAGTAGGCAACAAACGGCGATTAACTAATAGGAGAATTTTTTTTGTCTCAATAATTGTATAGTAATCATGTCGAAGAGAACTTTGCGTATACTTGCAAAGGCTAACGAAAACTTGATTGTATATAGAAGCGACCAAATAGAAACTCTACTAGTAAACCAACTGACAAACTCTGATGAAATCGACGCATGGTAAAACCTTAATATAGAAAATACGCCTCAGTTATGCTATTAGACGAACCTCTGTCTAAAGACAGTCATACTATTACTACGCTTACAGCAATGCAAAATTGTATGGAGCTGGAAAACTATGACTTAATAATATAATGATTATAATAATAATTGTGTTATACCAAGTGTATCTAAAGAAATGCATATTTTTAATAACAGCAGTTGTGATACCAATAATTCTATAAACCTCGTGTTAGATAATTTAACAAGGAAACAAATACTATCGCCAATTGAACAAAATAAAAGGGTCGTATCTCTTGTGCCATGAGAATGTTTTATTGACGAAGACGAGACTAATGAATATACAAATATGAGTAATGTTCAAGAAAATCTGATGAAAACAACCAGTGATAATGAAGTTACCATGAAGAAAAAAAGAAAGCTTGGTCAGAATAAAAATTAATGGAGAAGATACAGAAACAAAAAACTTCGAATGGAAGGTAAAGTATACATGGGTTTAGTAAAAAATTCGGAAAGATTAAGCAAGATATACAAAGAAAAGCGAAACCTTTAAAAGAGGCATGTACGTCAGTAAAATGTTGAAATTCCAAATTAAGATATTGCAAGGAATTTACAGAACAGTGCAGAAGTCATATTTTTAAGAACTTTTGAGGTATGACTTGGGATCAACGTTAGGTCTTTGTAGCATCTCATGTATTTAAAACTGAAACATTTAAATTAAACAAGGAAAATTCAAGAAGGCAAGGTACGTACACTTGCTACTTACATGACGGGAATGAAAACTTATAAGTATGTCGTAGCATGCTCACAATTACATTAGATATAGGTTATAGAACCATTCATTCTTGGGTGTATAATAGTTTTTGATGTATACTGACGACGCATCACGTGTTTCTACCAAGAAAATAGTAAAGACTAGGTACACAGAAAGTCATAAATACTTGGAACAATTTTTTGAGAGTTTACCTAAGCTTCCTTCACACTATTGTCGCAGCGAAACACAAAAATTGTATTTAGAATATTCTTTTAACAGTATGTCAGATTTGTATGGTGTTTATGTAAACAGTTTTTGCCAAGAATAGAAAATAACTCCTTTAGGTCGCAATGTATTCTGAAAACGATTTAAGGAGAATAATTTCACTTTATATATACAGAAAAAGACCAATGCAATATTTGTTTTGCATTTGAATATAAGAATACGACTGATTAAGTATATAGAGCTCATATAAAGAGAAAGGAAGATGTCAGAGAAGCTAAAACTTTGGATAAAGCCATAAGTGAAAAAGCTGAAATAATAGCACTAACAATGGACCTCCAAGCCGTAAAATTGTGCTCATATATACCACCGAACAAAATGTAATTTAAAACCAAATTGTCCTGCCATAACTTCACAGTTATGGCAGGACATCCACATCTGTTTCCTGTATCCTACATTATTTAGAAGAGAACTGTGTTACCGATTCCAAAACACCAGTAGTTATTTATTCTGATGGATGCGGTTATTAAAATCGTAATAATATTCTGTCCAACGCTTTACTAAACTTTGCTATCAAACATAATGTGTTAGTGTTTCAAAAATATCTTGAACCAGGTCACAACCCAAATGGAATGTGACTTGGTACATAGTATAATAGAAAGGAATCATAAAAATAAGAAAATCCATTTACCCCGTGACTATGCTTCCATAAAAGCTCAAGTAAGAAAGAGAACTAAGCCATATAGAGTTAAAATATTAGACCATACGTTTTTAAAGACTATTCATCCTCCAAACACATGCAATATTTCTCAATCCGACCAGGAAGAAATGCGTATAACCCAACCATTACTGATACAAAATGTATCAAATACGATCCAGTTGCGACCGTAGAAATAAAAACTGACCATAAAGGAGAATACTTACAAGTCCCTATCAGACCAAAGACTGAGACCTAAAAACGGAGAAATGGCAACATTTACAAGATCTAAAATTAAACATACCGAAAGATTCGCATTTCTTTTATGATGGTCTTTTACACGGATAGATCCTTTTATTTTGTTCATTTAGACATATACCTACTTATGAAATAATTTTTGTTCGTTGTTTTAATATTGTGTTTTATGATAATAAGTATTTTATATTGCCATGAATAAAACTGTTTAATTTAATTATTGTTTAATTTCAAACAATTATTCATATTATTTGGATAAAGGGGCATTTATGCTTAATTTTAATAAACAACAACTCCTAAGTTCACATTAAATTAAAATCAGTATCTCCTATGAGTAACATTACTTAAAGCAATACCTCCTATGTAGCTTAGCAGAACTAAATTCAATTAAATATTAACTTTTTCCATAAGAAGTAACAATGTCGCTTTCACACAGATCATACAACACAAGCAAACAATTAAAATATGTTAAAATTTTTTAATTATAAAGTTTTTTGTCTCTCCTGAAAAGTATAGGTAAAGTCACATAGGAGATATTGCCAGGTCTGTGGAAATACCATCATTTCTTACTCAGGGAACCACTTATCTAATACCGAAGGATGAAAATAACACCCAAGATCCAGCCAATTACCGCCCAATTACTTGTCTTCCAACTTTGTACAAATTGGTCACATCCTGTGTGGCCCGGCGTATCTACCAACACTGTGCTCTGAACAATATTATAGAGCCCCAACAGAAAGGATGCGCTAAGGGCTCCATGGGCTGCAAAGAACAACTTATTATCGACTCAGTCATTTCTAACCAGGCATACACCAAAAAAAGAAACCTTTTCACTGCCTCCGTTGACTACAAGAAGGCTTTTGACTTATTGCCGCATTAATAGTTTATAGATATATTGAAAATATATAAAGTCGATGATAATCTCGTGACCTTTTTGAAGCATATAATGACAAAGTGGAAGACTAAAATTCACCTTCAAATACCTGGTGAATCCAATATCGAAACTGAAGATATCGCTATTAACCGGGGCTTTTCCAGGGGGACTCGTTGAGTCCACTTTGGTTCTGCCTAACGATGAACCCACTATCTCAGCTGCTGAACTCCACTGACTCAGGATTTAGCATCAAAATAACAACACTGTTGTGGCGAAACTTAATCATCTGTTGTATATGGATGATTTAAAGTTAACGTCTTCCACTCGAAACCACCTAGATCAGATGCTAAAAACTGTTGAAAATTTCTCAAATGATATCAGTATGCATTTTGGACTAGACAAGCGCCGTAAACTAAATATAGTCAGAAGAAAGGTTCAGCCCGGAGGTTTCGATATGCAAGATGGCCAAAACATAAGGGGCAATGGGTGAAAACGATATTTACAAATATCTCAGAGTAAAACAGACGCCGACAATTGACCATAAACAGATGAAAACTGAACTAACTTCGGAGTTCGTGCGAAGAGTAAGACAACTAAATCGGTCATATCTTAATAGTAAAAATTTGTTTAAGGCATTAAATACGTACGCCTGTTCCGCGCTGAGCTACTCATTTGGTATTATAAAGTGGTCAAAAACAAATATAGATGGTCTTCAGAGGAAAGTAAGAACACTTCTCACAAAGGCGCAAAAACATCATCCACGCAGTGCAGTAGAGAGAACAACATTGCCGCGGTATCAAGGAGGAAGAGGACTTATGGATATAGGTGAGCAATTAGATAAACAAATTGCTAATTTAAGAACTTATTTTCAGGTACAGGCTGAGACATCTACTTTACATCGAGCAATTTGCGCAGTAGATGACACAACGCCGCTTAAACTGAGAGAACAAGAAATGCGCATAAACCACCTGACTCAGCAAGAAAAAATGCGCACCTGGATGAGTAAACCTCTGCATGGATGTCATCTCAATGTGATCAGTCAAGAATATGTCGACAATACAGCGTCGAACTATTGGTTAACATCAAAAAAGATGTTTCCCGAGACTGAGGATTTCTTACTTGCCATTTATGTTCAGGTAATAAAAACTAAAAATTACCTAAAATATATTGGTAAAGATCCTCTAGTCCAAAATTACAAATGCCGATATGGATGCCTAGCCCAAGAAACCATCCAACATCTTACCGATAGTTGCCAGGCATTTGTCGGTACCGATTATAACGCCATGACTTAGTAGAAAATATTATCCGCCAAGAACTAGCTGACAAACTGGGACTACTCCAAACCCACCATCTTCCTTATTGTCAATATGTCCCTGACAGAATGTCTGGAAATGACAACTACAAGCTATACTGGGATTGCACTGTACTTACAGACCAACTAGTGGCCCATAATAGATCAGATCTCATACTAGTGGCAGGCAAACAACACTTATTGATGTGGCGATACCTAACACTAACAATTTGCGTGTTAAATACAACGAAAAGATCGCCAAGTATAGAGATCTAGAAATACAAATCATGAGACAATGGAGAATTGGAAAGTACCCCGACAGTACCTATTGTTCTATCTACTACTGGTGTTATCCGTAACATCCGTAACGGATAGACACTACAAGAAGAAGAAGATATTTATTAACATAATGTAAGTAGTATAATGAGTACATATGTAGTTAGTTATGACATACCCTGTATATACAATTATTTGTAAATAAACAATATAAACCACTTTCAATATTGAAATTTTAGGAAACAGTTTTGACTTACAAATACATATAAATACATAAAACACATAGTTATAATTATAACGCACCACAGTATTTTTTAAAATATAACCTAAATTTTGCACATTTTCCGTAGCTAATTAGCCGTTTACATTACTATTAAGACTACAAAATAATAGTCAGTAACAAAATAAAATACTACTTGCATATAAACACCAAAACAGTGAGACTGAGAGACCATCCGACACAATCACGAGCCAGACCTTACTATAGATAGACCACAGAAAAATATGAAACCTTTATAGTAGACGGGTACAACGGAAATCGAAGAAAATAGTATAATATAATAGTATAATATTGCTAATGGCTCATATTTGAGACGACAGTCCAGCAGAAAATTGTAAGTGGCTCTTATATGGGACACTTACGGGTAGCCAACGGGTTAAATATAATGTTATGGATCTGTCGTCGACAGTTAGTGATGTAGACATCTAAATAATTTAAAAAGTCTATAATAACTTTCTCCAAGTTTTCAGCAGTATAAAAAATATAGGAAGAAATCCCAAAATCTTTCTTTCTTTGAGAGAGAAAAAATTTGTTTTCCTTAATTTCGTTCACTATTGTGAGTTTTAAACCTTGCGATATAGGTAGTAGAAATAAATTCGTCACATATTTTAGATGAAAACTACCGCATATAGTACTGCAGTTTGCATATGTTTTTATGTATTCCCGCAAAAAGAGTCGAACTTGGATAAATATTCCAAAATAGCTATCTAATTGAACTGAAAAATATTCAATTTTTACCACGAAACGCAAAAGTGTATCAAGAAATAAATTTAATATAAGCTACCACACATTTAAGTACTTCCTTCCAATATTTTCATTTATCATTTGTCTTTCCAATTCAGTAATAAAAGAAAAAATGGTTTTTTTACCAGACTGCATACCCGATACTCCAATATAATGTAACTTGCAGCAGGATGTAATTATGGGGCAAGTTTTCTTTCCTTTAATTAGTATTATATAACATGTATCAAAGCCAAAGCTTGTCTCAAAGTAAATAAAATTTTTGTTATTTGACTCCGACTAATATCATAGAACAGTCTGTTGGATAGGGAGAGAAGCGAAAGCTAAGAAGAGCTTACAATATAGAAGACATAAATGGATGGGTGATAAAACGGAAACAGGAGTGGAACGGACACATTAATGGAATGACAGAGGATAGGATAGTACGAATAGCACTAGAAAAGTCACCAAATTGACGAAGAAGTATTGGAAGACCCAGAAAAAGATAGTACGATAATTTAAACAATTTATTAGGCAAATATTGAAGAAGAAACAGGCTTTAAAGTTTCCGTACAAGAAGAAAGAACAAAAAGGAGAAAAGTATGTTGTGTAAATATTGAAAACCCTTTCCAAGTTATGGATAATTTGACCCCTCCTCCTATTCAAAAATTATTAGTGGGTTGAAACGCTCAACAGGGGGATAAAGTGGCAAGAATTGTTTTTGCTTAAAATTTATTAGCTCCAATGCAATGAGTTTTTATCTTTCCCACTTATTTATATAGGAAGTAGTTGGCTGGGTAATAAAAACCAAATTTTTGCGAACAAAGAAACAAATTTGTATATCTGCATTGTATACTTCCAGAATTGTTAAATTCTTATAAACGTACAGATAAAGTATTCTACATTATAGATCCTAATGGGATTTAGATTAAAGTTAAAATGTACTTTTAAACTAATTTGGATATCAAATTTATATAAAGGCTAAAATAGCAGCTTACAGAAAATTGTTTTGTGGCACTGAAGAATACGTTTTTGAGTTTGGTATTACTGAATCAAAATGACTAAAAAATCAGAAGTGAGAATTCGCCAGAGATTCTACTGGTTGTCAATTATAATCTTTCATCAGGTTTTGGCTGTTACTTGTGGATTTATATTTTATATATTTTTTAAAAGCCATGACTTCACGTTTTCTATATTTCTACATAATTTCTTAGCTTCTGGAGCTGTAAGTAACAATTACTAATTTAAAACTTCACTACTTTTCATTTTTATTTTTAAGGAATAGATCGACAATAATATTTAACACTTTTATTCTAGCTCCTTTTGTTGAGTTATAGCTTAGAACAATCCTCAAAATATTCGAAATACTTTTGATAAAACCTGATAACATAGGATGATCAACGCATAGATGAAACCTTAAAAAACTGTTAAATTAAATTGTTCTTTGGGTATAAGAAAAAGACTTTTATTAAATTAACATGCAAACATATGATTAAATTAAGTATATATATCTAACTAAAACAACTATTTTAAAACAAATAGTTATATTATATTTAAAGACTGCAACCAGATTTAGCAACGATTTCAGCAGGGCATTTGACTTGTTGGAAATTCATTTTTGGATTGTCAGCATTTTGGTAGAAATCAAATCTGAAGTAACATCCAGCTTGTAAATTTGCAGGAAGAGTATTACATTCGCCTCTGTTGTGAACTCCACCATATTGGTCACCCCAACCGCTCCATGGGGCATTCCATTGGTCGTGACAACCTTGTGTGAAAATTCCAACACCACCTCCGGGAAGCGCAATGTCAAAATGATTTCTGCCCAAATCAGCACCAGTATTTGTAACCTGTAAATAGAGGTGTAATAAATATTTTGTCCAATAAAATCCAAAAAAATTTTTGGTTTTAAAAAAATCTTACTTGTACGATCATTTTCTTGTTTGCAATTTTATCGGTAAAGCTAAGTAAGAAACAAGCGCAACATAAGTTAACATCAACTCCTGAAGTAAAAGATGCGGCACCAAAACCATATGCCAAAGTGCTGTTTACTGCCCAGGGTTGTTGACTGTTGCACATGTAAGCTTTACCTCCATCACAACCTAAAATAAAAGATCAGGTTACTTTATTATAATATGATATGTACGCTTTCTAAATTGGCGCGGTAAAATTTACTTTACCTGATTTTACATCAGCAGCAAGTTTATTTATTCCAGTTTTATCACAGGAGGCAACCGGCACCATGTTAGGAGTCTTAATATTGGCTTTCCATGAGCAAGAAGGTTTGCAACAATCCCAATAACGGGTAGTTGTTCCCTGTCCACTAATTCCTTTCTCAATTATTTCAATTTCTGGACTTTGTTCTAGAGGGCTAGCTACTGCAAGGGCCACAACTGAAAATATATAAGGAATTAGTTAGCAAGTAAAATATTTCAAAGTACCAACCACAATCAGCTTCTCAGCTATAAACCGAAACGTCGAGTATAAAAAGTCCAATTTTAGAATCATACTTATGGTTCTATTTATAGTAGTTAACTTTATTTTTAAAAAATAATAAAGTATTACTATTTTTTTTAATTGCATAAAGTACCTCGACAACTGCAGCTATTGATACAGGAACACTAATATTAAATAATAATTATATCTCTTTCAGTAATGTCTATTAGGTTAAAGCTAGGGCAGATTGTGGCATAGACATATAATGCAAGATAGATTGACTGCTGCAATACAGTCGCGTTTCCCCAGTGCGACAGAGAAAACTGGTGTAAACCAGTCCCTGCATCTCTGTCTAATGGGCTGGATTTATTGACCACGTGATTTTCTCATTGATAACTTAGATTACGTGGTCGATAAACCTGGCAAATTAGAAAGAGATACAGGGACTTCTTTGCGTCAGCTCTATTTGTTACATTGAAGAAACATGTTGGTATTGCAACAATCTTCTTCTTCTTTGAGCACCGGGCCCAAGTTTTAGGCGTGGGTAGCTTCCTAGACGATTTGACGATATCGATCACGATCTTGCAAGGCATGTAATAACCCATCTGTTGATAAGCAAGTCCATTGACGAAGGTTTCGGAGCCATAAGTATTTCTGCCTACCAATTCTTTTTTTTTCTGTCGATCTTTCCGTTAAATATCAACTGCATGATACTGTATCTGCTTACTCTCATTATATGCCCCAGATATTCAAGTTTTCTCTTTTTTATCATCTTTATTCAGTCACCTTTACCTTGACCTACTCTGTCCAAGACTTCTCTGTTTGAAATTTGTTGAGCCCATGATATTCTCAGCATTCTACGATATAACGACATCTCGAAAGCTTTTAATTTGTTCATCATGTTAACCTTCATAATCCAGGTTTCACATACGTACAGTAATACAAAATACACATAACATTTTAGAAACTTCATCCGGATTTAGTGTCCTGTTTAGTCAACATCTTAGGTATTTAAAATGGTTAACTTTTGTTATCGGTTCATTATTGACAATTAGTTGTACAGCGCCGAGGTCTTGTTTACTAACACCAAGTAACTTTGTCTTTGTTGTATTTATGCTTAGTCCGTTATTAAAACATTCTCTAGTGAAAGGTATTTCTGAGTGAACGTTAAACAAAGTTGTGGACAACACACAACCCTGTCTAACACCTCTTTGAATACAAATTTTGTCTGTTTCTTTGCCGTCTACCAGAATAGAAGCTTGTTGATTTCAACATAGATGTTGTAAAAGTCTTAAATCTTTATAATCTATTCCAGTTATTTCTAGATCTCCAAACAGCCTACCATGTTGAACCCCATCAAACGCCTTCTTAAAATCTATAAAACAGACGTAAATTGGTTTTTGTACTTCCCGTAATCGTTGAAGTAGCGTTGAACAAGCTTCCCTTGTTCCCAATCGTTCTCTGAAACCGAATTGTTTATTTATAATTAGTTTAAAGTCTTTATATGATGATGTGTTAGGTTTTTTTGGAAGTGAGATAAATGTAGACTCCAACCATATTTGTGGCAGTGTTCCAGTTTCGTATATGTGGTTATAAATATTTTTGTTAGTTCTGGGACATTGTCGTCGTCTAGAAATGCAACAATCAGTCTATCTTATATTATTTATGTCTATGGCTTTTGGTAAAGCTGAGCGGTTTTTAGAAACTATATAATTTTCGTTATCTCTCCAGGGTTATTAAGCATATATTCACTGTTCGGCTATGGGAACCTGGACAAAGAGGTGAGAGATCATGTGCAAAAAGTAAATAGACTAACAGGATGCCTTAATAAAATTATATGTCGAAATCAACATAATAACACTAAGATAAAGTGAATAATTTACAAAGCCAGTATAATACCAATAATAAAATATGCATCAGAAACATTTAACATGTTTTTTTAAAATTTAACATGTTAATTTCCCAAAAAAAATGCATGGTTATAACATAAAATTTACTAAAATTTAAATTGGAGCTGGAAGGTCAGATAATAGAACAAGTGATGGAGTTTAAATATCTACACATCAGATTATCTAGCTACGGAAAGCTCGAAACTGAAGTGGTAGATAAAGCAAATAGAGCAAACAGAGTCGCAGGTTTTCTGAATGAAATAGTACGGAGAAATAAAAATATCGGGAAAGAAATAACTAGCAGAATTTACAGAACAGTTGTTAGACCAATAATGACATACGCGGCCGAAACACGACCAGACATGGAGAGGAAAAAATAAACCACATAAAAATTGATAGTAGGAGACTATGGGACAGAGCTAGAAGTATATATATATATATATATATATATATATATATATATATATATATATATATATATATATATACGACGTAGAGGCAGGATGGAGAACATCAGGGACTGGGTAAGGAATAGAAGCGTATAATGGAACGATTATATAAGCCGATTAAGAAAAAAGAGTAGTAAAGACAGCAAGAAACAATTCCCCAATAGGAAGACGACAAAAACGATAGAACGACAACTTACGGGGGCACATAGAAAAATAGACAGAGTTATGTCTACATAAAAAGAATAAGAAGAAGAAGCATGAAAAACAAGATCTGATACATCTACCCCATATAGACTACTGAAAACAGTAGAAATGGGAGTACTGAAAATAACTACTGGAAATTCTCTCAGACATCAAAATCAAAATAAGTAAAGAATTTGTCACGAAACAAAAAAAACTAAGATAAATCACCAACAGCTAGAAGAAGTATCTGAGGACCGCGCAAAATATGGAGTGACAACCTTTCATAGAGGTATCAATCTGCCAATGAAAAAGCAAAATTGCTCACAAAGAGAAAGATGAGGAAGAAGAAAGGACCTGCATAGTTTTTTGGCTCCACGAATAAATTCTCCTAATAAAATTTAGCTCCTGATTTTCAGGAAGAAATTGAAAGAATATACCGTTGGCAAGAATTTTAAATTTTAAGGACAAGGTACTTTCAGTTAGAAAGAATGGTACCATCTAAATTATAGTAGGAGAATTATCAATTAGTGCATTTTAGGAGTTTGAATAAGAAACCCCTTTAATGTCAAATTTTGTTTGCTTGAAAAATGTGGGTTAAAGGTATATTTTAAACATTTAAAGAGTTTCTATATGGTTTTATAGACCTTAATTTATTACTTTTTAAAATATTTACACTTTTCTTGAAAAAAATGGTAATATTTAACGGGCTAAGAATTAGGTTTTCAATGCAATAAAAATATAAATGATATGTCAATAATTTTTTAGTGTAGTGATAAACCAAACTACACTAAATAATTTTGCACCATGTAGGTTTTACATATCTTACATCTATTGCTCATCTTATCTTGCATGTTGTATCTTACATCTATTTTACATCTATTGCACAAAAAAGGAGATCCCCCATGAATTAGAAAACTACAGACCTGTAAGTCTTCTTAGTCATCCATACAAACTCTTTACAAAAATAGTAAATCGTCTTGAGAAAAAACTTGATTTCCACCAGCCAATAGAGCAACGGCATTTCGTACCGGATTTGGAACAAATGATCACCTACGGGGCATTAAAACGGTAATAGAAAAGACTATCGAATACAATCGACCACTCGTTCTGGCTTTTGTCGATTTTCATGAAGCCTTTGACACAGTGGAATTTGACAAAATCCTAGAAGCACCACAAGCATGCCGCATTGACTACCTATATACAAGGTTAATTTACAATACATACAAAAACGCAACTACGTCGGTGAAACTACATGAAAATACGGATCGCATCCCAATCGGCAGAGAAATCCAACAGGGTAATACTTAATCACCTAAACTGTTTACCGCAGTACTAGAATATGCTTGTAAAAAAACTTAACTGAGAATAGAAGGGCCTGAATAATAATAATAGGAGATTAACAATTATGAAATTCGCAGACGACATAGTTTTGTTGTCGGCTAACCTCAAGGAGATATGTACAATGCTGCCATTTAGTTAAGTTAAATTGTATTTTCAAACAAGATCAGTTAACTACTAAGTTAAGGTTTTAATAACATTCTAAGAACGAACAAAGTACGCTTTGAAATAAAAATACAAAAAAATGTATTTGTCAAAAATTTTTAATAACATAAAAATAGTATAATTGTGTAATAAAAACTGGTATTATTGTTGTAGTTACAAAATATTTGTAAAAAATTTTTATTTTTCAAATATGAATTTTTTAACCGAACTGTTTATAACCCGACAAGCGATAGCTGGCGGGTTGCGTGTAGTACAAATTGATAAGTGGAAGCAATTGCTCATTTCTATTGCAGTCGGCTAGGAGTTCACATCGTGTATAACCGTTTAAGTACCTATACTATATACCTATAATCGCGATTAAGTACCTCCCCTATCTCTCTTAGAATAATTCCTTTTCTATTTTCGCTCAGCTCACCCGCCAGTTCTCGCTTGTCGGATTATACTAGCATTAAACATAAGACATTCTACAAAAAAGCCTTTGTAAAACTTTTAAATTACTTCGCTCCTTGCAATGTAGTTCCTTGCAATTAATACCAAAAACGGTTTGAAGGGTGGCAATAAACAGACAAGTTGTGGTACATTTAATAGAGAATCTTCATATAAATCCATGCCAATTGAGCAATAATATAAATTAAATATATAATAATATAAATAACTAAATGCAGCAAATATTGTTCTGAAGCTATTTTCTTGTGGCGTTGTAAATTAATTACTATTTGTAACTAGGAATAAGCCACAATTAAAGATAAAAATACGTTTATTGACGTTTCAATTTCCAATTCGGAAATCGTTCTCAAAATACAAACTGTTTGTATTTTGAGAACGATTTCCGAATTGGAAATTGAAACGTCAATAAACGTATTTTTATCTTTAATTGTGGCTTATTCCCAGTTATAAATAGTAATTAAATGCAGCAAAGCTGACAACAATTAGCAAAACAATAAGAAAAAAAAAAAGATATATGAAAAAGAGTCGCTGTCAATTAGTATATCCAGAAAACTGATAAAAAACGAAAGAGCACAATATTTCTTATTTGAAAACTTAATTAAGATTCGTCATTGTATTGATACGAATAAGAATGGGAGGAATAATTATCAAATAAAAAATCAGTATGTATATAAATAGCAAATTATTAGTTGTGAAGGTTTTTGTTTTGAGTGTTTGTCAAAATAATTTCATTTTATTTTTCAAAAAATATAAAAAATAATCATATTTTTTCTAAAAAGAAATTAAATTTTTACCACATATTTCAATAAAAAAAACATTTGTTGGTAAAATTAAAAATACATTTTAAAATATTAAATAACTTACGGGCTGAAAAAAGAAGTAAAGCGATCTTCATGTTGCGTATCTTAAAATACAACTTCGGTATCCCAGTGGGCCAGTCATAATATATAGTAAAATATTATCTTAAAATGGTCCTTTTACCAAATTTTATTACATATCTTAAGTGAAATCACTCGAATCCAATGATAAAATCTTACTATTGTACTATTGTAATTATATATTAAACAATAGGGGTCATTGTCAAGGTTAACACGGGCTTATGTATAATATTCTTATGTACATATACTTAACGTGTAGATGATATCTTATGTCTGAGATTTGGCTCAATTCTTAATACTATGTGTTTCTTTATTTTGAAGCTTTTTTTCATTATTTTTCTGTGGTTTTCCGAGTTTGAATCAGCGTTAAGTTGTTTTAGTTTTTAGAAAAAATATTGTTTTGACGAGTTTTCGTCAAGGTCACACTTGCCATAATAATAATAATAATATTAAGATATATATCGATATATATATAGATATAATAAGATATCAGTATGCACTTTGGGTTAGACAAATGTCGTGTATTAAATATAGTAAAGGGAAAGGTTCAGCCTGGGGGATTCGATATGCAAAATGGCCAAAACATCGAGGCTATGGGCGAAAATGATATGTATAAATATCTAGGAGTAAAGCAAGCGCGGAAAATTGACCATAAACAAATGAAAATCGAATTAACATCAGAGTTCATACGAAGAGTAAAACAGCTACTCCGCTCACATCTTAATAGTAAAAATTTGTTTAAGGCATTAAACACCTATGCATTTTCCGCGCTTAGATACTCATTTGGTATTATTAAGTGGACTAAAACGGATATAGAAACTCTTCAGAGAAAAGTACGAACACACCTCACAAAGGCACAAAAACACCATCCTCGAAGTGCAGTAGAAAGAACGACATTACCGCGGTATTTAGGAGGACGAGGACTTATTGATATAAGCGAGCAATTAGAAAAACAGATTACTAATTTAAGAACTTATTTTCAGGTGCAGGCGGAGACATCTACTCTTCATCGCGCGATTTGTGCAGTAGATGATACAACACCGATCAAACTGAGGGAACAAGAAATGCGCATAGACCATCTTACTAAGAACGAAAAAATGCGCATCTGGATGGGTAAACCTCTACACGGGCGACATCCGAATGAGGTCAGTCAAGACTATGTCGACAATATAGTCGACAACCAAAAATTACCTGAAATATATTGTTAAAGACCCTCAGGTCCAAAACGACAAATGCCGATATGGATGCCAAGCCCAAGAAACGATCCAACATCTTACCGGAGGCTGCCAGGCATTTGCTGCAACTGAATATAAGGAATGGCATGACTCAGTAGGGAAGATCCTCCATCAAGGGATAGCTATTAAACTGGGACTTCTACAAAAAAACCATCTCCCATATTATCAATACGTTGCAGAGAGTATGCTTGAGAATGATAACTACAAGCTATACTGGGATCGCACTGTGCTCACAGACCAAACTGTAGCACATAATAGACCAGATCTCGTGCTAGTTAATAAACTAACAAGACAAACAACTCTAATCGATGTGGCGATACCTAACAACAATAATCTGCGTGTTAAGTACAACGAAAAGATCGCCAAGTACAGAGATCTGGAAATACAAATAAGGAGACAATAGAGAATGGAAAGTACCCAGACGATACCTATTATTCTTTCTACTCATTCCGAAGAACCTCCTAGAAAACATAAAAAAGCTGGGTCTAAATGAACATCTATATAAGATCATGCAGAAATCTGTGCTACTTTCGACGTTCAGATGCGTGCGAAAATTTTTGGGAGATACAGCGACGTACCAAGTCACCTAGGACTCCATAACATGGAAAAAGTCCCACCAGAGCTCAATCCTTTTGATACTGTAGGTATCTGGGATGAGTGAGTTTTCCCTTTAGAGGGAGTGTGAGCCGTATGGCTAAATCTGAATAATAATAATAATATTATTATTTATTATATGTATATATATTATAATATTATTTCTAATTTACAGGAAATACCATCATTTCTTACTCAGGGAACCACTTATCTAATACCGAAGGATCAAAATAACACCCAAGATCCAGCCAAGCACCGCCCAATTACTTGTCTTCCAACTTTGTACAAATTGGTCACATCCTATGTGGCCCGGCGTATCTACCATCACTGTGCTCTGAACAATATCATAGAGCCCCAACAGAAAGGATGCGCTAAGGGCTCCATGGGATGTTGTAGCGTTTACGCTACTGACTAGTCCAATTTAAACCCCTCAAGAAATTTTTATTACCCGCCTACGATCGATTTTGAATCGACATTTTCCCCCACACGCGCTGTTATCGCTTTGAAAGGAAGATCGATTTTGTGCGGAAGCGAAGCGGTTAGTTTTGGTCAGAACTGATACGCAGACACGCCAACCGGTGAAATTGTTCACCTTAAGTGACGGAATTGGAGCAAGGAAGATAATTTGGGGAAAAATATAATTCATTTATAATAATAGTAATAATTAATTTTAAAATCAATATTCATTTATGGTTCCACATAAAAAGGAAGAGTTTTTTTGTTGGCGTGCTGCGAGCTCCATGTAAGTAAATCATTTTATACGTATTATCTCTTTATCATATAATCAAATTTATCATTGTATTTAGTATTTCTTTAGAGATTTATTTTTGAGTTCCGAAATAATTTAAATATAAAATTTCCTTGATTTACTTGCAAAGAACAGAAGGTCATTTTTTTTATATAGTTAAACTTAAATTCTGTTTTATTCCACGTCGTTATCATTAAGTTTTTTTGGTTTTTTTTTTTACCTAACTTTTTTGGTGGAATATAAAAGGTTCTACAAATGTGGTACAGCCTTCTGTATTCTGCGCATGTTCTTTTCATGGCGCAAGCTTGCCATGCCTACGAAAGTAACTTCATAAATCTGACATGTTGACTTAACCTAATACCTAATGTTTTGATGTTTTGTTTTGGTGCAGTCAATCCATGATGCTACACCTATTGAATTGTATTTATTAAATTAAATAATCATTTTAGATTCCGTCACGTGAAAATATTATTTTCACTTTACTTGAGGATATTCTCTTGAGAATATTCCCTCAAGGATACTAGTAACAGAATCCTTAGATACATAGTTAGCAAACCCGTGGATTTTGCTGTCACCCAGAGACCAGTGACTGGTTGTGGCTTTTGTGACCAGGATTCGTCTTTACAGCCACAAACTGATGTAGCCGTGCCAAGAGGAGTTTTTCCTATGGACTTATAGTGCTGTAAAGATAAGTCGTTTAACTATTTGACCTTTTGTATTACGTATTACTTTATATTTACTGTTAACTGATCATATGCATATGATAAGGTGAATACCTTTATGATAATTTTTTTTTTTGATAATTTAATTATAAAATATTCGGGAGGAAAAAGGGACACTTCATGTGTTATTAGGTTTTAACTAGGATTTAGAGAGTCTGACCAAACTCACTTTTTTTTGGATATAATATTTTTGTTAATATAATACAATTTGATATTAAGAGGGACATAAATTTAATGTGGTTTGTTTTTAAATATTATATAATGAGTATGGAACAACTCATTTTTTGGATGTAATATATATATTTAATAAAATTGTAATAGAGATTTATCAAGTTTGATATCTTTACAATATTGTCATTAGTACCTCATTTTAGTAGAACTAATTTAAATTTAAATGACTACCTTTTTGTTTTAAGACTTTGGCTACCCTACGGACTATTCTTGTTGTATACTAATATTTCATATTTTATTTGGCCAGTGGTAGTGACTATTCATTTGTTGAGGGGCTATTAGGTCCTATTGTATCTGTACACCATCCACTACCACTGTTATTTGGCTTTGCATTATATGTAAATTGTTTATACACATATACCTATATACATTTGTTTATAAATATATTTATTGTTGCTATTTTGAGTTTTATTTCAGTTCTACTAACCAGTATATAACATAGCAAAACAAGATTAATATTTAGTATTTTTGTATTTCAGAGTATTACCTCCAGATTCATTTGTTACTTCAAAATCTCAACTATCGTTGAGTTGGCGCCCTTCTTTTCTCTTCTTATTGTTCTCTTTCTATAAATTTATTCCCAGTGACCTTCTTTAGTTGTATCACGTTTGATATTACCAGGTCTCATTTCGTTTCTTGTCTCATTATCTCAGTATCCTTGCTATCTGTTTAAATCTTTAAAGCCACAATCCAGTGCATTGAAGCTAGCCCGAACACTCACTTGAGATTTAGTGTCTCTTTGGCCATTTAAATTTGTTCCTCTGAGCTTAGCCCTATTTTTAGTATTTTTTTTTTCCATCACTTCTCTTTCAGTTCTTCTGAACTTTGTCAATTCACACATTTTATTCGTTTCAATTGGCGCCCAACGTGGGGCTTCTTTTCCACTTCTGCCTTAAAAAAAATATATATATATATCTCCTTTAACTTTTGATTTTGATCTTGGGTTGTTGTGGTTTTCACTGGTTGTGCTTTTAGATTTTCATTTTAACGTTTAGTTTTGTTTTTCAATTTTTTTTTTGGACATTACCTTATATCTATATCTTAAATCGACTTGTTTTGCTATATACTGTGTAGACTGAATAAATTGCTTTGTTTTTGATTGATTAAATAACAATTTAGATTAATAATAAATTAATTAAAAATTTAAATAACTAAAGTTAACTATTTCACATATTTTACAAGTCCGGAGTAGCCAATAAGTTGAGTCACTACCTCGAAATAACAGTTTTGAAATTTTAGGTTCCTTAGGGTGTTGTAGCAGTATATGTCATTGGATTTCATAACTGGACCAAAACAATTAAACATTACTGGTATTGGTATCCCTTCAGAATATTAATTTGGAGTCAGAGAGTAAGTTAAACTTTACCTACTTTTACTCATTCTCTTGTATATCGCTCAGTTGTGTAATATGTCTGCTTTTAAGGTAGAGCATCTGTTAGCTCCTGAATTAGAGTATGAGTTGAGAGTCCGTCATCTAACCAGTCTATTGTTAAAAAAATGTTGTATAATGTACAGAATGTACCAGGTAAATTTCCTGATTTTAAAGTTGAACATGGTGTTTTGTATAAACATGTCTTAAGTTCCATAGATTCCCTTACTGGAATGTCGGATTGGAAGATAGTCGTTCCAACTCCTAATAGAGCAGAGGTTTTGGCCACTTTTCATGACCATTCTACTGCAGCTCATTTTGGTTTCTACAAAACTTTCCGTCGAATATCTGAACTTTATTACTTGCCGAAGATGAGTCAAACTGTACGTAGCTATATCGCTTAATGCAAATCTGTGCTACATGCAAACCGACAAATCTTCCCCAACCAGGTTAAATGGATAGTTATCGATGGATTGATTTTCCATTTCAACTTATATCATTAGATCTCATTGGTCTCTTATCACTTCTGTACCAGTTTGGTTGTTTAAGATCTGTTTATCTATTTTGTTTACCTGACAAAAACCATAAGACGTTGTGCTATTTTGCCTTCTATTTTTTTTTTATCTTATCTTAATGTTGGTTATTATCTTGGTTTATGGACTTGCTAATTTTGTTGTTTGTTTTCTCTCAAAAGTCCAACTGTATATCATAGGAGTACCGGATGGATATATGGGAATTTTCCCCATCTTGAGTTCTGAGTTGAATAGATATTTACAGGGATAATTAGGAAAACATTCCAAATATTTTCTTTATTAGTGTTGTATGGTTTTGTGGATCATGACCATAAAGCTTATGCATTCACATTCACTTACTGTGTCGGTGTTTTAGCGTGGGTTCAGGATTGATCACCCTGGATGTGTGCCCTCACTTGGCTCAGAAATATATCAATACATATTAATTGTTCCTTGAGTGTCTCTTAGGTTGAAATTAGAATGTGTCATTTAGAATTGGATCGTTCTGATATTCAGCAGTATGTAAGTCTGTTTAACTTGGTTTGTTATCTCCTATGTTATTACCTTCTTAACGTATTTGAGTTTTAACATATATTATTGTATACTGTTTGTTTACCTGTCTCTCTACTAGTGATATGGATTGGTAGATGTGAGTTATCTTTATCTGTATCTTAATTGAGTTTATCTTTACCTTTATGGAGTTTATCTCATACCTGTAATGGAGTTTATTTCGTATCTTTACCTTCAGTTTGTCTCGTACCTTGACTGAGTTTATCTCGTACCTTTACCTTGAGCGTATCTGTATCTTTACCTTAATTGAGTTTATCTCGTACCTTTACCTGAAGTTAATTATCTTTACCTTTACCTGGATAAGTTTATTTCTTATCTATATCTTATGAATATATATCTTATCTTTATCTTGATTATAGAGTCCTAAAATCTGTCCTTTACTGTTCTTGTCGTGAGTAAAGAATTGGAACACGTCAATAGTACAGTTTAGGTATTACAGTTAGGATCTCTTTTATCTTTCCTTCTACCAAGTGTATAGCTGGTAGAAGTGAGTTTTGTGCATATCCTCTACCATGAGTAGATCTGGACGTGCAATTATCTTTTACCTTTTGTGCATATCCTTTACTATGAGTTGGGATTGCATTTATCTTACTTACCTTTTTTTTAGCATACCCTATACCATGAGTATAGTGGGCTTGCTAGTATCTAAGGCACTAACAACCTTTACCGATTGTGTGATTTGCTACCGCTGCTAGAGCAAGTAGGTGTATTGAATTAGCTTTTACCTTGGATTTTCAATATGTTGTTGATATCCCGAACCATATATATCTGTTTAGGTTTGTAGTTTCAACTAGTCCTGAATAATTAGGCCCTCATTGAACTCTATGGTGACGAATAGAATCGGGTCGCTCTAGTGTCAACGTTGGGTAAAGTTCATAGGACTTTGTTTGAATTTCGTTGTTATGAATGGTTCTTGGAGATATTGTGTTAGGGGTTGTTAATACACATATATAATGTAGTTTTAACGATGGTTGTTTTTACTAATACTTGAGAATGTAGATAAGTAGTGTTAAAAGTTAACTTGATCTGTAATGTTATAGAATTAAACTTAAAATGTATATTTTTTTTTTAATCTTTGGTTTATACTAAATTAACATACATTATCGCATTAAAAAAAATGTATGACTTCGTCTCATATTCTTCGTTCCATATTTTTATTTCGTCCTTGATTTTGTTCCAATTCCCGAGCAAATGGTTGACTGGTGAGGAAAATGTTCAATTTTAACGTATCAACGTTCATTGTCGACCCAGCGTTAGATCGTTCTGCCACAAAAAAAAAAAAAAAGTTCTTTTTTTTTTTGCTGGAGATGAGGGAGAATGTAGCGTTTACGCTACTGACTAGTCCAATTTAAACCCCTCAAGAAATTTTTATTACCCGCCTACGATCGATTTTGAATCGACATTTTCCCCCACACGCGCTGTTATCGCTTTGAAAGGAAGATCGATTTTGTGCGGAAGCGAAGCGGTTAGTTTTGGTCAGAACTGATACGCAGACACGCCAACCGGTGAAATTGTTCACCTTAAGTGACGGAATTGGAGCAAGGAAGATAATTTGGGGAAAAATATAATTCATTTATAATAATAGTAATAATTAATTTTAAAATCAATATTCATTTATGGTTCCACATAAAAAGGAAGAGTTTTTTTGTTGGCGTGCTGCGAGCTCCATGTAAGTAAATCATTTTATACGTATTATCTCTTTATCATATAATCAAATTTATCATTGTATTTAGTATTTCTTTAGAGATTTATTTTTGAGTTCCGAAATAATTTAAATATAAAATTTCCTTGATTTACTTGCAAAGAACAGAACGTCATTTTTTTTATATAGTTAAACTTAAATTCTGTTTTATTCCACGTCGTTATCATTAAGTTTTTTTGGTTTTTTTTTTTACCTAACTTTTTTGGTGGAATATAAAAGGTTCTACAAATGTGGTACAGCCTTCTGTATTCTGCGCATGTTCTTTTCATGGCGCAAGCTTGCCATGCCTACGAAAGTAACTTCATAAATCTGACATGTTGACTTAACCTAATACCTAATGTTTTGATGTTTTGTTTTGGTGCAGTCAATCCATGATGCTACACCTATTGAATTGTATTTATTAAATTAAATAATCATTTTAGATTCCGTCACGTGAAAATATTATTTTCACTTTACTTGAGGATATTCTCTTGAGAATATTCCCTCAAGGATACTAGTAACAGAATCCTTAGATACATAGTTAGCAAACCCGTGGATTTTGCTGTCACCCAGAGACCAGTGACTGGTTGTGGCTTTTGTGACCAGGATTCGTCTTTACAGCCACAAACTGATGTAGCCGTGCCAAGAGGAGTTTTTCCTATGGACTTATAGTGCTGTAAAGATAAGTCGTTTAACTATTTGACCTTTTGTATTACGTATTACTTTATATTTACTGTTAACTGATCATATGCATATGATAAGGTGAATACCTTTATGATAATTTTTTTTTTTTGATAATTTAATTATAAAATATTCGGGAGGAAAAAGGGACACTTCATGTGTTATTAGGTTTTAACTAGGATTTAGAGAGTCTGACCAAACTCACTTTTTTTTGGATATAATATTTTTGTTAATATAATACAATTTGATATTAAGAGGGACATAAATTTAATGTGGTTTGTTTTTAAATATTATATAATGAGTATGGAACAACTCATTTTTTGGATGTAATATATATATTTAATAAAATTGTAATAGAGATTTATCAAGTTTGATATCTTTACAATATTGTCATTAGTACCTCATTTTAGTAGAACTAATTTAAATTTAAATGACTACCTTTTTGTTTTAAGACTTTGGCTACCCTACGGACTATTCTTGTTGTATACTAATATTTCATATTTTATTTGGCCAGTGGTAGTGACTATTCATTTGTTGAGGGGCTATTAGGTCCTATTGTATCTGTACACCATCCACTACCACTGTTATTTGGCTTTGCATTATATGTAAATTGTTTATACACATATACCTATATACATTTGTTTATAAATATATTTATTGTTGCTATTTTGAGTTTTATTTCAGTTCTACTAACCAGTATATAACATAGCAAAACAAGATTAATATTTAGTATTTTTGTATTTCAGAGTATTACCTCCAGATTCATTTGTTACTTCAAAATCTCAACTATCGTTGAGTTGGCGCCCTTCTTTTCTCTTCTTATTGTTCTCTTTCTATAAATTTATTCCCAGTGACCTTCTTTAGTTGTATCACGTTTGATATTACCAGGTCTCATTTCGTTTCTTGTCTCATTATCTCAGTATCCTTGCTATCTGTTTAAATCTTTAAAGCCACAATCCAGTGCATTGAAGCTAGCCCGAACACTCACTTGAGATTTAGTGTCTCTTTGGCCATTTAAATTTGTTCCTCTGAGCTTAGCCCTATTTTTAGTATTTTTTTTCCATCACTTCTCTTTCAGTTCTTCTGAACTTTGTCAATTCACACATTTTATTCGTTTCAATGTAAAGAACAACTTATTATCGACTCAGTCATTTCTAACCAGGCATACACCACAAAAAGGAAACCTGTTTACTGCCTTCATTGACTACAAGAAGGCTTTTGACTCAGTGCCGCATGAATGGCTTATAGATATATTGAAAATATATAAAGTCGATGATAATCTCGTGAACTTTTTGAAGCATATAATGACAAAGTGAATGACTAAAATTCACCTTCAAATACCTGGGGAAACCAATATCGAAACTGAAGATATCGCTATTAACCAGGGCCTTTTCCAGGGGGACTCATTGAGTCCACTTTGGTTCTGCCTAGCGATGAACCCACTATCTCAGCTGCTAAACTCTACTGACTCAGGATTTAGCATCAAAAATAACAACACCGTTGTAGCGAAGCTTAATCATCTGTTGTATATGGATGATTTAAAATTAATGGCTTCCACTCGAAACCACCTAGATAAGATGCTAAAAACTGTAGAAAATTTCTCAAATGATATCAGTATGCATTTTGGACTAGACAAGTGCCGTATACTAAATATAGTCAGAGGAAAGGTTCAGCCCGGAGGTTTCGATATGCAAGATGGCCAAAACATTGAGGCAATTGGTGAAAATGATATGTACAAATATCTCGGAGTAAAGCAAGCGCGGAAAATTGACCATAAACAAATGAAAACGGAACTAACTTCGGAGTTCGTGCGAAGAGTAAGACAACTAAATCGGTCATATCTTAATAGCAAAAATTTGTTTAGGGCATTAAATACGTACGCCTGTTCCGCGCTGATGACACAACGCCGCTTAAACTGAGGGAACAAGAAATGCGCACAAACCATCTGACTAAGCAAGAAAAAATGCGCACCTGGATGAGTAAACCTCTGCATGGGCGACATCTCAATGAGATCAACCAAGAATATGTCGACAATACAGCGTCGAACTTTTGGTTGACATCAGGAAAGATGTTTCCCGAGACTGAAGGTTTCCTACTTGCCATTCAGGATCAGGTTATTCCAACTAAAAATTACCTGAAATATATTGTTAAAGATCCTCAAGTCCAAAATGACAAATGCCGATATGGATGCCAAGCCCAAGAAACCATCCAACATCTTACCGGTGGCTGCCAGGCATTTGTCGGTACTGATTATAAAGAACGCCATGACTCAGTAGGAAAGATTATCCACCAAGAACTAGCTGACAAACTGAGACTTCTCCAAACCGACCATCTTCCTTATTATCAATATTTCCCTGACAGAATGCTTAAAAATGACAACTACAAGCTATACTGGGGCCGCACTGTGCTCACAGACCAACCAGTGGCTTATAATAGACCGGATCTCATACTAGTGAATAAAATTACCAGGCAAACAACACTTATTGATGTGGCGATACCTAACACTAACAATTTGCTTGTTAAATACAACGAAAAGATCGCCAAGTATAGAGATCTGGAAATACAAATCAAGAGACAATGGAGAATGGAAAGTACCCAGACAGTACCTATTGTTCTATCTACTACTGGTGTTATTCCCAAAAACCTCCTAGCGAACATAAAACAGCTGGGTCTAAATAAACATCTTTATAAGGCCATGCAGAAAGCTGTACTCCTCGCGACCTCCAGATGTGTACGAAAATTTCTGGAAATTACTCCGACATACCAAGTCACCTAGGGCTCGATAACACGGAAAGAGTCCCACCAGAGCTCAATCCTTTTGATACCGTAGGTATCTGGGATGAGTGAATTTTCCCCTTAGAGGGAGTGTGAGCCGTATGGCTAAATCTGGGATAATAATAATAAACACCATCCTCGAAGTGCAGTAGAAAGAACGACATTACCGCGGTATTTAGGAGGTCGAGGACTTATGGATATAAGCAAGCAATTAGAAAAACAGATTACTAATCTAAGAACTTATTTTCAGGTGCAGGCGGAGACATCTACTCTTCATCGCGCGATTTGTGCAGTAGATGACACAACATCGATCAAACTGAGAGAACCAGAAATGCGCATAAACCACCTTAGTAAGAACGAAAAAATGCGCACCTGGATGGGCAAGCCTCTGCACGGGCGACATCCCAATGAGGTCAGTCAAGACCATGTCGACAGTATAGCGTCGAACTATTGGCTAACATCAGGAAGGATGTTCCCTGAAACAGAAGGTTCACTACTGGCCATTCAGGATCAGGTTATACCAACCAAAAATTACCTGAAATATATCGTCAAACACCCTCAGGTCCAAAATGACAAATGCCGATATGGATGCCAAGCTCAGGAAACCATTCAACATCTTACCGGGGCTGTCAGGCATTTGCTGCAACTGAATATAAGGAACGGCACGACTCAGTAGGAAAGATCCTTCATCAAGAGATAGCTATCAAACTGGGACTTCTTCAAACAAACCATCTTCCATATTATCAATACGTTCCTGAGAGTATACTTGAGAACGACAACTACAAGCTATACTGGGATCGCACGGTGTTCACAGACCAAACAGTGGCACATAATAGACCAGATCTGATACTAGTTAATAAACTAAAGAGACAAACAACATTAATTGATGTGGCGATACCCAACAACAATAATCTTCGTGTTAAACAGAACGAAAAAATCGCCAAATACAGGGATTTGGAAATTCAAATACGAAGACAGTGAAAAATGGAAAGTACCCAGACAATACCTATTATTCTCTCTACTACTGGAGTCATTCCAAAGAACCTCCTAGAAAATATAAAAAAGCTAGGTCTGAATGAACATCTCTACAAGATCATGCAAAAAGCTGTACTACTCTCAACAACCCGATGTGTACGAAAATTTTTGGGAGATACTCCAGCATACCAAGTCACCTAGGGCTCGATAACACGGAAAGAGTCCCACCAGAGCTCAATCCTTTTGATACCGTAGGTATCTGGGATGAGTGAATTTTCCCCTTAGAGGGAGTGTGAGCCGTATGGCTAAATCTGGATAATAATAATATTAATGGTTGACATCAGAAAATATGTTTCCCGAGACTGAGGGTTTCCTACTTGCCATTCAGGATCAGGTTATTCCAACTAAAAATTACCTGAAATATATTGTTAAAGATCCTCAAGTCCAAAATGACAAATGCCGATATGGATGCCAAGCCCAAGAAACCATCCAACATCTTACCGGTGGCTGCCAGGCATTTGTCGGTACTGATTATGAAGAACGCCATGACTCAGTAGGAAAGATTATTCACCAAGAACTAGCTGAAAAACTGGGACTTCTCCAAACCGACCATCTTCCTTATTATCAATACGCCCCTGATAGAATGCTTGAAAATGACAACTACAAGCTATACTGAGACCGCACTGTGCTTACAGACCAACCAGTGGCCCATAATAGACCGGATCTCATACTAGTTAATAAACTTACTAGACAAACAACACTTATTGATGTGGCGATACCCAACACCAATAATTTAGGTGTTAAATACAACGAAAAGATCGCCAAGTACAGAGATCTAGAAATACAAATCAGGCGACAATGGAGAATGGAAAGTACCCAGACACTACCTATTGTTTTATCTACTACTGGTGTTATTCCCAAAAACCTCCTAGCGAACATAAAACAGCTGGGTCTAAATGAACATCTTTATAAGGCCATGCAGAAAGCTGTACTCCTCGCGACGTCTAGATGTGTACGGAAATTTTTGGGAGATACTCCAACATACCAAGTCACCTAGGTCTCGATAACACGGAAAGAGTCCCACCAGAGCTCAATCCTTTTGATACCGTAGGTATCTGAGATGAGTGAATTTTCCCCTTAGAGGGAGTGTGAGCCGTATAGCTAAATCTTGGATAATAGTAATAATGACAACAACAACAACAACCACAAGTGAGCCAAACAACAACAAGAGCTCCACTCGGTGAAGGTGCTGCGCTGGAACATCAGCCGGCGCTCACTCAAGCGGGACGACCGAGGCAGCGTATGAAGTGGACAGTGTCCATAAACGAAAATATTTTGCGCTTTTATTATAAGGTGACAAACCTCGGTCAAGAAACAATCGGCTATCGACAACAACTGTATGCCGAATTCTGCAGGGAGTACCCAGAAATCCAAGTATCTGAACAAAGAGTAGCAGATCAATACCGGGTAATTTTAAGAAACAATCTTATTCCAGAGACAAGACGCGACACCATCAGACGCGAAATCGAACGGGAGATCCATAACCAAGAGCAAGTTGCAGACCAAGTCCCTAATGAAATCCCTAATGAGCAGATTCCTGAGATTCTTATACAAGAAACTCAACCTAATAATACACAGCAGGACAATAACGAGTTGCACGATAGTCTGGCAAACGAAATGGCGCGCGCCGTACAAGAGTTTAGTGGAACAAACCCACTTAGCAGACCACCGCTACCAAAAATAAACTCTTCCAAGAAACTAGGAGCGCTGTTACAAATTGTGAATACTGAAGTCCTACCCAATTATATCACAGAAGCTCACACATTGGAATATTTGCATATGCTGATTTACTGTGCAGCAACAGCAATTGCTAATGTTATGGGCATTAAGATCAGAACACGACGGGGTACCAACATCGGAAGGACTGGTAACAGAATAGCACCCTGGGAAAAACGACTGCTGAAGAAGATCGAATTACTGCGTAGGGACATTGGACAAATAACAGAGTACATAAGAGGAGTAAGAAGTAGAAAAATCATCAAAAGAACTGAAGAAATACTGTTTAACACTCTAAGACACTCACGATATGATCCAGAAAACAACACACCTCAACAATGCCTGGACACATTAAAACAAAAACTATCTGTTTACTCAGGCCGCCTGAGGAGATACAAAGTTAGTAACAACCGAAAATGCGACAATATTCTTTTTGAGTAAGCCGAGAAAGCTTTCTATAGAAAACTTAATTCCACTGTAGAAAATGCAAATAAATCCTACCCAAGCCAAGAAGAAATTCATGAGTTTTGGGGAAACCAACTTTCGACGCCAGCTACCCATAACAACAATGCTGGATGGATTGAAGACACCACGAACAAATATCAACACTACAGGAATATTCCTTATGAACCTTTCACCACTGAAGAAGTCTCGAACATTATCAAACAGCTTCATAACTGGAAATCTCCTGGACCGGGCGGAGTTCAAAACTTCTGGCTAAAGAAGTTTTGGAGTGTTCATGAGCTTTTAACAGTATTTATTAATAATATTAATTAAACAGAGAAAGGAACTAGACAAGGTTGCATACTATCACCATTATTGTACAACATATATTCTGAATATATAATGAAAAAAGTACTAGATGAATGGGATGAAGGAATCACTATAGGAGGCAGAAAAATCAGTAACCTGCGATACGCAGATGACACACTTATACTAGCAGCGAATGAAGTCGAAATGATTACCATCATCGAACGGCTAAGCCGAATAAGTGAAGAATTCGGACTTCAAATCAACACCAGAAAAACAAAAATAATGATTGTAGACAGAGCAAATAATAATCTACCGCATATACGCCAAATAGGGATTTTCGAAGTAGTCGATAGATTTGTATACTTGGGCTCTCTGATAACCAACAATGGTGATTGTTCCTCAGAAATCAAACGTAGACTAGGAATGGCCCGAACTGCTAAATTAATTAAAATATGGAAAGACCGAACAATAACAAGGAATACTAAGCTTAGGTTGGTCAATGCCCTTATTTTTCCCATTGCTACATATGCAGCTGAAACATGGACTCTCAAAAAAATCGATAGGAGTAAGATCGAAGCCTTCGAAATGTGGGTATATAGAAGAATTCTACGCGTGTCCTGGACAGAACATAGAACCAACCTGTCAATTCTGGAAGAGCTTCATATAAAAGACTACTAAAAAAAGTAAACCAAGCATACCTAACTTACTTCGGCCACATAGCTAGAAGAACGGGCACCATGGAACTATTGGTAGTAGAAGGTAAGGTAGAAGGCCGAAGACCAAGAGGAAGATCTCCAATACGATGGGTGGACCAAATGAAGAGTTTGGTGGGAAAATCCCTACATGAAGCCGTCCATATGGCACATGATCGCAGTCAATGGAGACAGCAGACTAATAATATTTAGGGTGTCACTACGCCCTGACAAGGGCTAAAGGATTGAGGAGGAGGGATTAACTATATTATTTCTAATTCACAGGAAATACCATCATTCCTTACTCAGGGAACCACTTACCTAATACCGAAGGATCAAAATAACACCCAAGATCCAGCCAAGTACCGCCCAATTACTTGTCTTCCAACTTTGTACAAATTGGTCACATACTGTGTGGCCCGGCGTATCTACCAACACTGTGCTCTGAACAATATCATAGAGCCCCAACAGAAAGGATGCTCTAAGGGCTCCATGGGATGCAATGAACAACTTATTATCGACTCAGTCATTTCTAACCAGGCATACACCAAAAAAGAAACCTTTTTACTGCCATCATTGACTAAAAGAAGGCTTTTGATTCAGTGCCTCATAAATTGCTTATAGATATATTGAAAATATATAAAGTCGATGATAATCTCGTAACTTTTTGAAGCATATAATGGCAGAGTGGAAGACTAAAATTCACCTTCAAATACCTGGTGAAATTAATATCGAAACTGAAGATATCCCTATTAACCGGGGCCTTTTCCAGGGGGACTCGTTGAGTCCACTTTGGTTTTGCCTAGCAATGAACCCACTATCTTAGCTGCTGAACTCTACTGACTCAGGATTTAGGATCAAAAATAACAACACTGTTGTAGCGAAGCTTAATCATCTGTTGTATGGATGATTTAAAATTAATGGCTTCCACTCGAAACCACCTAGATGAGATGCTAAAAACTGTAGAAAATTTCTCAAATGATATCAGTATGCATTTTCGACTAGACAAGTGCCGTATACTAAATATAGTCAGAGGAAAGGTTCAGCCCGGAGGTTTCGATATGCAAGATGGCCAAAACATCGTGGAGATGGGTGAAAATGATATATACAAATATCTCGGAGTAAAACAAGCTTGGAAAATTGACCATAAACAAATGAAAACGGAACTAACTTTGGAACTGGTGCGAAGAGTAAGACAACTAATTCGGTCATATATTAATAGTAACAATTTAATAAGGCATTAAATACGTACGTCTGTTCTGCGCTGAGCTACTTATTTGATATTATAAAGTGGTCAAAAACGCAAAAACCACCTGACTCAGCAAGAAAAAATGCGCACCTGGATGAGTAAACCTCTGCTTGGGTGACATCTCAATGAGATCAGCCAAGAATATGTCGACAATACAGCGTCGAACTATTGGTTAACATCAGGAAAAATGTTTCCCGAGACTGAGGATTTCTTACTTGCCATTTAGGATCAGGTAATTAAAACTAAAAATTACCTAAAATATATTGGTAAAGATCCCTCAAGTCCAAAATGACAAATGCCGATATGGATGCCAAGCCCAAGAAACCACCAACATCTTACCGGTAGTTGCCAGGCATTTGTCGGTACTGATTATAAAGAACGCCATGACTTAGTAGAAAAGATTATCCACCAAGAACTAGCTGACAAACTGGGACTATTCCAAACCGACCATCTTCCTTATTATTAATATGTGCCTGACAGAATGTTTGAAAATGACAACTACAAGCTATACTGGGATTGCACTGTGCTTACAGACCAACCAGTGGCCCATAATAGATCATATCTCATATTAGTGAATAAAATTATCAGGCAAACAACACTTATTGATGTGGCGATACCTAACACTAACAATTTGCGTGTTGAATACAACGAAAAGATCGCCAAGTATAGAGATCTAGAAATACAAATCAAGAGACAATGGAGAATTGGAAAGTACCCAGACAGTACCTATTGTTCTATCTACTACTGGTGTTATCCGTAACATCCGTAACGGATAGACACCACAAGAAGAAGAAGATATTTATTAACATCATGTAAGTAGCATATTGAGTATATATGTAGTTAGTTATGACAAACCCTGTATATACAATTATTTGTAAATAAACAATATAAACCACTTTCAATATTGAAATTTTAGGAAACAGTTTTGTATTACAAATACATATAAATACATACAACACATAGTTTTAACGCACCATAGTAGTTTTTAAAATATAACCTCAATTTTACACATTTTCCGTAGGTAATTAGCCGTTTACATTACTATTAAGTTTACAAAATAACAGTCAGTAACAAAATAAAATACTACTTGCATATTTTTTTTTTTTTATTATAGTTATGTTTATTTACAATCTACATAAAAAAAAAGAGTATTAAGTAAATGTGATTACAGGTTTTGCGCGTGAAGGGGAGACATCCAATGATGTCTCACCTTATTCTACTTTGGTTTAGTTCTGAAGAAGGTCTTGAGGCCAGGTTCTATGTAATCTTCTTGTGGCTGGTCCATTGTTGTATAGTTCCCTTACTAGCTCATTTTCGTGGTGAATGGTACGTTCATTTTGTGACTCCGTGGCTCGATGAATTTCTTCTCTGATGAAAGGAACCTTTAAGTCATTATGGAGTGTTTGGTTACTTACGTACCATGGCGCATCCACTATCGATCTTAGTACTTTAGACTGGAATCTTTGGATAATATTCAGCGACGTTGGTTTTGCACAGCCCCATAGGTGTAGACCGTAGAACCAGATAGGTTTGAGTATGGCTTTGTATAGAAGAATTTTGTTTTGGATGTTAAGTTTTGATTTACGTCCAAGAAGCCAATACATTTGTCGGAATTTTAAGTCGAGCTGCTTTCTTTTGGTCTGGATATGTTTCTTCCAAGTGAGTCGTTGGTCAAGATGGAGGCCAAGGTATTTAGCGTATGTTACTGTTGGTCTACAGCCTCCTACAGCTACTTCAAGATAAAAATCTGGATATGAAAGATATTAGAATAATATCAAACCTTTACTTTAATCAAGTTGCATCTGTAAAGGTTGGCAACGAACTATCAGAAGAAATAGAAATACAACGAGGGGTAAGGCAGGGATGCATATTGTCTCCGCTGCTTTTTAACCTCTATTCAGAAGAGGTAGTTCAGAAGGCACTAAAGGAAACATCAAGTGGAATTAAAGTCAACGGAGAACTTATAAATAACATCAGATACGCCGATGATACTTTAGTAATCGCAGAGTCAGTTGAAGAATTGCAGGTTCTGATAAATAAGATTGTAGACAGTAGCGAAGAGGCTGGACTTACTTTAAATATCAAAAAGACGAAATTCATGACCATCGCAAAGACACAACAACAGGACACGTTATGGATTAGGGACGAACTCGTTCAAAAGGTGAACAGATATACATACTTGGGAACAATCATAACCGAAAACAACGATTACACACAGGAAATCAAATCACGTATAGGAAAAGCCCGATCAACATTCAATACTATGAGAAAAGTACTTTGCAGCAATGATCTGAGTCTGCAACTTAAAGTACGAATGCTTAGATGTTATGTATTTTCTGTGTTATTATATGGAATGGAGGCTTGGACGCTTAAAAAAGATATAAGTAACAGAATAGAAGCGTTTGAGATGTGGGCTTATAGAAGAATTTTAAAAATAAGTTGGATCGATAAGGTTACGAACAACGACGTTTTAAAAAGAATGAACAAGGAAAAGGAGATATTAAATACAATTAAAATAAGAAAATTGCAGTATCTGGGTCATGTCATGAGAGGTGAGAGATATGAGTTGCTGCAGATCATTATACAGGGAAAGATACTGGGCAGAAGAATCATAGGCCGACGACGTGTATCCTGGCTAAACAATTTGAGGCAGTGGTACAATTGTAACTCTGTTGAGCTGTTTAGAGCAGCAGTGTCAAAGGTGAAGATAGCCGTGATGATAGCCAACCTTCTTAAAGGAGACGGCACTTAAAGAAGAAGAAGAACTGTTGGTATTCTTATATTTTCCATCCTTACAGGTGGGCATATATTGTGACGATTGGTAAATGTTATTTGAGTTGATTTTGTTGTATTTACTTTTGTTCTCCATTTTGTATACCAATCACTGAGTATGTTCAGATGATGTTGCAGGTTTTGTGAGGCTTGTATGGGATCTTCATTTACGGCTAGTATTGCTACGTCGTCAGCAAAAGAAGCGATTGTAGTATTATTGGTCTCTGGTATATCGGTTGTGTAGAGTGAGAAGAGCAGCGGCCCTAGAACACTACCCTGCGGGACTCCGGAGTTGAAAGGACAGAGGTTGGATTGTTGGTCTTTGAATTTTACAGAGAAATATCTATTTGATATGTAGGATTTAAGTAGGAGGAAATAGTTACTGGATAGTGCTATTTTTACTTTGTAAAGCAGACCTCTGTGCCAAACTTTGTCAAACGCTTGTGAGATGTCTAGAAATACAGCGTTGCAGTATTTCTTTTCTTCAAGACTTTTTGATATTTCATTTATCATTCGATGAACTTGTTGGGTAGTGGAGTGATTTTCCCGAAAACCAAACTGATGTTTTGGAAGTAATGTAAGGAATTCATGATCTGCGTATATTCTTTGAAGTAGCAATCTTTCAAAAACTTTGCTTACGGTTGGGAGCAGGCTGATAGGTCGATAAGATGTTACTTCATTGGGCTCTTTTCCTGGCTTGAGGATCATAATGACTTCAGCAAATTTCCATATTTTTGGAAAGTATGATAAGCTTAGCATGCGGTTAAATATAACTGTTAGCAAAGTTATGGCCTTACGAGGAAGTTATTTTAGTACTTGTGCCGAGATTAAATCATAACCTGGGGCCTTTCGTGGATTGAGTTTGTTTATTTCTTTCTTAACTTCTATAGGAGTAAAACTTTTAATTGGGAGGGACATTTGACATGCTGCGCTAATTATTTCTTCCACTTCTTCATCAGGGTCTGCCGGCTCTGTTTGAAATACGTTTGTAAGATGTTCAGCAAAAACGTCAGCTTTTTCTTTGTTGGAACAGGCCCATTCGCCATTTGGTTTACGGATAGGAGGAATGGTTGTGTATGGTTTCTTTAGCTTCTTAGTGGCCTTCCATAACGTCTGGTCATTTGCTGTAAGATTTGTTATGTAATGTTCGAAGGTTTCGTTGTTTGCAGCTTTGATGGCTACTCCAAGTTGCCTTCGTAGTCTATTGAATATATGTAGGTCTATGTTATTTCTAGATCTTTGCCAAGTTCTCCTCGCACGACGTTTTTCAGCAATGAGTTGGCGAATGTGCAGGGGAACATTTGTGGTATGTGTTGGTTTGCGTTCAGTTCGTGGTGTAGATTGCCATGCCGCTTTTTGCACAAGTGTGGTGAAGTATTGAGCTGCTGTATCTATGTCATGTGTAGACTTGATCCGCTGATTAAGATGGGTGTTTTCTTCTAGGTAGGATTGAAAATCTGCCCAGTCGGTGTTTTTTGACGTGAGTCGAGGAGGTAGTGGGCTGTTTATAACTGTGGTACTCAGGCTCATAATAACCGGTGTATGATCCGATGAGAGATCATAGCTGGATTCTATTAGACAGTTGGTTCTGGACACTCCTTTGCTTATGTAGTAGTCCAGCAGATCTGGAAGTTTTCTTGGATCACTTGGCCAGTACGTAGGGATTCCGTTGGTGTGGCAATCATAGTTGTTGTCGGTCATTGCTTTTAGAAGATTACGACCTTTTGTTGTTATGAGTCTTGAGCCCCAGTGTATGTGTTTCGCATTCCAGTCTCCCCCAGCAACGAATTTGCTGCCAAGTAATTGGAAGAAGGCTTTGTATTCATCTGTGGAGATTGTGTGACGAGGTGGGCTATACATTGCAGATATGTTAAAGTGCCATGGTGTTGAATTTACTTGAACGATTGTTGCTTGTATTTTTTCTGTTGCATAATTCGGCAATACATGATGTGATATGCAGCTGCGGATGATTACCGCCGAGCCACCATGAGCTGTACCATCAGGATGAGGTGTGCTGTATGTGGTATAGAGCGGAATATTAAACGTAGTCAGATCGGTAAAGTGAGTTTCTGAAATAAGCAGAACGTCAATTTTATTTAAGTTTAAAAAAGTAATTACTTCTTGCTTATGGTTTAGCAGGCCGTTAGCGTTCCATGTGGCAACTCTAAGTATGTTTAAGAATTTCTTTGGTTAATGACTTGTGTTAGTAAGTTTAATATCATACTGTTTTGACTCATGAGTTGTGAGAACATGTTTTTGAACTCGTTTAGGAATGTTAATAGTTGTTGTTCTATATTAGTTTTAGGTTCTGAATCGTGATTTGTTTGATTTGCTGTCACGTTTGCATATGTTCTTTGATGGTTTTGTAGAGTATTTAGCTGATTTGTTTCAGTATATACATGTGGACTGTTGAATGTTGGTCTTCCTTTAGTAGTTCCTTTATTATATCTGTTGTGGGTATAGAGTGATGAATATGTCTTATTACCACTCTATAGGCACGCTCTTCCTTTATTTGGTAAGTGTGGTGAATGATTTCTTCTTCTCGTAAATGTCTTATCAGTTTACGGTATGTATCTATTGTATATGTTATAATCTTGACAGTGTCGTTTGGTAGAGTTCTGGTATAGTAGGTTTCTTCCTCCACAATTTGTGCAAAGTTATCGACCATATCTTTAAAGTTTTTGACGCCATATACGAATATTGGAGGTGGTTTTGGTATTTTCTGTTGTTTTTTCTGTTTCAGTCTGTTCAGAGCTCTCAGCGTTAGATAAAGCACTGTATCGATTTTGTATTTTTGTTGGTGGTGAGCTTGGAGAATTGGGATCATTATTTTGTTTTGAAAATTTACGTTTTTTGACTACTTGCCATGAGTTTTTATTTTGGGTTTCTTGATCGTCGTCTTCACTAGACTCCATATCCGTGTTTTCTGAATGACTAATTGCAAGTTTTAGCTTTGTGTTTGAGGTCTGCCCTACAGTAGATGGGTCGCTTGGGTTGTAGTAAATTGGTTGGGGTTGTGGGGGAAATTGTTGTGGTTGTGGTGGAAGAGCGAATTGATTTTGTGGAATGTTTGATATAGGAGTATTTGCGGGTTGCCAGTATATGTGGTTTGGTGCATGTTCGGATGTGTATTCTAGTGGAGAATATTGTTGAGGAGTTGGGTACATGTTCTTAAATGTTTGTTAATAGTGGACCTGCTGCTTACCTGCAATTTCTGCTGATACTACAATAGACACTGATTGTTTGTGTTCCGTGTATGTGAATTGTTCATTGTAGAAAACAGAATTTGGTACGCCACTGCCACTTTACTGTTTATTTTAATAACTAGAATTTTTAATAATTAGATTTTAATTGTTCTTATCGGTGGTCACTTTTTGCTATCGCACTCGGCGGAATACGTCCTTACTCTACGATATACAAGTGAACACTCTACTTGCATATAAACACCAAAACAGCGCTTTAAATTAATAAAATGTGTTAAAATAGCAAAACACAGCAGAGCAGCAAAACACGTGTTGTTTGTCGGCAGTTACAAAATGAAATTGGTTAGTGACTGAGAGACCATCCGACACAGTCACGAGCCAGACCTTACTATAGACACAGGTTTCAGCTTTCTACGAATACTTGAAATGCCCTTTTTATTTTGACAGCTGAGAATTTTATATGTTTACTAATTTCATATGTGCATGCGATTTTGACTTTTATTGTCTCTTAATCTAAAGACGTCTCTTGCAGATTCTTAGGATTAGATTAATGCGTAATTGTCCTCTAGATCAGTGACCTAAAGGCAATTACGTACCTTACTTTACAGATTCTTCCTTTTAAGACATTTACTGTTGTTTGCTTATTTATTATTACATAATTAATAATAATAAACCTTATTTTCTTTATTTAATCCTTTGCTTCCTAGTAACAGTGGCCTTAGCCCGTGTCTATGGCCACAGACCGAACATACGACTTAAGGTCCCACAGGAACATGGATAGAGCGGATAATTTGGCTTCTCTAGAGTCTCTCTCTCCCGAGGGAGATTCCCGGCAAGCAAATTACCGACATGGCACTACATGGCACAGTAAAGCACTATACTGTGCTATAGATAGACCACTGAAAAATATGAAACCTTTATAGTAGACGGGTACAACGGAAATCGAAGAAAATAGTAATATTGCTAATGGCTCATATTTGAGACGACAGTCCAGCAGAAAATTGTGAGGGGCTCTTACATGGGACGCTTGATAGCGAACGGGTTAAATATAATATCATGGATCTGTCGTCGACAGTTAGTGATGTAGACATCTAAGTAATTTAAAAAGTCTATAATAACTTTTTCCAAGTTTTCACCAGTATAAAAAATATAGGCAGAAATCCCAAAAATCTTTCTTTCTTTGAGAGAGTAAAATTTGTTTTCCTTAATTTCGTTCACTATTGTGAGTTTTAAACCTTGCGATATAGGTAGTAGAAATAAATTCGTCACATATTTTAGATGAAAACTACCGCATATAGTGCTGCAGTTTGCATATGTTTTCATGTATTCCCGCAAAAAGGGTCGAACTCGGAAAAATATTCCAAAATAGCTATATAATTGAACTGAAAAATATTCAATTTTTACCACGAAACGCAAAAGTGTGTGAAGAAAGTTTGGTATTACTTGTATTTTGGACTTGTACTTTGGTATTTTGGAATCAAAATGACTGAAAAATCAGAAGTGAGAATTCGCCAGAGATTCTACTGGTTGCCAATTATAATCTTTCATCAGGTTTTGGCTGTTACTTGTGGATTTATATTTTATATATTTTTTAAAAGCCATGACTTCACGTTTTCTATATTTCTACATAATTTCTTAGCTTCTGGAGCTGTAAATAACAATTACTAATTTAAAACTTCACTGCTTTTTAGTTTTATTTTTAAGTAATAGATCGCAATAATATTTAACACTTTTATTCTAGCTCCTTTTGTTGATTATAGCTTAGAACAATCCTCAAAATATTCGAAATACGTTTGATAAAACCTGATAACATAGGATGATCAACGCATAGATGAAACCTTAAAAAACTGATAAATTAAATTGTTCTTTGGGTATAAGAAAAAGACTTTTATTAAATTAACATGCAAACATGTGATTTAATTAAGTATATATATCTAAGTAAAACATATCTATTTTAAAACAAATAGTTATATTATATTTAAAGACTGCAACCAGATTTAGCAACGATTTCAGCAGGGCATTTGACTTGTTGGAAATTCATTTTTGGATTGTCAGCATTTTGGTAGAAATCAAATCTGAAGTAACATCCAGCTTGTAAATTTGCAGGAAGAGTATTACATTCGCCTCTGTTGTGAACTCCACCATATTGGTCACCCCAACCGCTCCATGGGGCATTCCATTGGTCGTGACAACCTTGTGTAAAAATTCCAACACCACCTCCGGGAAGAGCAATGTCAAAATGATTTCTGCCCAAATCAGCACCAGTATTTGTAACCTGTAAATAGAGGTGTAATAAATATTTTTTCCAATAAAATCCAAAAAAATCTTTGGTTTTAAAAAAATCTTACTTGTACGATCATTTTCTTGTTTGCAATTTTATCGGTGAAGCTAAGTAAGAAACAAGCGCAACATAAGTTAACATCAACTCCTGAAGTAAAAGATGCGGCCCCAAAACCATATGCCAAAGTGCTGTTTACTGCCCAGGGTTGTTGACTGTTGCACATGTAAGCTTTACCTCCATCACAACCTAAAATAAAAGATTAGGTTACTTTATTATAATATGATATGTACGCTTTCTAAATAGGCGCGGTAAAATTTACTTTACCTGATTTTACATCAGCAGCAAGTTTAGTTATTCCAGTTTTATCACAGGAGGCAACCGGTACCATGTTAGGAGTCTTAATATTGGCTTTCCATGAGCAAGAAGGTTTGCAACAATCCCAATAACGAGTAGTTGTTCCCTGTCCACTAATTCCTTTCTCAATTATTTCAATTTCTGGACTTTGTTCTAGAGGGCTAGCTACTGCAAGGGCCACAACTGAAAATATGTAAGGAATTAGTTAGCAAGTAAAATATTTCAAACTACCAACCACGATAAGCTTCTCAGCTTTAAACCGAAACGTCTAATATAAAAAGTCCTATTTTAGAATCATGCGCAATGTTCTATTTATAGTTAGTTATACGAGTAGACTATATTTTTAAAAAATATTAAGTATTATAAATTTTTTTATTTAAATAAAGTAACTAGACAACTGCAGCTATTGGTACAGGAACACTAACATTACTCTTTAAATAATGGGTATTAGGTTAAAGCTAAGGCAGATTGTGGCATTGACATATAATACCAGATATATTGACTGCTGCAATACAGTCACGTTCCTCCAGTGCGATAGAGAAAACTGGCGCAACATAGTCCCTGCCTCTCTGTCTAATGAGCTAGATTTTTCGACCACATGATCTTCTCATTGGTAACTTAGTTCACGTTATCTATAAACCTGGTAAATTAAAAAAGGATACAGTGACTGCTTTGCGTCAGTTTTTTCGTTACATTGAAGAAACATGTTGGTATTGCAACAATCAGTCATCTTATATTATTTATGCAGTTTATAGCAGTAAATAATTAGGATATTAGCTTATGGTACCTTTTTTATAGTTACACTGTTTAGCTATAAAAACCTGGACAAGGAAGTTAAGATCAAGTGCAAAATGAAAATAGACTGACAGGGTACCTTAATATAATAATGTCTTAAAACCAACATAATAACACTGAGTTAAAGTGAAGAATTTATAAAGCCAGTGTAATGCCAATAATGAAATATGCATCAGAAATAATTTAATATACTCGCCGAAAATTTAACATGTTAATTTGTCCAAAAAAGGCAAAATGTATAATTATAATATCAAATGTACTAAGATGTAAATTGGAGCTGGAAGGTCAGATAATAGAACATGTGATGAAGTTCAAATATCTAGGCATCACATTATCTAGCTACGGAAAGCTCGAAACTGAAATGAGAGATCAAGTGAATAGAGAAAACAGAGCCGCAGGTTTCCTGAATTAAACATTATGGAGAAATAAAATAGTGGGAAAAAAGGAAAGGCTGAATTTACAGTACAGTCATTAGATCAATAATGACATACGCGGCAGAAACACGACCAGAGATAGAAAGGACAAAATAAATGTTAGAAACAACAGAGATGAAACCACATGAACATTGATGGTAGGAGACTATAGGACATAGATAGAAGCAAATATACGACTTAGATGCAAGGTGACAAACATCAAGAACTGGGTAAGAAATAGAAGAGTAGAATGAATTGATCAAATAAGCCAAATAACAACAAATAGAGTAGTTAAGACGCAAGAGACGGTTCCCCAATAGGAAGACGATCAGTAGGAAGATGGCGAAAATGATAGAACGACAACTTACTGGAGGCACATTGAAAAACAGACAGAGTTATGTCCACACAAAAAAAGAAGAAGAAGAAGCATCAGAAACTAGATCTGATACAGGTACCCCACGCAGACTACTGAAAACGGTAGAAATAGTAGTACTGAGAATAATTACTGGAAATACTCTCAGAGATTAAAATCAAAATAAGTAAAGACTTAAAATGTTACTTACAAACTATGAACGCATTTGTCAAGAAACAGTAAAACTAAAATAGATCACCTATCACTAGAAGGAGTATCACACGGCCGCGCAAAAGATAGAGTGACAACCTTCCATATAGGTATCAATATGCCAATAAACAAGCAAAATTGCTTACAAAGAAAAAGATGAAGAAGAAGAAAGGACCTGCATAGTTGTTTGGTCTTACGAATAAATAGAGTTGAACTTAATACAGATCTTTGAGGAACAGCCTGATTTTGAGAAAAAGATTAAGAAAGTTTACTGCTGGCAAGAACTTTAAAGGTTCTTTCAGTTAGAAAGTTTTTACAAATAAAAAAAGAGTACCATCTAAATTATAGTAGGAGAGTTATCAATTGTTGCATTTCAGGAGATTGAATCAGAAGCCCCTTTAATGTCAAATTCTGATTGCTTGAAAAATTTGGATTTGAAGATATTTTTAAATATTCAAAAAATTTTTATATGGTTTTATTAACTTATAGTTCTTAATAAGTTATTAATTTTTAAAATATTTACACATTCCTTGAGAAAAGTGGTAATACTTAAAGGACTTATTTTTGTGCAGATGTTTTATTATTAAATATTGTACATCTATTGTAATATAAAGTACACAAAAATTATAAAAATATATTCTAATTTTATATACATAAATCGAAATATCAATAATTAAAAAAAAACGAATGCTAGGAAAAATTAGTGGAATTCATTACTCACAAACCTCACGTATCAAAATAATATTTACATATTTAAATGTAATCAATATTCATAAAATAATTAGTAAATACATTAATATCCACTTTTAAAATATACCATAGTAATTTTGAGAAAATACATAAATTTATGATCACTTTGATTTACTAAATTTATCCAACGTTAAATTGTATTTTCAAGAAATATCAGTTAACTAAGGTTTTCATAACATTCTAAGAACGAACAAAGTATGCTTTTAAATAAAAAAAACCTTAAATGTTTCCTCAATATATTTAATAAAATAAAAATAGTCACAAGTCTACTTGTGTCACAAAAACTGGTAATGTTGTTGTATTTACAGAATATTTGTAACAAGGTTTTATTTTTTTAATATGAATTTATAAACTAAACTGTTTACTAGCTTTTAACATGTATAATCAGAGATAAAACATTTCTACAAAAAGCCTTTGTAAAACTTTTAAATCACTCCGTTCCAATGCAATGTGCAATATTTAAAATCACTAATACCAAAAACTGTTTTAGGGATGGGAATGAACAGATGAGTTATGGTACATTTAATAGAGAATTTACATAAATCCACGCCAATTGAGCAATAATAGATAGTTAAGTGCATCAAAGCTGAAAACACTAGAACAGAGCTAAAAGTACAGACATACGTCGTAGATGCAAGGTGAAGAACATTAAGAACTGGATAAGAAATAGAAGAGTGGAATGGAACGACCATATAATCCGAATGACAACAAATAAAGTAGTAAAGATGACAAGAAACAGTTCCCTAATACGAAGACGATCATTAGGAAGACCACGAAAACGATGGAATGACAACTTACTGGAGGCACATTGACAAACAGACAGAGTTATGTCTGCATAAAAAGAATAAGAAGAAGAAAGATATATGAAAAAAAGAAAACTGATAAAAAAGGAAAGAGCACAATAGTCCTTGTTTTAAAACTTAATTAAGATTCTTTATTGTATTGATGCGAATAAAAATGGGAGGAATAATTACCAAATAAAAAATCAGTATGTGTATGAACAGCAAATTATTAAAACTGTAAAGGCCTGATAGTGTCATCACATACCAAAAGGGATTAAGACTAAGTAGGAGGATATACAGCAAATTATTAGTTGTGAAGGTGTCTATTTTGAATATTATAATAATTATATTTTTTCTAAAATGAAATTAAACTTTAGAAAAATTTGTTGGTAAAATAAAAAATACATTTTAATATCTTAAATAACTTACGGGCTGAAAAAAGAAGGATAGCGATCTTCATGTTGCGTATCTTAAAATACAACTTCGGTATACCAGTGGGCGAGCCATAATATATAGTAAAATACTATCTTAAAATGGTCCTTTTACCAAATTTTAATACGTATCTTAAGTGGAATCACTCGAATCCCATGATAAAATCTTACTATTGTACTATTGTAAATATATTAGACAATAGGGGTCATTGTCAAGGTTAACACGGGTTTATGTATATTCTTATGTACAAATACTTGTCGTGTAGATGATATCTTATGTCTTAGACTTGATTTGGCTCTGTTTTTTGATATTATGTATATTTATTTGTTTTGAAGCTTTTTTCATTATTTTTCTGTGGTTTTCCGAGTTTGACTCCGCGTCAAGTCGTTTTGGTTTTTAGAAAAAACATTGTTTTGACGACATTCCGTCTAGGACACACTTTCCATAATAATAATAATAATAATAAATGGCTGTGCTACTTTCGACGTCCAGATGCGTGCGAAAATTTTTGGGAGATACACCAACGAACCAAGTCACCTAGTACCCGATAACGTGGAAAAAGTCCCACCAGAGCTCAATCCTTTTGATACATATATACATTTGATATATTTTTTCCGCAAATCGCCAGGAAATTTTGACATTCTTGTCAAAATTTCTTGAAGAAAAAGTCAGGACTTCCTTACTGTAAGGAAATGTCATTTCCTTACTGTAAGGAAATGATATTTCCATACAGTTGTTAGTGTTCTACATAAATAAGCGCCAAGTTTGACAATTCAACCTCAATACGTTTCCATAGTAACCCAAGTAATTTTATTAGGAATTTCAAAGCACCATTTATTTGGGAATAAAATTACCGCGTTTTTTTTTTAAATCAATCAATATCTGTCGAATTTTAAACGATTTGCGGAAAAATAGTATGTTTACCTCGTAGGAAAAGCCACATTCCTAGACTCTGTGTTGCTAAGTCTCGGCTTGCGCCTCGACTTAGCAATCTTCACAGTCGTCCAGGAATGTTAAACTTTTCCTACCCGGTAAACAATGTACTATTCCTTTACAATAAAATATATCAGTAGGGCGAGATTCAGTTTGTATACCACTGTATAACAGCGACATACAACTGCTCTTCCATCTAATCCCCAAAGATAGAATAGATAGACTATATGTATTTAAATAATAAAATATATATTTGTCAATGGATCTTAAAAATATTAACAATTAAATTTATAAATTATAAACTATTTATTTTTTAACACATTCAGGACCAACCTATTTTTAGGATTATTATGATTGAACAAGGATTATAAAAAAAAATTGTTTGGAATAATGGATAATACACATGTGTGACACTGGTTGTGACATAAAAATTGTTAGCTGCTACTCATAAAAAATTATTTATTTCTGTAATATTAACAAAAATAAAAATTACTTCCAATAAAAAATGAAACATAAGTTTAATTGTCTTTTCTGTGCCAATCAGCAAAACAGGGTGTAACACATAACCCAATGGGTTGTCCATCACTCTCCTTACATTCCTGACATGTGTACTAGGTGACAGCCCTTTTTTGCGTGCACTGCACTGTCCATATCTTTTCCTCTTATTTTATTTTTTTAAGTTGTCTTCCGAAACAAATTTTTCTCTGCTTGGTCGTTCTGTTTGTTCCAATAAATTTTTGATCACTTCCTGTCAAACTGAAGGTACGACATTCTTGTTTTCTTTGACGTGTTTCTATTTTTATTCAACAACATGTTGCCATTTCACATGCAAATATCTACTAACTGAAAGAAAACTTTTATGTACCATCTCAAAGTTTTTCGTGGTGTGTCATAATTGTTAATGAATCGTGTGTGAATAATTAAATAAAAGAATTTTAGTCACATATCATTACTGGCTACAATTTTTTCTGGCCTCTTTGATTTTCAACGTCAATCATTTTGGAACCATGCTTATATGAAATCATTATTACATTTCTCTTATCTTTTAATTTTTTTTACTCTGATTGGGCCTTTTCTTTGCCATAAGACTTCTTCTTTCTTTAATTTTTTTGTAATAATAATCATCGGGTTACTTTTTTTTATTTTTTTTAATGTTCCACAAACGTAGGTCATTTTTTCATGTAAAAACTTGGCAAGCTCCACTTGGCACACCAAGTGGAGCTTGCCAAGTGGGGTGAGTCACCACTACCGAGACGGAAGATTACAGCGAAACGGTAAACGGTTTTGAAAAAATTTTCAGAAATGTATATTAGATAGGTTGATAAGTTTGATATTAGTTCTATATCTATTTTATTGTCATACAAAAATTTTTCTAAATAACCCTTATTTGTTTTAATTGACCTCGCATTCCATTGAAGAAATGATATGTTAGCCATCACGATTTAATAATAATTGTGAAATATTGTTTTTCAGTAATTCTAACGTTTTTCCATCTAAATTGTAATTAACCTGATTTAAAATTGTTGAACAAAAGTTTACTATAATTTCTCCTATATTACTTTGATTATCGTTTTGTATCTGTGTTTTATTATGATAAATAGGGTTGTTAAAATTATAACAAGGCTGACTTTGTATTTTTATGTTTGCAAGATTTTTCTGTGCGCTTCCATTATCTCTCTGTCTACGTTATTAGAATCAATACTACTTGATCAGTTTCGGTTATAGATTGTATATTTATTGGAAGTGTTTTCTTGTTCTTTACTTACTGTTGAATAATATTTTCTATATTTAATATTAGCTTCGTAATATGATATATTTTTAGTATTGATAATCTTTTTAATATACTCCTGTTTTTCTCTTTTCGTACAATTTGCTCCCTTGTCAGTAGGGCTATGTTTTCCTTTGTACAATACATAAAATACATTGTTAGGATTGGAACAATTTGATTTATTATGTTCTTCACTGCATTTGTCACACCTATCTTTTCCCCTACATTGAGCACGTATATGCCCAAATCTTAAGCACTTTAAACATTGTAGCATTCTGGGTGTGTAATTTTAAACCTTGTATATCATTTTTTCTATTACTACGTTGGTAGGTATAGACTGGACCTTTAAACGTTACTATTACAGTTCCAGTGTTTTACATAGATAGTAGATCCATTTTCTTGTAACACTTTCCGCATTATTCTTTTTACATGTAAGACTTCAAACCTCATGTTGAATTAATAACAACAAATCATCCTCTTATATATCTTTATCTACGGATTTTATAACTTGTTTCCTTTGAGTAAAAAAACGTTGGAATATATTCCTCGTACTCTTTGCTTTTTAAATTATCAGATTTAATTAATTTATTAGCACTAGTAAAATTATTAAGTTCTACCTTAATTTTATTCCAACTAACTACCTATCTACTTGTGTGATGTTATTTTCAATTTCAGGTACTGAACGTAAAATTAATCGGGCCGTACCTATCCTGTGTAATTTGCCGATATTACCGTTTTTATTTTCTATTATGTTGCTATTTTTTTTTAATTCTTCAAGTATAAAGTATACACATTAAATTTGTCTATAACTACATTGTTTCATTTATAACAAATATGTCAAAATGATGGGTTTAAAAATCGAGAGTAACAACTATAAATGGTTTGAAAATCTCATAAATTGTATTCCATTTACTAGAATTTTTCGGCATGTATTTTCGGAATATTAACCGCCCTCTACACAGTAAGGCCGTCCGCACATGAAGCTATTAAAAAGAAACCAGTTGGTAACTTTAGTTACCAATCAGTTTACTTATTAGTTACTGCCCATGTATTTTAATCGGTATCCGCATACAGCGCTACTAGTTAGTAACCGGTCTCTAATTCAGCCATCAGTCGACAGCAGACTGGACGCGCAGGTCGCTTGGGGACTACTTTCTAGTTTGTTGTGATATTTTTAACACGCGAAATGGCGAAATTGGTAGAACAGTCGTTTAATATAAAATTAGTGCAAGAAGTGGAAAAACATCCCTGCCTATACAACTATACGTTAAATGAATATTCGCGTAAAGATATTACCGAAAAGGTTTGGAATGATATAGGAAGAGAATTAAATTTAACAGGTATGTATTTACTATACTCATATACGTGTTTATTTAAATTAGTACAAAATAAGCTATACACTATATTTCCATTGCCATTGAAGAGCAGTACCTGAAGATTGGTCAGTGATGACTTCATGGTTTTGTGGATGTATTATATCGAGATCTTCAGCCGCACTATTGCTGTCTTCAAATGTCCGCGCCTTATATGGTATTCCTTTCCGTTTTCGTACATAATTATGTAGAACACAAACAGATTGTATTATCTTCCCAAGATTTTTTCGGGCGAGTGGCATTTGATTGGAGTATCTAAAACGTGAAACTTTTCAGCCATCATGCCAAATGCACATTCTATTGTACGTCTTCCTCGACTTGATAATTGAATATTCTTTTTTTTATTATCCAATCCACGTTGTTAATATCGTCTCATTAAGTAGCGTAGAAAGGGAAATGCTTCGTAGGCAGCAAAGTAGTATGGGAATTTATTATTGCTCTCGTCGGTGGGTAATTTTGAAGATAGCGGAAAATTTAGTACGCTATTTTCAATCCAATTTAATATGATGGAATGGTACGATTTATTATTCAAATTATTTGATCTGATATTGGCAAGCTTTTCTATTTGGTAAATTCCGTAATAAATAAAAACGTTCTGCATTTTTTGCCCATTGTTCTATAATTGGAATTGGTAGATATTCTTTTTTTAATGTATTCTATATAATAATTGTCGTTTCGGCTACAATTTGCGAAACGATATTGTCCCCTCTTGCAAAATATAGAGCAAGACTAACGAATGTACCTTCAGTTGCCAGATATCTGGAATAGAAACTCATTTAAAAGAACGAATTTCGCATTCTAAAGAACTTTAAAGGAAATAGTAATGGGTGCCATTATATTATGCGGTCTACGTTGCGTTTATCTTATAGGTTGCGATCTACCCAGAAAAATAAACGATAAATAAATGACAACAAACCGTTTGTAGGTAAAATCTTTATTGCTAACTATTATAGTAATAAACATTTTCAGGAATATACAATAAATTTATTTCTTTACTATTATATAAATAACATTGGCTGTTTTTCTCTACTAAATTAAGGTGCAAATTTTTTTTTAAATAGTAATTAATATTTGGCTGTATCTTTTTGTACATAGTTGGTGTGGATGTATTTTGTTAATTATTAGAGTTCTCTTTAATTTTACATTATTTTATTTTGTTTTCTTGCTTTTCATTATTTTCTGCAAATCCTTCAGATTTTTTAGATAGCGATCGATAGACACACTATATACAGAGTTCGACCAGATCCTCGTGGTAGACCGCATACCCTAGTACCATCTTGTATTGTATACATTCAATATTAATAATTCTGCCATGATTTCATTCTTTTCTTTATTTTTTTACAGTTATGGCGCAAAAAACTTAAATAAGCAAAATAGGCACATCTGAAAGCAATACATAATTTCTAAATAGGTATGTTTTTGTTTCAGGAACAGAATGCAAGAAAAAGTGGAAAAACTTAAGAGCTGTACTTGTGCGACATATGAAACCAGCGTCAGGTGGTTCGTCAGCTAAATCAAAAAAGCCTTATTATCTTACTGATTTAATGCAGTTTACTTTACCATATGTAAAAGTTTTAAATTCCGCGACGTCAGGGAATTTACCAAGGCAAGCAGAAAAAGAAATACGTGATGTCCAAGAAGAAGAAAATTGGGATGATGATTCACAGACAGCACAGCCACTTCCATCTCCAAAATCCGTTTCCCTACCAGCTTCGTCTCAAAATTCTAATTCATTGTCAGTGCTATCTCCCCAGTCGTTTCCTCCTGAAATTCCACTTCCTATATCACCGGTTCATCAAAATTACTCATCTTCAAAGAGCAAAGATAGGAATAAAAATTCAAAAGATGTTTCAGATGAAATCTTCGAAGAATATTTCAAATTAAAAAAGCAAAAACTTGAAGCCAGCATGAATCCTGTGCAACATGCCAATAAGATGTTTTTGTTGAGCTTGCTACCCGATATGAATATGATGTCGTCCCACCAAACAAGAATATTTAAGCGAAAAGTCATCGATTTATTGGACAATATATTACACAATACTTCTAATATTTTATACCCAAACTCAAGTATGTCTACAGATACACAAGCCTCGACAGCTGTCGAATCTGCATATTTACCGATCCAAACAATAAGAGAAGCAAATGCCCCGTCTCTTCAAAGTGCATATCATCCACAAAAAGTATATTATGGACTTGTAGGAAATATAAGGAATACAAATAATACAAATGTTTAATTTAGCTAGCAATATCTTAAGTGTTACTAATTTAGTAGTTTAAATATAATTAGAAATGGATTAAAATGTTTTCATTTAATGAAATTAAATAAACGTTACTTCCTTAGATCAGGGTTATAAAAATCCTTTTTTTCGCCCCAACACATTCTCGCATTGGAGTATTTTTCTTTTGAATAGCAGGTATAATAGATATTCTATAAGCAATTGTACTAAATGTAAATAAGATTCTTTTGACATTCTATAAAATTCAAGAAATTTAACATCACTTTTTTGTAATTCTTTTGTAGCAACAAAGGCTCTGCAATTTATATTGTTTACAATATAGGGATGAACTCAATACCCCCTTTTTGCATTTTACCCCTAAATCTTCTATTATAATAATAAAAAATAATATCTTCATCAGTCACTAGACATTTTTAACGTGATAATAACACTCAATAGTATAATATAAAGGTTAAAATTTAAACACACTATAACAAAGCTACTCGTACAGGCAAGAAGTGACTCGTTTCTATTAATTTTCAGTAGCGTAGTGTGTGAGTCACAGTAACTAAACAGCTGGTAATTTTAACTAGTCCAGTTTCTTTTGAGTAGCTTCATGTGCGGACGGCCTAAGAGGGTTTCGTCAAGACTTAAGTTCTCTTCTGGATTATAATATGACTTGTCTATATCCAGCCTTTTAAAAAAGCTCTGTGATTTGTCCACTCTACGATTTTTATCAAAAGCTCTTTATGAAATAGTTATGAAAAATTTTGTATACATGTTGTGTAAACAGGAATTTCTACTTTTATATTTTCTTGTTCAGTAAACTGATGTATAGCATTTTTCATATAAAAATGCGTACACGCCATTAAAGATTTACGACGTCAGAACCCCACAGCGTTGCCAAAATATCAGAATAGTAAGTGTAAAATTTTTAAAATGTCATCTATTTGTCAAACTATTATAATAACAGTAAATACACGTAGTTTTTAGTCTACTGCAACTCAATAAAATACCTAAGAAAACATTTTAATACAAAATTATATATTCTAAATTTTAAACTTACCTGTTTTATGGCTTCAATAGTAACAAAATAATCTATCTTATATAAAAGTTTATCAGCTTTCTGCAGACTATTTATTTGTTTTGGCATAGCACAAACACAATACATAAGAATAATGAGTTTTTGAAGCTATTAATCTAAATTTTATATGTATTTATAAACACAATTTAATAATATATATTAAATTGTAATTAAATTGTGTAAGAAATCAAAACATAAACAAAATTCTTACTCTAAAAAAGCGGCTACACTTTATACACTTTTGCCACATGCTGAACTGTCAAAAAAATTCCGTATTCCAAAAGTATTCTCATATCAGTTGCGTACAATTGTCCAATATATTTAATTAAAATTATTATTTTGTGGAATGTTATGACTTAAAGAATTATTTCATAAAATTTATATTATTAATAATAACAAATGTTTTTGGTCCTTTAAACATAATTTTAAAATTTCCAATATAATGATATTTACATTTTTCTGATTATTACACCAAGTTGGCGCCTATAAAAGATCGAGCAGTTCCGCATGGGTTTCGTATTATTAGCTGTGTTAGAGAAATTTGAACTCTAAGGTGGACGTTCTGGAAATTTTAAATATAAGTGACGTCACTTTATATAAATTGTGACGTGCAAGTACTTTTATATGAAAAATGCTTTATCTGAATATCTTTCTCTACATCAAGCAAGTCCAGCTCATTTTCTTGTACTACATTTTCATTTGCATTGTTCCCTTCACCCTCATCATTACTCGACTCACCGCCATTATTGTTCAACTTTCTTCCAGAATAAGGAAAATATTCACTGTTACTAGAATAAAAATCGAAAGCAACAAGTGTGGGCTCAAGATTAATAATCAGAAAACAAAAATCATGATTGTGGACCACGCGAATATCCTCCAAACAACAGGCGCCCTAAATCAATTCGAGAAAGTAGACGAGTTCACGTATCTAGGATCTTCCTTAAGCAATGCAGCCTCCTGCCATACGGAAATTCGCAAAAGAATAGGAATGGCCAAGAACGCGATGAGTCGACTGTCAAAAATATGGAAGGACCGCTCTTTGTCCAAAAAACTCAAAATGAGACTGGTACGGACACTCGTTTTTTCAATCTTTAGTTACGGTGCCGAAACATGGACAATAAAATCAGAGGATAGGAAAAGGATTGACGCATTCGAAATGTGGTGCTGGAGACGAATGCTACGCGTCTCGTGGACGGAGCACAGATCCAATCAGTCGATTCTCGAAGAGCTAAACATTCAGACCAGACTCTCCTCTCAGTGTCTTGCAAATGTTTTAAAGTTTTTTGGCCACATTGCGAGAAGAGACAATGACAACTTAGAAAGACTAATTGTGTGCGGAAACGTAGAAGGACGTAGAGGCCGAGGACGCTCACCTATCCGATGGTCAGATCAAGTACAGAAAGCCACTGGAGAGACGTTTTCCGAGTCCATGAGAGCAGCCCAAAATCGCAAGAGATGGAGAGAATTGACAGCCCGCATTGTAGGGAATCACGATCCTCAGCAATGAGGAAACGACAAGAGAGAGAGAATAAAATATTTCGTTATTATGGTCATCCCCGAATTCATATTCAATATTTTTTGTATCTTTGTACTCTTCTGATTTCCCTACTAGTCATCTAGGCCGCTAATTAAAGATCTTGAGTACTTAGGTGTCGTTTTGACATTGTTAATACGTCTGAAACAAATAATAAGGGATTAATCCGTGTATTAATAAGTTACATAGTTGTATTAACTGTCTAAATTATAAAAAATAACGACACTTTTCGTATTTGACATTTGCCTACCTGCTATTAATTTATAGATAATTTCTTCTGTTTTTAAACGTGATAAACCGTGGTAAAATTATTTCATTACGTAAATTCGGTGTCACATATATGTGTCAGCCGTTCTTACAAAAACTCCACCGTCACAAATGTATGACGGTTGGTCGTAAATGTGTTAAATTCTTAAATTTTTAAATTACTCTTCAGCTAAAAACTGTTTACAAATTAATCTCTTGAACTTGACAGTATACATATTTCTAATATTATAGGAAAAATTGTTAATATTGCAAGTACTTGAGTACGAAAATGAACGTCAAAAATGATATGTTGTATTTTTAGGTAACGTGAGGGTATTTTTGTGTCCTAGATTAAGAATATGAACGTCAGTCCTAAGTTATTCGATTGTACAGGTATGGTGAAACATTCTCTGTTGAAAGATTTTATGATAAAAACATAAAGTATGTATTTTTCAACGATTTTTACTTGGCCACTTGACTACGCAGTTGACTACTTTTGCAGTTTCTGTGTTTTTTTTCATGAATCAAATTCAGTGAGACACGCATTGTAATGCACGTCACAATAATTTTATTTTGATAAAACCAGAGCATTATATAATAATGACTTGGTAGTCCTTTTTAATAAATTACGGCTTTGACACATGTAATTTTAAAATGGCGCAAGCTCTTATACCAAGCTCTTTGTACACAAATACTTACTTGATATATAAACCTTAAATCTTCGTTCAACCAAACCACTAGGCTGTTAAAGTTTTTGCTAAAAAATAAATTTTCATTTCTTAAGATAATTCGATTCACATAATTGAGATATATAGTTGGGTATCGTCTGCGGAATCAAGCTGTGAACGGAACAAAAACACAGAAGGAAAATTGTATATGTTCATGTGTATATAGAAAATAAAATTCTCTATATATACATAAAATCGGACATAATAAAGATTCTTGAGAAACACCAGTATTAGGATCTAGAAATAAAGAAATATTTTGATTAAGTGTTACTGCTGGACATCTATTAGACAGATGGGATTTCATTAGATCAACTGCTTTCGCTTCTAAGCCAATATATTTTAAAATAGAGAATAACAAATTATGGTTAATTGTATCAAAAGCTTGAGGAGTTAAGAAGAATAAGAATTGATATTTTGTTTTGGTCATAGACTATAAAAATATAATCTGTAATATTTAATAAAGCAGAAAGACAACTATATCTGGACCTAAAACTGGACTGGATTGTAGGGATTGTGTTATTTTTGTTTTATATGCGTTTGTAATTGAATATCGATCACCTTTTCCTAAATTTTAGATAATGTAGGCAGTACCCTTACTGGTCTTAATTCGTTCATGCATTTTGTAATTTTAGTCTTCGGTAAAGGAATCTGCCCGAATGCGCCAAAAATTGAATTTGTTAAGCAAAAATTATTGATATACAGTATTGTGCGAATTAATGGAATCACTGTTAATTTTTTTTCATTTTTTTAATATTCACAAGAAAATGATTTGGGGATGTTTTTCATGCATGGGGGTTGAATCTTTGGTGCCAATTGAAGGCATGGTGAACAGCCAAAAATACAAATCCATGTTGGAAAAGTATTTGGACAAACAACTCAAAAAATGTCAACCCCAAGGAGGAGCGATTCTTCAACAGGACTCTGCTACCTGTCACAAATTAAAGGAAATGATGGCATTTTCCAAAAATAAGAAGATTAATGTTTTAGATTGGCCCGGTAATTCGCCCGACCTCAACCCCATTGAAAATTTATTGGCCATTTGCAAAGCTAGACTGCGAAAAATCGACTGTACCACTAAAACCAAAATGATAGAAGCGGCCATTCAGGTTTGGTATCGAGATGAAAGGATATCTGACAACTGCCATAAACTCATAGAGTCTATGCCGAAACGGGTAAAAGCAGTAATTGCTGAAAAAGGCGGACATATTTCCTACTGAATGATGTAAGTTTACCTTTATAGTTTTGTCAAAATATAATTTTTTACTAAATAAACTGTTTTTTCATTGAAACAGCCTATGATTCCATTAATTCGCAAAATACTGTATGTGATATAAGGTAGACGAAGTGGAATACACAGTTGCATTGTTAATATGTTAATATTATCATCACCAATAGCTTTACTTTGTATATTATCAATAATATGTAAAAAATTAATTTCAGATACTGGTTTAAAGGTAAGAAAAGGACTGAGAGAATACCTAGTTATGTTCATAGAATATTTGTGTATCAATGTCTGCTGTCATGTTTGGTATAACTTCGATAAAGTATTTAAATAAAATATTTTAAATTATTCAACATATTTATCTTTGGAAGATTGAGCATGTAGGTTTTTATATATGATTTTTTTCTCTCTCACAGTCATGGCTGTTACTAAGTTACATAACAATGTATAGTCATTCCATTGATTTATATTTTTAGTGATCCTATAAGCAGTAAGTACTTTATCCCTATTTAACATTAATTGCCTGATGGTATCAGTTAACCTTCAGTATATGTGATTACATAATCAAGCAGAGTCGATGTTAACTGGGTGATCCTAGTTGCTGGATCATATACTATAGTCCAAGACCATCTAGTACATCTGTAATTAACTGCGTGGAATAATTATTGGTATTTAACAGATCAACAAAAAAGCCGCACATCAACAGAATAAATGATCTACACTAAGCAGACTGATAAAAAAATTGTTTACGAGTTCTTTTACATCAATAAAATGCGTAACTAGCGATCTAGTGTTTATATATGAGCTCACTTTAAAGTACTCCTGTTCTGCTTAGATTAGATAGTACAAACGATTATGTAAACAATTTACGCATAATTTGTAGATGATTCTTATATAAGAGATAGTGTGGCTTGGGGGATTTGATGTTTGGATTCCATGATAAAATGGTTTCATCGATAGGAATATTGGTGAACAAAGAAACAATGTCAAAACTAACTAGTATATCTGATGGTGAAATAGAAATATTTTTCAGAAGGTCAATAAAATGAAAAGAGTTTTTGACAAAAGACGAAGCTTTTTCGGCTAATGGTTGTAAAGATAAAGCGAGATGTTTTGCCAATTTCTGAGTGGGGCAGTTGTATGCACTGACGATGGGTCTTAGGGGAACATTGGGCTTATGGATTTTTGGAAGGCCGTATATATTTGGTATTAGGGATGATTTTTCTCTGGGTATAAGAGATTTTTTGATGTCTGAAGGTAGAGTAGACTTATTTATGATGGATTTGGTCGTTTTTTCTAGGTAAGTGGTGAGATCGTTTGGGACTCGTTTGTATTCTGTGGAATTGAGAAGTTCGAACATTTTGTCGAAATAATTAGAAGAGTTAAAAATGACGACCGACAAAGGTAATGCCACCTATAAATACGAAGTATGTATTCAGAATAGTGAGAAGTTTGAAGAAGTCTCTAAAACATTCGATTAAGTAGAAGAGAAAATCAAACAGTTAGAGAGCATGATAACTAACACGAAAGTGCTACCACCAATTAATACGGTAGCTTTAGATCCGGTAGTAAAAGAAGAATCACCGAGAGACGAAACGACACATCATATGAGATTCAAAGTGCCACCAGTTGATGGAAAGTCCTCTTGGTGTATATACCTTAGACAATTTGAAGCTATTGCGACAGCCAATCATTGGTCAGAACAAGAAAAAGCTGTTTCCTTGACTGCTGCTTTACCAGTTGATGCTGCGGATGTCTTAAGATCGACTCCTAAGGGTCAAGGAAAATGTTACCAGACCTTGTTCACTCGACTAGACAAACGTTACGGAGATGCCCATCTACAACAAGTCTACAAAGTACAAATAAGAAGTAGAATCCAACAAGCAAGTAAGAGTTTGCAAGAATTAGAAGCAGATATTGCTCGTATAGCGCTGTTGGCCTATCCAGAGGCACCAGACAACACTTTGGAAGAAATTGCTGTAGATGCCTTCGTCAATGGGTTGAGAGATAGTGAATTACAGAAAGCTTTACGACTAGTAAGACCGAAAGTTTTAGATAAAGCGCTCGCCATTACCTTGGAACACGAGATAGCTAGTCGAGTTTCACGGAGCTATCAAGTACAAACCTCTGAATAAAGTGACCAACGAAACGATAAGCGTCTGGAGGAAATCGTACGGAAAATAGTTCGTAACATGATGCCAAAGAGACGTGAACCCAGATGTTGGAATGGTAACAACGAAGGTCACATTCGCCCTAAAGTGCAAGAAAATAATACAACAGTCAGAAAGCTAGAACAGATCGAGCACTGGGTTGGAAAAAGTCATTCAAATGCTGATGTTCAATAAAGACGGCCATACAGTGCAAATCCTAATCATTGTCTTGAATTAGAAGAACGACTTTGCCCCGTGAGGCGAACCACCGTTATTAATGACCAATGGCAGCCTCAACAGCTTCAAGACGCTCAAGCAGATGATCCATGTATAAAAATAGTATTGGATTGGGTGCGTCGAAGTGAAAGACCTTCTTGGCAAGACATTCGTGCATGTAGTCCCGAAGTCAAGTGTTACTGGAGCCAATGGAATTGCCTAGTGCTGAAAGATGATCTTCTGTATAGAACCTTTGAGAACAATGATGGTACAGAAACTAAGCTTCAGTTGATTGTATCTAAAAGTAAAGTTTCAGAAGTATTGCGTCAGTTGCATGACGGTGCATCAGGTGGACACTTTGGTATTACAAAAACTTTGCAAAGGTTCGAGAACGGTTCTATTGGGTGAACTGTAAAGATGATGTACGAAGATGGTGCCGGAAATGTGAACTTTGTGCAACCAGTAATGGTCCAGTTGGTAAAAAGAGGGCACCTATAAAACAGTACATTGTTGGAAGTCCTATGGAAAGAGTAGCAATCGACATTGCAGGTCCACTTACAGAGACGAATGATGGAAATAAATATATCCTGGTAGCTATGGATTATTTTACGAAATGGACTGAGGCCTACGCGATACCAAATTAAGAAGATGCTACTTTTGCAGAGGTACTGGTTAAATATTTCCTTAGCCGATTTGGTGTTCCCTTGGAGATCCACTCCGACCAAGAGCGAAACTTTGAGCCAAACCTTTTTTAAAACCTTTGTAAATTGATTAGTGTCAATAAGACCAGAACAACACCTCTACATTCTCAATCAGATGGAATGGTCGAGAGGATGAACCGAACGATGGGTAAACACCTGTCCAAAGTTGTATCAAAACATCAAAGAGATTGGGACCAACACATTCATTTATTCTTAATGGCATAAGGCTCGGCCGTGAATAAAACTACAGGCCAGACTCCAACCTGCCTGATGTTAGGTCGTGAAGTTCGTTTGCCCTGCGACCTAGAGTTTGGCTGCAGACCTTCCGAAGAACATGTTGCAAGCAAAGAATATGTCGACCGCCTAAAGTTAAGAATGAACAACATTCATGAACTTGCCCTACAACACATCCAGTTAGCCAGTGACAGAATGAAAGGTCAATACGATTCTCGATGCAAGAATGAAAGATATGAAGTAGGTAATCTTGTTTGGCTTTATAATCCACAACGTCGTCGTGGCTTGTCTCCTAAACTGCAAAGACAATGGGAGGGTCCGTATGAAATTAAAAACAGAATAAGTGACGTAATGTGCCGAATTAAGAAGTTGCCGAAAGGTAAACCAAAAGTAGTTTACATAAATCGTTTTGCACCTTATGCTGGCTCAAATAAAACCGAAAAAGTCCGAACCCTTCAACAGGAGATCAAAGATGATCGGCGACCAAGCTTTAAGGAGTTTGTGTCAAATTACGCAGAGAGAAAAAGTGCTAGATTTGGCGTGACGACAGAAGTTCAGCAGGATCTTTTTAGTGTTCCGCATAACGTCTCTCTAGCCCACTGTGTCGCCCAAGATAAATAAAGGAATCTCATCTGTATTTTATAAGAAATTCGGTCTTTTGGACGAGTTAAAAAACCAGCAGCCTAAAGTTGGAAGAGTATTGAGATTAGAAGATGGTTCTCGATCTTTGCTGTATATGGTGACCAGGAAGTCGTATAGAGACAGGGCAACCTACGAGGATATATGGCGTACTCTAACTAATTTGAAGAAAATCGCCTGCAATTACGACATTAAGAATTTGGCATTACCGAATATAGGCCATGCACTAGATAATCTGAATTGGAAGATAGTCAGAAGCATGCTTGAAGTGATCTTCCGAGAAACCGGTGTAAGAATTACTGTGTGTTGCACTAATCCGAAGAGATCGTGTCCTTCAAAGACAGTAGACTGCTATTTCTTTCTGAGGGGTTCATGCAGAGCTAGAGAGTCCTGTAGATTCCGTTATCCTGGGCCTACATATAGAGTTGCTGATCGGGACGCTCAGATCTAAGAGGGAAGCAGTGTTACGAACATGCATTCAGCGTGGCCCGTGTAACGGCATCAAGGCATCGAGAACCATCCATCGATTTCTCTCTAACGCAAGAGAACAATCCGTCACGTATTTGACTGAATTAGAGTTAAAGGTAGGAATGTTCTAGAACATAGTAACTTTGGTATATATGTAACGATATTAGGAGCCGGTGAGTTAATAAGAGAGTACCGAACTGTAAAGTTATAAATAAATATATTTATATAAATTCGAACCGCTCGTTTTATTTAACTATATATATATATATATATATATATATATATATATATATATATATATATATATATACATATATATTTCATCTTGGTATATCCAGCAGTTCTTAGCAACCACAGATGTCTTCACTTTTTTCGTTAGTTTCTAAAAATTGGGAAGAAGCGTTTCACTAATCACGACTCTACTTCCTTCAAGATTTTTCTTCCGATTAAACACTTTTTCTTTCATCCATCTGTTTACAATCACAACGCCTACAGGTATTGGCCTCTTATCATAGTTTCCTTTTTTACCTAGTCGATAGCAATAAATTAAATTGGTTGGCAAGATAGGTATATTAAGTTTATTGTTGTTTAGATTTGTAATAATTTCCAGTAGGGCTTTCTTCTCTTCGTCATCAACACCATTAATAATAAGAGATCCGCGAAACTAAAATTGCTTGCTTGGTTTTTTGGTGTTTGTTTTGGCCGAGGCCATTTTTTGGTAGGATATACTGGAAAATATAATCTTAATTATTAATGGGGCTTACACAATATTATTGCACTTGTCTGCTTTGATAGAGCTATGAACTGTCCTCTTTCTTTTACTTTCTCTTTGTGGTTTGTTCTCTCTAGGGTTTGTTTTACTCTCTCCTAGTACTTTTTATTTTGTTTTCTCTTTAGGCTTTATTTTCCTTTTTAGGCGCTATATTCCACTATTTATTGTTTTTTACGTCTGTGTTTTCATCGATAGAATGCGTAATATTTTATGATCTCTAGCATAGTAAGGCTTGGGTAATTCCCCATATCCTGAATTTTTCCTTCATTATTCCAGTCACCCTGACTTGCTGAATAGAAATCGTTTAGCGACGTATCATGGAGCATTGACTACTTCTCTTAGGCTGCTGTTGTCTTTTTGTTTGTGGTGTTATATACATATCCCCCTGCGAGATATGAGGACGTTAGTATTGGTAGTATGATACTATTTATAAATCTCATTTTTGTTTTTATCCTCAGTTTACTTTTTCTACTTGCCTTCTAATTTTAAACTGCTTGTCCTTGTTTTAGTGTAGTGTTTTGTCAAATTTTATGTTAACATTCTTGTTTGTTACATTCTACGCTTGCTGGATAGCCCATATTTGACAATTTTGACTTGGTAAAAATTAATGTTAGTTAGTGTAGCAACTAAAAAAAAAAAATCATTGTTATAGTAATCGTCAAAGTATTCTAATGATAATAACTCGCTACTTGAATCTAATGGGTTGGTTTCAAATTCTGGAAATTTATCTGGAAAGTGCTGAGCTATTATTTTTTTTTTTTTTTGATAGCGTTAACAATTCCATTTTCTGCTGAGTTTGTGTGTGCATTGTGAATATCATCTTCAGTTTCCTGTTTGCCATAAATACTTTCCGTCGGGCTTATCTCCTTTTCATCTTCATTTGATTCGAAATCACTTAAATTAAGAGTTTCACCCCCATTAAGAGTTTTCCTTGTGTTCAATAGTTTGAGTTGCCTCTTCATTCTCTTTAGCATCACTGCCTGATTCGAGACTACTTCCCTAGTAACACACAACGTTCTATGGACTTCCAATATACTTTCAGTTTTGGTCCGGACGTACGAAGTAGGACGTACTTGGGGTGGACTAAATATGGACGTTCTCTGGACGTCCGACATTTACCAATTATGGGAACAAATAGCAAATATTTCAAAAAAATAAAAAATTATTTACCTTAATAAAATAATCAAAAGCGAAAAGGTTAAATCATGATTAACTAAAAATTGTCTAGTTTAGTATATCCCAAGCATATTTTTGTTTTTAGGTAAAGTGTAAAAATCTTTTATTTCTAGATAATTCGTTGCAATTATTTTTTATTCTAGTTATTACAATGATATATGTTTGCTAATTCTAATAAGTAAAAATATGATTTTTATCAACAAGATAAAGTCATCTTTTCAAAAAGGAACAAGTGGTGGTATATAAGAGGGCTGGGCAAAATAAGGATGATGATATTAATTGTCATTGTCATGTCATACCTATTTAAACAAATGGCACAGTTTTATTTTAATATTATTAATGCTTAAAAGAGATAAGATAATTCTATTTAGACAGTATGCAGTGCAAATGGTATAAATTAGCAATTTTTTAAATTGAATTAGCAAGGTTTGGGACCATTTGTTAGATTTCTTCCGAGTTTGGTCATTGTCATGTCATACCTATTTAAGCAAATGGCACAGTTTTATTTTAATATTATTAATGCTTAAAAGAGATAAGATAATTCTATTTAAACAGTATGCAGTGCAAATGGTATGAATTAGCAACTTTTTTAGTATGAATTAGCAAGGTTTGGGACCATTTGTTAGGTTTCTTCCGAGTTTGATTTTTATTTTATTACAAAAAGGTGTGTAATTTTTTCTAAAATTAGTATGTGTAAAAGAAAGCGATTTGTTTCTAAGCTGTTGCCGAGAGGGGGCATTTGGGCCCATCGCCGGCTCTTCGGACTTCTTCCTGTCCCCGGAATTTGATCGGGTGTTGACCATCTTTGTTTGTCACTATCAAAAGGGTTAATAATCGCTACTGGTATAAAGTAACAGTTGCCGTGACAAGTATCGGTTATAGGTAACAGTTCCAAGGAACGGTAACGAAATAACGGATCAAAGATAGAAAACAGAACAGGTACAATAATCTAAGTATTCCTTGACTTACGGAAGGAATAACTTAGTAAACAAGGAAATAAAATGGTATATAAAAATACAATGCATAGAAAATGTTTCTAATTGTTTCTTAACTTACGGAAGAGACAACTTAGAATGAAAAGTAAAATACACAAGAATAAAAGAACAGAAAAGTGCAGAAATATTCCTAAGTGTTTCTTGACTTACGGAAGAAACAACTTAAGACAGAAATATAGATAAATGAAATATGTAAATATGAAACAATGTATGGAAATATTCTAAGTGTTTCTTAGAACAGAAAACAAACAAGAGAATTAAATATAGTAAAATAAGAATACAAATATTTGTAAGTGTTTCTTGACTTACGGAAGAAACAACTTCTGCCTGACACGCCTCCGGAGACAAAGCATCATCAACAGAGGATGGTTACGAAAAACTTAGAGGTTATTGTTGAAAATATTAATAACCCCGATATTCCATCTTCTTCAAACCTTTCTTTGGAATCCCTAACTGATAATTTTGATGAGAGTTTTAGTTCAAATAGTTCAGGTTACAATACTTTCGATTTAAACTGTTTATTAACATGTTAAGTACCTAAAATAATCCAAATTACCATTTGGACGACCATTCTGGTGTGATCATTTACAAAGCTCTTCATTAAAAGAAACTGAAGATGGGTCTAAATAATATAGTTGTAACAAGAATTCTGGAGAACCTTATCGAGATTTTTTTATTTTTTTAAGCTATGCAAATGGACTTTGTTCTTTAATACTAGGTGATTTATTAAAAATTCATAAAGAAGTTTCTTTCTCATTTGCCTTCAGATGCTAGAACCCTTCTTGTTTCACCCAGAGAACAAATACTCAATATGATTCAAATTTTAAAGGTATTTTTATCTTTGCAAAAAAACAATATTATACAAATTTGTGTACATTTTGATGGAATCCCACTAAAAAAGAGTTTTAGTAGTCAGTGTTATCCTAGTTTGTGTAATTTGTTTTTATATCCTTAAATTGTACATTTACTAAGCATTTACCATGGTTATGAGAAACCAAAATTTGAAATAAACGTTTGATTGACTTTGTAACAGAGGCTGTTCTTTTATTAGACAATTTAAGCTTAAATAATTAAGCATGGATGATGAAGTTTGTGGGGTAGTTAGATTACTGTTACATGTTGATTTATATTTTAGCATAATGAGCTTTCCAAAATTGGTGAGGAGACCATAAACGAATTTGGTAGGAGAAACCTTAAGAAGCTGATCTGCAATAAAATTCAAGGAAAATATAGTTGGCTAGGGAAAAAGCAATATAAAGCTTTTGAAGGCACACATATAGCTCTGATTTTAAAAGGTTTGTAACTTGTAAACATAAGTCAATTTAAGGTATATTTAATAACTTACACTATCGCTTAAGTAGCCACATACAGCCGATATTGCATAATAATTATAGTTAACTGTGTCTTATATGTAATTTAAATGGCAAAATTTATCAACTCACAAATGTTCAGGTCTGGCTATGAGATTGCTTTAAGAACTACAGCTAGCTACATAAGATAAAGGTTTGTTGTTGGCATATATATATTTTACATATATACATATTTTATTTATACACTGTTATTTTGTTAATTTGGTCATTAGAAATAAATACCAATGGTTGGGTTGGTATTCTTCTAGTTCAGGTGAGATTCATTAAAACTACAGCACTTGAAATCCATGTGTTTCATTGTACGCCTTTAAATGATGATTTATTCACAATAGCAAAGTTTAATAAAACTAAATCTGAAATTAGTTTTTTCAATTTATGAATGTACAATAATTTGGTTTTCAGATGCTGCTTGAAAAAACTCCAAAATCAACGTTACCATGGGGAAGGAAATTAAAACTTGATAATGAAATATCTGAAGAGATCTAGAGGGCAGATACAATTTAATTTGCATGTTGCATGAGCAAATATGATTAATTTTTTATTGGTTAAATAGTGTGTTTGATGGACAGAAATGGATAGTCAATTTTTGAGACATTTTTATTTATTAAAAATAGGTACCTAAATATTTATCTTTTGTTAAAATAAAACAGACACAGTTCCGTATTAAGTATCGATCTTTTTTATACTTATAATTTTAACTTCAAAAACTCAACAATTGACTAGTCTGCTTTTAATTGCCGACCACACAATTGTAGGGGAAATCAGTATGGGAAAGGATAAGGGAAGTTGAATGGTTCTGTTTTTAGTGAGCCACATCTTCAACGATTTTGTCAATTTCTTTAGCAGTGTTCACAATCCTTCTTTCTCCTGTGTAGACAAGTGTAGTCAAAGATCCCATATCAGTCAGAGCCATATTTACTTTTTAGCTATTAAAATTTGTGAAATTCTAGCATACTTATAGTGTCTTAATACGAATATAGGTCTTGCTCCAGACGGATTATCTTAACTTATTTTTAAGGAATTGTGCATTCTTTTTGTGTAGGCTTCTAGGGCATATTTTTAATAAATCTCTGACTGAGCGCACTTTTTATCACAATTTATTTATTAGTTTTATTTTTAACTCATTTCTTCCTAATTATCGTTCCATTATAATTCTTTCTGCTATTCCTAAAGTTTTTGAGGCTTCAGACTGATTTTTTGACACTAAATCTGAAGAACCAGCTTCAGACTGGTCAGCACGGTTTACTGTCTAGTCGTTCAACTTCTACTAATTTACACTGATTATGTTATAATTGCATTAAAAAACATTTTTATGTCGATTAGATTTTATACTGACTTATCTACAAACGTCGACTGTTCTTGTAAATTGAACCATATTCTTATTCTTGTATGATCAATTTCATGAATCTCTATTCTCTTATCAGAAGTGTTACCTTTAAATCCTTACTTTTAAACTTGTTCATAAAATAACCAATATCCTGAATTGCTTAAGCTAGTTTGTTTTCATATTCCTCCCCATTCACTGCGTCAGAATTTACATTTCCACGTTCCTTACCGCAGAACTAATTATGGTTCACACATAGGTATGGTCTGAAACTTTTGTATTAATAGCTGTAGGTACTATTTGATGCACTAAAATGCAAAATAATACTTTTTATAACTGTGTACTTATTTATTTTATTAATATATATTTTATTTTTATCTGTAATTTTGTGTATATTTCTATAATGTTGCATTTTGGTATAATTTTGACAGTGAATTTGTTCCATTTGTTATTAATAAATAAATATATGTATTGGGGTGTAGGATTGTGTTAAAGAGATAGTACCTTTTATTGGACTACCACATCGAGCGTCATAGACGAGATAACTGGTCATCATAAGACACCTTACTCTCACTTATGGCTCCACGTGCCCCATCCCGGGCAACTGCATTGGTCTGCAGGCTAAACTAAGTGAGGGTAGCTAGATATGGCGAAAAATTTCACCGAGTTATTGCCGGTATAAGCAGTCCCCCACCAACTGCTTCTGACATAGGAGTTGGTAAGTGGTAGGGCACCTTTTTGTCCTGGGGTTGAGAAATCGTCCCCGAAGGCGGATGAACTAAAATTTGACCAACGGCATAAAGATGTAAAAGGTAAGGGGAAACCACTACATTAAACATCACTACGGATATCCCTAAAATAATTATCTTATATGTCGGACAAAATTGAAACAAAGGCCCTTAGTCCCGGGCAGACCTTAAATGGTCCGACGGTACTAAAAATCCTCCGAGTTCGACTTCAAGATTATATTTTACGGTTTATCAAAGACAAGTTCAAAGACAAGTTTACGGTGTACTATTCCGGTAGCGACGACACAGCCAATTACCACAGGCATGAAATTGCAGTAGTGCTTGATAATAGAATTGCGATGTCTGTTATAGATTACATACCTGTTTCAAACACAGTAATCATAGGGAAGTTAGCCAGTCAACCTATTATTATAAATCTAATCCAAGTTTACGCACCCACATCTGACAAATCGGAAACGGAAATTTTAGATTTCTATAAAGACATAAAGAAAGCAATAAAGGTAACAAATAAAATCATAATGGGTGATTTTAACGATATCAACATCACAATGGGTGATTTTAATGCTAAAGTCGGTAGGGACAGATGTGGTAATGCGGTAGGTGATTTCGGTCTGGGTCACAAAAATGAGCGACGAGAGTTACTAATTGAATATTGTAATCACCACGGTTTCGTCATATCCAATACGTAGTATCAACTCCCACCAAGAAGATTGTATACATGGCGAACACCAAGAGATCGTCCAGGTCATATGATACGAAAACAAATTTATTACATCTTGATAAACAAAAGCTTCCGTAACTATATAAAAAGAGTGGCCGCTTACCCTTGTGCGGACATTTCGTCTGACCACAACCCCCTAATCGCGAATGTAAGCCTTGGATTGGCATAGGTTAAAAAGCCATCTAATCAAAAATACATAAACACTAAAAAATTAATGAGCGATGAAGAGCTTAGATCTACATACAATAAGCACATCAACGAGAATTTGAGAAACATATAAGAGCAAGGGCAAGAATTAAAAACGTAAAGGAAAGCTGGATAAAAGAACGTTATGAAGAATTGGAATCACTACAAGAAAAGGGAGACAGCTTTGGACTACAAAAAAGGTCAAAGAAATTTCGAGTATATACAAGAAACAACATGAGACTCGCCTGACGAATGATCAAGGAAACTACGTTTATACCCAGGAAGAACGAATCTGGGCAGACTATGCTTCGTCCCTCTTTGCGGATAATAAAGCGAATCTGCCAACTACTAACTTACCCACGGAAAATTTATACGGCCCTCCTATTATTCGCGCCGAGTTGAAGTACGCTATAAAAGTAGCAAAACTAGGCATGGCCCCTGGACCGGATGGAATTACTACGAAATCCATAAAACTGTTGAAAGATGATAACATCGACATGCTGGTAACAATTTTCAATGCCATACATAACACTGGCTACATTCCAACTGATTGGCTTTATTCTACCTTTATAATGATCCCTAAATCACAAAAAGACAAAATGTAAAGACTACAGGCTGATTAGTTTAATAAGCCATTTGCTTAAGGTATTTCTTCGCATCCTTCACACAAGAATGTTCAGAAAGCTGGAAGATCTAAGCGGTGAGACACAATTTAGTTTCAAAAGCGGACTGGGTACACGCGAAGCAGCTTTATGCTTGAATACGCTAGTACAAAACTGCAAAAAAGCGTTTAACACAATATAAGATGACGCAATAATAAAAATTCTATACAATGCTAACATTGACGAGAAAGATATAAGAATTATCCAGAATCTCTATTGGAATCAAAAAGCACGAGTGAGACTGAACAAATCAGCCAACACAGAAGAATTTGGGATTTTAAGAGGGGTGCGACAAGGGTGTATTTTGTCTATTATGCTCTTCAATCTCTATGTGGAGAACATTTTTGCAAAGGCACTGAAAGGCTCTGAGTGTGGAATAAAGGTAAACGGGTTTCCGATAAATAACATTTGTTACGCCGACGACACCGCGATAATAACAGACAACGAACATGATATGCAGTTGATGTTAAATAAAATGAACACCGTAGAAAAAATAAATGGCTTGAAGATAAATGCTGGAAAAACTAAATGCATGGCAATAAGAAAAAAACGCACTTTTAAGAATACAACTGCAAGTAGTTAATGCTCCAATCGATCAAGTGAAAACATTTATATACTTGGGAATGATGATAAATGATCAATGGGATCCTCAACAAGAAATAAAATGCCGTACCGAACAAGCAAGACAAGCTTTTATCAAATTTAAACCGCTACTATATAACCGTAATCTTTCCTTTAATCTCTGCTACAGGATGGTTAAATCCTATGTATGGTCCATATTGTTATACGGCAGGAAAACATGGACGTTAAGAGTACATTCCATTCTAAGTTGAAGGCCTTCGAAATGTGGACGTTGCCAAGAATGTTCCGCATACCATGAACAGATAGGGTGAGAAACGAGGAAGTCTTAAGAAAGGCAAATACTGAGAGATAACTACTGAAATTGATCAAGGTACGAAAAATTGGATACCTCGGCCATATTCTGAGAGGAAAAAATACGAAATCCCTCAACTAATCATCCAGGGAAAGATTGCAGGAAAGAGAGGAGTAGATCGCAAACAAATGTCGTGGCTAGGGAACATAAAAAACTGGACAGGCATAAATAATACTGGCGATCTTTTGCATGCCCCAAAAGACAGACGTCTTTCCTTAAGATAATTTGCCAACGCACTATAGGTGCACGGCACTGTAAGAAGAAGAATAATAAATGTTAGTTCTTTTAAACATTTATGTTTTATTACTCAAAATTATTTTATATTTTTATAATGTTGCATTTTTGTATAATTTTGACAGTAGATTTGTCCCGTTTGTTAATAATAAATTAATATAAATATATGTAATAATAAATGTAAGTTCCTTTAAAAATTTACGTTTTATTTCCCAAAATACATTTTTAATATGCACATGATGACACTACTTTTAATACTTTATACAATGGCGTTGACGTATAATTTACATTCTCAGCGTTAAAATAGACGTCCTAGAATATCACAAAAGTCCGTCAAGTAAGTCCTCCGGACGTATTAGACACGTTCGATTAAGGTCCAATTAACGTCCCGGTACGTCCAACGAACGTCCGCTCAGGACGTAAAATGGACGTCTATAGGACGATTGGCGCAGCGACATTCGGACCAATATAGGACGTTAAAAGGACTTCCTTGGGATCAAAGCGGACGTTCGAGGGACGTCCGTGAGGGACGTACTATATAAGTTCACTGGACCTACGTGTGCTATTAGGGTAAATCACTTAAGACAGGTATGTAATTTTTGTCTGGGATGAAGTCATCAAACTCATATTTATCACTTGCATTAAGCAGAGCTAAAGGTTCTCCTTGGTTTAAAGGTTTTTTCAGTCTTTAAAAAAAAGATTGCGTTTTTAGATGATTATCAATATTTACTACGAACTATGGTATACATACAGTGTAATTGTTTGGTTTGGAACCTTAAAATATCTCCAATAAGTAAGTACCATTTAAGCAAAAAAAAAAATAAATGACGTCGTCATATAGTTGCAGTTATCCAAAATAAAAATAAACCTGTCTCGGCGTTTGTTACTCAAATGGTACTTAATGGGGATATTTTAAGGTTTCCAACCCAAACAATCACACTGTGTGTAGCCATTTGGAAACTTCGACAATACAGAGTACTACTAATAGAAGACCAAATACGCTTTACAACTTAAAATGAGGTTATAATAACAGTACTTACGACGATTACTTAAGTCACGGTATAAAACTATTTTTCTCCGTTTCTTCATGATGTCACTACTGCTGCCATCTATGAGTGAGTTACCGAACTTCACACTAGAACGGTCTAGAATACTGTCCATCGAGTAAAAAGACAAAAGAGGGAATCTAATCCTTATCCTTAGGAGACCAAAAAAGTGGCCTCTGATGGCGGACATATCCGGAAATGCGAATGCGCCAAATTTAAATTTTCTGACACTTATTAACAGTAGCTATATAATATTTTTCAGAATGTGTCTTAGACGAGAAAGTTTTAATTAATTATTAACAGTAGTAGTCTAAAATACTACACAATTGTTAAAAAACTTCAATATAAATAAGATTTCATGTGACATTTGGGACAAACAATAACATAACCCAACTAAATTTGATGTCAAACAAGGAATGAGACTCTCTTTCCCTGTTTAATGTGGCCTCTAAAGATAGCACTTCCTGTCTAACAATATTTTTGCCCCCACTACCTTTACATTCTCTATATTGTCTTTTTGCTCGATGGTACTGTCCCATAGTAGTTACATTACCAAATACAGATTGCTTTTTCATTACTTTCACGATATAATTTTAACTCAATTCGTACATATACGTGTACAAAAGAAGTGAAGAGGTAATGCAAAAGTCCAAAACCAACGTCCTGATCAAGACAAAATTTAAGCATAGTTAAGATGGCATCCTTGACTTTTACTGACAGGTTGCGCAAGTATTTAAATTTTTTTGTACTGAAGATAAAGTTTCATCTCTTGGTACAGAAGTGAACAAATTGGAAACCTCAAAAGAAAGTAAATAAAAACTATCTTTTATTTTGATCCTATTTAAACCTTCTATCAGATCTAGAGAATTTGTAATGGAAAACTTAGGTTTAAAGTTTAAAATTAGTGAAAGACTGAATTGTGTTGTAAATAAACTCTGATAATAGACAAACTGGAGTGATACAGAAACTTACAACAGACCCCATGGGGCAATTATATGTATGAATTTTAGGAAGTCCATATCATCTAGGTGTTATAGGATTAGATACCTTTAACTTCATGTTCTTATATTTAATAATAGTATCATAATCTAACCATTGCTTTTGATTGGATTTTATGTTGGTTTCTAATTTAAAAAACACATTTAACCCCCTCTGTGGCTCAGTGGTAAGAGCGCCTACCTTTACATCTAAAGGTCGTAAGTTCGAATCCCATCTGGGTGGAAATTTTCGTTTATTAAAAATTAATAAATGAAAATAATTTCTATCCTTGTGCGATCGGTACTCACCAGAGGGACCGCAGACGTTCAAGACAATTACTCTACACACATACACACACTACACTAGGTACCTGACTGTACCATGCCAATGATCATAGTTGTCGAGGCATTAACCCAATAAAAAAAATCAAATAAAAAAAAAATAAATAAATAAAAAAAAACACATTCAATCGACACCTTTAATAATAAAACAAAAGCAATGGTTAAATTGTTAAATGATAGTATTACTAAATATAACAACGAATATATGTAAAAACAGAAAGTTCAGTACAAAACGTTTTAAAAAATTGCAACAAATCAGTAAAAGCCAAAGATGCCATCGTAATTATGCTTAAATTTTGTCTTGCATGCTGCTTGTGTACTTCTTTCATTCGTAAAATTATTAAGCCATAAATTATTATTAACTGCGTATTTTTTATTTGTTTTATTTAATGTCTTTTACTAAATCTTTATTGTTTATCATTTTTATTTATTTTTTTAATAGTTGAAGTAAGCAATTAATTTCTTGTTTTTGTGTTAGTACAATCGAACAATTGGTCTTTTCTTAGCTAAAAGAGCTTCATTAATCCTTCTAAAAGAGTATTACTCTTGCAGATTTGGACTGATACTGTTTTGTAAGTACAAAACAAAACGTTTCCGCTAATATATGGAATAGTAACATCTTGCTTTGTTTCTTTTCTCCTATTATCTAACTGAGATCTTCAAAAGTTACAGTGTATAAGGTTTTTCACCCCTTCCCATTGTTTCATCACTGCTTATTGAATCTGACAGTCGTTGCTTTTCCTTAGGATTGTACAAAAACATTTATACTATGAAAAATAGAATTTATTATACAATTTTAAAACAAATTATTTAAGTTATTATATTGGAAGGTTGCAACCAGATTTGGCCACAATTTCAGCAGGACATTCAACTTGTTCGAAATGTACTTTTGGATTGTTTGCATTTTCAAAGAAGTCAAATCGGAAGGTACATCCTTGTTGTAATTCTTTAGGAAGAGTATTACAGTCAGCTTTGCTAGCAACACCACCATACTGGTCTCCCCAACCACTCCATGGGGCATTCCATTGGTCGTGACAACCTTCAGTGAAAATTCCAACACCACCTCCAGGAAGAGCAATGTCAAAATGATTTCTGCCCAAGTCACTACCAGTATTTGTAACCTAGAAATTAATTTATGATAGACATTAACTATAATATAACGAGTATTGTTATATGGATAATTCTTAATATTCTTCTGAAAACATTGTCTTACATTTTTGTAATAAATGTATACTATATAATGGGAATATACTACGATTTAGCTAAAAGATTTTTAAAGTGGAAATATGAAAATATTAAATGGTAAATATAAAAATTCTTACTTGTAAAAGCAATTTCTTGTTTGAAATTTGGTCGGTAAAGCTCAATAACAGACAAGCGCAGCATGAGTTATATTCAACTCCTCCAGTGGAAGAAAAAGCACCAAAACCGTAAGCCAAAGTACTGTTGATAACCCAAGGTTGTTGACTGTTGCACATAAAGGAATCACCTCCATCACAACCTATAAAAATAAAGATATGATTTCCTTTAAAATTATATAATAAAAGAAAATTATATAATATAACATACTATATTATGCTAGAAAACATATACATTTAAAGCATTTTCTAATCCAGTAAGGAAAGATCTATTACGACAATATATCTACCTGATTTTACAGATGGTTTCAGCTGGGTTACACCTGTTTTATCACAAGAAGCAACTGGCACCATGCTAGGTGTTTTGATGTTTTCTTTCCATGAGCAAGAAGGTTTACAACAATCCCAATAACGAGTTGTAGTTCCATCTCCAACGAGTCCATCCTTAACAAATTTAATTTCAGGACTGTGTTCAGCCAAAGCTACTGCCACAACTAAAAATGATTAAAAAATACATAAAAAAAATTCGATTGCCGAAAATATTTCAGACCAGAAAAAAAATTTCCTTATTTGGTTTATTTTTTGTGTTTTGTTTTCTATAAACAACACTGTTGTAATTAAAATTTCCATATTGTACTAGTTTATTGAAAAGTAAGTATATTAGTAGTTATAAGTAAAAAAGTAAAAAAAAAATCCGAATTGTTTCAGTAGAATCTCACTTAAAGTCACCTGGAATTGTTAGTATGTAACAGCACAGTATTAGCTTAATTGAAATAAGAATATAAAGAATGTTAAAGAATATTTCTTATGGATAACATGAGAAGTAAGCATTTTAGAGAAGAACGCATATTAGAATAAAGAGTATCGTGCGATCTATTAGAGTACTCAAGCAATTTTAAAAAATGTACATTGATAATATACCAGAAAAGGGGCATGCACGATAGGCTTAGATTCAGAAATCAAATTCGCAAAGACGAGTAGGCAAGTAACCAAAACGATAGTAAAGTTGAAGCCCAATAACATAAGAAATTTATTTGCTATTAAATATTATTTTAATAAATTAAAATAGTATACGACGACAATTTTCACAGAACTATTTGTTGCTTACTATATATGTTTACAGAACTGAGTTTCGAAGGCTACTCCTAAAAATACATTACAAAATGCCTAACAGAAATCACTAGTAGAGAAGAGAAAGTTACTAATAACTATATAATTTTACCTTTTGGAAATAACGTAAATTACAAATTTATTCATATTGTCCTTATCAGAACCATCTACAGACGCAGCGGCTGTGACAACAATAGCCAACGGATTTGCCGGGTACATATTTTCTAAAGGGAGGGTTTAAAATGGACAAATTTTCCCCAGAAATATGTAAAACTGATAAACATTTTAATCTTTTAATAGATTTCTGGAAGCCAATTTACCCAAACTTTAAGAATTACCGATATCAATCTAAAATAATAAAGTAAAATCAACAAACAACAAGAAGTAAATTATAATGAGACGGAACAGGTTCCATATAATATATTAAAGGGGACCTAGCTCTATAAAAAAAGGTTTTGGCATATTTTCAGTAATTTCAACGTTATGAGAAATAATTGTTTTTGTCGTTTTGACTTTCATTTTAAAAATACCAAATACTCATTTCTAAATACCAAAACAAAGAAAACCATAATTTGTTGTTTCTAGTTAATTTCAGGAAAATGTAAAAAACAAAAATGAAAAAGTTTTACAAGGTGATCCATGAATGGACTAAAACAATATATTCCAAATGTAAAGATGTTAAAGATAATTCAAAACACACAAAAGCTATATTGTTAGTAAGTAAACCAATAAATTTGGACCATGACTGTCAACGTTTAATAAAAAATATGGCCTTTTTAAATAAAAGTCTTAAATTGATCATTCTAAAGGTGTTACAAAGCTAAAAAGCGAAAGACACATTAAAGTAAAAAAGAAAATTAATTCACCATTCTCCTTAAATTTTACTATTCATGTCCTAAATAGGTCGATATTATAATAGTCGGAACTGCTACTAAAAATAATACTGTCAATAAAAATATAATAACACAACAGTAGCAGGTAAGATCGTATCATCGGCAACACTTCGAAAACATACGTAACCAATGCCCTGAGACAGCATAAAGGAGTTGACGACATATGTTAAAACTGGATAGAATCCATGCTTAGAACTATCCTTGGTATTTTTGGACACAGGATATCTGAATGGGGGAGGTTTGTTCTCATTGCTGTGGTTTCTGGTGATGGGTGGACTAATAGAAAATTAAAAAAAAAATTTTAGAGTGCTGGTATGCGGATGACTTGGTAGTCATCTCGCAAGAAAAGTACAATATGGTATCAGAGGTCACTTGAACGAGGCCCTAAAACTAGTAAGTCAATGAAATTATAAAGAGGGGTTAAATATAACTCCATACAAATCCACAATAGTAGCCTTTACACGCAGACGGAAACTAGAGAGATTAGATCCTCTTAAGCAGCAGGGACAAGAAATTCAGCCAAAAAGAGAGGTAAAGTTTCTCAGGGTTATACTTGACTCAAACCTTACATTTAATCGGCAATTAGAAAAAATAACAAGCAATGCAGTTACAAGACTTATGAGAATTATGAAACATATGAGAACAAATGGAGATTAAAACCGGACATGGTGTATTGGGTATGGTATACACCATGCGTGATACTCCAACAGCAGCTATGGAGGAACTAATAGACCTCCCTCCTTTGGATTTGATAATATAAAGAAAAGCAAGATTAGAAGCCTATAAAATAAAACAATAACTAAAACTTTGTAATTAAGGGACAGGGCATATGAGTATCACAAGAACTGTTACAAGGGCATTTTTAATGATAAACGAGATTACGTGACAAAAAAAAAACAATTTTAAGAATTCATATAGGTTGTCGATTCCAGACAGAAATGTATGGAGAAACAAGGAGTGCCATTACCAACAAGGTGAGATCTGGAATACAGATGGATTTAAAACTACAGAGCGTGTGGGGGTAGGAATATACTCCAATAATTTAAGATTTAAAAAATCTTTGCATTGGAAAGGAACTGCACCGTTTTTTAAACGAAAATTTATGCAGTGTATAAAAAGAAATAATTAGTGATCTCTTGAAAGAGAGCAGATCCATATATTGTCTTACAGTCAAGAGGCACTGAAGGTACTGACGTGTTAGGAAGTGTCGTCTACACTGGTGTGAGATTGTATCAAGGAGCATAAAAACACTTTTGAGCTTGTCTGGGTACCTGGACATGAGGGCATCGAAGGCAACGAAAAATCAGATCAACTTGTATATACAGGATCGAACGAATCAATCAAATGGGAGTACCAAAGGTTGCAGTTTGTAGCACTGTAGAAGATTGGATTAGAGAGAGCCAGTAACGATATTAAGAGAGAATCACAAAACAATAACATGGAAAAATCATTATTGGTGAACTGGACATGCATCTGTAAATCAAATAGATAGTTACAATGAAGACAATACCTGCAGAATCTGTTAAAAGAAACTAGAACATATATATGTAAAACATATTTTAGGTGATTGCGAGGTGCTGGACCGTCAAAGACAAAACTATATGGGCAACCAAGACAAGTCTTTAGTCTATTTAGGGCACACCAAGCAAAAGACCTATACAAGCTTCCAAAAGGCACAAAATATTAGCAAAAATAAAAATGGAAAAATTATTTTGATATTAATTTTGAATACTTAACTACAAAGTTATTGAATTATTACATCTTAGTACGATAGAAGCTATTATAAAGGAGAAATATTGTTTTAATGTAATATATAACTTACCGGCTGCAAGGAGAATAAGAGCGGATTTCATTGTGTTGTAATTGTGTGCATACAACTTGCAGTACTAAAAAAATTTGGAAATTTATACTAAATTCTTATCGATATTTTAAGAAAAAATCTGCATACTTATCACAAGCGCGTGCTTATAATCCTAATCTTAACCCTAATATTTCATAGATAATTTCAAGTGAATTAATTTTCAAGGATATTGACATATACTTTTATTTGTATGGAATATGTTAATTCAAATATTTATTTATAGGCGCTTATAGAACCTACGTGATCATCATGTCATCAATGAATATGGATGTCACCAAAGACAATGGAACTACAATATTAAGATTTACAGCTTCCAGGGTCATGGTAGTTTGAAGTACCCATTTTCCCCACAAGAATATCCATAAAATACCCATGAACTTTGCCTGATGAAGCACTAAAAATTTAAATAGATCACATCCTTATAGAAACCAGGAACTTCTCGTATTTAATGAATGTACGTACTTATCGTGGGGCTAATATAGAATTAGACTACTTTTTGGTTAGCGCAAAAATAAAAGCAAGAATCCCAAATCCAAAAAATAAGAAGGGCAAGAGAAGTAATCTAAGAAGTATGTTCTTAAAAGTTTTGGTGTAATAACCGGTCACGTTGTTCTACATACATATATTGTTTTGCAAACAGCTGCAGTCCATGTAGACGAAAGAGTTACAGATGAAATACCAATAAGGCATGGTGTAAAATAGGGTTGTATTCTGTCATTTTTGCTATTAAACCTATATTCAGAGAATATCTTTCTTGAGGCTTACATGGCAGGAAAAAAGGAATAAAAACAGAAGGTGAAATCATAAACAACATAAGATGTAACGAGAATATTTTGCCTACCTCAGAAGTAAAAGATAACTGGGGTGGATTGGGGCAATTTCAAAAATATGAAACAAAAGGTCATGAATCTCTTGGGATAAACAAAGCAAAAATAAACACGAAACACCTCTAGTAATTTAATAAAGGGCGCCACTTTGAGGTGCCTAATTATACCTATTACAACTATGGACAAAATGTTAAGAAATAAAATTTAACATTTATTTTTTTGTCACCACAAACAGTTACAAAATATACAATCGAAAAATATTACAATAGTCGCAAAATCCAAAAATACAAAAAAAAACTTACATGTGTCATCCGTTTACAAACTCCAGGAGTTGGAGATACTACATAAACTTACAAAATTGCATGGAGGTTAGTTGTGTGCATACAACTAACATTGTGAGCACAAAACAAAACAAACTAAAATCAAAAAATAATAAAACGAGCTGTCATAAATTAACATTAAATTTAAAACAACAATTTAAATGACAGCTAAAGTTAAAACCCCTAATTTACAATTAATAAAAAAAAACAAAAATTCAAATTTTTTATCTTTGCTTTGAAAATCAAACAAACACTAAACAGTTACCTGGACTTCACTTCATCATACTTGAGCTGCAAACCGGACTTAAAACTCAACAATGGCCGGGAAACTCTGACACATGAAAAAAAAAGGAAATTGGGCCACGTGAATAAAAGCCTTTGAAACTAAACTGGACTTGACTTTTAAAACTGTAACTGAACCATTAAACTGCTACTATATTTTACATAATTTTCATAAAAAAAAGACGAACAACGAGGAACATTTCAGAATAATTTCAAATTTGAAGTAAAATTTGAACATAACGCTGACCGCTTCTCACCGGGGCTCCAACGATAGTGACGAAATTATCCCTAGAAATTGATCGCATAACTTAAAATAACAAAACACAACGGGAATTAATACGTACAATATTAATTTGAAAACGCAGAACTTCAGGCGGCATAAATCAAAGAATATCGAGCAAAATACGCAGCCACGAAATAAATGAACAACTATAAAATAGTTTTTATTACTTGGCGACGCTGAAAAAAACGAAACATTATTTGGGTTTTAAATTGAAAGATACGAACTGCTACAAAGATTTGCCGTTGACACTGCCGAAACCCACTGCACTAGACCGGACAATGAATACAGCAGTTGTTCTGTGCAGCAGTGAACAAAGATCAATTCAACTGAAATATTATGGATATGGCTCATGCATAAAACACGGCACTAACAAAATTTTTGGCTTTGGAAATATGTCCACTCTGTGACATGAATGACATTTTGTGTACAACCTACATTATAGTATGTTTGTGTGCAAAATAGCTAGAATTATAAAAAATATTATTATTCATTTTCGTACTATGTTTATTACCAGATCAGATTTTTAAACAACCTATTGAATAAATTTATGAAGTTGTTAAGATAATATCTACATGACTAAAAGTATGTTTATTTGTCTTTGCTGTATTTTCTTAAAACCTGCATATTTATTGTAACGAGATTTCTAAGTGAGAATTTTTCAATGAGAACATTTGTAATTACCTGAGTTTGGTTTTATTATGATTTAAGAGTATTTTTTAGTAAATATCAGCTTGTTATAACCTTTTTTTTGTTTGATTTTTTGGCCTAGAATATTTTTACAACAGGCTGCACTAAGCTCTTTTTATACCATTCGATTCTTTTTCTTCGCGTACTATATCAGAATTATACGACGTTGGCGATCACCATTGCAAAGGCTTATCGATCTTCTGCAATAATTGTCCTGCATTTTATATGTGAGTCCCTTCACGACTGTTTTTTAACCACGAAACTTGTTTTCTTTCTACACCTCTACGGCCCACTATTTTGCCTTTAAGGATTAGTTGTAATATTTTATATCAACTTTCCCTTACTATATGTCCTAGATAAGACATTTTTCGATGTTTAACAGTCTTTAGCAGTTCTCTATCTTTGTTGACGCTCCTACTAGTACTAACTTCTCCATTAGTTTTTTTTTATGTCCAAGGTATCTTCAGCATTCGTCTATGAACCCACATTTCCAAGGATTCAATTTTGTGATGATCGATACTTTTAGCGTCCACACTTTTGTACTATACAAAAGTACGGACCAAACATAAAATTTAACCCTTACCACTTAACACCCTTACACATCCCTTATACATTTTCCGTTAATGTGAGGTTTAGACACCGCAGAATGATTTCGTATAGAATTATTGGGCAATTTTAAAATCTACTATTTCTTAAAATCTACTATATGGTCTAGACCACAGAGCTAACTTTGTCACGTTTAGTTTATGTTAGGATATATATATATATATATATATATATATATATATATATATATATATATATATATATATATATATATATGTTATGATCTATATATATATATATATATATATATATATATATATATATATATATATATATATATATATATAGTTATTCAACTAAGATATAACTCATTTACTATTTTAAGACATTTATTTAAAACAATTGTAAATATAAAATCAACTGGCAGACTCGGCGAACTTTCGTACCGCCGTAGAATGAAATAATGTGTCAAAAAATCAACAGAAAATAAAACAAAAAAAAAAACACTCCAGCATATTACCGTTGGATTTTTTAAAAATTCGATCATTTGATATCTTGGCGTCAATTTATGTCAGAGAGACAAACTGTTGCACTTTTCTTTCATAAAATTTGCCGGTAGTTTTTCTCTTATACTAAAAAGTTTCCTACATTTGTGAGAAAAAATTCCATGTGAATGTGAAGACATATATATATATATATATATATATATATATATATAATATATATATATATATATATATATATATATATATATTTATATATATATATATATATATATATATATATATATATATATATTTATATATATATATATATATATAATATATATATATATATACTTATATAGAAAATATATTTCTTCGTTAGTTCTTAAGAATTTGTAGAAACCGATTAGCATGTTAATAGTTTTTAGGAAATTTATAATTGTAGGTAAAATTGTTGTTTGTTATCTAAATGGTAGATGGGGATAAGTGTGATGAGCTTTGATTGGAGGAGATTGAAAAAAGTGGGATAGGTATGTAGGAATGAGAGTTTAGCTAGATTTTTGAGGGAGAAAAGATAATCAGTTGTTTTCCAAGGGTGCAAGGTGAACAGTCGTTGTTCTCTGGTGGTTCCCAGAGGTAGTAGGCCGTAGAAGTGAATATTTGTGAGTTTTCGTGGAGTATGTGTATCTGACAGAAGCTGATCCAGTAAAATATTGTAAGTTATATTTTTCTACTTATATTCCAAGAGTCACTGTTCAGGCCAGAACGAGAGATTCAGTTTATCAAGAGGAGAAGAGGCTAGCATCATTTGAACGATACGTGCATTTGAAGGAGATCATTAAAAAAAATAAAGAGGTTAGTCTCTGTAAATGGGTATATTTATTTAATATTTATTTATTTAGTTAGTCTTTACAAAGACTAACCTCTTTTTTGTGATACGTGGTATACAGCCAGCTACAGAAATTTTTTTCCTTGTGGATTTTGAGCTCATTAAAGACCATAGGCTCGCAACAATTTTTTGTAAGATTGCTGATTACCTAGGTTACTGCTAAGAATAGATAGTGTAGGCTACAAGGAACAAGGATTTGGACAAATCATCATCAGATAGATAGTTTTACTATTCGTCAGTTTTTCTTTATTAACAACACAATTTTAATAATTGCTTTAGAAAAGATAGGAATATTTTGATCAGAAGATTTAGAACAACAATTTTGATTTGAAATTTTAATTAATACTGTACATACTATTAAGTTTTGAAGGTTTACGTACGTAGAACAAAATTTTGATAATCATTATATAAGATATTTTTTATTGAAGATATTTGAGTGTGAATTTTATTTCAATATATAATGTTATATCATATATGTTTTTTATTATTCCGGTATTCTTTGGACCTTACCTATTATATGTAAAGCATAGATATTGAAGCACGAGTATAACCGTGAGATAAGATAATTAAATAGTGTCATAATTGCATCATTTAAATAAGTTTATTTGATTAATTAATTAGCTAATTAATTTCATGGCGCACCTCAGACTTTTAATATCACATTTATATATATATATATATATATATATATATATATATATATATATATATATTATATATATATATATATATAGATATATATATAGATATATATATATATATAGATATATATATATATATATATATATATATATATATATATATATATATATATATTTATATATATATATATATATATATATATATATATATATATACAGATTGAACCAAATTAAAACGGAACATACAATTTAATACATGTCTGTTTGAACTGCATTTAAAATAGTGGACCAGTATAAAACTTGGACAAAAATAAATCCATACCTGGGTATAGACATTGTATAAAATATCGTTCAACTATCTGTCTCACAACAAAGTTGTTTGCGTAAGACGGGTTTGTCTAAGGAGGCGAAAATAGTTCAGGAATTGAAGCTCGAAAAAAGTTAAAACCTCGAAATTTTTTCGTCCTGCATGTATCCATTTGAAATTTTAGCAGAAGGTAGGTAATAGCCCAAGGATCAAAATCTATATCGAACCGAAGTGCGCTGAAGGGTTTTAGGGGTGAAAACTACCCCTAATTGTCAAAAATTATAAAATACCATATTAAACCTGAATATGGGTAAGATTTGGTTTGAATTAATTAAATAATGATTATTTTATACTTTTTGAATAGAGTTCCATCATATTTCAACCCTTAAAAAGCAACCCTTGTTAGAGATTAATGTAAAAAATTACTAATTCTAAAAAAATGATTTCGCCTTGTATCATTTGGATAAAAATTTGGATTTAAGCTCAATTCACCCGCTGCTTTATAGTTTATGTCATGTCGACGAACCCTGATTGTTCTTAGGGGTGAAAATTACCCCTAATTGTCAAAAATTATAAAATACCATATTAAACCTGAATATAGGTAAAATTTGGTTTGAATTAATTAAATAATGATAGTTTCGTGCTTTTCAATAAAGTTCCATCATATTTCAACCCTTAAAAAGCGACCCTCGTTAGAGATTAATATAAAAAAATTAGTAATGCGAAGAAAATGATTTCACCTTGAAACGACTTGCATAAAACTTTGGAATTAAGCTCAACTCACCCTCTGCTTTATAGTTTATGTCATGACGATGAACCCTGATTGTTCTTAGGGGTGAAAACTACCCCTAATTTTCAAAAATTGTAAAATAATATTACAAATCCTAAGATGAGTGAAATTTGGTTTGGATTAGTTAAATAGTGAGTTTTTTATACTTTAAAATACAAATTCATACATTTTCAACCCTTAAAAATCAATTGTTATGAGTGCTATAGGTGAAAACAATTTTTTGCCAAAATTTTGCAACTTTTCAACTTTTGAAAATCACCCTTTACAACATTGAAGTTTTTATAAACTAATTTATAAGATATAAATTGAAAAAAGTAGAATTAAATACAAAAAAAATTATCAACATAAAAAGGCACCATATATTCTTATACATTTACATAAATAGTTGAAAATATTTACATTTATAGGTAAAACAATTATGATATTAATTTTATTCGTCATCAATTACATCTTCATCGTGATCTATGTCATCATCATCTTCCTCAATTATTGGTGGACTGTTATTGCACCCTTCACCTGAGCACCCAGAACAAGTAGAGTTACAGTATAAACCAACTTTTCTGCACCCATATGAAACGCTGCATCCTTTTTTGCATTGGCAAAAAATAATTTTCAAAAATTTATCGGGTGCAGGTTGTTTGTTCATGCGTACGGGTAATAACAAACCATCTTTGGAAAACCATCCCCAATCTGTTGCTCTGATATTTTCATTGCCAAGCCATAGACATATGAGCAGATGTTTTATTCTGTTGTATGGGATTTCAAAATAAGAACGCTTAAAATTTCGAATGTATAACGCTCCACTAGCTAATATACCGGTTTTGTAGATTATTATGCTCCGAAATGTACTGTACTATACTAATGGAATTTTCCGGAAAAAAATTAACTGGTTTTTTAAAGTATTTCCTTTAATTTTTAACGATAGATGTTTCTTCAAAAACGATTTGTAGAGGTTTTTAATAGCTACAAGGATCTGTGAATTAAATCTTTTTGGAACCCTTGGTTTTTAAATGGGGTGAGTTTAAAGGGCCCGAAAAAGATGGTGCTTGATCGTAAATCGATGCTTTAAACGCCTATATCTCGCCAAATATTCATTGTACAACAAATCTAAATAAAGGATAATTTTAATCATTAAAAAAGCTACAATTTGGTAATTTTTATTTTTTTCATATATTCAGTATTTTCTGGCATATTTAAAAAAAGAAGGGTAAAAAATATGAAATTGTAAATCGTTTCTCGCTTTAAGCTGTACTTTTTCTAAAACTAAGCATTTTAAATGGGTCAAACTTCTTGGAAGTATTAACAATACATCTACAAAGGGAATTGCAGAAGGGTGAAGATCGATTTTAATTATGGGGGTGGTTAGGGTGTTGTTTTCCTCGATTTTTTCGTAAAAAATGAGGTATTGACCTTATTTTTTTATGATAGGTCTATTTATGCTCTTTAAAAAAGGTTTTGTGAGTTTTCTTCCAAAAATGCATCATTTTCCCGATATTTGACTTTGAATCTTTCAAATTTGGCATTTGAAGAAAACCGCTGAACATTGATATTGTATTTGTAATTGTATTTGTCTTTTTAAAAGCTACAAATTTGTTCTCTACAATTTTTTTGATAAAATGCACCATTTTCGAGTTATTCGCGAAAAATCGATTAAAAACGTGGATTTTTTCGTCTAAAAGTTGTTACTTTCAATCGCGAATAACTTGAAAAATATCATTTTATAAAAAAAATGTATAGCACATTTTTTGTTTAGAATCACTTTTCTAATCGAAACCTGTAGTTAAAGCGTAAAAAAAATTTCACCCCGGAGATGGGGTGGCAACCACCCCCTAGGGTTTGGCGCACTTTGGTTCGATATAGATTTTGATCCTTAGGCTATTACCTACGTTCTGTTAAATTTCAAGTCAATCCGCGCCGCACGAAAAAATTGCGAGGTGAAATGCTACATTTCCTGGACTATAACTGGTTTGACAGCATAATCGTAGATTTATGTGTAGCTTTCAATTTTTATGAGTTCAGAATCCAGCAGCCCACTGAAGTATGGGATTTTTTATAATATAATTATTTGACAATCTTTTGTTGGCCAACCAGCTACAGCAGAATTGAGCCGAAATACATTATATTCCTATGTTCCGAATTTATTTCGTTCAATCTGTATATATATGCATCCTGCTATTGAAAATGAAGTACATCTACTGGCGTTGATTCCTCTTGCTGCTCATTGTATGCGACAGGTGCTTGAAGGGCCTTAAACCTATCGGAATGAGAAATCTTTTGAGTTATCTTATATGTATCTTCTTCTTCTTCATGGTTGATGTTTAGAACTAGATCAGCAATTGCGTCAACTGTCAGTTTCATTTTTTCATCTCCATTCATCCAATCGGTGGCGTTTTTGTTTCTGATTGACTAGGTTAGCTATAGTATTAACTTTACGGTCATCAGTTTTTTTTTTAAGTTTCAGTGTTTTGTTTTTTTTTTCTGAAATAATTTTTTTTATGATTTTTGAATATTACACACTTTTACGTTGTTCAATGCAGATGCAATGCAATAGAAAACATCTTTAATTACCGTGATTTTCTTAAATGCGATAATTAAAGTCGACGCTTCATCCAGCCTGTTTAGCAGTACCTAAAGAAGCATCCGCCGATCATTCCTATTCATTGGTCTATAACTTGCTTCTAGTCTTGGTCTAGGAATTGGGCGAAAGACGTTATATTGGGTGAAAGAAACACAGCTCTTATGTCGCCACTAAACACTTTATGGTTTTTATAGGTTGTGGGTAAGCAATTTACTTAAATATTTTTAAATGTAATTGGATTTTTGATTTTTCTATTAAAAGAGATGTTAATTTTAATGAATCAAAAGCAATATTGCAGATCATGATTGTGACTTTTTCTTTGCTTTTCTTGTAACTCGGTACAGTTCCTTTATTTTAGCAGCTAGTGTTTTCCAAGGATGCATTTTAAAATTAAGGATTGCCTCATCACAGTTAAATATTTGGTCTGAACTCAAACCATCTTTAAGGATAATGTCTTGTAACTTTTAATAAAATGTTTCAATTGCAATTTAGTCAACAAAAAGTTTTCGCCGTGAACAAATTCCCCTTCGTTGGCTCAGTTAAGATGTTCGTTCAGTTGTAATGGAAACACAAACTAATAGTAGCAGAGTTTATTGACGAGACGTACGCTATGGGTTTTGACCCGGGATTACTTTGAGTAGAGACTGTTGCAGTTGAGCGATGAAGACTATCACGTTTGTTGAGTGAATATTGAATATTGAATGCTTCTCTAGGCAAGAGATTTTAGTTTTATATTAGTTTTAATTGGGTCAATATATTCGCGGGCCTAATGACATGTGTATCTAAGTTGTGTGTAAATTGTTTAACTTTCGTCAGCACTTTCGACTGATGTCCAAATTTTATTGTTGATAATTGACCAAATCTAATGTAACCTAATTAACTACGTGTGTGTATTTAATAACAAATAAATTCATTCGGTCTACTGGGTGGTAAAATTATACTGTCCAATTTCGGATATGAATTCTGAAGATTTGATATTGGACACGCCGCAAAGATTCAATTGTCAGATACCATATTTCTTCTTCCGTGTGTCAATCCATCCCTCACTAGCACAAAAGTTTTCTTCTCCATCCATAAACTTCTTGTGTGGAATTCAATAGCTTTTGCTTGAAGTATTGGACCACTTATCGCGCTGCTGAAATCGCTATCCTCTCGTTTATGAAAACCACAAGAACAACACCTCAGAAATTTGTTCATGATCTTTTGCGCCAATCCACTCCCACCACTCACACTTCAGTTGACCCACTGTTCGATTTTATTCCGTTCACGCTTCCACACTCCAACAGTTACTTCTAAAATACCTAAATCTGAAGCGACCTTATTGATTCACCCTTGTATAACATACACTGATTAACATAGGAACAATAATTGTAGACAAAACGCGAGACAGAGACAGAAATTTCTAGAAATAAGGAGATGGCCAACTTGGTAGATGAAAATTCCGGCCAGAACTAACAGCGCTTAACTATTCGCAATTGTGACTCATCAGCTACGACTTTTGCCTCGGTTAACCAAGGGACTCGGATAACCTAGGCTCGGATAATCGCGAGTCTACTGTATTAGATTTTTTAAATCAAACATTCATTTGGACCTTATGGGGTAAAATCATTTTATTTTGTATTTTAGCATAAAAAGATGTTGCCGATGTAAATATTTACTACATTCAACAGTATTTCAATACATAAAATATTGATTGGTTTGGGTCAAAAGAAGGGGCAAGTTTAAAGAACGACATGAAACTACCTACCGCCTAGTTGGGGTTTAACAGATTTTTCTTCGTTTTTGTAAACCTAGATATTTTTTACCAGAAAATTGAGTGGGGTAATATTTGCATTACATAGTTCTATTTACAACCTGTTTCATCCAAGCTATCAGTGAATAGTTTAAGATAAATATTATGTTTTTATGGGATTAAGCCACAGTTGTTGGTTGTGATTGTATAAAAATCGAATTTTTAATTAATTAAAATTTGACGTTTTGATTTTCATTTCGGAAATCCTTCTCAAAAAACGTTTTTTGAACAAAATGTGTATACTCATTTTTAACATAATTTGTACAATAAACAAGGTTAAATAATGGAAATATCGAACGTAGTAGTGAAGTTCGTTTCGGTTCGTAAATGCCCCTTTGTCCGCTTCTCGTCGATCGATGATGATAGGGTTAATAAATGTTGAAGTTGTGGAGTAAAAGTGATGATTTATTGACAGCAACTCGTAATTACACAATATGGTGTTCGTTCGGTAACTACTCAATATTGACTGTGTTCATTTGATCTCAAATCCCCAATTTATAATCTCACACATAATAGATACATAAGCACCTTAGGTCATTGCTTCGTTCATATCACACCACCTAACTTTTGCTTATAATACAATTTAATCTACGCCTTAATTGCGACACTTAGGAAGTTCAATTAGAAAAGATTATTATTCGGCAATTTATTTAGGTGTAGGTAAATGAACTAATTATTAAATTTTCATACGATATGGTTTTGCAATATATATAATGCATACTTATACACGGTAAAACTATAAAAGATTAAGAAGTTAAGAATAATGTAAGATTACAAATTAAAAGGTTAATTTGTGATTGAACATATTGGCCACTATATAAAACAAATAGACGAAAATACTTAAACACATGTAAAATATAAATAATAATAATAATAAACATAACACTAATTCACTCGGTCTTTGAATTATTATCTCACCCGAGCAGTGCTACATATAATTTAATTATTTAGAATTCATGTTTCAGCTAAACTATCTAATTCAAATCTAAGCTCATTAAGTGAAATTGATCTAGGAGGGGCTTTCTTTAAAGTACTACCTAAATTTGGTTGTGATGAAGTATGTCTTCGAGGCGCTGGATGAGGTTGGATGTAAGAACATTGATGCCTTTGTTTTCTGGCTCTCTTGGAGTTTCGAAAATATCTTACTACCTTCCACGTAATGGCAATCAACATAACAATGAATAAAATGACTAGTCCCGTGGTTAAATTAGGAATCCACTGATGGTTAGCAATGGTTTTCCACGTGTGTTCTGATATATCTTGGTCAAACTGCTCTGCCTCAAGTATATTATTTGGCAACTCATCTCCCCGAATATCTATATCATGTTTGGGAATGTTGTTCTGCCTTATGATTGGCCTCTGCATAACCTCTGCAATGGGACTGACGGGAGTCTTTAAGTAGCTTCCAATTGCTGTTTCTATTCCGTTACTGGATGTGAGTAACGTTATGTTTCGAGTCTGAGCAACGCATTTTGGTGACAGTTTTATAAAACTCGTTTGATCGATTATGTGCTCAGATCGAGAACCATCGCACATTATAGCTAAATTTATAGCGTATGGTGGAATGACTAACCACAGATTCGGTGTGCTCATTTTCAACCAACTGGCTTTTTTTATCGTGTATTCTATTATATTGCAAGTGGTATTGGTCGTTATATCATATAATTCATTTAAGATACAGTTTGGCTGAGTATCCATATTAATGATTCCCATTGGTGAACATGCCAACTCTCCTTTGTTTAATTCTATACACCTTCCTTTTTTTTCATATGTCACTTCAAAATAATGTAAGTTATTGTAATCTACTGCAAGTAGATTCCTTGGGACCAACAACGAGCGCACAACGGAAGAGCTGTGACTCTCAGTAGGTTGCATCTAGTGTTGTCAATTATTAGGAAATAGCCAATAATGACGATGTCTCCTTTTTCATTTTGTACGACCGTATCTATTATTGGTTGCCTTCTTATATCTACTCCTTGTGGAAGGAACCTTGTAGCATTCGAAATGATTGACTCTATTTGTCCAGGTTTTATAATGTCTATGAAGTGTCCATGATTGTAATGAAGATTTAATATTTTTTCGTATGTGTTCGAATATTCTTTTGCATATTCCATTGCACGGTTATAAGTCATTTCAACTTTAAGTCGTATGTACTCTTTCTCTAATGTATCAGCTCTATATGAGACATCACTTAGCCCCTTAGACATTTCCCTAGTTCCGTTTATCAGTGCTTCTCGGAACCTATTTAGATGTCCGTTTATTTTTTCTTCTGTAGAGTTAATTGAGGCTATTGTTTGTAACATCAGCTTTGTCTGATGTTTTGAATTTTTTATTAGATCCTTCTGATTTTCGTCCAAGGAATCTATGTCTCTGTATACTTCATCATTTACCCCAAATACTGATGTGAGGACTGTTCCTAGAAAACCCCTCTTCGGCCTTCTTTTGACTTCCAGATCTAAAGCTCGACTTTTTTTGCTCGTTCTTGTTCCTCTTTTAGCTGGCTTGCTAGTGAATTACAATTTATTATATTGCTTGTCTTACACATATCTTCCAGCGTTTTTACCATTGAATCTATCGTTTGTTCACCATCTAAATTTTTTTTCTAGATAAGTTTTTATTCTAAATATCCCTCGATCTATGAATACATCGCTTAGATGCTCTGAATATATCCGGGGGACGGGGTATAAATTTTGTACAAATCTGCATTTGATGGCTTTAAAAATACTAAAAATAGGATGCAAAACATAAATTTTCTCCACATACTACGTGCTCTATTTATCTTTCGTAACGTTGGCTCTCGTACTATTGGTATTAACTTGTGTATAGGACGAGTAGTTACTTTTCCTTTCGCCTTTTGAACTGTTGTGACTTTTGTTAAACCTTCAGCTCCGGGATGTGTTTCGATTATCTTCGCTAGTGGCCATTTCCCCGGCGAGGTGTCATTCTCCTTTATAATCACCACTTCTTCTTTTTCTAGGTTTGTAACGGGTTTTTGCCACTTGTCGCTGTTGTAAATTTGACAAGTAGTCATGTCTCCAACTGTTCCAAAAATCTCTTTTTACTTTTTCTAGCTGCCTTCACCTTTGTGACATATTCGTGTATGTGCTCAACTCTTCCTCCCTATTTGGCGAAATTAGTTCTCTCCCAATTAAAAAGTGTCCTTCGGTTATTATTATTCTGTTCTCCGTATCTTCCGTATCAGCGCATAAAGGTCGGGAATTCATGCATGCCTCTATTTGAGCTAGCACTGTGCTTAGCTCTTCGTATGTTAACAAACTATCCCCAATTACTCTCTTCAAGTGATATTTCTTAATTTTAACAGCACTTTCCCATAAACCTCCAAAATGTGGCCCATAGGCTGGTGTAAAGTGTCAATGTGTTCCTAATGTTGTTAAGGAGTCTGTTAATGATGCCTTCATTTTCTCACTATTTTGGAATAACAGGTTTGCTGCTCCTACAAAGTTTGTTCCATTGTCACTGTATATATGACTGCACTGTCCCCTTCTTGAAGTAAATCTCTTAAATGCAGCTACAAATGTATCCGTTGTCATATCGCTTACTACTTCGAGATGTACAGCTTTTGTGGCTAGGCATACAAATACTGCTATATATCCTTTCGTAGACGCATCAGCAAATCCGTGCAATTCTATTGTCCCTAAATTGGTAAGATTATTCCACCTAGGTATTACTATCTCTTCGAGGTGTTTCAGCTGTGAGTAATACTCAATCCATTGTCTTTAATCAGACTTATCCAATTCTTTGTCCCAACTTATCTTTTTTGTCCACAAATCTTGTATAAATATTTTTGATTGCATTATCACTGGCGCAATCCATCCTAATGGGTCATATATTTTTGCTATTTCCGATAACACCAACCTATTTGTTATTTTTTTATGTTCGGTTATAGTAACTTTAAATGTAATTACATCTTCAACTGGTAACCAGTGGATCCCTAGCGTTTTATGTATCTCTTCTGTGTCTAACGTTTTGAGATCGACACTTTTTAGATCCTCTGGTATGGTTTCCATTAAATCTTGGTTATTACTAAGCCATTTTCTTAATACAAAACCCCCTTTTTTAAACATTTCTGTTAACTCTGTTTGAGCTTGTTGAGCTTCAGCCAACGTTTCTGATCCAGCTAGTACGTCGTCTAAGTACATGTTGTGTTTAACAATTTCCGCAGCTAGTGGATATTTAAATTTAATTTATTTAGGTGTAGGTAAATGAACTAATTATTCAATTATCATACGATATGGTTTTGCAATATATATAATGCAAACTTATACACGGTAAAACTATAAAAGATTAAGAAGTTAAGAATAATGTGAGATTACAAATAAAAGGGTTAATTTGTGATTGAACAAGAATGATGATCAAAATGTTAAATATTGGTTAACTAAAAATTTAATGTAATTTTTATATCAATCACGACCAATAATTGTGGCTTAATCACATAAAAAGAACCTCGCTATAGATAATTGTAAAAAAACACTAAACTCCAAAAAATCATGTTTGTAGTAATTTATAAATGTCAATAACTTTGTTCTTTGCCTAGCGACAGGTAATATAGCTACTTGAAATTGTGGCAATTAATTATTAAATTGTGCGAAATATCAAGCAAATCAAAAAAATAGTTTATTACTTTATCTCAGAGAGAGATTATTTAAACAACGGTACTTGTTCGGTACTCCAAACCCTGACTCTACAAGTATTTTGTAACTTGAAATCGATTCTTTGCGGCTTCAATTTTGGGATATAATATTAAAAAAACTTCAACATATTATTAAATGTTTTATTAAAAACGAGTTTGAATATGGGAATTTTTAGCTTCTGAATATTTATATTGAGTTTTCCAGTCGGTAGTAACCTACGCTGCCCCTGTGTGATGTAGTGCACTAAACACTGCGAAATACGCTAAGCTGATGGAGACTTCGCAAAGGCGAATGCTCCTCAGGGTGTCTAGTGCATATAGGACAGTCTCGAATGAAGCTCTATATGTCATTGGAGCGGTGATACCGATCGTTTTTTGTGTAAAGAGCGAGCGAGGATGTATGCGAGGAGGATGGATGTAAACATACATGATAATGAGAGAGAATGAACGATATTAGAGAGTGGCAGACAGAGTGGGTGAATGGTAGTGGAAAGAAAAGGTGGACGAAATAGCTTATTCCCGATCTGAGACCGTGGTGGGAATGTAAGTTCAGGAAACTAGACTACTTCCAGACGCAGTTTGTGACCGGACATGGTAGTTTTGGCACCTTCACAAATAGAATAGGTAAATCTGCCTCGGTCTTTGTGAGGTACCGGATGCTCCCGCCCACACTTTTGCTAGAGATGGGCAAATAAGATGAGAGATTTCGAGAGGCAAATAGGTTTCAGGCTGGATGAAAATAACATTGTAAACATAATGTTGAGAGGAGAGAAAGAGTGGGGAGAAGTACACTGTCTGATTTCTAGGGTAATGAAGAAAAAGGAGCAGGAGGACAGAGGAGGGAATTAAGCCAGAAATCTAAAAATTTATATTTAATATTATTTATTAGTTTATGGCCTAACGTCGAAACATTTTCTGATTTACGGTAATAGGTATGGTTATATATAAATTTTTAGTTTTTTATTTTAGTTGTTTATTGAGTAGCAAGACCACCTCTCTGGAACGGTGGTTAAAGTTTTAGTCGGAACACGGTTAATCCGGCACTACCCTGGGGTCTTCTGGCTTAGTATCGCACTCGGCCGAAAGATACCCTATCTTGTTTCGTGACGTAGAGGCCCAAAAAAGATTTCCCCCACCGTTGCCTGTCAGAATTTAATGGATACCTTCTTAGGCTCTTACTGGAATCTTGCAATATGGCAATTAAAAAAAATCTTATACTATACTTTAAATCATATTTTCATTGTTTATTAACATTAAGAATTAAACAATGAAAGGATTTTAAATGAAGAATTAACATTTTATGCGGTTATGGATGGCTTATACAGTAAAGGAGTAAAAAGTTAAAACCCATTAAAAAAATTGTATATATTCATAAAATATCGCCACGGAAAAGTTGAGCTAAAAACTGTCTGAGCTTCGTTTTTTCTTAGATTGGAACATTAAATTGAAGCAAAATTTTTAATATCTCGACTTCTGTGGTACGTAGAACCCTCATCTTTTTTACTGTGGTCGCTCAACCAAATAAAAATTGTGCTATTTTGACTATCGGAAATTCTCGGAACAATAAATATTTAAATTTTTCCGAATAAGGTTATTGAATTTTACTATTAGATCATAAGAAATATTTAAATGGTACTGATAAGTGTATATCATTTATATAGACAATTATTATAAATTAATAAAATACCTTTAATTCTGATATTTTTTTTCTACAAAATATATAATTTTATTTTATAATTTCATTTAATGAACATAAGTGGCTTATAAGTATAAATAATATTTTTAGTACTATCATTTTAAACACATAACTTTTTACTCATTTTCGGTTTGTGAGTGTACCATTTTATTTAGATCTTTGTTTCAATCTATTCAATTTTCAGCTCTTAACGGTAATAAAAAATGGAAATATGATTTGACGGAAAAAATAATGTTATCTTCGTTTCATTAGTCATAGGTTTTGTTGTTTTTTGAAAATGGTGTTTTTTCACGAGCTTTTCATTGAGCATGTGAAATGAAGAATGTCAAAGTTATTATAAATGTTTATAAGCTAAAAAGTCAGCTATTTTTCATATTTATTTTTAATAACAAATTTAACAAATTGTTGCAATTTTTTTTAAATGCCGTAACAATGAACACAAAATCGAATTTGATTTACAGAATACAAGTGTGTACACAGAAATAGACTGTCTGGACAAGTACAGTTGTTTAAATAAACAATCTTTGGAATAAACAAGTTGAATAACGGTTGATCTATGTAAAATATACTACACTTTAATAACTCATTAACTGCCACAATTTTGATTAGTTGTATTAAATGTCATTATGTGAAAATGAAGTTATAAACATTTATAAATTACTGTAAAATTAGGGGGGGTTTGGCAAAATTAAGGAGTAGTCTTTCGATTTTGAACATTGTCGGTATGAGTAACTGTATTTGATTTCTAGGTTATTGGACTTATAGAACCGAACGTTCATATACATAACTAAGATCAATTTGGCATTTTGCTGTATTTGAGTTTTGTGTCATATTGTATTCTATTGATTTAATCCTATCATTTTAGGTACTGTACGTCAAGATTGGACTAATAATACCGAAAATACATAACTAAGGCCGTTTTGACACACTGCTGAACTTAATTTTTTTATCCTATTGTATTTTATTGGTTAAATTATATCATTTGGGGTATATTGCATTTGAGGTGTATAGGATATCTAATAGAAACGAAGATACGTAACTAAGGCCCTTTTGATATATTTGATTTTTCTATTTCATTTTCATTGTATTGTATTGGTTAAAATCTATTACTTGAGGTACTGTATGTCTTCTTTGTCAACCATTTTTCATCCACTCCTGAATATAGGTCTCTCCCAATTGCTTCCATCTTTCTCTATCTTGCTCCAATCTAATCCACTGTTTGCCTGCCACTGCTCTTATGTCATCTACCCATCGTTTTTGAGGTCTTCCCATGCTTCTTGCTGTCGTCCTTGGTCTCCATTCTAGAATTCTCCGTGTCCACCTGTTGTCAATATATCGGGCTACGTGACCTGCCCAGCGCCATTTCATTTTTGTAATTTCTTCCAGAATATCTCTAATCTTCGTTCTACGTCTTATCTCGGTGTTTCTAATCTTGTCTCTTAGTGATATTCCAAGCATGATTCGTTCCATTGCTCTTTGCGTTGTTTCTAATTTTTTGGCAGATTTTTTGGTAAGTGCTACTGTCTCCAAGCCGTAGGTACAAACAGGTAGTATGCATGTGTTATACACCTTTTTCTTTAAGTTTATAGGAATGGAGATGTTTTTGTTCCACATTTTCTATGGTATGATTTTGTATTGTTATATTTGTCTGGTCTCGGCTCAGTATTTTTGTTTTGCTGTAATTCATTTTTAAGACTACCGCTCCTGAAACTGCATTTAATTGTTGTAACATATCATTTAGTTCTTGGATATTATCGGCTATTAAAACTATGTCATCTGCGAATCTCAAGTGATTTAGGTATGATCCGTCACGTTGATACCCTTATTGTTCCATTCCAGTTTCTTTAAAATATCTTCTAGAGCAAGGGTAAATAGTTTGGGAGAGATGGTGTCTCCTTGTCCTACTCCCCGTTGTAGTCTTATGGGATTAGTTTTTGTTCTTTCGTCCAGCTTTATATGCATGGTGGCATTTTCATATATGTTTTTAATTATGTTAATGTATCTTGAATATATGCGTGCATTTTCTAGAGATTCAAGCACTGCCCATAATTCGATGGAATCGAATGCTTTATGGAAATCGACGAACGCCATATGAATTGGAACATTATACTCGGTGCATTTTTCTATCAGTATTCTTACGGTGTGCAAGTGGTCTATGGTATTAAAATGTTTTCTGAATCCAGCCTGCTCGATAGGTTGATAGAAATCGAGCTTATGCGTTAGGCGGTTGGTTATGATTTTAGTTAGTAATTTATTCAGATGTGATAGCAAGAATATTGGTCGGTAATTCTCGATGTTTGCTCTGTTTCCTTTCTTGAATAGTAAAATGACCTCGGAGTTTTACCATTCTTGAGGAATCTTTCCTTCATCAATTACTTTATTAAATAAAACATTCAATACCTGTTTCATTTTTGTGACATACAATACTGTATGTCACACTTTGGCAAATAAGGGCGAAGATATATTACTAAGGCCCTTTTGACATGATGATGTATTTGACTTTTATGTAATTCTATTTTATTTGTTAAATCTTATCATTTGAGTCCTATTAGTCCAATCGTCACGATTGAACTAATAGGACCAAAGATATATAACTAAGGCACTTTTGTCATGCTAATCAATTTGATTTTTCTTAAATTAATTTTTTCATTGTGGGTAATATTTTATTCCACAGCGATGCCAAATTTTCATTTTAGACAGGAGCGATTAATTACAGGGACCCGATGCGTCAATTGCGCATATGCAATCTTTGAAATGACATCAAAAGTGACAATGATGGACAATCTACAACCTAAAAAAATCTGATTATGTTTATAAAAACGATTAGGAATAAAAATAGGAAATTTTACAATATTTATTTCTACAGGTACATAGTTGTTACATTCATAATTAAAATATAGAGAATAAATAACTTGTACTCTAAGTTATAAGAAAGAAAATCACATTAACCTAATGTATATTGACGACTTTTATATTAACCTTCCAAGATTGTTTATTTTGTTGTAGTAGCTTATGGAAATTGTTAACTTTGCACCAGATAGTTTAAAATATTTAACGTAATACACGTTTATGAGTGAAGATAAGGATTATAATAAATTATTACATAAGAATTATTATAAACTTAAATTTATTTATTGTTGTTAAAAGTAAATAAATTATTAATAAACTAAATTTAAATGACATATTACGGTTAATCTTGTATGGGTTGGCAAAATCGTTGTCTTCAGGTGGATGTTTTCAAAACTTGTCTCGTTCGAAAACGTGTTTAAAATAGTTTAATTCTTCGATACTCTTCCATAAAAAACTGAAGTAATGTCGGACATAAAACAGAGTGTTTGTATTTTTCCAACAACTTTCATAATTTCTGTAAAATAAACTTCATTAATGTAGGAGTCCTTTCGGTTTAAAAAAAAAGCTGCTGGAAATCTTTCAGACATTTATTTAAATGCACAGTTTCTCCACATTGCATTGGCGTAAAAAGCTTAGACTGATTTGAGAAAATTTTACCACATTCAAAACAGTTCTCTGGCATATTTACTAGTTACGTAAATAGGGAATTATCCAAAACAATTTGGGCAAGATACCGCTTAACATTTTCATGTGAAGGTTCGAAATATTTCGAATGCAGTCGTTTCGCACATGCGCAGTTGACGGATCTGGTCTCTGTAATCAATCTCTCCCATTTTAGACTGCACCATTTTCTGGAAGAAACTGATATAACTTCCTCCTCCTCAATCCTTTAGCCCTTGTCAGGGCGTAGTGACACCCTAAATATTATTAGTCTGCTGTCTCCATTGACTGCGATCTTGTGCCATATAGACGGCTTCATGTAGGGATTTTCCCACCAAACTCTTCATTTGGTCCACCCATCGTATTGGAGATCTTCCTTTTGGTCTTCGGCCTTCTACCTTACCTTCTACTACCAATAGTTCCATGGTGCCCGTTCTTCTAGCTATGTGGCCGAAGTAAGTTAGGTATGCTTGGTTTACTTTTTTTAGTAGCCTGTCTTTTATATGAAGCTCTTCCAGAATTGACAGGTTGGTTCTATGTTCTGTCCAGGACACGCGTAGAATTCTTCTATATACCCACATTTCGAAGGCTTCGATCTTATTCCTATCGATTTTTTTGAGAGTCCATGTTTCAGCTGCATATGTAGCAATGGGAAAAATAAGGGCATTGACCAACCTAAGCTTAGTATTCCTTGTTATTGTTCGGTCTTTCCATATTTTAATTAATTTAGCAGTTATATCTAATGATATAACTTAGAAAGAGATAAAAAAGACAGCGGATATTTTAAAGTACCAACACGGCAATAAATCTGTAATTATTGAGATGGTTAAACTTCTTGTAACAAGTAAAAGAAAAAAATTATTAAGGTTTTGTAAAGTGGCATCGGTATACAGACGCTACTTTGCAAGACGATGCCAAATTGGCGGTAAAAGCATAATATAGCTATATATATATATATATATATATAATATATATATATATATATATATATATATATATATATATATATATATATTTTACTTACATATTTTCAGAATATTCACTTCATCTATTAATACACCTTGAAAAAATGAACAGCTTATCTAATTTATGATTTATAGCCTCACTTCAGTTTTACCGATATACTTACCTACTTACATATATTTTATTGCTTTATCTTATAATTGACATTTCTTTTAGTGCTTAAAGTATCTTTCCTAAAATTTAAATGCATGTTTTGAATACAATCGGTCCAAAATTATTTTTAAATAAACATAATACGTGCGTCAATAAACAGAAACATAATTCGCAAACACGCTTAAAAATCCTGACCATTTTATCTGTAATGGATATTTATAATTATATATAAGGAAAACAATGATGAGTGCTTTGACATTTTTTAATGTATGTAATTTTGGGAATCTTTGGGTTTGGATTAAAAAAATAAAAACAAAGCATATATGAACACAATACATCCAGCAAAAATAATTAATAATGTGGTAATGTAATACTGTTATGTGCAAATGACATTGTATACTGTTATTAGGCTTATATTACTAAATTTTACAGAGATTAAAAAATCGAAGTAATAATTAGAATCAAAATATATTTGATAACAAAAATAATTTTAAAGCATTTTGGCCTATTGCCTTTTTTTTTCTTGGTTATTGGTTATATTACTCCTCTCCCCTTCCAAAGATATCACACAGGGTGCCATCAAATCAAATTATTACTAAAAATACGACGTAGCTACTCGTAAGACCAACATGAATACACAAAACAAAAAAACCGAAACCAAATTATGAGGCTGGACCAAAACGTTCACCTCCGTCTGAAGCTACAGTTGAAGATGGACAGCAACGTTCACAAATCGGCCAAAACGCCGCAGAATTTGCGGCGTCGAGGCAAAAAGAAGAAGGAAGGCTAGAGACGCAATGGGAAAAGCACCCACGGAAGCAGCTCATCCCTCTCTAGCTCCTTTCAAAATAAAGGTGAAGGTACCCAGATCGGAGGCTGACAACGTTTCCACCTCCTAAAAAGGACAGTTGCCAACAGCCCCCGGTGTGAAGCGCCCTTACCTAAGTACCTCCACGGAGGGCACTCCAAGGAAGCATAAGAAGTCACGCAGTGGTAGAAACGCCGTTGCGCATTCCCAAAGCTTCGCGGAAGCCGCCTTAAGGCATCTTAAGGTCGCTATTATAGATAAGGTAAACTCGTATGGAAAGGTCACTGCTGACCGGGTAAACCTTATTAAATGCAGCTAGGAGTCAGGTATAGCACCCACGTTAAAATCGTGGACTTACTCGGGTGAGATCATCAAAGTAGTCTGTGATGACGATGAGAGGCTTGCATGGCTGAAAAAGGCTACAGCTGATCTTAATCCGTGAGAGGAAGCATCACTGGCTGTTGTCAGTCAGGATAAGCTCCCAAAACTTACCAAAGCCTCTCTATGGATCGAGGAGGATGCTAGAGGCATCTCTGATGACCCATAAAGAGTTCTACGGAGGTTAACGGCGCAAAATCCAGACATGGCAGTTGCTAGATGATGCACCTTCCACCACGAGGTAAAAAAAGATCCTAAAGGACACATATTTATCTTTGGAATCGGAGACGATGACATGACTGTCCTTAGTAAAAGGGCAATGAGGCTGAGCTACACGTTTACCTCATTGACTTTAAAAGCAAGCACCAACAAAGTGAAGGGACATCTCCTCGGAACCAGGAACCTTAGGCACTCGGCAGCCAAGGACGGTTACTGAGACTGAGACACCCCTAGTCCCACAGCAGGGTGGGATGTCCCATAGCAGTCCCACAACAGATGATGGTCAACGAACTCTACAGAGGAGGCTCCGAAACGACTAAGGCTGATCCCTCCTCAACATAGCTAGTCTTAGCAGTCAAAACAGCCAATTTTTTAGCTTACCAAGCAATCAACAACCGAGAACAGCAATATATGACCCCAGAAAATTCAAAACCTTCCCCATAGCGCAGTTTTGCACCTTCATGTAAAGACCAAATATTTTTGCAATTATTTACAAGATTATTTACAAGTTTTTACAAGATTGAATAGCAAATTAAAAAAATATTAATTATTAGATACTGCAAAATTAGCAAAAACCATTGAAATAAATAATTTATGTGTAGTATTTTTTATATTAAATATATTTTGTAAGTAAATTTTGGCTTTTAAATAGCTGAAAAAGGATTACTGCAAAAATTTGATTTTTGACCCTTTATTAATGATTTGTGCTAATTTTGCAATAATAATATTTTTTTCAATTTTTAACCAAATACCCTTAATGTAATATTTAGTTGCAAAATTTTTTCTTTACAAAAATATAGTAAGGGAAAGGAGAAAATAACCCAAAATTTTCAAATCAATGACAAGTTATCAATCAATTATATATGACAAGTATACGAAATATTGCTTTTATTTCAGGCAGTATCTGTTGTAAAACACCCTCACTTGGGTGAATCCTATATGATCAGAGTTTCTTACTTTAATCGCTTTGTAGTCCAATCGTCAGATTGATGGTTAACCCCTAAAAATCATACTAAAAAGCTGAATTTTGCCGGACCGTAAAAAGATGCAAAAAAGTTTACCACTTTTACCTCCAGGCTTACCCCTAAAACCCGCCGTAGGATGCTAAAAAAACGCAATAAAAATCGATTTACCAAGAATCTGTACGCCGCAGAAAAAATGTTTCAAATAAAAAATGTAGCTAAGATAATTTTAAACTAAAATGTTTATTAGCAGTTTATTATTTTTTGTGTAGAATGAACCGTTTTCTCAAAAACATCGCTTGAAAATACCGTCGATTTTAAATGGCATGCGCGAAATCAATGTTCAATAAAATTTGTATCGGTTCGACGGTAAAAATTTGAAATTTTTAAATCCAAGTCTCCTATCTACAAAAATTAAGATGCGTTTTAAAGGGAGAGAGTGCAGTTTTCGTATGCAGTTTCTATATTTTGCCGAGATTTAACACAGTTATTATAAAGGTGTAAAATAAATAAACGTTTGCTATTTTTTACGATACTCCGGAGATGAATAAAATTGATCACTTTTATTGATCATTCGTATTAAAATTTCCATTATTAGAGATCAGTTTTTAAAACCTACGACATGAAATTTCAATTTCAAGTTGTGACAATAAGTATGAGGCATTTGAAATATAAATTAAAAACGCAGAATTTAATGTCTTACATTACAAACGATCGTACGTCACGAGAAATGCCTCTAAGAAGACGATTTTTATCTTATATCTTATAGATACTTATATCTAGAGCCTGACCCACTACTCGGTGTAGACTTGCGCAATTCATTTCTTTACATTTCTGACTGTGTCATTGGGGTTTATGTGTATTGTTGATTGCGAACATTTTTTTTTATAAATTAATAATATAATTACTTTAATCTATGTATTTTGCCCGTTTCATAAATTTAATAATATTTAAAAAAGAAGACTCTAAAATTATTAGTAAATTATAGAAAATCAAAATTAAAGGTCGTCATCATCATGTACTGAGCTAAATATTTTTTAGTCATTTTTTCCAATAAAAGTTTGTTATTTTATGTACAGGATGTTGACTGATGTTATATATTAGTTACTATGATACCAAGTTTCTTATTTTAAATGAAATATTGCTTATATTATAAAATTTTTGGATTCTGCACAAAATTCCCAGAACTTTGAGATATTGCATGTTATAGTTTTAATTAACTTATTTTAGGATACAGAGTGGGTAATGAATAGATCGCTCTGTGTATTTCCTCATGACTTTAAAAGGTTCTAGACTTAATTTCAATGAAGAAGAGGGAGTTTATTTTCGTATCTTAACTTGTGTTTAATAATGTGTATAATATGTACTCTGAGATATGTACCTATATTCTTTTAAAATAAATATGTCAAATAAATGAAACCCGCCAATATTTTTACCAGGTGTCATATGGAATGTACATAGGTATAGTATTTTTCGTATAACAATGCGTGCACGTCCTTCAAGATTTACGACGTCAGAAACATCAGAACAGTCAGTAAGTGAGGAATTTTTAAAATGTTAACGATTTGTCAAACTATTATATTTACAGTAAATACACTTAGTTTAAGATTACTACAATACACTAAAATACATAAGAAAACATTTTAATACAAAATTTTACATTCTAAATTTTAAACTTCTCTCTTTAAACCTCTTTTAGATTATTAGTAGTGAAAATGTCTCGCCATTATTTCTTGATCAAAATAATCTATCTTATATAAAAGCTTATCAGCGTTCTACAGACTATTTAGTTATTTTGGCATAGTACAATCACAATACGCAACAATAATTAGATTTTAAAGCTATTAATCTGAATTTAATAAGTATTTATAAATACAATTTATTAATAAATAATATATTATGATCAAATTGTGTGAGAAATCAGAACATAAACAAAATTCTTACTCTAAAAAAGCGGCAACACTTTTACTAAACAATTTTGCCACACGATGAACTGTCAAAGAATTGTCGAAGTATTCCCGTATCAGCAGCGTACAATGGTCTAATATATTTAATTAAAATTATTATTTTGTGGAATACTAGACTTAAAGAGTTATTTCATAAAATTTATATTATTAATAATAACAAATGTTTTTGGTTATTTAATCAATATAATTCTAAAATTCCCAATATAATGATGATTACATTTTTCTGATTATTATACCATGTTGACGCCTATGAAAGATCGAGCAGTTCCCTATGAGTTTCGCATTTTTAGCTGTGTTAGGAAAATTTTAACTCTAAGGTTGACGTTGTGAAAATTTTAAATATAAGTGGCGTCAATTTATATAAAGTGTGACGTGCACGCATTTTTATATGAAAAATACTATAGATATCGTAAAGGTAAAATATTTAAAAGTTACTATAGAAGGGATTTTGACTAAAGAAGACTTTAACAACTATTAAAAATCTATTAAAAAGTCTATTAAAAACTGTTAAATAAAAGCATGGCATGCCAATACATTTGCATGCCATGCTAATACAAGTTCTTTGAATTTTGTGTAGGATAAAGTTAGGATAAGTAAGAAACATATGCGCAACAAATAATATTAACTGACGAGCCAGAGCTTTCCAACAAACGGTTCATCATTTAATAAATAATCTTTATACAACTGTGCTATATAATGTATTCATTTATAGATATTACAAAGGAAAGGTCTCTAAAACGTTTTTGAGCAAGCCAAAAAATTTACATTATAAGGCATAAATAAATCAAATATATAGCACTATTTTTGTAGATGTACTATTCAAAAAAAAAACTGAAAAGTTACTACTCTAAATATTGATCTGTATAGCTGTGGCTATGCTTGACTTAAATAAAACATCAATTAGATCATCAGAATAAAAATCACAAATTTTATTAAAATTATCTATATTTTTTAAATGTTAATATAATTTTGTACATTGATTTGTCCATTTTAAACGTGACACTATAATCACACAGTGGATATTTATGTAGAACTTATTGAGTTTCCATAGAAATCGAGGCAGAAACTGACATATTTGGGTGAACTTTTTTCAAATGAAAGTTTAAATTTGGCTTATAACTAAATTATCTATCACAATAGGTATACTTATACTTATAGACGTTGCATTTTAAAGTCCAATTTGTCTGGATCAGAACTTTTTACATGTCGTCTTAGTTCACTTAAACGTTTATAAACTTTTCTGTATTCCAAACGCTTCCCGCACCGGACATTTTCGTTGTCAACAAAATGAAACATTCAAAAAGAAAACACAGAACCACAGTATATTGCTTTATAAATAATTATTCTTTAGCAATATACCGTGACAGAACTGTGAACTATAAAAATAACCTGCAAATTTACCAGTGTAGTCTTTAACAAAGCCGTAAAAACTTACCCGGGTGCGGACGTAGCATCAGACCACAATCCGGTGGTATGTAAGTTTGAAGTAAAGTTAAAAAAGCCAAATGTAAAGAACAGGCCCAAAACGCTAGATATTGGGAAGCTTTCCAACAATAATAATAAGATGCAGGAGAATTTAAATACCGAAACATCAAAAATCCTTAAAAATAACAATGAACCGCTGGAAAAATGGAGTGAAATTAAAGAAGAGATTAGGACTTCAAGTACTAAGTTTTTACTATCTGATAAGAGAAAAAAGAAAGACTGAATGACTGCAGAAATTCTTGACATGATGGAAGAAAGATACTGCCAAATACCGTGAAACCCATAGACGAATAAGAGCTGAGATAAGAAAAACTAAAGAAAAATGGTTCTCGGAGAGATGCGAAGAAATCGAACAGTGCGAAAAGGTATACGACTATCACAATATGCATAAGAAGATAAAGGAACTCACAACAAAGAAAGGCTACAATATTTTATCGAAAGGGCTGTTCGATGATGATGGAAATCTACAACTAGACTCCGACAAAATAGTTAGAATTTGGAAAACTTATGTGGAACAACTGTTTAATGATGACCGTCCTAGTGGGTATACACTGAGCAATGATGATACTGGCCCTTCTATTCTAAAATTAGAAGTGGAGAATGCTATAAAGGGTCTTAAAAATAACAAAAGGCCAGGCAACGATAACGTATACGGGGAAGTATTGAAAATGCTGTGCGAAACAAACTGTCAATTTCTAGACTCACTCATCAGACTCTTTAACAATATTTATAACAGCGGGGAGTTTCCTGAAGACTGGTTAGAGTCAACTTTTGTTGTCCTACCGAAAAAACCAAAAGCAAAGTCTTGTGATCAACATCGGATGATAAATATAATTAACCACCTTTCGAAGGCATACACCAAGGTTATTTACAACAGAATAAGCAAAAAATGCAAGGATAACATTGGAGATTCGCAGTTTGGGTTTCGGAATTCTCTGGGACCAAGGGAAGCACTTTTTAGTCTACAGGTACTCATCCAGCGCTGCAGAGATATGAACAAAGACGTATACATATATTCTTTATAGACTAGGCAAAAGCATTCGATAACGTAAAGCACGAAAAGGTCATTGAAGTTCTCCATAAGATCGGAGTCGACTACAGAGACATTCGAACAATAGCGAGTCTCTATTGGGGTCAAACAACTAAAGTGAAAGTAGGATCTACAATGTCCAATAAAATTGAGATCAAGAAAAAGTTACGACAGGGCTGTATCTTGTCTCCTATTCTCTTTAATATATACTCAGAAGAAGTATTTAAGACAGCGCTGGAGGAAAGCACAGAAGACATAAAGATAAATGGAGAAATAATTAATAACATAAAGTATGCTGATCACACTATGATTCTAGCAACTAGCATGAAGGAACTGAGTTGCCTAATGAGTAAGATACAAAAAACAAGTGCACAATACCAACTCAGACTAAATATCTCAAAAATCAAATGGATGTTAGTAAGCAAAACCCAACAACCACCACAGCAACTGATATTAGACAATGAAAGAATTGAACACGTGGATTCGTACATCTACTTGGGAACAACACTTAACTTAAATTGAGATCAAGCGAAGGAAATACGTATAAGAGTAGAAAAGGCAAGAGATTCGTTTACTAGCATGAAGCAAATTTTCACCTCTAAAAGCCTCACCCTACCTTGCAAAATTCGACTTCTAAAATGTTATGTATTCCCGGTTTTGTTATATGGAATGGAGGCGTGGACAATGACCGCATCATTGATGAAAAAAGTAAAGGCCTTCGAAATATGGGCTTACAGACGTATATAACTTATATCCTGGACTGAGCACGTGACCAAGGAGGAGGTACTACGCCGGATAGGTAAAGAGAAAGAGGTAGGAATAAGTATAAAGAAAAGAAAGTTGGAATACTTGGGTCACGTTATGAGACATAATAAATATAGAGTACTACAGCTGATCGTTCAAGGGAAAATAGACAGCAGAAGGGGTCCAGGGAGGAGAAGACACTCGTGGCTCCAAAACTTGCGGCAATTGTTCGGATTGTCATCTGCTGAACTATTTAGATCTGCCGTAAACAAAGTCAGCATAGCCATGGTGATTACCAGAATTCGGAACGGACAAGGCACATGAAGAAGAAGAAGTCTTTAACAAACAAGACAAGAAAATACTAAGTTAATTACTATTAAACTAGGAATAAGCCACAATTAAAAATAAAAATACGTTTATTGACGTTTCAATTTCCACTTCGGAAATCGTTCTCAAAATACAAACAGTAAATTAATTTTTAATTTACTGTTTGTATTTTCAGAACGATTTCCGAAGTGGAAATTGAAACGTCAATAAACGTATTTTTATCTTTAATTATGGCTTATTCCCAGTTTAATAGTAATGAATTTACAATGCCACAAGAAAATAGCTTCAGAACAATATTAAAATACTAAGTTGTCACGTCACTAAGACGCCATGCGTAAGTCTGTCAGTAATTTCCCCGATTCAAATTCATAATAGGCAACTCACATTACGTGGCTCATAGTCGTGGGTCAGGCTCTAGACATAAGTCGGTTTTTGTGTGTAGTTTATAGCAATGGTTTGGTTCTTTTGAAAAACCTACTAGTGTAATTGAAAAAAAAAAGTTTTAAACATTTTATATAGTTTTTTTATGTGAAACGTTAAATCCAGCGTTTTTTAAAGCATATTTTAAATGCCTCTAGCAACTAACGTTCAAAATCGACGGTCGCTTCAAGCGTTGTTTTGTGAAAAAAAGGTTCATTCTACACACAAGGTGCTAATTAGCACTTTTCTTTGAAATTATCTCAACTACATTTTTTAAATAAAACATTTTTTTCTACAACGTACAGATTATTGGTAAAACAATTTTTTTGCGTTTTTACCCCCCTACAAGGGAGGTTTTGGGGAGAAGCCCGGGAGTAAAGGTAGTAAACATCTTTTTTAAAGTTCCAAAATTGACATTCTCAGTAAAATTCAGCTTGTTCGTATGATTTTTAGAGATTAAGTAACATTTTCGTCTCTGACGACAACAATTTGTGAAAAAAAAATGAGAAAAATTCAATGTTTTTTCTCTTTTTCGTCGATATATCTCGGCAGTTATAGATTTATACAAGAATAGTTTGGTATCGACAAAAAAGTTATCCAATTAAATTTCCTACAGGACAAAATTGATTGCTAATTAAAATAAAATTATAAAAATTAATGCAACAATAGCAAAAACAATTTAAAAAAGATAAAAAATCAATATTTTTACAATCAGTTTTTAAGAGATAAATAGGGCTTTCAAAATTCACCCAGAAAATCCTTAAAATATAAAAAAACGCTATACACAAAATTTCAGTACAATCGATTAAATAGTCTGTGCCAAAATTTTGCAATCTAATTTTTTGAAAAAAAGGTATTAATTTTCAAACTTATGCAAAGCAAAAAAAATTAAATAAATAAAAGTTTTTTAACGTACACAATAGTATTTAAGCTGTTAAATAAGTCATCATTGAAATCATTTGAATAGGAGAACCAAGGAAATTTGTAAAACAAAACTGTACGATTTTTATTTCAAGCTAATACAATACAATAACTTTAATAATAAATTCAATTTTAAATATTTTGTTTTAAACTTACGTCGACAGTTCAGAAAAAGACGAGTATTTTAATAAAATATTTGTCTCAAAAATGTCACAAAAATAAAAGAAAATTTTAATTATCTCAGCTTCTAGTAAATCAATTGTGATCATTTTTTTTAAAATGAGGTTCCGTGAGCTAAAATATTCAAATATTGTATATTTTAATAGCATATTTATAATTACTTATTATCCATGTTTTTATGTATAAATGAATATTAACTTGTAAAATTACTTATTTTAGTATTATTTTTATTAGTAATTTTTCCTTTTTTTTTCATTCGTTACGGCGACAATATCAATGTTATTAGTAGCATTTTTTTATTATTTAATCCAAATTTATTTAGTTGTTAATACATTTTTTTATTAAATAGTAATTCTAAAAATAAACTTCAATACAAAGTTAATTTAATAACGTTAAGTCATTTTCGATCATAACTTCGGAACTAATTGACAAATCGTAATATTTTTTTTCTTATAATACGCATCTTTTGCTGAACTTTCGACATAAATTTAGAAAAAAAAAATTGTTTATTGAAAATTGAAAAAGTGATTATATTTGTTTATTTGCTTAAAAATTGTTCAGTTGTTTAAAAAAATCCCTACGCTCTCCTGTTTAAGTGATTTAAATGGTTTGACTTTTGTTTGAAAGCTTTAATGCCATTCTATATCCAAAAAACTTTATAGTATTTAAAACTTTTTTGGTCAGCTCTGCATAAGTTTGAAAATTAATAACCTTTTTCAAAAATGTAAAGCTACTTTTGTATTTGTATTGTATTGAAATTTTGTATAGTGTTTTTTATATTTTATATATTTTCTCGGTAAATTTTTAGTTTTATGTGGCTCCTAAATACCTGAAAAAAATTATTAAAATATTAATTTTTGACTCTTTAAATTATTTTTCCTAATTTGGCAATAATAATTATTATTTTTTATATTTGTCATCAAGATCGTCCTATAGCAAATTTAATTGTTTTCTTGTTACATTTTTTAAACGTATAACTGCCGAGATACAGCAACTAAAAGGGGGGAAAAATTAAATTTTTTTGTTTTACAATAAACTTGTTTTATAAAAAATTTAGCCGACTTTTTAAAGTGTACTCATAGTTAAATTATCATTTCTAAGAATATTCCAAGAGATTAAAGAAAAAAATTTGGATCACATACGATTTAACCCATAGCAGATATCCCCTGATCTATTTACGAAAACATGTAAAAATGAAACTAAGTTAAAATAGACAAATATGATCTGGTAAAAACTTTTCTTTGTCTTTTTGAGCTTAATAAAAATTTTGATCGTTTAAAAAAGTTAGGTCAAAAGTTTTAAACCGTAAGCACTATAATGAAGAAAAAATATTTATTTACGTATTTATATAAAATACATATACAATATTATTTTTGGTTAGTTAAATAAATGGCTTACCTTTATACTATAAAATATTAAAAATACGTCAAAAACTTCATAATAGAAATAAAACAACTGTAGATAGTAAAATATTTAATATATAAATTATCTCTTTCAAAAACAATATCACAGCTCTATAAAAACAGTCTCATAAATTCATTACTTACTCGAGAAGTACAATAATAACTTTAAACTAAATTAGTAAAAACCTGCCATAATGTAACTCACTAAGTACAACAGGTGTTTTAGATCACCAAGGTCTCCACACTTTGTCTTTGCTATCCGCGTAGTTTGAGTTTATATTATTTACATTTAAGGTAGAAGGTAACAAATACACAACCTGTCCACTAATTAATTGTGTAGGAAGAAGTCTAACACCCAAGTTGACCTTTTCGGATGAACTATCAGCTGGTCGAATGGCAACTGGCTCTTTGTGTACCGAATTGGAACATATCCGTAAGGGCTTCTGTTGATTTGAAACTTTTTTCATTAAAGTCGCACTTTCTGGGAAGTTTTGTTTAACACCCATAGGTTTTGGCTGATTTTCTTTATCTTTTTCTTGAAGTTGTTGTAGATACTGCACAGTCATCTCAAGAATATCAGCCTTTTCTAATTTAGCTGTTCTTTGGCCTTTTTTAGCTTCTTGTAAGTCTGTTTTTGATTGAAGTAGTATTTGTTTTAGAGTTTCTAAGCTATCATTGATTCTGGCTCTTCTTTTTTTCTCCATTATTGGCTTTCTTATTTTTCGACTTTCTGATGGCGGCTTTCTGATTTCTGTTTTCATTTTTTTATTATTAAAACTATAACACACTTATAACTAACGACTCTCAATCCACTAGCGATTTATTATACAGGCAAAAAAGTTTTGCAGTTAAAGGTTTTCACAAGAATGACGATTATGAGGAGGTTGTACGAATTTTAAGACTCTCTTTGATCCCCACTTCTTTCTGAAGGACTATTGTACCTGTTCAATGAGGATTGTTAAAGGGCGTACATATGAAGAGATTTCATATATTCAGTGGCGCATCTCTTATAGAGGGATGGGTTAAATTCTTCCGATATTTATATTTTTGGTAAACTAAGTATACTTCGTTAAAAATAGGAAGTATCCGTTTTTGATAATTTGTTTACAGTTTATTTATGTTGAAAATTATTTATTCGAATTCTTCGGATTATTCAATAATTTATTTATTTTGTAATCGGTAAACTCTTGAGATATATCTGACTTATCTAATAGGTATTAAGTATTTCATATTAATACAATACTAAAGTTCAAAAAGTATTATAAGTGTTTAATTTTTTATGTAAAAATATTATTATTTACAGATCACATGAAATACTTGAATTTCCAATATTATCATTCTCCTTTTTCTTTTCAAAATTATTTTCTTATAGTATGTTAGCTGTTATCAATAATATTAAAATAAATTATTTAATAATAATATTTTGTTAATAATGTTTTTTACATTTTGATATCTGTATATATTTTTTTTATTTTTGGTAATATCACTTGCAATTTTCTTTTTTTAGAATATTTTGTCTAACTGTTCCGCCTCCGTATTCCGTCTTCTCAAACCGCTCTAAAGATTTTTAGTAGTATTTTTCTTTTAAAAATGAATAGAGGGTATTTATTCTATTTAAAAAGATTCCATGCCCATCAGCAGGACGAGCATTGGCTTTTATATAGTCTTAATGGCGTTTCTTGGAATAATCGTTTAATAACTAGAAATTTTGATAGGTCAGACTACCACGTGTCTGTGAGTGTAATCTGTCTTTTTATGTATACTGATATCTAGTGTTTGTGCTGTTAGTCGGCATAAACTTTTTTTTGCTTTTGTTCTGCAGTTCTATGACTTCCATTGCTCCTTTTAAGAGTTTCACTCCTTTTAAGAGTCAGATTCTTGACTTGGTTTTAGTTATGATACGCACACTATCAATGTATGCTGGTCCAAGTTTTTACCTGAAGTTCTGAACTGATGTTTGAAACATGGTTTATCTTCATTAATATTGACGTCGCTAATTATTATCCTTTCTAAGACTTCGTTTCGTCCAAGCGAAATGAAGGAAGGCTCCTGGTCATGACGAATTACCTCCTTAATTTTTAAAATTATTAGATAATTGGAGTGTTTCGATTATCACTTTCTTTTACACAATATACAGCAGAGGCACTTTACCAAATATCTGGTTGAAATTAAAATTTTTAACTGTTATCAAGAAAAGGAATTCCAGACAGTGTAGAGACTATTTACTTATCAGTTTAATGAGTCCGCACGATTAAAATTTTGATAAATATATAAAATTGTCACGAATATAAACTTTCGTGAGTGCGAAACGTTATGGGTACTCGAAAAGCTCTATTTTGCATGTGAAGACTCTTACAAAAGAGCATTAAGTTTGAAAAATATTTACGTTTATGTTGTATAGATTTCGAAAAAGTCTTCGATGGAGTACCACATACAATACTATTCTAATGCTTAGACTCAATTAGTCTGGATACGTATGATATTAGGTTGTTTAAAAATCTTTACTACAATTACCCAAGCTAAATCAAGAGGTTTCAGCTAAAGTTCCTATTAAGCATGGTCAGATATGAATGTGTTGTATCACCGATTTTGTTTAATGTCTACACTGAACTAGTTTTTGAGATAGCGTTACAACCTAATGGTCACAAAGATATTAAAATCGGTGGTAATATTACTATTCACATGTTGTTCGTCATTAACACTATCGGACATTTCTGATATAGTACATAAACAAGAAGACAGTCTCTGTATTTCATTAGAATGATCTCTTTGCTGGTAAGCACCTTGCTAGCTCTATCGTTACAGATATGTTATTTTTGGCTTAAATTATTTTCTCATGATGTTTATTTGGCAATTGAAAGTTGTCTTTGATCAGCTTAGAATACTATTAACCAATATAATATAGTACTTTGGCCACTGAAAAATGTGATTTTGTAATTTTTGTTTTTTTTTTTGTACGCGCTTCTCGTATCCTCTAATAAGTTTTATATTTAACTTTAAGTAACATCAGAAGATCACATTGTTTAAATAAAAGTAAAAAAAATTAGATATTACCAGCTGATTCCAAACACTTCAAATGTTCAAACGAAAGAGAGGCCTAAAAACAGTTATTAATTTCATCATGTATATATAGCATCCGAATATACCCGAAACAAGAATGACATTTGATTAGCTTATACAGACAGAGCAGTAATTTCAAAATAGGTTGATAAAAACCATTATTTTGAAGCAACATTTAAAGGTTCAGGATCTGTCCAGCTGATAGCAACGTCTGCGACAAGTACCCGATTACCTTGTTGCGCGACACGGTCGGGTATTTTCAAAGTCTCAGCTTCGCATCTTATTATTGACTCTGTCTCACTAATCTACTTTTTCTTGTCAGCTACTTTTCGAAGATACGTAACGAGCTAGTCATGTCTCTTTATTCAGTACCAGCGTGGTGTAGGGTACTTTTGAAGGAGGTGGCTCAAACTCTCGCTACTTTTGCATTCCATGCGGCACCTATACTCATGTGGTGTGTTTGATGGGATGCCTCTAGTTAGCAGTAGATTTTCTCTCAGCTAAATTTCCCTAATGTAATCTCTCCCCGACCACTAGGGCAGTGGCTCGTTAATCCATATTGTTAAAAGAGTAATAGTTACGACCCCACCAGAGCGGGCCTTGGGGACCCCAGAGCACTAAATTTTAATATCCAATTTATGAGACGGGTACGGTCTACACTAGTACTTTGAACTAGTTGGCAAATCCAACTTTGCCGGGTGCACGATCGTACAACTTACCTTGTAGCGTTTTTTTTATTTAAAGTGTATAGAAAATATTTCTATGGTACGTCCCTGTTGTTTCTACCAAGAAATCGATCAATAAAGTTAAATGTAGGTATGTTGTAAATATTTCAAGTTTTTTTGACGAGATTTTTAAATGCGTATATTTCTACCGATTCAAAAGTAAATATAGATGTTTTTTTTGTCTGTGTTTAGATCCAAATATCGAACCCTTTGTTATAAGCCAGGTAAAACTCAAGTTTAAAATACGCACGTATTTTGTTAATTTGTATTATGTAAATTTATGATGCCCCCTGATAAAAAGAAAGGTTTTATTTGTTTTCTTCGTTAAAAACGCAATAAATCATGAATTCCCCTAATATTAAAGTTGTTTTTCGTTATTAGTCGAGGGTCAAAAAAAGAATATTTGTTTGTTTAGGCAATAAAGGAACATTTAAAATTTGTTTTTTTGTCGATACAAGCGAGGGGATATTGTTTTGGTTCTTGAGTTTGTGGAGAGGTTAGCTGCAAGACGGAAGGGAAATTTTTGGCTAGTTTCTTGTAAAATGTAACGAAGCAAAGGAGTCGAAGAACAGATTTGAAACGGTGTAGATATACAATGTAGAGTCCAAGAAAAGATTTGAAACTGGGCAGACGGCTGACAATGTAGAAAGTCGGTAAAGAAACCGGCTAAAAAGTGTTGAAAATAGTAGACTATATTCTATGTAATATGTCAAATTTGAAAGGAGTAATCACTATTTTCATTTTTCTAAGTACCTAAGGGATTTGTGTTGCCTGCAAAAATTTTCGAAAGATAATCTCACATGTTGCCGTTGTGTCCAGTTTTATGTATTCCTGTTTTTTAAGAAGCCCTTTCCAAAGTCTTGTGTTCCAAATTTTTAACCTCAAGTTTGTAATATTTGTCCTAAGAAGCCGTCCCAGAATATGTCTCACAGTATGGAAATAGATTTGATCGTGTGGCAGAGAAGGTAACCCCAAAAATCTTAGTGTGTTTAGTGAAACCAAGGTAACCCTTTTTTGTTTTAAACTTTTGAAGGAAAAGAAACATTAAAATAATAATTGCTTTCATACAATTTAAAAGTTTTAATAATTAATATTGTAAATCTTAGAGTGTGGTTATGCTTTCAATTTGATTTGTTCTCCGTTGTAAGTAAGATTAAGATTTTATGTTGACAGCTAGCAGCTAACTTTATTATTTTTTTTGACAATAATTTGCCTTGGTTTTTTAAAGAAGATTAACCTCTCTATGAATGTTTTCATTTTAAAGATATTTCTTTATTTGTAATAAATTATTTCTGACACAGTTTCATTAACAGTACAACAGTTAATATTTCAGTAAAATTTGTAAATATTTATAGCAATCTCCTTTGTAGACAAATAAGCACGTAAGTTTTTGCTAATTTTTGTATTATGTTTATATAATATGTTCTTGTAAAATCTGTATTTTTGATAACTGTTTGGTGAGACAAAAATAAATGTTTAATTTGTTTCTCTGATCTATTTTGAGTTTTATTTGAAAAAGATATTTTTTTTCTATATTTTTGATGTTATACAATTATTTCCCTAGTTACAACTAGTGGTTGTAATAGGTATAATTGGGCACCTCAAGTGGCGCCCTATATTAAATTTCTTGAGGTGTTTCCGTTAATTTTCATTCTGTTTGTCCCAAGAGATTTGTATAAGTACCCCTTTATTTCTTTTTTTTTGTAGTTGTCCAATCCAACCCCCAATATCTTCAACTTATCCACGACCCAGCTCTCCAACAACCAACTGAGTGTCCGTATGCACTTTGTTTCGATTATTTTGTTTGCCCAATCTTGTCCCCCATATTCTTACCCTGTGGTAAGCAAAATAGTCGTTACAAGTTTGTCGCCCAATCGGTGGGGCATTTGAATATTTCCATTTTTTTAGATTTTGATTCCTTTTTCCCAAGCCACTTCTACCAAACTTTTTTTTCTTTTGAATAGTGCCCCAAAGTGTCTCACAAACAGTAGTGTATTTGTATTACAATGTATGTATTTTGTACCAACATTTATATTTGTGTATGTTAACATATGTATTGTTTCTTATATGTAATGGTAAATGAAAGCAAATATTTGAGTTGAATATTTAAATATGAATTTTAATTGAACTATTGGTATTGAAAAGAATTTAAAAAGGGTAACAAATTATACAGTTACTGTTACATTTATTTTTTATTGATTCGACAAATTTTACAGAATAATCGGTTTTTGTAATTTTTTATTTGTTGGGTCATTTTGAGTAAATGTGTGTATTCGTTTGAGTGACTTTTGAGCTATGTAGTTGAGAAGTAGTATTATGCAGTTTGTCTTCTAATTAACCGTCTCTGAAGGTGTATTTAAATGCCAAGGGTTAATTAAAGTTGTTGTACGAGGAGTAGTCATTGTGAGTCGTAGAGAAGATTCCACAAGTTTAGTCTCAGTAGTAGACTGTTTGTTTATTGTGTATCCTTTCTTGTATCTGAATGATCACAGGTGTAATATTTGTGATCAGGAGATGCTGTTTTAGTTTTGACTAGGAGCAGTCTCATTTAGTTTTCGGAACAAGAGTTGGTTTATTTTGGTATTATTTAGTGTAGCTCACTCAAAGGTCAAGTTTTCAATATTATTAGTATTTTGTCTTTCCTTGTATGTACGGTTTATGTTGTTTGTTAGTGTCCATGTTGTCCCGTGTTATTTGAAACCATTTTTTTTAGTCCTTGTTAGTGGAAGTGTGAACTTTTAGGAGACAGGTTATAGACCTCATTTTTATTTACCAACTGATTACTAAGTCAAGAGCAGAAGTTGCAGCAAACTGATTGAGTTTTGGATTTCAGTACGCGGGAGTGTAAGTGAGACTTACTATCAGGTGATAAATGGAAACGGTTGTTTCTTAAAATTGTCATATTTTCTACTTGTTGTTGAGGTTGATTTCAGTTATTTTGTGTGTTTGCTTTCATCCAATTTTTGAAAAATGAAGTCTACTCAGGTTAATCATTTGAAATCAGGAGAGTTATCTTATGAGCTTTTCATAAGAGGTAAAAATGTCCCAAATAAGACAGTTGATGATAAGAGAAAGATGTTAAGAGCTTTGTTGGCCAAGGAGGCCACTTTGTCTTCAAGTTTAGTCGATTTGGTTAATAATGTAGTAGATCCTAAGGAAGAGTTGAATGAGATCATGTTGATTATAAAAGATTTATATAGTATTGCTCAATCAATGAATGCAGAATCAAACAAAGCTGATTTTGCTAGATTTGAGACAAGGTCTACACATTTAGATACCAGATTAGAGAATTTCCCTATGAATGATGTTGAGGAAGATGTATTAAAGTTTGTTGAAGAGTGTAAAGATGATTTGTTAGTGTTGAAGGGTAATGTGTTAGAAAAAGAGGAAATGTTTGATGATTTAGTAAAACCATCCACTAGTAGCCCAGTTTCAGTCCCTGTAGTTCCCAGTTGTACAGTCCCAGCCCCAATAATACAGGTTTCAACTCCTGTCATTATTTCTGATCTACATATTAAGTTTAATGGTGAGAGTAAAGCTCTTCCCACATTTTTAGAGAAAGTTAGAGATTCTGCTAGGTCTCGGAATATTTCCGAAGACATCCTGTTTCGCTCAGCCATTGAGTTATTTGAAGGTAATGCTGCTATTTGGTATAGGAGTGTTAGAGATAAAATTAATAGTTGGGATGAGTTGGTAGCCCTACTCAAATCTGCTTTTTTGCATCCAGATTATAATGATAATCTCTTTGATGAAATTAAAAATAGAAAGCAAAAAAGGAATGAATCCATAACCATTTATTCAGCAGTGATGGAAAACCTTTTTAAACGTTTGGAAACTTATCCTAGTGAAGCCCAAAAAGTAAAAATAATGAGGAAAAATATTTTAGTGGATTACATTCCACTGATAGCCCTTCAAGATTTTGCTACAGTAGAAACGTTAGTAGCAACTATAAAACGTTTAGAGCAGAATGTCCTGCCCTTGTTGCAGACTACTAAAGGTCTTGCAGGTATTTCGATTTATGATTCAGAAAATCCCAAAGAACAAGTTCATGTGGTGAATAATCAAACCAAGCAAGATAGAAGTGGAGTAGGTGACAGACAGGACAGAGAAAATTCTTCTAGGAGACCCAATCCCAAATTTAAGTATGAAAATAATAGACCCAGTCCTCCAGAGAATACTGAAATAAGAAATCAGTCTTTTTCGTCCCCACCCCCAATGATGCAATCTTTTTCGTCCCCACCTCCATTAATGCAGTCAGTCCCTTATCAAGCTCCAAGAAATCCGAAAAAAATTATTTGTTTCAATTGTAATAGACCAGGTCATATTTCCCGTGACTGTAGAAGTAAGTCAGTATCTTGTTGGCGTTGTGGTCATAAAGGTGTGATCATATCTTCTTGTCCTAAGTGTAGTATTTCGAATAGGTCTAAAACTGACAGACCACATAAGTCATCGTTAAACCCAATTTTTGAAAAGAAAGATTTTGATAGTCGTCCCCATGTTAATTGTTTAGAAGTTAATGTAGATAGAATAGACCCTTGGTTCGATAATTTGAGATCAAAGATAATCCGATCCCCCATTGATTTTCCACAGTGGAAGGTGGAGAATGATTTTGTTTATAAGTTTGCCCCTACCAGAAATTCTTTTAAGACTAATGATGTAGAGTGGAAAATTCTTGTGCCCAAACCACAAAGGTTTGAAGTTATGAAGTCTTGTCATGAGCCACCTACGTGCGCTCACTTTGGATTTTCCAAAACTTTGTCCCGTATTCAGGAAAGATATTATTGGCCCCAGATGCGTGTTGATGTGCTTAAGTTTGTCAGGTCATGTAAAGTTTGTGGTGCTCAGAAGACACCAAATTATGCTCCATTAGGTAAAATGGGTAAGCAGAGAGAGGCCAAGTTTCCTTGGCAAATAGTTGCAATAGATCTGATAGGTCCCTTTGTTCGTTCAAAGAAAGGTTATACGTGGTTATTAGTAGTTGCTGATTGGTTTAGTAAATATACTTTAGTCCAACCTTTGAGAAAGGCCACGGCTAAGAATATTGTTGAGTTTTTGGAAAATGATGTTTTCCTAATGTTTGGTGTTCCTCAATATGTGATTTGTGATAATGCCTCAAATCTGAACAATCCTCTCTTAGTTGAGCTCTGTAATAGGTATAACGTTCAGAAAGTATGGTTTAGCCCAGTATATGCACCTCAGTGTAATTTTGTGGAGAGGAACAATAGAACCATTGGTACAGCAATACGTACGTATGTTAAAGACCACGTAGATTGGGACAAGAATTTAGCAAAGATCAGACAAGCTATTAACACTGCAAAGCATGAAGTGACTGGATATACTCCAGCTTTCCTGAATTATGGCCGTCATGTTCCTTTAAGTGGAAACTATTATGGTGTTGATCATAAGGATCAACAGAATCAAGATATCGAGATAATTCCAGGTGACCGTAACATGTATGCTTCAGAAGTCAAAGGTTTAGATAAAGTTTTTGAAAAGGTTAAGGCTAATCTTCGAAAAGGATATGAACGTAACGCTAGGAGTTACAACTTACGTAGAAGAGAAGTCCAATTTCAAGTGGGTGATAGAGTTTGGAAAAGAAATAGGGTTTTGTCTTGTGCTGTCAACAAGTTTATGTCCAAACTAGCACCGAAGTATATTGAAGCAACTATCAAGGAAAAATTGTCACCACTGGTTTATCGTTTGTCAGATTTAAATGGTTCGGATCTTGGTAAGTGGCACATTAAGGATTTAAAGCCTTTTGTATCAGATGAGGACAATATGTCATGTTTAAGTAATTAGTTCATCCTATCCCTTGTCAATGTTTTCGAGTTTGTATGTTGATTTGATTTCATCCTTTTGGAATATTGTTTCACTTTTGATAATTTTAGTTCAGGTAACCTATTTTATTTGGGAGACACATGTGAGAATCACATTTTGTGATATGTAAGTATATAGATTTAGGGTCTATATCCTAATTTTTTTGTGGAACCGTTGCCGAATTCCCTGTCTCGCTAGGCGTATAGTGGAGATAGTAAACGCCTACCTGTTAAGTGTAGAGCAATTTTTTTTGGATTTGTGTATAGCACCTGATTTAGGCAACGAGGTGTCATGGCTATGCCTGCCCGACAAATCACTTGTGTTACTGCTGTGAATGTCAGCGAGGTTCACTGCAGGGCATAAGGTTAGCTTCCCCCAAGGCATAGAAACTCATGTCACCTACAGTTCAAGTAGAGTCAAAAATTTCAGTCTACTCGACTTTAAAGAGTCTGGCGATCGATGGCACGCTAGCCCATTCTTTGTAACTAACTTTGTTTTTGTTGTTTAATCCCATGCTAGCCATCATCTAAAAGATATTATTAAGAAGTTTCGACTCAGTTAAGAGGTCATCTTCTGATTTGGTTTTTGTTGTTTTGCCTTTATCAAAAACTGGATAAGAATTATCCGAGTTTTTTCTTTTAAGAAGGGGCATTGTAGCGTTTTTTTATTTAAAGTGTATAGAAAATATTTCTATGGTACGTCCCTGTTGTTTCTACCAAGAAATCGATCAATAAAGTTAAATGTAGGTATGTTGTAAATATTTCAAGTTTTTTTGACGAGATTTTTAAATGCGTATATTTCTACCGATTCAAAAGTAAATATAGATGTTTTTTTGTCTGTGTTTAGATCCAAATATCGAACCCTTTGTTATAAGCCAGGTAAAACTCAAGTTTAAAATACGCACGTATTTTGTTAATTTGTATTATGTAAATTTATGATGCCCCCTGATAAAAAGAAAGGTTTTATTTGTTTTCTTCGTTAAAAACGCAATAAATCATGAATTCCCCTAATATTAAAGTTGTTTTTCGTTATTAGTCGAGGGTCAAAAAAAGAATATTTGTTTGTTTAGGCAATAAAGGAACATTTAAAATTTGTTTTTTTGTCGATACAAGCGAGGGGATATTGTTTTGGTTCTGGAGTTTGTGGAGAGGTTAGCTGCAAGACGGAAGGGAAATTTTTGGCTAGTTTCTTGTAAAATGTAACGAAGCAAAGGAGTCGAAGAACAGATTTGAAACGGTGTAGATATACAATGTAGAGTCCAAGAAAAGATTTGAAACTGGGCAGACGGCTGACAATGTAGAAAGTCGGTAAAGAAACCGGCTAAAAAGTGTTGAAAATAGTAGACTATATTCTATGTAATATGTCAAATTTGAAAGGAGTAATCACTATTTTCATTTTTCTAAGTACCTAAGGGATTTGTGTTGCCTGCAAAAATTTTCGAAAGATAATCTCACATGTTGCCGTTGTGTCCAGTTTTATGTATTCCTGTTTTTTAAGAAGCCCTTTCCAAAGTCTTGTGTTCCAAATTTTTAACCTCAAGTTTGTAATATTTGTCCTAAGAAGCCGTCCCAGAATATGTCTCACAGTATGGAAATAGATTTGATCGTGTGGCAGAGAAGGTAACCCCAAAAATCTTAGTGTGTTTAGTGAAACCAAGGTAACCCTTTTTTGTTTTAAACTTTTGAAGGAAAAGAAACATTAAAATAATAATTGCTTTCATACAATTTAAAAGTTTTAATAATTAATATTGTAAATCTTAGAGTGTGGTTATGCTTTCAATTTGATTTGTTCTCCGTTGTAAGTAAGATTAAGATTTTATGTTGACAGCTAGCAGCTAACTTTATTATTTTTTTTGACAATAATTTGCCTTGGTTTTTTAAAGAAGATTAACCTCTCTATGAATGTTTTCATTTTAAAGATATTTCTTTATTTGTAATAAATTATTTCTGACACAGTTTCATTAACAGTACAACAGTTAATATTTCAGTAAAATTTGTAAATATTTATAGCAATCTCCTTTGTAGACAAATAAGCACGTAAGTTTTTGCTAATTTTTGTATTATGTTTATATAATATGTTCTTGTAAAATCTGTATTTTTGATAACTGTTTGGTGAGACAAAAATAAATGTTTAATTTGTTTCTCTGATCTATTTTGAGTTTTATTTGAAAAAGATATTTTTTTTCTATATTTTTGATGTTATACAATTATTTCCCTAGTTACAACTAGTGGTTGTAATAGGTATAATTGGGCACCTCAAGTGGCGCCCTATATTAAATTTCTTGAGGTGTTTCCGTTAATTTTCATTCTGTTTGTCCCAAGAGATTTGTATAAGTACCCCTTTATTTCTTTTTTTTTGTAGTTGTCCAATCCAACCCCCAATATCTTCAACTTATCCACGACCCAGCTCTCCAACAACCAACTGAGTGTCCGTATGCACTTTGTTTCGATTATTTTGTTTGCCCAATCTTGTCCCCCATATTCTTACCCTGTGGTAAGCAAAATAGTCGTTACAACCTAAACGCGATAGCTGGATTGCAGACGTTGGAAGGCGGCATCACTACTTCGAGTGCTTTTCCAGGAGTACCATGGCTCTTAAATACTACGCCATCTTCTATTCTAGGCGCACAACCGCCGCACGCATCTTGCGTTGGTAGAGTGCACTGCGCAGCGGGAAGAATTTGAAGCATGAAGTAGCTAATAGAGCAAGGCGCATGTAATATTTAAACTAACATCCTCAGGGAAGTCTATCCTGGCGGAACCAATGTTCCTGCAAGTCCCTCTCGAGATGAGGGTGGCACGCTAGCCATACCGTGGGGCTCCACCCTCATTGCAGTACCTATGCTGCTACAAAATACCTTCTCGTCATCCCTATAAGGGTCAACAAGTAAGAAATAGCAGCCCACCTCGCACGTTTGACATGTTATCGCCGAGAAGCGTTGTTCTCTACCACTCGTCTTCAAGATGAGATACATCTCGGAAACTTAACGGCTAGATTGGGACTGGTTGTATTAAGCTTATAGTTCTTCCCACCAAGGTTATATGGAATGAGCGTAGCTCATATGGAATGATGCTAAGAGCGCAGCTCGTTAACCAGTGCAACCATGGACTTATTTTGCTTTATTTTTTTGTATAATTTATTCTCCTCCTCATTAGAACATGAGCTTAATATTTTTTGTTATTGTTTTATATTTATTTTTGCTGTTATATTTTCATATTTATTTGTTATTCCATATTTTAATTAATTTAGCTGTTGGGGTCCGGCTATTGCTAGCCTACGTTTTATTTATGAGGAGCAATCGCCATTGTTGGTTATGAGGGGGCACTAGTAAACAAATCTCTTTACCACTTTAAAATTCTTTAACTTTTGTATGTGCAGTAGATTAATATTTGATGTATCTGCGATTATTCTTTAATTTTTCTGGTGTTAATTTAAAGTCTAAATTCTTCATTTATCCGACTTAGCCATTTAGTGATGGAAATTATTTCGACCTCATTTGCTATTAGTATAAGTGTATCATCTTTATTCCCCAGGCTAGTGATTACACCCATTGTGTTGTGTAATAATAGTGATAGCATGTCTAGGTACTTTTTTTGTTACAAACGCATGTGAATATATTCCATGTATTTTAACTTTCGCTCAGTTTTTATCATACAGCGTTTTTATTGAGTTACCACTAGGTGGTAAGGTACTCCAATATTTTCCATTATACTCCAGAGATGATCCCATTTTACTGAATTAAAATCTACGCAATCTACGAATCTATCTTCCTTGCTTTTTTATTATCTGTCTGTTGTTCAATATCTGCTTTCGAGTTTTTTTCTCTGGTACGATTCTGCAATGTTCTTCAGCTATCCCTATAAGTAGAAATTTCTGTAGAGCCGTTTATTAATTATATGTAGCAGGATTGTACTTACATGAGGAATAAAGGCAAGGGTTCCGTAATTGTTGCGTATGGTTAGTGATCCTTTTTTATGGATATCGTAAATGTTGATTCGAACCACTTATCAAGCTATTCACCTGTGATTCTTATTATAATGCACATATCTAATGCTACATCTACGCCAATCCCGTCCATTTCTTTTAGAATCTTCGCTGATATGCCATTTGTTCCTGGATTTTTTATCCTTAGTTTGTTAAGCGCTTTCTCTAATTCTTTTTTCTGCTGCTCTGAGTCTAATACATTTTTTGAAGTGTCTTTGTAGAATGAAGATGTCGGTTTTTACTTCTCCATTATGGTCTTAAATAATTTAAGTTGCTTGAACTATCGGGCCAAATATTTAATTTGGCAGTCTGCATAGCGAGGATCCTTATATAGTTAAATGAGCATATATCCGTAGAGAAAAAAATGCACAAGATTTGCCTTACAAAAGATATATAGCCCAAAAAGATGAAAGTGAAGTAATCGCTTAACTTATGAACAATAAAGATAAAAAACGTTTTTATATATAAAAAAAACAGAACTAATTCAGTTTTTGTTTGTTAGACTTACAAAAAAAAAGATATAAAATTGAGTATAAAAACAGAATACTTTCCAACATGAAATGCAAAAAGAAATCGATCCATATGTACGACATTTGGTACCATCTTCGACCATGTTATTACAATATATTAAAGATAATTTTATATTTTCAACGAGGTACCAAGCGAACACCAGTTTAATGAGAAAGTGGCTTATCAACAGGTTAAAAAAAAGTTAAAGAGGTTAAAGAGGCTAAAGAGGTAAAGACAAGGGACTCTTAGTTTTGGAAAACAAGGTCCTGATAGTCTCAGTGTTTTTTATTTCTAGTTAAACTAGTATATTTCTAAACAATTTAATAAGTTTATCTGTTCTTCTTCTTCTAGTACTGTCTCCACCAATCACGGTTGGCTATAACCATTGCAAATTTGTCTCTATCTTCTGCTTTTCTTAAGAGCGTCTGTGTGTTTAACCCAGTCCAGTCTCGAATGTTTTTCTGCCAGGATATTTGTCTTCTACCAGGACCCCTTTTTCCTTCGATTTTACCGTTCATAATCAGCTGCAACAACTCGTACTTATCATTTCTAAGTATGTGCCCCAAATATGCTGTCTTTTGTCTTTAACTTTTCGTTCATTTCGTTCGTAATATGATCGGTCCATGGTATCTTCAAAATTATCTTATGAAGGCACATCTCAAAAGCTTCCAGTGTTTTCATTAAGTCAACATTAACAGTTCAGGCTTCAACACCATAAGAAGAATAGAGTGGATATAACATTTTACCATCCGATATCGGATTTGCAGATTGAGTCTTTGGATACTCAGAAATTTCCTCATCTTCAAAAAGGCTGCTAGTGATTGCTCTATTCTTGAGCGAATTTCTGATTTCTGAATCAGATCTTCCGTAATCCAGACTCCTAAGTAATTCATTTTGTCCACTTGCTTAATATCTTCATTTTTTATCTGGATCCTTGGAATAACTTTGCCCCTCTTACTTACAACTCACTTCCAGCTATAATGACTGTATCGTCAGGATAACGGACGTTATTTATATTTTTAACATTTATCTTGATCCCTTCAGTACAGTTTTCAAATACTTGCGTATCTCTTCGTATATATATATATATATATATATATATATATATATATATATATTGTTGTATTTTTGAATGTCCACTAGCAATAAAAACCGATATACAAATTTTATTACTTAAATAAAAATTAAGATTATTGATATTTCATAAAGACACGGGCATATAAAGTTTCAAACATCCTGTATAAGACAAAATATGTATTTTAAGTTGTTCAAAGAATTGTTCATTAGGCCTCAGAGACAAGACTTTCAAATATTATCGATAAGAAATTTAAATAAGTCGGTTATTGTGAAATGGATTTACCCGTAATAAAAGTGTATATAGAAAGTGTTTAAACAATAGACCGGGATGTGCGGTGGTTTTTCCCCCCGAAAGATTATATCGGTAAAAGTTTATTAACAAAAGACATTGAATTGAGAAACAGGTATCGTTTGTAGCTATTAGTAAGAAATATTTGTAAAGCAGATAGATTTAGCTAGAATAATTAAAGAATGTTGTTTTCTGGAATTACCCGAATGACGTTTTATAGAGAGAGTTGGTTGGTAACAATATACGTGACAGAGGTAGAAGATTTTTATTGGTCAATTTTTGAATGCAAGGAGGGAGTGGTTTTAGCTATGAGATAGGAGAGAGGAAAGGAGTTAGTCAGTTTTCGTCGCCCAAGAAGGAAGGAGCTTTGTGGTTTGTGTTTGTTTGAAGTCCCGAAGACGTAATTTACCGGGTGTGTTTATTTGCTGTGTAAAAGCTGATCAGTGTGAGGAACGGGGTACAGAGAGATAGAAAAACCAAAAGGTTATAAGAATATTAATATCAGACGAAGCCGGAAACATTTGAAGTTATAAACAGGCGCGGAGATTGGTTCAAAAGGAGGCTGCATAGAATTACACGAGTTGTTGGGTTGCAGATACAAGGACAGATAGGAGAAAGGTGTACGTCTTCTGGACCAAAATAGGAGCAGAAGCAGAGAAAGGTTTTTTTTTATGGCGTGGCCATAGAATTGCAACGGCAGATAACGAAAGGTCAGTCAATTTTCATTAGAGCAGGAGTGTGGTTTTCATTTATAAATTAAATAAATTAAATAAATAATAGAGACAGTTAATTTTGCGATCATTTAAAAAAAAAAATTATAAAGAGAGCTTAGTTATAACACATATTAAAAATCAATGTAAAATAACATTTGGGTCCATGATAGAAAACAACTTCTCATATATTTAAAGTATTGTATTGCAAATATTACCGGATTGATTGTTATATAAAATTTCAATAAAATAAAGGACATCTCACATATACTTCAGTTGAAATTCTGTGTATTTTATTCAGGTCATATTACCTATCCCAATTAGGAAGCCAATTGGAAAATATTTTGAATCCACGATCAAAGGTAAATAGTACAAGTTAAATAGCCTGAGATTGTAATTAATTAATGCTGATTTATTGTGATTAATTGGAGATTAGATCATTTAATAAATATAGACAGGATCTTTTCTAAATAAGCAATAGAATACAATTTAAATAGCATAACAAAATGGCCCCCAACGTGTAAAGCTTTGAAAAATATTTCTAGTTGGCAAATTTGAAAGGATAGGAGTAGACGAGCAGATATTTGAAAGTTTATATGCCGTGGATAAAGTGAAATATTATGTAAAATTTGAGGACATAAAGATTTATATATTTTTTTAAGATACAATTTACCATAATTGATTTATTCGTGATATTGACAATTTATAGGTTACCATAATTGATTTATTTGTGTGATATTTACATTTGATAATTTTACCATACTTGATTTATTTGATTGATTTTGATATTTGATATTTACCATTTGATTTATTTGTGGGATATTGAAATTAGATACTCGTACTCAAGAGTTATTACATTTGAACAAGAAAAGTCCCGTTTGTTGCAACAGACCAGTAGAATTTTATATTTGGCGGGGATAAAAACAGAATAAATGCCAAACACAAGAAACAAGAGCAAAGAGAACAAAAAACAAGAAGATAAATCAGAACAGGAAGAATATTCAGACCAGGAAGACGTATTAGACACAACAGTAATGGAGACAGAAAAACAATAATCGGGAATAGAAAAATTAATACAAATGATGCAACTCCAATCACAGAAGATGGATGAATCACAACAAAGAACGGAACAAAAATTGGATGAATCACAACAAAGAACGGAACAAAAATTGGACAAATTGGAAGAAAACCAAAGAAAAATGGAACAAAAAATGGAAAAGCGTTTGGACAAATATGAAAATGAAGTAAAAGTCTGTTTAGAAAAAGTTAGAGAAACAGAGAGGAAACTAGAGATGCAGAGAGAAGAAATGGAAACTAAAATGAAGGATATTAAGGCTGTCCAGAAAAAGGAACTGGAACAGTTAGAAGAAAAATTTGAAATGGCGTTACTAGAAGTCAGGAAAGAAATGGAAAGGAAACTTAAGCAAAATGAAAAACAAATTGCAGAGATGGAGATAAGAGGAGTAGAAAGAAAGGAAGTTATCGTACATAGCACAGAAGACGTTAAAGTACGATTTGGCGGGGATATAAGGAAACTACACCCAGTGCCTTTTATAAATAACCTAAAGAAAAAAGTCACATACATAGGACCGTTTGCAACAGCAAAGGAAACCATACGAAACCATCTCAAAGAAGAGGCAAATCTTTGGTTTGTCAGCAAGGAAGAAGAATTTGACAATTGGCAAGATTTTGAGAGAAGATTCTTAAATTATTTCTGGGGAAAAATCCAGCAACTACAAGTAAATAAAGAGTTACAAAATGGAAAATACCATAAGAGGATGGGCGTATCAGAAAAGATGTACGCATTACAACTCTATAATAATGCAAAACATTTGCAATATAATTATTCATCAGAACAATTGGTAGAGTTGATATCGCGACACTTTGAAGATACCTTGGAAGACCACATAAATCTACAAAATTACAAGGACATTGACAGCTTATGTCAATTTTTGCAAATGAGAGAATCACGGAGGCATGAAAGAAGAGAAAGAAGACTGCAAGAAAATTATAGACAAAGAGAAAACCAAGAATATAGAGATAGGGGTCAAAATTTTAGAAGAGATTATACAAGACGAGAATTCATACCTAGACGGGGATACGAAAATAGACCGAACGGAAGAGAGAATTATGAACCCAGAAACCAGAGATGGAATGAAAACAGGGATCGGGAAAATCAGAGTAGAAATAACCGCCCATACCAAGGAAACAGATACAATAACCCACGGAATGAACAGGAATCTCGCGGTAACCGATACGGGAATGATAGACCAAAAGAGAACAGAAGAGAAATAAATAATATGCAAAGAGAAGAAAATGAATATGAGAGAGAAGATGACGGGCGAGAAAACACAGAAGAACAACAGGCGTGTTTTCAAGAAGGCGCTCACTAAAAACGAAGAAACAAACAGGAATTTTTTGTCACCCCAAGGAATTTATTAAACTGGCAGGAAACAATGAAAAGAGAAATGGAGTTAATTTAAAATTTGTGGATGGATTTATAAATGAGAAACCAATTAAAATTATGATAGACACAGGCTCTGAAATAACACTGGTCAACAGAAAATTAATCGAAGAAGTAAATTTAACAAGTCTAATTTATAAAATACCTAGGGTGAATTTAGTGGGCGCAAATAAACGGACATTGGCAACAATAAATGAAGGTATACGAGTAATGGTACGATTGAAAAAAAAAATGTATGCACTTCAATGTGTAATAATGCCGAATATGTCACATGACATGATTGTAGGCGTTGACGAATTAACGGAAAAACATGTAGTGATCGACTTCAAAACCAATACGATGAAAATAACAAAGGAAAAAGAAGAAGAACAGGATAAGGAACAAGAGAAACAAATTACGGACGAATCAGAGAAAGAACAAACGGTGGAAATGAACCTGGTGACGAAGAAAGGAAAAGGAAGAAAGAGGGGAAAAGGTCAGAAAAAGATCAAAGAAAAAAAAAACCTGGGATTCCTCAAAAGATGAGACGAGCTCAGGAGAAGAAGATGGAAAGATTTTGACAAGAAATGAAAGCAAAACTTGGGATTCCTCAAAAGAAGAGACGAGCCCAACAGAAGAAAAAACAAAGGAAAATGAAGAGGACACAATGGAGACAGTGGTGTTTGAAAAAGACACGGAGTACACGGTGAATATGTGCGAAGAATTTGATGGGAGAGACACAAAATGGATATGTGGAGAAGGCAAAGAAAATGATTTGCGTAAAATTTTAAGAGACTATGAAACGCTGATAAATAAGGAAAACCGAGTGGCCACAAATACGTAGCACAAGTACAGTTAGCATACAGGAAGTGCGTTTTAGTTTGTCTCGAGAAAATTTAGTTGCATAGATTGATAAATTTTATCGATTACAAAGGCGGGGATTTGTTGTATTTTTGAATGTCCACTAGCAATAAAAACCGATATACAAATTTTATTACTTAAATAAAAATTAAGATTATTGATATTTCATAAAGACACGGGCATATAAAGTTTCAAACATCCTGTATAAGACAAAATATGTATTTTAAGTTGTTCAAAGAATTGTTCATTAGGCCTCAGAGACAAGACTTTCAAATATTATCGATAAGAAATTTAAATAAGTCGGTTATTGTGAAATGGATTTACCCGTAATAAAAGTGTATATAGAAAGTGTTTAAACAATAGACCGGGATGTGCGGTGGTTTTTCCCCCCGAAAGATTATATCGGTAAAAGTTTATTAACAAAAGACATTGAATTGAGAAACAGGTATCGTTTGTAGCTATTAGTAAGAAATATTTGTAAAGCAGATAGATTTAGCTAGAATAATTAAAGAATGTTGTTTTCTGGAATTACCCGAATGACGTTTTATAGAGAGAGTTGGTTGGTAACAATATACGTGACAGAGGTAGAAGATTTTTATTGGTCAATTTTTGAATGCAAGGAGGGAGTGGTTTTAGCTATGAGATAGGAGAGAGGAAAGGAGTTAGTCAGTTTTCGTCGCCCAAGAAGGAAGGAGCTTTGTGGTTTGTGTTTGTTTGAAGTCCCGAAGACGTAATTTACCGGGTGTGTTTATTTGCTGTGTAAAAGCTGATCAGTGTGAGGAACGGGGTACAGAGAGATAGAAAAACCAAAAGGTTATAAGAATATTAATATCAGACGAAGCCGGAAACATTTGAAGTTATAAACAGGCGCGGAGATTGGTTCAAAAGGAGGCTGCATAGAATTACACGAGTTGTTGGGTTGCAGATACAAGGACAGATAGGAGAAAGGTGTACGTCTTCTGGACCAAAATAGGAGCAGAAGCAGAGAAAGGTTTTTTTTTATGGCGTGGCCATAGAATTGCAACGGCAGATAACGAAAGGTCAGTCAATTTTCATTAGAGCAGGAGTGTGGTTTTCATTTATAAATTAAATAAATTGAATAAATAATAGAGACAGTTAATTTTGCGATCATTAAAAAAAAAAAATTATAAAGAGAGCTTAGTTATAACACATATTAAAAATCAATGTAAAATAACATTTGGGTCCATGATAGAAAACAACTTCTCATATATTTAAAGTATTGTATTGCAAATATTACCGGATTGATTGTTATATAAAATTTCAATAAAATAAAGGACATCTCACATATACTTCAGTTGAAATTCTGTGTATTTTATTCAGGTCATATTACCTATCCCAATTAGGAAGCCAATTGGAAAATATTTTGAATCCACGATCAAAGGTAAATAGTACAAGTTAAATAGCCTGAGATTGTAATTAATTAATGCTGATTTATTGTGATTAATTGGAGATTAGATCATTTAATAAATATAGACAGGATCTTTTCTAAATAAGCAATAGAATACAATTTAAATAGCATAACAATATATATATATATAATATAAATAAGAATAGATATACAAGAAACTAGCATAGTAATATTATTAGGTTTAATTAATAAATTTACTTAAATAGTAATTGAAGACATAATTTATAAGTTATATACTAGCGAATATTATTAAAAAAATAATTATATGAGGGTATTGTTAAGAATTTAGCATAAGAATTAAGTTTAAGAAGTTTTTTTTTTCATTTTATTTAATAGTAGATATGTTTAAGTCAGCCATGTGCATATGCAACCAAACATACACTGTGTTCTTTGACATTTAGATGGAAAGTGGGGTTATTTATTATTTGGAATTTTAATTTAAATATAATTACGGATGTTAAATAGTGATAATATATTAATGTAAGATGTTTAGTGTAAATATAATAGTGTATTTCGATCTGAAGAGCCTAAATGTCCGTTAAATTATCCATAAAAAGCAAGGAATTTTCTGGAAAACGTCAATATGACTGTTTGCATAGTAGAGGATTCGAGAACTTTCATCTATGGAGGAGATGAAAAGTTTAGAACATATTTTCTTTCCCGATATTTCTGGAACCCTGAAAAGATATATAAAAGGATGTAATTGAAGCAAGAAGGGATTATTAAGTCAAGTACAGGGGATTATGAAGTAAGTTACAGTTGATTAGTAAAGTTAGTAAAGTTAGAATTCAAGAATTTAGTTACAAGAAGATTATTAAGTCAGTTATAGGGGATTATTAAGTAAGTTAGAGTTGATTCACGAAGTGAGTTAAGTTATAAGAAGTTACAGTCAATTAATAAGTGAAGTTAATTACAGAGGATGATTAAGTAAGTTACAGTTGATTCGTGAAGTTAGTAAAGTTAGAAGATCATTAAGTTAAGGAAGTCATTAAGTTACAGTCAATTATTCAGTTACAGTCAATTATTAAGTGAGTTATTTAGAAGAATTCAAGGATTAAGTTACATTCAGTCAGTCAGTCAGTTACAATTGATTAAGTGAGAAGAATTCATGAAGCGACTAAGTTAAATTAAGTTAGAATAAAGGATTAAGTGAGTTATTGAGAAGTCAGTCAGTTAGGTACAATTAAGTCATTAAATTAGATTTATCAAGAAAGTTAGTGCAATACAGTTATAATTAAAATAAATAAGAAGAAAGGATTATCTTGGAAGAAGTCATTAAGTCAGATACAGTTGTAGAGTAAATTAATTCAACAATATAGACATTTCAATACAGGAGTATAATATACTATATGGAGATTACAAGGATAACCGAAACTGATTAAGAAGATATTTAGTGGTGATTATAACTTTGATTTGTTGGAAAACTTTAGGCTTTCAGTGACAGAAAGGTACCAAATTTTGTTAATATAATTTAATAATTGTAAGAATTTCAAATTTAGATAGGTTGTTTTAAATTTAAACTGTTTATATTAGATATATATGTCTGTTTCATAATAGTTATAATAAAGATATTTTAAAAAAGTACTTACAAACTAATTCTTTGAGAACCGCGATAAAAACCCTATACTTATATATTTTATTTTAAACATTCATTGCTCATATACAAAACAAAACATCATAACAATATATATATATATATATATATATATATATATATATATATATATATATATATATATATATATATATGTATATATATATATATATATATATATATAAATATATATATATATATATATATATATATATATATATATATATATAAAGTGGTAGTGGTGAAAGTACACAGCCCTGTCTCACTCCTCTACTTATCTGTTACGCATCCGTGCTATTCCCATCTAATGTTACCACATCCTGTTGGTTCCAATAGAGATTTCTCACTATTGTAACGATAAGACTACCATGGAGAATTGAAGTACTATTGTAAAAATAATACCTCAATCAACCATGGGAGCTTATCGTCTATACCTTGCCTAGCTCAGTATCTCAAGGGTGAGTTCGTCTTGTCTTAAAATAAGGATTGAACCTGAGTTCTCAGTTGATAGCACATAAGACAAATTTTAACCAAACATATTTATTTAAAAGAATAAAAAAACACAATAATTAACCCTGCCAAAGCTTAACAATTGATGTAATACTTATTGCTTCGTTCGATGGGCTACTTGTGTGCTCTAGCTGCTCTAGGTCCTCCAATGGAATGTTGTAGTTGTAGTTCTGGAGAGCTGCAGTTACATGTCGTATGGTTTGATTAAAAAATTCAATAGAAGTTAAATTGTTAATATTTCCAATGAATCAAATATATAAATGTTCAATACAATGGTTATTGAAATATTATTCCCAATAAAATGGTGAATATTCCCGATAAACTAAAACACAAAAGAAATAGGAACATTAGAGACACATCAAGAGGAGTTTAACTTCCTTGCCATCTTACAAAGTTACAATTAAAAAAAGAGTATGGTATGGATAAAATCAAATATGATTGTTACTATGATTGTTAGGTAAATTCTGTTAAAGAGTTCTAACGCATATATAAAAAAAAACAATGTGCTCTCGAAAGAAAGTAAGGTTACAAATATCGGGAATGCGGTCAGAATTGTAAAATAAATATTACGATGAAAGTACTTACCCCAAGAGAATTTGTAGACCATAAAATAAGTCCAATAATAAATTTTGTTTTCTTTTATAAAAATCAAAAAGAGGCAGAAAAATAATCTCACCTCATTAGAAGAGTTGTTTTGACAGAAAATGGGAGACTAAAATGAAGTTAGCACAGATGTCATAGGATGTTGCTATAGACATTATGAAACTAGCTTTTCTGTCAACACGGAACACAAAGAGAGAGGGCGAATATTTATTCTACGTGACAGAAAGAGAGAGTACATAATGACAGAGGAAGAAATGAAAACATAGGAAGAAATAGAGGGCGCCAACTACTTTTTAAATAAAAAATAGTAAAATTAAACTAAAGATAAACAAATTAATAAATTACTAAAGAAATTAAAATGAAGTAATTATTTAAATATAAATCAATAGAGATGTCACGTTTATAACGTTACACTATGTTAATGTCATTTTTGTCGAGTACTTTTCTCTTTAGATATTCCATGAAAATGTTTTGTTTACCTATGTCGAAAGCTTTCTTATAATCTATAAACGCAACTAAAAAATCTTTTTGTTGGTCTCGACATTTATCTGTAACTTGAGAAAAGTATGGTTAGGAAGAAAAATGGGATATTGCCAAAGTCAAAAGAGGCCGATGTGTTGTAGTTTGCAGAACTGTACTAAGCAAATAATGTCAGTTATTATAAATGTATTAAAGAAATAAACCTTAGAGTCTAATCTTCAAACTTATAACATGAAATTTCGATTTTGAGTTTTGGCAACAATACAACGCATTTAAAATAAATGTGCCTAAAAACACAGAATTTAATCTTTTAAAGTATAAACGATCACACGTCACGAGAAAGGCCTAGAAAGTAGTATTAAGTGGAATTTGTAACTGAAGTATTACAGTTACAAAACACGTACTTAAGCAATTAAAGAAGCAGTTTTAAACGTTTTAGATCATTTATAATTTGAAAGTTACAATTAAGTGTTTTTTATGAATAATTTAAGTGCGTCATATTTGTTGCTAAAATTCAAAGCCGAAATTTCATGCTATGAGTTTTGAAGATTAGGATCTGACAATGAAAATTCTATAGCGACCCATCGATGAAAGTAATACATTTTATTGAACTCATGAGAATCATTAAAAATAGCAAAACTCGCGCAATTTTTATATACTTAACATCTTTATAGAAACTACCTTTATTTGCGGTAAAATTCAAAAATTGGATACGGCAGCTGCATTCTTTACCTGTACAATGCATTTTGATTTTTTTGCCATAGTACACTCTAATCAAAAGATATCGAATTTTACCGAGAGAACGATTCATTCTACTCAAAAAGTGCTAGTGAACTTTTTTCAAAATTATGTCACATTATTAAAAAATTATACATTTTTTATTTAACATTTTTTTCTAAGGCGTACACATTCTTTGTAAATCGATTATTTCTTTGTAAATCGAGGGCAAACGTGGTAAACTTTTTTGAAGTCCCAAAATTGATATTATTCAACTTGTTTGTATGATTTTTAGAGGTCTAGTGACATTCTCGTCCTTGACGTTTGAAATAAGCAGTATTAAAATATCTAGAAATAGAAATCAGTATATTAAATTTACTGATGACTCTACATATATAGAAAATCAAATGGATATAAAAGAAAAATAAGAAGTAAAGGAGAAGGTGAAAAAGGATGGACTTAAAATAGTATTTATAAATAAAACTAAACTAAGAAAAAATGAAGTACATTTTATTAGTGTGGGAAAGTACGCATTAAATGAGTCTGTAACAGTCTGAAACTAAACACAGTCCCGTGACCAACTTTTGAAGCATAACATAGGAAACTTCTTCATGCTGAGAAATTGAGAAATGATTTAAAATAATTTCCTCCATCTGGGTTCCTTCCCATATGAAGTGGACTCTCTGGCAAGCAATGCAACAACCAACCAAAGTATTGCTATCATAAATCAAATGCCTCGGACTGATCACAAAATAGATATTAAAGCCCACATGTACAGAGCGTGGCAAACTACTTGGGATCACACTGCCAACAAGCTCAAGGAATGTTTAAGTCAAGTAGGAACCAAATTAATCTTCATCATCATCATCCAGCCCTTTGCGTCCACTGCTGGACATAGGCCTCCCTCATTTTTGTCCATTGTGCTCTGTTTTGAGCACTTTTTATCCAATTTCTTGACATATTTTTGAGATCGTCAGTCCATCGTGTAGGGGTCTTCCTCTACTTCTTTTGTCTAACCTCGGCCTCCACTCAAGCAATCTCTTCGTCCACCTTTCATCACTGGTTCGGGCGACGTGTCCAGCCCAGTTCCATTTCAGTGTGGCAATTCGGGAAATTACATCGGTAACTCCTGTTCTTCGTCTTAGGTCTTCATTTCTAACTCGGTCACAAAGCGATATACTCAGCATTGATCTTTTCATTTTCCTCTGAGCTACTTGCAGTGTCCTAGAACTTGTAGCTGTCAATGTCAAAGTTTCGGCACCATAGGTCATCACAGACAACACACATTGGTCAAATATTTTACGTTTCAAAGAAATTGGTATATCGCTTTTAAAGATGTCTTTGAGTTTTCCATAGGCTGCCCATGCTAGGTTTACTCTTCTTTGGAGTTCGCATGTCTGGTTGTCTCTTGTGATCTTTATTTTGTGTCCAAGATATACGTATTTTTCCACCAGCTCTACTTCGTTGTCTCCAATATTAATATTTCCGCTAGGTACTAGGTTTGTCATGAATTTTGTTTTGGATATGTTTATTTTAAGACCCACACTGGCACACCCACACTGGCACCTTGAGATTGTCTGAGAACAAAACTATGTCGTCTGCGAATTTCAGATTTGTTAATCTTCTACCGTCATTGTTCAGGCCTTTCTCTTCCCAGTTAAGTTTTTTACAAGCTTATTCTAGTACTGCGGTAAACAATTTAGGCGATAAGGTATCACCCTGTCGTAATCCTCTGCTGATTGGGATGTGATCCTTTTTTTCATGTCGTCTCAAATTAATCTTACCAAGTAATAAAAAAAACCAAGTCATTATCAACCGACTCCAAACAGGACATACTTTCCTTACCCATAAGCATATCTTCAACCAGGAGGCTGATTCGATGTGTACCAAGTACAACATATAATTGTCCAGTGTACCAGAATGAAGAAGTCGCGTGTGCTCTTAGTCACAATTTAAAAAGTGTACTAATGTCAAACTTACAGTCTTTATTAAGTTATCTTAAAATGACTAAACTATATACCAGATTGTAAAAAAATATAATTTTCTTTTATCTAACAACATGTATCTTACTGTTTGTATATGTCCCCTCCCTAATATCCCTTAGTGGTTGATGCGGGTATAGTTGTTTAAATAAGAAAAAAGAAGTTTTGTTAATACATTATTATACAAGCTATCTCTACTTACAAAGTATACTTAAGTTATTCCCGAAATTGGAGGAAAACTAGAATTATCACGAAAAGTAATGATTTAAGGTGAAGAAAATGCTTTATAAAAATGACAAATAATTAATGAAACTATTATAGTGAAACCTAAATATACCTAATTTGAATTTAATTTTAACAGAAATAACAGCAAAATAAAAATTTCTGTATTTTCTAGTATTTAAATAGCCGTTGGGATTATATTTTATATTTATTTTAGCGCTAATTTTCCCACCCAAACATGACCGTAACAGCCGTTTTTAAAAAAATACCTTACCTAACCTACTTGACTGAGTTCCATTCTCGGGGCAGACGTTCACTTGTTATAATCGTATCGTATCTTCTCAGCTTTCAAGCATGCACCTCCTTCTTCCTGTCTTTTGTAAGACATTCTAAAAGAACTTCAAAGAGAATCTCTACAACAAGTACGTTAGCCTTTTCTTTCAGGTATTCTAATGCGAGGATTTTAACGAATTTTCGCTTTTTATTCAAATAAGAAAGAACGAAAAGGTAGCTCGAGCCGTATGAATATTAAGACTGGCGCGAAGATCTTACCCAGGAAGAAGGATTACCGATATCGATAGAATTGAAAGCGAAATCTGTTTAACAAAGATTAGCTATTTATATCTGCGTCAGCTTTTTTGTAATCTTATAGAAAGTTTATTCTTTACATGGAAAATATTTTCGCTCTTAATAAATATGGTTATATACAGGGTGTCTAGAAACTCCCCTGACAAACGAAGACTGGAGATTTATCAGATAATGTTAAAACAATTTAACCCAATTAAGCTAGCTCGAAAATACTTCCTAAGGGAGCTTTTTGAAGCTTTTTTTGGCTAGTGCCTTGTAAGTAGTGTTTTTTAAATACCTTTAGAACGCTTTTATTTAGAAAAACAAAACCTTGTACGATTTTTTATTATCTAGAGTTGAATCAATAACATCAATTGCGAATTTCTTATACCCGACATAGACGTCCGTTTTGGGTAGGTCGACGGTTATTTTATTGCGTAACTTTTTATCTTTAATTTTTGAGCATTCCTTACACTAGATTAATAAATTTTAATATATTCCAGTACTAAAATATACTTTAAGGCGGTAGGATACAACATTTTCTAGAAAAATTGATTTGAACATTTTTCATTTTTTCGTAAGTTAAATTAATTGTCACCTTAATTAACTTTATAAATTACCTTTTGTTTGCAGCACACAATTCGTAAAAAAAGTTTGGAAAAAGAAGAAGAAAATCAAATTGAAACAACATTTTATTTAAAGCTTTTAAATTTTTTTAAAGCTTTTTTAAAATCACTGTGTTTATTACCATTTATTACGACCACTTTCGCAATAGGTGAACTGTTACACTTTGTATAAATTTTCTCAGCATTTAAAGGAATATAATAGACATGAAAATAAAACCTTTTTTTGAATCAAAGTAAAAAAGTAGAAAAAAATTTGGGGTGTATTTGAATCCAATACAATGAATTATAAATAATAAATATCTAGATTGTTAGAAAATGATCAATAATGTACCTAAATAATTGGTAATGGATAGGCATTTTTATTTATAATTAAAGTTGTTCGACATTAAAAACTATTTACATTACTTCAATCCTAGCAAAATACGAATTCTTCTATTCTATTCTTCTTCTTATTTTTATGTAGACATGACTCTGTTTTTCAATGTGCATCCAAAGTTGTCGCTTCATCGTTTAGGTTGTTTCTCTACTGATTGTCTTTCTGTTGGTAAACATCTCTTGCCGTCTTTACTACAATGTTTGTTGTCATTCTGCATATATGACTGTTCCATTCTACTCTTCCCATTCTTACCCAGTGCTTGATGTTCTCCACGTTGCATATACGTCGTATATCTGTACTTCCAGCTCTGTTCCATAGTGTTTTATCATCAATTTTTCATCTTTGCTGTTTGTAACATCTTTTTTGTGTTTTCTGTGCCGTATTTTTTCCACGTATGTCAATATTGCTCTGATGACTTTTGTAAATTTCATTTCTCCATTTCTGATATTTTTATTTCTCCATATTGTTTTATTCAGAAAACCTGTGGACTTGTTTTAACTGTTCAAGTGATCTTCGACTTCTGCTTCAAGCTTACAGTAGATTGATCATCTGATGCCTTCTTCTTCTTAGAGTATTGTCTTCCTACGGAGGTTGGCAATCATAATGGCTATTTTTATTTTAAAACTTGCTGCTCTAAACAAATCAATCGATCTGCATTGCATAGTGGTGATTAGTTCTGTTTGTTTACCAACCCTCTTCAGTACTTCTTTATTTGTAATTCTATCAGTCTCTGATATGTTTAATACTCTGCGGTATAACCAGAGTTCGAAAGCCTCCATTTTTTTAAAATGCATTTTTTAATGTCCAAGTCTTAGCTTCATATAATAATATGGAACATAATATATAACAGCGAATAGTACGTAGTCTGTTTCTTTCTACAGTATGATCATTGGTTTAATTGATCAAAGTTCCCAAGTACTGATATTTTTCTACTTGTTCTATCACGTTAACAGTGATTGTCAATAGGTGATGAATATTTTGTGGTCGTTTTGTAATTAGCATGTACTTCGTTTTTTAAGCGTTTATAGTGATTCTTATCTCAGCACTATTCATACTCAGGCTTTCGATAAGATCTTGTAGATCCTCTATATTCGTTGCTATGATCACAGTGTCGTCTGCATATCGTAAGTTGTTAATTAATTTACCGTTAACGGTGACTCCCGCTTCGATATTATTAAGCGTTTTTTTTCGAAAATTTTCTCATAATAAACGTTAAAAAAAGTGGCGATAAAACACATCCCTGTCTAACTCCTCTACAGATCTCCATTTCTTTTGAGTGTTGCCCATCAATTTGAACTACTGCACTTTGGTTCCAATATAATGTTTGCACTATATTTATGATTTTACTGTCAATGCCCTTGTTCATAAGTATTAATATTCATCTATATAGATATTTAAAATCCATCACTTGTTCTATTATCTGACCTTCCAGCTCCAATTTACATCTTCGTAAATTTGCTGTCAAAACCATACATTTTGTCTTTTTTGGAAAAATCAAGAAGGTAAATTTTCTGGTTTTCTGGCCATTATATTAAATTGGTGTAGCATATGTGGTAAATTATCTATATTTTAATAGAGTGATATTGCGTCTTCTACATAAGAGATAAAAATGATAGCAAACGGGAAATGTTCTTCTCCCATTTGTTATCATTTTTTAATTCTTAGTTTTTTTTGTTAAACAATAAAGGACTCAGAAAATCTCCCTGTCTTCTATCACATTCCCAGCTTCACTAGGGTTAGTTAGTTCTTCTTCTGCTTTTACTTTTATTGTATTCTTTTATACACGAAACATTTAATATGCATAAAAGGTACAACACGCAGCTGGTCTTTAAAAATGTAACACAGCTAGCAAACTGCAAGATAAACAGGGGAACATAATCACAGATAAAAATTAAGAAATATGCATATGGGCCAAAAACACATAAAAACTCTTTGATAATAATACGAACAACCTCCATGCTACATATGTAATGACTACTTACCAATCACATCAGGTGAAGTGGAAGAAGCAATATCACAACTAAAGTATGGCGTATATATATATATATATATATATATATATATATATATATATATATATATATATATATATATATATATATACGATGCGTGTAGAGAATTGCGATATTTATGCATGCTTTATTGATTACCATAAAGCATTTGATATAGTAAAACACGAAAAGCTGATTAAGATATTAAAAAATATTAAAATCAACACCTGTGATCTAAGAATTATTAGCACTCTTTACTGGAATCAAACATTATCTATCCGTACACAGATCCCATGATGCCAAAATCAAACGTGGGGTCCTTCAAGCAGCAGTAGATGTTTAGGCCGGAATTCCAATTAACGGAGCATGGGTCAATAACATTAGATACGCGGATGACACGGTGGTATTCGCTGGCAGTTGTGAAGCCCTTTAGGAATTACTGAATATAATCACAGAAGTGAGTCAGAGATATGGTTTTTCACTAAACATTAAGAAAACAAAATGTATGATGATCTCTAAGAAGGAACAGCAATTAAAAAATCTTTGTGAATGTTTAACCAATAGAAAGAGTAAAAACATACACCTGCCTTGATACGAACGTCAATAAAAATTGGGACGATTCCCTAGAAATAAAGTCTAAGATAGAGAAAGCAAGATATGTATTTTAAAAAATGGCTAAGCTATTTAAATGACACGATTTATCAGTACCCAATAAAATCAGGTTACTGATTATATCTTTACCCAATAAGTTATATCTTTTCTATACTATTGTACGGAGTTGAGTCGTGAACTCTCACCGACGCTACCTATAAAAAATTGAGGCTTTAGAAATGTAGATTTATCGTAGAATCCTGAAGATACTCTAAACGACCACGTTACTAATCAGGACGATTTATTAAGAATGCAAAAAGGAAAAGAATTGTTAACAACAATAAAATTAGCCAAAATTGAATACCTCGGTCACATCATGAGCAACAGCGAGAGATATGGGTTGCTGCAATTAATTCCTTAGGGAAAAGTAGAAGGAAAACGGGGACCAGGTAGGCGAAAATCTACGTACATGGTTCAACGTAACAACCACAAATTTTTTCAGAGCCGCAGTTTGCAAAATACAAATTGCCATGATGGTCGCCAACATCCAAAATGGATAGGCACTACAAAAAGAAGAAGTTCACATGAGGTGACAATCGCAACAATGTAACTCCTCGTTATTTTACTAATTTATTAACAGCTGGACTTATCGAATACAGCATAATTTTAGAAAATGAAATTAACATAACCGTTTAAGCTCTTTTTCAGTATTTTCTTCTTCTAATTTTACTTCTTTGCTTATATTCCAATATAGGGGATCTTTCTTTTCCAGTTATTATTAGGTAATGGTTCCTTTAGTTTTGTATTGTACCTTGTATTGTACATAACTACGAAAGAATTCATCGGTAAAAAATGTTCGAAAGAATCAAAATAATCTTTGAAAATATCAGACATTTTTTTAAAACAGATATACTATAAGACAATTTTAATTTATTGATTTAAAGAAGGCTTCCGGCTGAATACAAAATGAACAACAGATCGAATCCTAACAAGTGACATAGCAAATACAAGGGAAGGATATAACGAGAATCTTTAGATAGATAAAACAAAAGTAGGGACTACCAAAAGGGCACTACACATCAGCTTCGTTATTAATAAACGTATATCTCGTATTAACATACGAGATATCACATTACAATATGGATGACAATAGACATATTTGCGTTATATAATAAAGCATAAGGTATTTATTGACCTGAAGAAGGCCAATAAAGACCTTAGCCAGAAGGTCACACGAACTATACTATATCTGAAGAAGGCATCTGACTGATTACAAAATAAAGAGCTACTCTAATACTAGCATATGACACATCAAAACAAACGACGTATATGATATCAGGTCAAGAGTGCACCAGATCATACTTTATGTTTATTTTGTGTGTGTATATAAAAAAAGGTTATTATTTTAAAAATTTAACGACTGACTGTAGATGATATTTGATTGAATTCCCCGTCGCATGCGATGGATATAGTCACTATTAAACATATAAGCAAATAAGAACACGATGATAGGTGGAATGAGTAGATGACCTAAAAACAACACCGGTCAAGGTAGATATACGGTTTGAAATAGAGAAAAATGAAGACGCAATGGGAAGACATATATTTACCAGTAAATGTTTTAAGGCATGATAGGTAGATAGATATATAAAATATATCTATGTAAAATAGGCAGCAAAAGTAACCGACCCAGTATTATTCGTCGTTGTAGTGCTAGTAAGTAAAACTAATAATCTCTCAGAAATTACAACAGTACAGAGTCTAACTGCACGATTAAAAGTATGAAAGCTAGTACGTCATTGTCTATTGTGCTTTTAATTTTCCTCGTACCATAGTTTTTCTCTTCTCAATATGTTCCTCTTTTCACATATCGTAGTATTTTTTTCTTCATAATACATTCCTGTAGACAACTTAAAAAATTCGTGCCTTTTTAATTATATATTATTTCAAAACCAGTATCCAGCGAGATCATCGACAATAATACTTTTTAATGTTGATTTTACGATAATCACAAGTGTTCTATTTTTGGTAGGTGACAATAAAATTAATTTAAAATTGTAGTACCTAAGGCGTAAGATAATCCTTTATAATAAAAATAATATAAGGAAACAATAAACACAAATTTCAAAATACTAAAATTGTGATAGATAAAAAATCGTTGGATACAAAAGGTTAAGTTCATTTATGTTTACTTATGTTTATTAACAGATTACATGGAGTACCTACATAATATAATCTATTATGATATAATATGAAAACAAGACAGTTTGATATGATTTACAGTTTAGTTTAATATTATTTTTATAAGTAGTTTTATAATTTTTTTTTCATATAATGAGGTAATCATGTCAGCTACCAATTGATACCACACTAAAAAATTAAATTTTTTTAATTTTTTATTATCGAAGGTCGTACAGCTTCTGCCGTATCTCGTATTTCGATCTTTTAATTTCCATTTTTTTACTTATTTATTGTTCCTCTTGTATAGCTATATCCTCCATTATTAAGGTTATTCTGCTGATCCATGGTAGTACTGATATTCTTCACCTTCTTTTTTGAGCAGGTTCATAATTAATAAATTTTTTCGGCCATTCGTCATTTTCCAGCATCTTTACGTGCCAATATTCTTCTTTACGTTTCATATGAAAATTATCCGAAGTTGGAGATCACCGTTGCGAAGTCTTCTCGATCTTTTGCCACATGAAATTATTTTCATGCATTTGATATCTGAGTTCATTCACGAATATTTTTAAACCAAGAAACCTTTTTTTGTGGATCAGTTGCATACACTATAATTTTTTTATTTTTATCCTTTTGATGTTGAATGAATCTTCTCTGTGCCTCTTCTTTTTTCTTGATTGGGTACATTTTCTATTCTGGCCACCCTGCAAACTCTTCTGATAAAATCCATTTCTGACAAAAACAAACAAATCGTAGAATCCAAAATAGGATTTATGAATGTTCCATTTCTGTTCACAATTCCGACTCAATTTCGGAATAAATATTGGAAAGGAAAATCAGCACCACTGTCAATTTTAATATCACAAAAATTGCACAAAGATACTTGAGCGCTAAAGATTAACAGGAGTGGCGACAAAAATAAGCATAGCACTACTTCATTGCTTTTCGTGCTATTATCGTCATCATCATCATTATCATGATCAATCCTTGTACGATGGCTGCTAAACGTAGGAGTCCTTTAGCTCTTTTCATCTGTCACTGTATTGTGCGGCTTGCATGCAGTTACTGCTATTAGGCTTTAGGTCGTTAGTTTATCTTGTCGGTAGGTGTTCTTTGCTTCGTAATGCTTCTTGTCTCTGCCTTCTCTCGACAGTAGGTTTGTACCATTTTCGTGTTATATATACATGTTTATAGAATATAAGTGTATATGTCAACATACATAAGTATCTTTTCAACCCCGATACAGCGCGTGCCAAATACTTGGTAGTTTGAAAAATGTATCGATATTCATGAAAGAAACAGAAATGAAAAAGAGAAAAGGTAAAGAAATAGCCCCCATCCTACTCAACAAACAAAAATACGTAGCAACCCATCAGCAGAATGTTACAGGCTTTGGTTGCCAATACTAAAAGAAAAAGTCTACAACAAGAATATACCAGCAATAGCGATGTAATACAAGGTCTAAAAACACAATCTACACTCTTATACACAACACATATGCAACACACAATACACATAATCACAATACCAATATTGTAAAATTTATATTACTCAACCACAATTGCGAAAAAATTTTTACACAAACATATACACAAATACACAAAACATTCAGAATTTGATATTACTACAATAATTATTACTATTAACCTTTGGCTTGTTTTAGCCATTTAAATGCTAATTGCTCACAAGATCGAGGGCTAGTATGTCAATTTTTTCAGAAGTTGTATAATAATCTTTTTTTTTTAATGATTTTCGAAGTGGAAATCGAAACGTCAAACATTAGTTAGTTAAAAATGTAATTTTCAGTACAACCAATAATTGTGGTTAATCCCATATAAACGTAATATTTAATTTTTAAAATGTACTTATATGACTATACTTAAATCAATTAGAAATACTTCTAATTAATGATAAATTATATTCTATTATTTATTCACTAGCATTTGATATCTATTTTGCTTATACCTTAGTAACAGTGAAATTATAGGAAATGTACTGAAAATATTATCTCACAAAAATAATTGTCTTTTAATATATTCTTTATCTTCTAGGGAAAGTACCACTATTTTTATTAATTTTTTTCAAAAGCTGTTTATCTGTGACATTAAGTTTCTTAAATAGCTTCTGGGAAAAAATTCACTTAAATTACAAAATAAAACTATTTATTAATATTTAACTTTGTATAGAAATAAGGAAAACACATTTTAATTATTAAAATATCATTTCTGAGAAAACTAAAAATAGCAAATGATTTTATATGACAAAAACAAGCATACAAAAAGCCTTCACGTAAAAGAGAGGAAGTTCAACTTTCGCTTTAATATTACTGCAGTGAGAAAGTAAAAAATAATCTAACAATTAAGTTATCTAACGCAACCAAGGTAACAACTTATGCTACATTTTCTCAAAAATACCGTAGAATGGGGTGACTTTGATTCTATGAGGTGACTTTGATCGAACATGAGTAATTTGTTTCAAGAGAGTATGCAACCCAAATGTTTCATCCGTTATGGTGATTGTCTGAACTTAACTTCAGTCCACATGTTGAATAACTGTAGCGGAAGAAGTTTGTGGTGAATATCAAAAGTACACTAGAGCAAGATAGTAACTTCCTTACTGATCCATCTGAGCAAGTTTTAATAACTGGCACTCCAATATCCTAGCGTCTAAAATAATTTTTATCCTAACAAATGTAAATTTACATAGTCCCTATCTCGACTTTTGCAACAAAAAAAGGAACAGCCATATCTTGAAGAAACGAAACCCTAAACGATGTCCTCATAACTGGTTATACTGTAACAAATTTGCATCATGTTTTCTGGGAAGATAATCCTGTTTTTTGTTTTTGTAGTTTAAAGGTTAACCCGCCGCCAGTGTGGTAGACTGAAATGTAAAAACCTGTGTGGTGGGGTATCAGATACCCCAAATTAAAAAAAAAATGAAATAAAAATAACACATTTTTATAAAATTTTTATTGTGATTTATATTTCAACATAATATAACCAACTCAAATCAAAAGAAACTAGTGTTTAGAAACAAATTGCAAACTTAATACTTAAATATTTAAAAAGTCTCATTTTACAGCATAAAAAACATTACACTCATTTTTTGTCGATTATAAAAAAAAGATCAGAGAACTAGTAAAAATAAATGAATTTTTGAAAAAACCATAACATTCAGAATACATTTTAATTGTTTTTAGCTAAATAGCAAGAATCACAATGCACCACTGAATGCTCTAAACATATAGCTTTTTTACAAATCATACAATTATAATAGGTCTTTCTGTCATTTTTTCTCGGGCAAACATTACATCTTTTGGCTACTTTCATTCGTTTACCTGATTGCACTTCATCATTTGTTACAGTGCCTTCAGGGTGGACTTGTAAATTTCGAGGAAGCCTTAAGTTGGTAGACCGAATTTGTTTGTATTCTGTTAGTAACTGTATTGCTAATAATTTCAAAAATTTCCTTCGTTTTGACTGAAAATCGCCAGTATTTTGTTGATAAATTACTCTAGCATTTATACCTGCACAGTTGAGTATCGTATAAAAAATTGTAATGGGCCACCTTTTGCTATTACGTGAAACATCGTATGAAGCGGACAATTCATCTACCACATCTACCCCACATTTTGTAGCGTTATAAAAAGAAATTATTTCTGGTTTCTTACTTTCGCCAGTATTATCGTCAATATCAGGAGTGTGATGTAAAGTTGACATTAGAAGAACTACTTTTCCTTTTTTTGGTACATGTGAAACTAACGTTATACTCTCTTTAAATCCGAATTTTGAGGAATATATTGGCCTGTTCCTAGATGTTATAAAACTTTCAGGTATTTGCCTTTTGTTTTTTCTTACAGTTCCAGTAGACGTCAGTTGATGATCTTTTAAAAGCTTCAGCATCAGCTCATAACTTGAGAACGAGAACCAATTATCGAATGTTACATTTCGTTTGGTTCCAGATATCGGAGTTACAAGTCGCAGAACTACGTCGCTAGGTTTATTGCTCAATTGGAAGGGTCCCTCTGGCTGCAATCCCACGTATAGTTCTAAATTCAAAACATAATATGATTTTGCATCAACTAGAGCGAATATCTTTAATCCGTATCGTGCAGGCTTTTTCGGCATATACTGGCGAAAACTACAGCGCCCTCTAAATGACTCCAGCTTTTCATCAATAGTAAGGTATTCGTTTGGCGTATAGACGTCTTGGCTATTTTGCACAAATTTTTATTGTCATGTATATATTGTCAAAACGTAGACAAGACTGTAAAAAAATAAATCTTTGTAAAGACATCGTCTCTCTAAATAAGCTTATTCCGGTTCCATTGGTAGACCAAAGATCTTCTAAATTAAGCCGAGCAGACTTGAACATCCCAGCCAAGTACAAGAGTCCAAACAATGCTCTTATTTAAGTTACATTGGTTTCGCGAACTGTATACTGATGGTTTTCATCGTAGCAAGAGGCCTTCCTAATTTTTATATTAGTATAACTTACGATATCATCCGTCATACTAGGTGTAAAAAGTAAATTAAAGCATTCTAAGGGAGTTTTCGCCATTTTTGAATTTCGTTTTACACCTGGTAAATGCGTAATGATATTTACTGAACGTGTTCTTACATTTATAGGAAAGCATGTTGAAGACCATTTAGTGCCGTCCTTACCTACATAATGTTTCTTTTCACTCTCCTGTCCTTGCCCCAAAAGTTTATTTTCGATTTCTGTATCAGCCACCGACTGTTCTAAATCAATAGCATCTTCCTCGCTGTCAGAGTTGTGGCTACTGTTGTCTTCATTGTCGGATTAATAATTAATCGTCCCATAAAGCTTGAAGCCTCGCCTGCTCCCGTTCATATCGATAAGCCATAATCTAGAACAAAAACATAAATAATTTATGTATAAAATTTTACATGTTCATTAAAAATAAATAATTTCAACGGAAATTATATAAAAATGGGAATGCCCAACTCAAATATTACTACCATAAATATATTAACTTACCTGTGTGGTGGGGTATGTGATACCCCAACGACGTTTGAATCAAAACAGCGATGTGTGAGTTCACTTCTAAAGTAAATCAACAACTGCGGGACCTCCTTCAAGGTTTTAACGAAAGGTACTGAAATGCCTGTCACGCTAATTTACCGATAAAAATATTGGCGCTAATTTTAAAATCACTGGGGTATGTTATACCCCACCACACTGGCGTAGGGTTAAAATAAAAAATTTCAAACTTTATGTGCGAACAAAAATGTTGCCAGGCAATCCATTGAGCCGACCAATTTAAAATAATTTTATTCTTAATACAATAGAAGTGAGCAATTTTCGTTTCTTAATAAATTTCATCAAAATCTCATCACACTAATCTCAAATACAACTGTCTTTAAATTAAATTATCCCAATTTTAATATTTAAAATAGTATATAATATGCTTAAAATATTTTATAATATGCATTAAACATTCCCTTCTGTATTATTTTCTGTTCTCCTCTATTTTCTTCCAATCATACAGATAATAAACAAAATAATTTTCAAATTAAAGTAAAATATTAAAATTGATGTTTTGAAGAAACATCAAATTTATGTTTTAATTCTGTATGCGGAAATTCCTTGTATAGAATCAATCAAGTAATGACCTTTGCTTCTGGGTACTTTAAGTAACTTTTTAATGACCCAATGTATCTATTATAATTTTATATTCAAAACATGCACAATTTCTGAGACAAAATTAGCATAAGTTTTATAAAAATAATGTAGTTATAATCTGAATCCTTTTTAACGAGTTGCCAATGTCATCTCCTACGCACTGTGCAGATCATGCCGCTCACAATCTTTTTCGGTTGCGTGAACAAATGACAAAAAGGCCAACTCATTCAATACTACCAATGGTCCTTCACAGATTCTTGAATGGACCTTTACAATTAGTCTGAGATTTTTCAACGTTTTTAGATACAAATGATATATGACAGAGCCAGATGTTTTCTGTCAGCCCTAGGATAGTAGAAAATAACTTTTTGCTTATATTTGTGTGGAGAAATATAAAACCTATGTACATTGAAAATAGGTGCTATTTTTAAATACAGTAAGTAAGACTTTTGGCATGAACTATGCCATAGACGTTTTATTCGACAGTTATCATACCAATTGACTTTAATATGGTCAAATTGCTTTAAAATTCGGTCTATTATAAAAATTAATAGTCTTCTCAATGATTTTCTTTTTCCCTTTTGAAATACATTGGTTGAATAGACATACTTGAATAGGTTTTGTATATTTCGCCCATATAGGAAAATATTATCTTTTTGATATTTATTAAGTGGGGTATAATGGATGACATTATATTTTTAATGGTGTTGGAATTCAATGAAACATATGTTAGTTTCTTGACAGTTTTCAGGTATTTTTGATTTTATTTAATTCTCGATATTTATTTTAAAGGGTAACTTTTTTGCAAACTTCTATACACGACAAAAAATTAAATAAAAAAGAATATAAAAACTGTCTGGTTTATTTATTTTATAAAAAGTAGTTAATAATTAAGATAAACTATAAAACGATAAAGTTGTTCAGCAATATTAAGAAATTTTGAAATATAATAGAAGCGCGAGTTTACCAAAACATAGAATGTAATTCTAATTTACATAATTTTAGGAAATATTTAATAATTTTAAAACACAAATGTCTGAAGTTTAAGTAAAAATGATAAAAATTAATAAAATTATTTAACAACTGCGTATCTTGCCACATTTCTCTTTGATCATTTTTCTTTTTATAAATGATTATTACTTGGGTTTTCTGAATATCTATGTTTAAGTCCTGCTCTCTGCTTATTATTTCCAGTCTAACCATAATATTTTCTAGTTATGCTGTTTATGCGTTTCTTCCTCAAAAATTAGAAGTATAATTTTCTAATTATATGTGTATTAAATAGAATGAAAAATATTTTAGTTTGGAGTTGTTTGAGTGTGCATTTTTAATATGGTCAAGTTTGTTATTAAATACCCTCTAAAAAACAAGAATTTTAATTTAATAGATATAAATATTTCTTCTATTTCTTCATCTTTAAGTGCCGTCTCCCAATGGGAGGTTGGATATCATCATACTATGTTTACTTTATCTACTGCTGCTCTGAAGAGTTTTATATAACTGCATTTAAACCAGTTCCTTAAATTCTTCAACCATGACACTTTCCTTCTTTCTATACACCTTCCTCCTCTTATCTTTCCCTGTGTTATGGAATACTATGCGTTTATTTCTTCTCCGGACTAACTCTTTGTTTTGGAATTAAACAGAATATATTGACATGTATAAATTTATTATATTAGAGGATGAAAATTACACTGCCTGTTATTTCTTAAAACTATGAATTTATAAGTTCTGTTATCTACAATTATTTAACGATGTTTCTGGATGGATTTGAGTACAAGAGATTGGACTCAAATATTAATATTAAAATAGCAAATACGGATAGCTTATCGAACAAAGAAATAAGAGAAATAAATTATTATTATTCCATAGATACGAAGTATTAGGCGAATAAACTAGCGAAACTTATTTATTCTAAATAGGAAAATATTTATGAAGAGTATTGATTCTGATTTCTAACAGCAAATAATTATTAGTGATTATACATGAGAACTTTTCATAATTGTAAATAACATATACCAGGTGACTAAAAACTATATAGAAATACATAGATACTTTAATTATCTTACATGTGAGTAGGTAGGTACATTACACCTCCTTTTGTAAGAATGAAAATAATTGTAAAATGAATTTTCATTTAAATGGTATAAAACATTTGTATACATTATTATTTTATTTTAACACATTTAAATAGTTTCTTTTAGTCTCGATAGTCTTTCACTTCGTCTTATCGGTGTAGTCTCTGTGAAACTAGTCTCTTCACACTTTTTGGATTCACTATAATTATTGTCTTTATTATGTTTACAATCTATACTTAAATCTGTCTCATGTACATGTTTTCGTTTACTTTGACATATATTTAGTGTTAAACAATTTGTAATTTGTTGACAACTATGTGACGGATTTCTACGAAATCGTCGGTAAAAATATTTAATTATCCTGTATAAAATATAAAGTAACATACATTTTATCAAAAATAAGATTGCATAAGTGAAATAAGAACTATTTTTTATTGTGTCTGAAAAATTAATATTTGTTTCTGAGGTCATTTTCTCTAAATTATCTAGTTTATGGCTTGCTAAATTTAATGCATCTCGATCGAGATTATTTAATTGTAAGGGAACAAGGTGTAATTTGGATTCATTATTTATCTTAATATCATCACAACAGACTTCTGGAAGGGATAAATCTGGAATGATAGACTGAAAATTACTTTCTTTTGGATTTGAGACAGATATCAAAATAGTTGATCCGGTGTAAGTTTTGCAATTATTCGAAGTAGAAAAAATACCTGTGTTTGAAAGAACAATAGATATTGGCGTACTAGTCTGACAGCTTAAAGTTAAATCTGTTGGTTTGGGTAAAACATATATCCAAGAATTTGGTTTGTTTAATTTATGCCAAATTTCATATTCTGTTTGAATTATACGAGTATCGCAACTAGATGGTATGTTTGTTATTGAAGTTAACAATTCAGTTTCACAAATTGGATTAGTGTGTGTAAATCGGAAAGTATCAGGATTTTTGCAAATAAGTTTTTCTTCATCTAATGAATAACAGTCTTCTAATGTATCAATAGTAACATAAATGTTTCTATTTTCTGAAAGAACAAGATATTTGACAGATGGAAGAATAAAGGTAAGTCTCTTTAATGTTGGATGAATTATAGGAAGAGATATTAGTTTAAAAAGAGAATAAGGAGTATTACTAACCAAAGGTATACTAACCGTAATTAAAATCTTGTTATCAAAATATATATATTTAAGTAAAATGATATCGAAATATTTATGAGCATAATCGATAGTCAATGGAAATGGATAAGTCGATGTACTAGGTAAATGCGTTACCGTTTTAGATAATTCTTGAATTAGTTGCTCAGGTGTTATAACAGAAGGATGAAGGTTATTATTTCTTGCAAATAGAATAACGTTTATTAAAGTAGAATATTCTTGTTGTAATTCTGTTATAAAGAAAGTTAGTAAAGTAAAATGTTCTTCAATTTTTTGTTTTAAATCTAAATTAAAATATTTATTATTCATTTTATCTGTGTAATTGGTAATTGATTCAAAATTTTTATCAAAAATCACTTTGTTTCGGTCTAGATTTGTAATAGAGTTATTAAAATTTGCAATCGTGGCTTTTACTACATGAATTTGTTGTTTTAGTAAATCAAGAAGATGATTTTCGTTACTTTCAGCTTTGTTAATAGCATTATTGAAATTTTCAGCATCATCACTGTCTAAGGTACCGAATAAGGTCCTGAAAACAGATCCAATTGCATTAAATAGAGCGCGTTTTGGTCTAAAATGTTCATGCAGAATTATGTTTTTTAAAGTTTGTTCATCTTGAAAGAGTCTAGGTATGATTTGTCCTAAGAGTTTTAGTGAAGTATCACATAATCGTAATTCAATAAGAACTGGTTTGTTTTGACACAGTCTTAATGTTTTTTGATAGGTGAGATCTACAAAATTTAATTTGTCTGTAAAAGGTTGTAAAGGAATATGACTTAATATGTTCCAATGAGTTTCAATAAATTGAACATTTTTTATGTGTTCGTAATAGATTCCAGGTGATTTGTTGATAGGAGTATTGGTATATTTCTTGTGAATTTGTTCACTATTTGTCAGCCATATTATTGCATACCTGAAACAAAAGCATGTTTCAATCTATTCATGTGAACTTTTATTGGTTTTTTATTTACTAAAATTGTGCAATTGACAGGAGAATTTATCTCTAGAATTTTATAAGGTCCATTATAATTTTGTGTAAGTTTTTTGGTTTGACCCTTCTTTGTTTGCTCATTTTGGAGATATACTAATTGTCCTTCTAAGAAAACGGTGTCATTAATCTTTTGGTCATAATATTTTTTACTGACTACTTTAGATTCTAATAGATTCGTTTTTGCTAACTCATGAGATTTTCTAAGTTTAAGTGTTAAATTATCTAAATAATCTTCATATGTATATTTGAGTTCTACTGGTCGTATTATACTGCTAGGTAGATTAGGTGTATATCCAAATATTAGTTCATATGGTGTGAATTTGGTTGAAGTATGATTAGTTGTATTATATGAAAACATAGCAAAATCTAGCCATTCGTCCCAATCGGATTGATCAGCTTTAATATAATGTTTAAGGTAGTCTGCTAAAGTAGCGTGACTCCTTTCTAATGCAGCATTTGATTCTGGATGATAAGCAGTACAATTTATATGTCTGATTTTAAAAAGCTTGGCGATTTGAGAAAATAATTTGGAAGTAAAATCTCGGCCTTGATCAGTAACTATTATATCGGGTTTTCCAAACTTGCAAATAAATCCACGAACCAGATTTTCAGCGATAGTCTTGGTTTCATGATTCGGAATTGCGTAAGCTTGAGAAAATTTTGTTAAGTCATCTTGTAATGTTAATATGAACTTATTACCTGACTCGGTTAAAGGTAAAGGACCTACTATATCTAAAAATATTTTTTCTAATGGATTTGAGCTTGTTGTTGTTATCTCCATGGGCTTTACGAATTTTTTTCTAACGAGTTTATTTTTCTGACAAGATTCACAGGTTTTTATAAAGTTTTTAATATCATTTTTCATATTATTCCATTTGAAATGTTTTTTTATACGATTGTATGTCCGATGAAAACCAGAGTGTCCAGCCGTAGGACTAGTGTGATTCTCTTGTAATATTGTAGTTATTTCCTCAGGTTCAGGATTTGTTAGTATATCATGATAAATGATAATAGATATATCAGTTTTTCTAAAAATAAATCTAATCATAGATCTAATTTTTCCCCAACTTAATTTATCGTAGCTAAAAGTTATTCTGGGTAGGCAAATTTTTAATATTTTATCGTTTAATAACCAGTCTCTTAATTTTATTAGGGAATTAAATATATCTTCATAAGAGGTATTGTCCCAATAATTATTTTTTATAAATATGTAATAAAAGTTTTTATTTTGATCAGAAATATATATAATGTCATTTAGTCTTGGATTTTTGGCTTTCAATTTTTCTATATGACTGAATTGTTTATTTATTTGTTTCTGAACGATCTCATTAAAATTTAAATCTACGGAAACAAACAATGCTAAATTTTGTGAAAATGATGTAATCTTTTCATTTGTTTCTTTTATATTATCATTTGTTATTAATATAGTTTCGGATTTAGATAAGAACTGTGAATAAGTGTCATTATTTTCTTTACTCATTTTGTTTATTTGTAAGGTGATTGTTGCCGGGTTTTTGTTTTCTTCGCAAATATTTGTTTCAGATATGGTTAAAGGAGGACGACTTAAACAATCAGCATTTTGATTTAATTTACCTGGTTTATAAATAATTTCATAGCTATATTCTTCTAATGCTAATCTCCACCTAACGAGTCTTGATCCGGGATCTTTTACATTAAATAGCCATGTGAGTGGTTTATGATCCGTATAAATGAAAAATTTATTTCCGTACAAATATGGTCTAAAGTGTTTAACACTCCATACAATTGCAAGTAATTCTTTTTCTGTTGTGCTATAGTTTGATTCCGCTTTGTTCAAGGTACGACTAGCATAAGCAATAGGTAAATCATCTGGTACTTTACCTTGAGAAAGTATGGACCCTATTGCATAATTACTAGCATCCGTTGTTAAGACAAAGGGTTTGGTAAAATCTGGATACTGAAGTATTGGTTCTGAACAAAGTATTGATTTCAGGTTCTCAAATGACTGTTGTTGAATGCTTGTCCAATTAAATTCAACATTTTTCCTCAGCAGTTTTGTTAAAGGTTGTGTTAAAGCACTGAAATTTTTTATAAAGCGTCTATAATAACCAGTGAGACCCAAAAAGCTCTTAATATCTTTTTGTGTTCTGGGTATAGGAAAATCTGTAACAGCACATACCTTTTTTTCGTCCGGTTTGACACCAAATTCAGTTATTAAATGTCCTAAATACATTACTTCGCGACGAAAAAATTCGCACTTATCTGGTTGTATTTTTAAGTTGAATGTAGACAATTTTTCGAATACTTCTTTTAATCTTTTATTATGATTTTCTAATGTATCGGCATGAATGACTATATCGTCGAGATAGACAAAACATCTGTAATTTTGTATTCCTGAGAGGACAGTATTCATTAGCCTTTGAAAAATACTGGGAGCATTTTTTAATCCAAATGGCATTCGTGAATATTGATAATGTCCAGACGGAGTTGAGAAAGCAGTCTTTGGAGAATCCTCAGGATCCATTTTGATCTGGTGAAATCCTGATGTTAAATCTATTGTTGAAAAATATTTTGAATGACCCAATTGGTCTAATATATCGACTATATTCGGAAGTGGAAATGAATCTCCTATAGTAATATCATTTAGTCGTCGATAGTCTATAACAATTCGCCATTTCTTCTTTGCTGAAGCATCGGCCTTTTTTGGCACAACCCAAAGGGGCGAATTCCATGGCGAAGTTGATTCTTCGATAATACCTTGATCTAGCATACCTTTTATTTGAGTTTCGACTTCATGTTTGTGTACTTCAGGATACCTGTATGATTTAGTGCTAATAGGTACATTAGAATTTAAAGGAATTTTGCAAGTTATGGCATTTGTACTGGTAAGTTGATCTCCTTCCAGATAAAAGATATGATTGTACTCCTTGCAAATAGAAATTAAAGATGATTTTTCTTCACTATTTAAATGATCTGTTCTCAAGGCATTTTTTAATTTAGCAATTCTGTTAGAATTCGTATTATCTTTATAAGAAGACATTTTTCGTATATTTGCATTGTTTTGTAAATTTGGAATTTTTTCTATTGCTACTTGAATATCGTTTAATTCAACATCCGTTTCAGTAGTGTTTACGATTGAGGTTAAAAAGAAATCATTTTTTACTTTAACAACACTAGGACATAAAAATACACCTTTAAAGATTTCGCGTTCGGGACATAATCCTTCGCTTAATTCATTATTTATTACTTTAATTTGAACAATTGTTTCAGTTCTTGCGGATAGAATAGTTTTATTACTTCTTGAGTTAGAATTAGAGTTTTGATTTAGTATAAGATCGTCTGAACAGGATTTTTCTTCTGAACAAGATTTTGATTTATGATTTCGTGAAGAGTTACAAGTTTTATTTGTGCATATCTCAGTGGATTTTACACATTTTGGACTTGAATTTTCTTTGGATTTAGAGTTAGATTTAGATTGAATTGGATTGGATAGTAGTTCTTCACTACTTAAGGTTATTTGGATATCATTGGTTTCTAAATAAGAATGATCCTCTATGGATTTAGCATCATAAGGAAATATTTCATCGATATTAGAACTTGTCTCGATATTTTGATCTCTCAGAAATTCGTCATTGTCATTGTTTAATGGAGATTTTATATATTCAATTGGAATAGAACAATTTTTAAAGTTTAATTTATTTTCTTTATAATCAATTTGGCATTTATTTATTTCAAAAAAATCGCTACCTAATATACCGTCGAAATGAAGAGGAAAATCGTCTTCTACGACATAGAAAACATGAGTTTGGACAAAATCTTTTATCTTGAAATTTACGTTACAACTACATATAGTTTTATTTGGATTTAAGACATTTTTATCAATGCCTCGTAGAGTAATAGACTTAGAATAAATTTTTGGAATGTTTAGTATTTTTGAATATTTAATTAAAGAAATATCTGCGCCTGTATCGATTAGAAACTTGCAAGAGGATGGATTAGAATTATTTACTAAGGGTAAATCTACATAGGAAGTGACTGAGAAGTTGATGGTTGTGATACGGCCTGAACTGAACGAACTCCTCGAGAATCGACCGTTGGTTGTCGAGGATTCTGGAAGTTTAAAGAATTTGTTGGATTTTTGTTTTTATTGTTAAATTCGCGTTTTCTACATTCTTCTATAACGTGACCTGGTTTTTTGCAGTATCTGCAAAAACGTTGGGAAGTGTTGGTATTTTCTTTTCTTAAGTTTGGAGGAAAATCAGAATTGGAATTTGAATTTGAAGGTTTATAATTTTGATTTTGAGAATTTGACCTTTGAAGATTTGAATTAGGATATTTTGGGTTTTGAAAACTAGAATTTTGAAGATATCTAACATTTCTATCTGAATTGTTTTTATATCGACAGTTATTTGAGGAATGGTTGTTTCGTTTGCAAATATTACAGAATGGTTTGAAAATTTCTTGTCTTGATAACTGTTCTTGTTCTTCGGCAATTGCTATAGCAACAGCTCTTTCTAAGGAATCTGGATTTCGGGCTTTGATTAAAATAGAGAGGTCTTTGTTTAATCCTCTAATAAAGACATTTAGTGCTTGAGTTTTTAAGAGTTTAGTACATGCATTTCTTGCATCTGGAGATAAGTCTGGATCAAGTGTATTTATTAATTTTATATAGCAATTTTCAACTTTATTTGCAAATGACATTACATTTTCACTGGGCATCTGACGTAAGGAATGTAATTCCAATTGCCACTGACCTTCAGTTCGGCGTTCAGAATAAGCATCTAATAAGAAGTCTTTTAAATCTTTCCATTCGTCAAATGTTCTGTTTCTAGTTATGGCCCTAGCTTTATCGGTTAATTTAGTTTCTATAATGGCTAATAAGATGGGTTTGGATTGCGGATTTACTAAATTGTATGCTTTATCACAATTGTCTATGAATTCGTATAATTTTGATTTTGTACCATCAAATCTAATGAGAAGTTTTTCAGCTATTTCAATTGATACTGACATTTTATTTGAATTAGAAGTAGAAGAATTTGAAAGAGAATTTGAGTCGGGAGAAGGTATTTGTTCGTCAAATAAGTTACTTATATCAGGATATAAAGTAGACATACGTTTACAAGATTTTTAAAATATGAGACAGAATTTAAGATAGAATGTACTTACAAGTAGAATATTGTTGTTGGTCGCATAGTCTATTATTCCACGGGTTCACCTCTACTTCCGATGGAACTACAATTGGGTTATGACTGGAACTGGATTTCGAACTGGATGTACTGGACCCCAATGTAATTAGTTGTAGTGGCGATTTTTCCACACTGACAGTTTTTTTTGAATGATTCCTCGAAGGAAACAAGTCAATTCAAAAATTCCTCAGCTCTCCTTCTATCAGCAATCAGAGGAACTCTGCTACTAATATCCCACGTTCTGACACCAAATTTTGTTATGGAATACTATGCGTTTATTTCTTCTCCGGACTAACTCTTTGTTTTGGAATTAAACAGAATATATTGACATGTATAAATTTATTATATTAGAGGATGAAAATTACACTGCCTGTTATTTCTTAAAACTATGAATTTATAAGTTCTGTTATCTACAATTATTTAACGATGTTTCTGGATGGATTTGAGTACAAGAGATTGGACTCAAATATTAATATTAAAATAGCAAATACGGATAGCTTATCGAACAAAGAAATAAGAGAAATAAATTATTATTATTCCATAGATACGAAGTATTAGGCGAATAAACTAGCGAAACTTATTTATTCTAAATAGGAAAATATTTATGAAGAGTATTGATTCTGATTTCTAACAGCAAATAATTATTAGTGATTATACATGAGAACTTTTCATAATTGTAAATAACATATACCAGGTGACTAAAAACTATATAGAAATACATAGATACTTTAATTATCTTACATGTGAGTAGGTAGGTACATTACACCTGTATTATCAGCCTTAGCAGTTTATATCGCTGTCTCCTCATTACGTGTTCCGTATATTGTAACTGTCTTATTTTTATTGTGTTTATTATTTCGCATTCTTTGCCTATTTCTCGCAATACTCCCGTGTTAGTTTTCTTCTGTGTCCATGCTATTCTAAGCATCCTCCTGTAACACCACATTTCAAAGGACTGTAACTTATTTATGTGTTCTTGCTTCAATGTCCAGCTTTCAAGTCCATATTACACTATCGAAAACACGTAGCCTCTCAGTGCTCTTACTCTCAGTTCGAATCTAAAATCGTTGTTGCAGAGAGTTGTTTTCATTTTTACAAACGCATTTCTTGCTATTTATATCCTAGATCTTATTTCGGTTATTTGATCATTATTGTTTAAAATTTAGGTTCCTAAGTATTTGTATTTATCAACACTTTCTATCGGTACATTTTCCAAATGTATGTTTGTTGGTATATTTGTTTTCTTTGTTAGTATAATGTATTTGGTCTTTTTTATATTCATTTTTAGTCCATACTTTTCACAGAAAAATGTTTTGTTTAGTAGTAATTGGAGTTGTTCAGCAGAGCTTGCAAAAGTCACGGTGTCATTTACATATCTTATGTTGATATCTTCCGTTAATTCCTTCACTTTGAGATAGTAATGCTTCTTCAAAAATGGCTTCACTCATTAAATAGTAATGCGGACATAATACATCCCTGCCTAACTCCTCTTCTGATTTCAATTTCTGGACTGAGTTCGTTATCTATTACGGTTTGTGCTCTTTGATTCCAGTAGAGGTTTGTTTTTCTTCGTCTATTGTCTAAGTCCCTAGGGTCTATGTTTTTTGTCTTTAGAATTTGGACTAATTTTTCATGTCTTACTTTATCAAATGTTTTTTCAAAATCAACGTAACAAACATGCACATCAACATTCATATCCATGCATCTTTGAGCTAACACATTAAAAGTAACGCTTCTCTGGTTCCTACTCCGTTTTTGAACTCAAAATCTATCTTTTCCTTCTATTTCTTCTTCCAGTTTTTATTAATATGACCATGTATAATTTTTAGAAATAATTTGAGAATGTGACTTATAAGAGATATTGTTCTGTATTCATTGCAATATTTAGCGTTTGTATTTTTAGGAATAGCACAAAAGGTGGAGAGTAACCATTGTTTCGGTATGTGTCCTTTTTTGTATACTAAAGTCTACTATAATGTCTAAGGTTTCATTATTCATGCATTTTAAGATTTCTATAGGGATTTGGTCTGGACCTAATGCTTTACCATTTTTGCTGGTTTTTAATGCCATTTTATTTAATTTCCTTTTTTAATATCATTAAAATCATATCCTCTTCTACTTTTATCTCCATCTGTTCTGTTCTATTGTCTTTGAACAGTTTATTGATGTATTTCTTCTACTTTTTTTTTTTTTTGGGAGGTGGAATCTTCAAAAGACCGTCTGGGATCGGGTGTCAGCCCTTTACCCAGGTGTGTCGGCTTCACCGCGTGACGGGACCGCCTACCGACTAAACCACCCCCTTTTCCTCCGACCAACGGGCCAGGAACCGCTCTTAGCAAGCATATCTGGCCCGTCATCCTTACTGTTAACTTCCCTTTGGCACTTTTCGCGTGCATTACATGGATTTGACGGCCTCCCGGCCTCCCTCACCCGCATAAGGCTCGGGCGAGACTGGCTGGTGAAGCTACCATCCCGCTCAATCATTATGCCGGCGAGACAGCCTGGTTGCCCCCCCTTTACTAACGAGTAGAACCAGTTGGCAATTAACAGTAACACCATTCATTCGTACTTCCATCAATTCAGTTCCGCATTCATACCTTCATTCACTAATTTTTGGGGTATCTGGACATCCGACGGGATTAGATGTAAAGAGTCTTTTCCCGTCCCATGTCCCACGGCCCTTACCATTAAATAAAATAAATAAATTAGTAAATAAAATAGATAAAAGGAAATAAGTTAAAAATAGTGTGGGTAAAATAAAATAAAAATAGCTAAAATTGGTATTGATACAATTATAGTAAAAAACGAAAGTAACTTGAATAAATAAAATACAATAAAATAAATACAACGATAAATAAATATAGCGGTCAGTCCACCTGCAGCCGCCTCTCTTTCTCTTCTTTGTGCTTTATGGTTTTTGTGACAAAAGCAATGATCAGTTCGAAATCGTGCTTGCTGTCGATGGCTTTATCGATCAGCTCGTGAGGCTCGCCTAGTGGAAATCCCAGGCTCCGTTGCAGTTCGTTTCGCCCTATGTGGTATGCAGGGCAGTCGAACACAACATGCCGCGCATCATCCACCACTCCACACTCAGGACACAGATCGTCTCCGGATTTTCCAATTCTATGGGTGTATTTCCGAAACGATCCGTGTCCCGTCATAAACTGCGTGAAGTAGTAGTTGACGCGCCGATGTTGACACCTATACCACCTCACTACATCCGGGACCAGGGACCTCGTCCAGGCTGCCGTTTCGACTTCGGCTGCCCATTCCCTCTGCCACATCTCCAAGCTTCTGTCTCTTTCTTGTGGCCCTGAACCAACCGTCCCGTTGCCCCTCGGATACATTCGAGCTCTCTCCCTGGCCAGGATGTGCACGGGTACAGAACCAGCCACCACCTGTAAGGCAATGGTAGATACAGTTCTGTACGCGCTGTACACCCTGATCAGAGGTTTCCTTTGAGCCCTAGAGAGCATGTCCTTATATTTCTTCATCTGGAGGACCTCATGCCACACGGGAGCCCCGTATAAAATGATCGATACTATTGATTGTAACATAACTGATCTCTTCTGAGATCCAGGCCCCCCTACGTTTGGCATTAATTTGTTCAATGCTGAGGTCCTCCCTTCCGCTTTTCGACATGCTTCTTGTATGTGCTGCCCAAAGGTAAGTCGGTCATCGAAAGTAATACCGAGATACTTCACTGTCCTTTGGGGTCTTATTTCGGAGCCTTGACATTTGAACACTAAGTCCTCCCTTTTCCTTGGTCCTCTTAGAATTATTATCTCTGTCTTGTCTACTGCTAATTTTAAGTCGTTTTTCTCGATCCACGCCGCGGTCGTGTTTATTGCTTTATTTACCTTTTCTGTTATGCCCCAATTCATATCATCCTCAACCAGTAGGGCTAGATCGTCTGCGTATGCTATCGCTTTGACTCCTTGTCTATGCTTGTGAATTTCTAGTACCCCATTGTATAACATGTTCCAGAGTAAGGGTCCCAGGACTGACCCCTGGGGTACTCCCGCGGTCATTTTTTTCTTTTTCTTCTTGGATATTCATACGGATCGTTCAGAAAGGTAGTCCTTTATTATATTGGACATATATTCCGGAGCCCCGCTTTCGACTATTCGGTCTACTATGAGGCCCCAGTTTGCTGAATTAAAGGCATTTTTTATGTCCAACAGAACAAGAACCACCCATCTTTTCTTGCTTGATTTGGCCGCGTTCCTTATCCAGGTCGCGGCGTCGATTGTCGATCTGCCTTTCCTAAATCCGTATTGTTGGTTGGATAAGGCTCTCTCATCTTCCAACATACCTTCCAGTCTCTTCTTGATAAGTCTTTCATAGAACTTACCAAGGCAGTCCAGAAGGCATATTGGCCGATAAGAGGTCGGTGAATCAGGGGGTTTCCCGGGTTTTAAAAGTAGAACCAAGTTTGCCTCCTTCAAATCCCTGGGAAACTCTTGTTTCTGCAGTAGATCATTAAATATTCTTCTGATCAAACCTGGTTTCTCAGTTGCTACTATCTTTATTGCCTCTGGTGGCAGTCCGTCAGGGCCGGGAGCTTTCCCTGTCTTCGTATCCTGGCCAGCGGTTTTCACCTCCTCTTCTGTGAACTCCTCTAGCATGGTTGGGAAAACCTTGGTGAAATATTGTATATCTTTGTTGGGAAAGAGAAGTTCAGCTGATCTCATCCTCTGGTCTTCGTCGAGTCTATATGGGGCCATTAGCTTTAAGGTCTTCATTGTGATTTTGTATGCGTCACCCCATATATCCTCGTCGAGTGCTTTTATCAGGGTCTGCCACTTTTCTTTTTTCTCTTTTTTTATTGTATTATTTAATATTTTCTTCAAATCTTTATATGTTTCTTTAAGCTCGAGGTTGCCCTGGCTTCTCGTATAATTCCTTCGAGCTCTGAGGCATCTCTCCCGTAGATCTTCTATCTCATCTGTCCACCAATAGGGGGATTTTTTTCCATTTTTCTTCTTCTCGGTAGCCAATTTTGCCGCATTTTGTAGAGCTGTTCGAAGTTGGCCGAGGTCAGAAATCTCATCTTCGCTTATTTTTCTGACCTCCGATAGGTACTTGTTTTTGTTGAAATATGATTTTACCGTACCTATCGACCGCTTTATCCCCCCTTTAACCTTTACCTCAAATTGTATATATCGGTGGTAGGTAAAGAGCTGATCGTCGAGTACATCCCACCCGTACACCTTCCTGGATAGCCCTTCGCTCGCGAATGTGATGTCAATGTGTGATTGGCTGGCCCCTCGTACGAAGGTTGGCTTATTGTTGTTTAGCACTTGGAGGCCAGCCTGGGCTATCCATTCATTCCAGAGTTCCCCCTTTTTGTCGTTTATGGGGGAGCCCCATTGTCTAGACTTCGCATTTATGTCCCCGGCGATCAGTATTTGTTTTTCGTTTATAGCGGCACCCATTATTTCATTAACGATTGTTTCGTATCTCATCATAGGGATATTTGGAGATACATAGCATGCCAGGAGACAGAAATCCCTCAACCTAATGAGTAAATAATTTCCTCCCCTTACAATGCTCTGCACTCCGACATCCCTATTTTTAATGAGCACCGCTACATTTTTTCCCTCGTCTTGAATCCACCCACCACCTGTCGTTATCTTTTTGTTAGGTTCGGGTACGATGAGCAGATCTATGTTTAGCTTGCAGGCTTTTGCGTAGATGAGGTCGTGAGCTCGGCGCGCCCTGCCTACGTTCACCTGCAAAATCTTTATACCAGGTTGATCTTTGGGGTTCATTATGGTTCAGTTCCCTGAGGTCGCTTCTGCAGTGGATTCGCGTCTTATATTAAACTTAAAATTATTATAGACTAGGATAAAAAAATAAATAAGTATAGATAAAATCAGTGTATAAATAAAGTTTTATAAATATATGTATAAATAAAATATGTATAAATAAAATATATGTATAGATAAAATATATAAATAAAATAAGAAATATGTGTATATATAAAAATTTTAACTAAATTAGTATTTCTTCTACTACTTTCGTTTATTTTAGTATTTTTATCGGTTATTATATTATTTGTAGTTTAAAGTGATAACTGTTCGTGTTTTTCTTTAATATTTCTGTAAGAAACAGAACTAAGTATATTTTAAAATGTGTCCAAAGTAGGTTTTAAATTCTCTGTTTTCGATACTTGTATATCGATATCGATATCTGTATTCGATATCTTTATTCGATATCTGTATTCGATAATTGGTCTTATGTATGATTTGTAAGTGTACAGGAGAGTAACATAATAAGGACCATGTCGTCAGAATATCTCTTTCGAGTCTGATGGGATGTATGTATCCCAGTCATGTAATTATCAAGTGTGTTGTTCCAGTGATGTAATCAATTTTAAAAGAATAATTTGTGTAAGAGGCAACATTACAAACCGTTTTCGCGCTGTAGTTTTCCGTGATTTTGATTTGCGGAATATCTTTATGTTGTTTTGTCGATGATTACCACAGAAAAAGTTGTGCGCTATTACTATTGTTCAGAATTTGTTCTTGTGAGTGGAGCTAGGTAACAAAAATATATTTAATAAAACTAGTATTTGTTTTTTGGTGAAATATGTCTTAACAGATATTTATTTTGGGTTATATGTGTCCCAACAGTCTTGTTTTGTTCTAGATGAGTAGAAAGATATTGACGTAGAAAGAGCTAAAGGAGGAAGCAGCAGCCATTGTTGCCAGCGATACAGAATCAGAAGTCGATTTTTTTGACACTAGTGGTTTTAATAATGTAGACTACAATTCATCAGGATACGGAGGATAAGTAGAACGATAGCGTCACAAAATTGGTTTAAGTTCTGAAGGCAATAAAATAAATGAAGATAATTATATGATAAGTGCGAAAGTGAAGAAGCAGTAGTGATGAAAATGATGAAGGCAACCGTGGCAACCATGGTTTTTAACATTGGAACTTTTTTACCACGTTTTTCGGTTCCGTAGAATCATAGTTTGCAAATGGCAAGACACTGAAGACGTGTTAACTGTAAGCAATTATTGCTTTGGAGATAAGCAGGTAGAAGTAAAACAAAAAATGAAGAATGGCTATAAACTGAATGTGGGATATCCTGAACTTTTCGACATGTACAATAAGAAAATGAGCGGGGTGGACCTGGATCATATTTTGGGCTTGTATGACTTTGATCAGAAGTCTCCCAAATTATGGAAAACAGTATTTTTTTCACCTTCTGGCGATGGCTATTGGAAATTTTTATGTACTACACAATGATTTAAAAAGAAAAGAAAAAAATTTTTTTAATTAGTGTAGCTGAGGAAATTTTTTCATTGGGAAGAAGCCATGTCGTTAGTAAAAGAAAAGCCTCGACTTCACTAAGAAGTCCTATAGCAAAGAAACAAAAAAATGTTCAACGTAGAAGATCATTTACCTATCGAAGAAAAGACCCGTAGAAGATGTCAACGATGTTATTTTCAGAAAAAAAAAATCGAACCACCACACTAGACCAGAGCTGCAATGTAACTTTGTGCAAAACATGTTTCAATTTTTCTTTACTAAATTAAGTAATAATTTGGTATCTGCTGGGTTATTACAGTCCCACATACACTTTCCAAAAAAGTCTGACTGGGACATATATGTCCTGGAAAAAATGGCAGATCTCAAGGATAAAATTATTCTCAATCACTTTTGTTTTTGTATAATCATACGTTTTAAACAAAAAAAGTTCTAAATTCCATACTGATCCTAAAAAAAATCCGACTCGAAAGGAATATAGCAGGATAATTTTGGAAACTGCGTTGAAGAGTGGAAGCTAACTGGTATATACTGTATATAGAAGAGGCGCTAGTATTGAGCCCTGTGGTACTCCTGCTAGAGAAGTGAATAGTGTGGATAATGTGTCACCTACTTTTATACTAATAATCTGAGCAGAAAAGAAAGAGCTAATTGTTCTTCATAAATAAATAGTCACTAAGAGTTGAGGAAATTTTTGGATGCAGCATCTAATAAATGAAATTGTAAATTTTTAGCAGATAGTAGAATTATAGTACGACTATCCGAAAACTCTTTTTAATATATATCCCATATATATGTTTGGTTGAACATATCCATATGTATCCTTCTACATCGCTTGAGACCTACTTTTTACCTTGTGTACCCCTTTGGCACTTGAACTTAAAATGACGGTATATTAGGATGATACATACCTAAATGCCGTATGTACATCCGTTTGTTTTTAGTGGTGTCCTCTACTGAATCTTGTATTAGTGGAGGTGTTCTTCTTGGGTATAGGTTTGAGTGTAGGACGTGGATGATGGGTAGAGATATGTCTTGTATGATTGTTGGAAGTATATCACACAGCTACCGGGTAAGAAATCTGTATGGTAGAACGAAGAGAGCTGCTCTAATTACCAGCAGGAGAAGTTGGCCTTTGATGATACCAATATTGAAACTAAAAAAATTTACGTATTTGGGGTTTATATTAAGCACGGATGGAACTGACGAACCAGAAATTCAAAGAAGAATAGTAAAGGGATACACAGCCTATTTTTTGTTCGCCCAAGTGTTGTGCTCCAAAAACACATACTGGAGATCGAAAATCAGGATCTGAAAAACTATTATTAGACCAATAGTACGTTATGGATAAAGTATGGATGATGATAGAGAACGCAAAAAGAAAGCCCAAACTAATATTAGAAGAAAAGTCCCAAAAGGGATATTTGGACCTATTAACGAAAATTGAGTATGAAGATCCAGCTACAACCGACTGTTCAAGGAGATGCCAATCTCAGAGTTTGTTAAACTTCAGAGACCTTGATAACCTAGTCATGCAGTGTGAATGAAGACAGAACGATAGATAGTAAAATATGCAAGGCGTAAAACTACAAGGAAGGAAGGCACCGGAAAAGAAAAAGAATTAATTATATACATTTTTTTTTTAAATTCTTCCGCAATAGGAGTCTCCATTATTTTCGCTATGACGTTGACTTTCTCTACTATTTGCACTTGCTCCTCATCATTTACATTTATTGAGTAGCTCTCCAAAATTCTTCTGTCATCTATCTAGTTTTCTCTACCCATCTGCTATTAGGTGTCTTTCTTCATTCTTGTACAAATTCTGTTTTCTTGTACATTGGTCACTGCTCCTTTTCGTCTTCTGGTAAAAGTTTCTCACATTTTTATCAATTTTATGTTTCTTTCTCTTGGAGCCTTTCATGTATAGGTATGTTCCGTTTTCTTCCCCCTACATACTTTTTTCGCGTGTCTTTTCTCTGCTTTATATTTATTTCTATTCGTCACTTGGTTTGTTCATAGATTTCAATCCTTCCTCGTTCCATTTCAACCAATTTTCTTCATAGCTTCTTTTATTATTTCTCACTCCATTTTGATGTCAACTTGATTTTATCTTTGAAATAGTTTTGCTGTTACGCCTGCCTGGTCTTCGGAGTCGTTGTTGTTTAGTTTGGCCACGTCTTATATTTTATATGATATACTCTGTTCACAGACCTTTGAAATATTTTTTTAAATTTCGTTATCATTAGTATGTAATCGGAATCAACCAAAAGAAATATAAATTTTAAAAATAGAAGTAGTAAGGAAAATCGAAATAGAGTAAGATTAACATAAACACAAATAATAGAGAACAAATTAAATAAGAATTCTTAAAACAAAGAAAAACATTTTAGATCATAATATTTAAAAAGGGCTATAAATAGAGAAGAAGCAGAAAAAAAAGAGAAATAGAACAAATCCAGACTAATCTAAAATAGTAAATTAAGAATACCAACTAGAATAGTAAATTCTAGTCTTCAAAAATTCTAGTGTCTAGAAAAATAATCAAAAATGGTGCGTGGAGAACGTAGAGGCTTATATTCGATGTAGGAATTGTGTAGAAACATTGTATAAATAGGAACTATAAATATACTCAGTGACATTAGAAGTGTTATATTCAGAAGAAATAATTTCTTTAATTTTTTGGCAAAATGGTAGATTTACATCAAGAATTAAACGATATCGTTGTCAAGAATTTTTATTAACAAGTAATAAAAAAAAATAATAATGTGTTTGGCGACCCCGTAGCTGAATACACTCCTGTATACGTCTAGGCATTGACAAAATGAGATGATCGATGTCTGCTTGTGGCACCTCGTTCCAAGCAACTTGAACTTCATGTACTAACTGTGCCAGAGTCTCTGGAGAATGGTGTAAAGTGGACAGTCTCCTTCCCATCATATACGATACATATTAGATAGGATTTAAATCCGGAGCACAAGGCGGCCACGGCAAAACACTAACACTAGCTTCTTAGATAAAGAGACGCGTGTGTCTTGCTGAAAAAAGACGTCGCGAATAATGGCGTCGATATAATGCAGTAAAGTGTAAAATGTTATCAATGTAACGCGCAGCTGTCATATTGCCTCGAATAAACACAAGTGGTGGTCGGCTACCATAGGCAATAACCCCCCAAATCATTACTCAAACTATCCTGTGTACATATCTCTCAACAGCAAACCCGATATCTCGTCGCTCTCCACATCGGCTTTTTACCATCCTACAACCATTATAAATTCCTAAACAAAATCGTGATTTATCGCTATATATTACGCCATTCTGCCACCCAATACTGCTATTCTCTGCACCAATTCAAACGTTAATGATAGTGGTTTGCAGTATAAGAAAGCACTAGTCGTGAGCAGAATGAAACCAGTCTAAAGGTTCAAATGCGACGGTATAATGTATACATACTAACAGGTCTGCCTACTACTCCAAACCGTTGGTCAGCAATTTGACGCGAGTTATGGAAGCCGGCCCTGTTCCAGTCATCCACCTAAGAATGATGATCTAGGATTTGTGTTTTAATGAACTTTGCAATAAGATTAGTTTACATTTTTTATATTTACTTAGCTATCATTTTTACCATTGGGTTTTTAATTAGATATACTTGAGTCTGTATATAAACTTGAAAGAAAGAACATTATAATTTTATATAAAAATTGTCCGATCTTTTTTCGTATTTTGTCATCAATTAATAAAGTATTTATTTTTTAAAAATAGTTTTGCCTAAGGGAAAACTATAAGTCGCGTGTTGTCTTGCTGAAAAAAGACGTCGCGAATCCGTCGATATAATGCAGTAAAGTGTAAGATGTTATCAATGTAACGTGCAGCTGTCATATTGCCTCGAATAAACACAAGTGGTGGTCGGCTACCATAGGCAATAGCCCCCCAAAACGTTACTCAAACTATCCTGTGTACATACCTCTCAACAGCAAGCCCGATATCTCGTCGCTCTCTACATCGGCTTTTTACCATCCTACAACCATTATAAATTCCTAAACAAAATCGTGATTTATCGCTATACATTACGCCATTCTGCCACCCAATATTGCCATTCTCTGCACCAATTCAAACGTTAATGACAGTGGTTTGCAGTCTAAGAAAGCACTAGTCGTGGGCAGAATGAAACCAGTCCAAAGGTTCGAATGCGACGGTATAATGTATACATACTAACAGGTCTGCCTACTACTCCAAACCATTGGTCAGCAATTTGACGCGTAGTAGCAGAACAGTCTAGAAGAGTCAGTAATCCAAAGCGTCTATCTGGACGATCTGTGGTATGCCTCGATTGACCAGGTCTTCTTTGTTTTCCTCTACCGTAGTTTGTCCGACAGACACGCATAAATGTCATTGCCATACAGTTAACACGACAGTCAATTTTGCAATACGGCAAACCCATATCTGTATACGCAATAATTCTACCCCTGTCAAAATCGCTAAAGTGGTGGTGGCATTTTCATACACTGAAAACAATTAGACTAAGGAATAATAACTTAAATTTCTATACGAACCGGTTTTCACTAATCGGTCTCTTCACAAAAAAACTTTCACATAAAACTTTATTTTTACAAAAAGTATAAAAGATAAAATATTGATATTGTTTTCATAGCATGTTTTAAATAGTCATTCTGGTGCCAAAAAATTAAGTTTAAGAAATTATTCTTTCTGGGTGTAACACCTCTAAAGTCACTGAGTATATTAAACTGCATACAATTAGCATAATGGCTTTTAACCCATAAATAAACGTTTAGATAGTTTTGTTAAATTTTTATTTAGTGATATTCTAAAATTATTTAAACAAATATGATACAGGTAAAGCAGAAATAAGTGTTTTTCTATATTATTTATCATCTTTAAAACCATTTCAAAACACTTAATCTCAAGGTATTGCCAGTAAAGCAATTAGTTAAATAAATTTTAATATTCTATGAGAATATTAATTGATTACCTTTTACTTTGCTAATATCCTTGACAATTAATTATATGTTAATATTTAGTATTAGTGATAAAGAACATCCGCAGATGCTTATTATATTTTTAGGAAATTCCAATAATTACTTTATTTTTTCAAACGTCACAAAAGTATTAATTTTTGTGACGTGATTGACAATATAAAATTGTTGCTTTAGCACCTAGACCCAAAAGTGAAAAATTTTTACGCCTTTACGCCTTTACGCCTTTACGAAAATATGTTATTTTCAAAAAAAGAAGGAAAAAAATAATTCAAAACTTTATTTATTGGCAATATTTACATTAATATCGTCAAATAATATCATCGACATCTATGTTAAACGACCTTGATGGAAGCAAAGATTGTGGCAGCACTTATAGAAGATTGTGGCAGCTTTACCTGGGTTCCAATATTTTTTCTGAAATCGCCTTATTACCATCTCCAACTTATAGAAGAGCGAGTCTCCAATATAACCTTCAGTTACATTGCTTGATTTTCAACTGTTAAGGCCGGTAATATCAGCCCCTTTATCTTCCAGTATTGTAACTGATGTACACCTTAGGCAATGGCCAGTGTATTGCACGCAATTTGGGAGTTTTAGGTAAGATGCAACTTTGCATGTCCGAACTTGGAATCCCGGAGGCTGGAATGCCACAGGGATAAGTCCTATCATCCCTGCTCTACTCAATATTTACCGCAGACGTTCCCAGAGCACCAGGAACCATATTAAGCCGTTATGCCGACGACACTGCAATACCGGCCATGCAACGAAATGTAGACATAGCAGTTAACAACCTGCAAATAGTATTGGACGAAATCGAGGAATGGAGTATTAGATGGAAAATCACCGTAAAGTCCCACAAAACGCAAGCGTTGCCATTTAAAATTATGTTTCAGCAGTCAGAGGAACAACCAAATATACAGAACAATCCCAGAAAATAAAATTTCTAGCATATAGGTAATTGAAGAACTTTTTCACACCAAAAATAATGCTGTATGCCTCTTTATCTATTTGAGAATATTTTTGCTGTGTAAGGGTTAACATTTGAGAAGCAAATTGTATGGGTCTTTCTGTACCATCTGGAAAAATATGGGACAGTACTGCACTAACACCGTAAGGGGATGCATTAGTTGCAAGGACTTATTGCAAATTTGTGTAATAGTGAAACAAAACATTTTCAGAAGAAATAATGCCATTTGACAATCTCGGGACCATTCAAATTCAACATGATTTTTAAGTAGATTAGTTAAAGGTTTAATATTGTAGAGGTATGTTGTAAAAAACGTCTATACTAATTAACTGACCCACAAAAACTTCGGACTTCAGTTTTATTTTCTGGTATTGGAGCATTTACAATTGCATCTACTTTATCTGAGCCAGTAGTAATACCAAATTTATTTATTCTGTATCTGCAGTATTCGATTTCGTCTTTTAAAAATTTACTATTGTCCAAATTTATATGTAAATTATGTTTAGATAATTTTTGTAACACTTTTTTAAGTCTTTGTAAATGTATATCAGTATTTGGGGCAGTAATTCTTATATCATCAAGGAACACAGAAATACCATCGATTCCTTGCAACATTTGTTCCATTAAACATTGCCATTTGGCAGGAGCACTTGCAATACTGAACATTAAACGGTTTGGGCGGTACAAACCTTTGTGAGTATTAAGTGTAAGTAAATGTTTCATTTCACTTTTTATAGGTAAATGCAAATAAGCTTTCGTAATGTCTATTTTTGAATACTTGTCGCCCCCTTCTAACTGAGACAGAAGATCATCAGGGGTAGGCAAAGTATATTCCTCGACTTTAATACAGGGATTTAAAGTAATTTTAAAATCGCCACAAATGCGTATGTCCCCATTGTGTTTGACAACTGGGACAATTGGGGTTGCCCAATCCGAAAACTCTACTTTTTGTAAAACACCCTGATCAACTAACGACTCTAACTCAGCTTCCACTTTAGGACGTAATGTAAAAGCAACTGGGCGAGCCTTATGAAACCTTGCTTTACTACCAGGTTGTAAATGAATTTAGGCTTCTAAACCTAGAATTTCACCAATTAACTTTTCGAACAAATGTTTCTATTTATCTAATAAACTTGAGACTTTAGAGTTCTCATGTGATATTGTATTTACCTCATGTAGTTTAATTTCAAGGGCACGTATCCACTCTCTTCCAACTAGTAATTGACCCTCACCGTCCACCACGTACAACTTTAACATTTAACATTCCCTGGTACTCAACCTCTACTGCAATAAACCCTAACACATTTAAATGATTTTTACAGTATGTAGTTAATTTTACGTAAGATTCCTGTAATTGTAGTGTAAAAAAATATGTTTCAAATACAGTTTTGTTTACAATATTGTAACAGCATCACCTGAATCAATTTCATATTTTAAAATATTGTTGTTTACTCTTAAGTTTATAAAAAATTTGTTTTTTAAATTTACAGTATTAATTTTAAAAATTTCTTGAACTGAGCAAACTGAAGTTACTTGGTTAGACCTAACATTTTTTGATTTTAAACAAACTTTTTGAATGTGTCCAACTTTTTTACAAAAATTACAAGTTAAATGTTTTTTTGAACAAGAATTTGCAAAATGTGAAGGATCTCCACATCTATAAAATACATTACTATTTGTGTTTGAAGAATTTGCGGAAGAGTTATTCAGAAATTGCATATTATTTGCACTCCTTGCTTTTGCATTAAATATATTGACACTAGGATTATTATAATTTTGATTATGAAAAAATTGGTTACTGTCCTTTTCTGATGCCTCCATGCTTGTGGCAATCTTATCGGCTCTATCTAGGTTCAGTCCTTTTGATTTTAGAAGTCTAGCGTGTATGCTTTTCGATCGTAGGCCAAAAATAAATTGGTTTCTTGTAGCACTTTTAAGTTATGTAGAAAAATTGCAGTTAATTGACAATTTTTGTAGTAAATAAAGATATTCTTGTATTTTTTTCCTTCGGCTTGCCTTTTTGATTGGAATCTAAAAACTTCTGCAATTTCGAGGGGTACAGGGTTGTAAAAATTATTTATTAAATTGACAATGTCTTCAGGTACGTCTGGGTACAAGTACCTTATAAGCACCTTCCAGCTTCTTTACCCACCTGGACCATTTTGTGACAGACTGGTTAAAAGATTCAATGGAAAATTAAAATGTAGGTACTTGTGTAGACATAATTGGGGCGGTAGTACCTGTGTACTTGAAAGTGAAGTAGCAATCGTAATAGTCGTAATAATCTCTGCAGTAGTTGTTATTACCATCCTATGCATCCCATCCTCGTCGTCAATTGTTGTGTATTTAGTATTTCTTACTTAAATAAGGTAATGATTATTAATACAACGTGGTTTTATATCATTAACCTTTATTTCCCATTAACTAACTAACTTCACTCCCTTGTGTCAGTGAGCGGTGTTGCCTGCCTGTGTTGCCAAGTATATAACAACATCCATTAAGAAAATTAAAACTCTTAATAAGAACTTTACCCTCAAAACCATCTACGGCTCCCATCTATCACCCCAGATACCCTAAAAACTTTCTGCTCTTATCTAGGTCCTAGATAGAGGAGATAGAAGGGAAAAAACTTTACATTCCGTCCATTCTACTGGAAGCAAGCGATCAGTCACATGAATTTTGATGCAATACACTATTTCAGGAACAATGATCACTAGAAAATACACTTTTTATCTCTGCCGATTCAGACTCGCACACATTCACACTCTAAAACACGCACAAAGAGAACACTAACACTAGCACGATGGTAAAGTCCTCTTTCTGCTACCGAAGTAACCTCGCCGTTGGGGACCCCAACCGACAACTGAATCTTGTGCTCGACTGCTCGTCACAAATTCTAGGGTGGTCTGGGGACGTCTAAGCGACTGACGAAACTAAAGTAACATCGAAATGGTATCTTACATCACTGTTATGCTAACACACTCACACTGGGCTACCCTTGGCAAACCGACTCTCGAAAGCTGACGAGCCTGACGTTAATGCAAACATTCAATAACAGAATTTTAGTACAATGCACTAGTTCTAAAGTTGGATGGAGACGTAAAAACGGCTTGCAGGAACAAAATTAACTAGAAACTTGATCTTTGTCACATCTAGCTCAAAATACCATCACTACACTCTGGAAAGAACATCACATCCAGACAAGCCTTCCACCTCTGATTTGACCGGCGTCTTCATTTCAACAGCTGCCAAGATGATCCACTACACACGTAGCTACAACAGTGTTTTTTTCGGGTTGTACTGATTCACCACAATAGATCCAAAGCTAACCTCAAGACAATCGTAAAATCATAAACGGGGACTCACATGTTGATCCTTTCCAAATTAAGAATTTTTTATCTATCCATCTAAATGAACATTGTAGTAATATTATCCTAGCCTTTTATGTAGATAGATTTGGAAACTATATCAGAATATGCATACATTGTTAAGTTTTTGAAAAGTCCGTTTGCTTGATGTTCATTTATTTTGTTTTTATACTACTTAATATTTTAAAGATTTTATTTGTTGATACAACTGTTTTATTATCTGATCCAACAATCTATTGAACATTAAGTTTACAACGAGACACCTGATTTGTACTTGATAGAAATTATACTTATTTGTACTGGATGTACCTGATTGTTCTATATTGTACTAATTTTACTTAAAAAAAAATAAAATTAATGGGAAAATCCCAGTAGTTGGCTTTATACCATAGTTTAAAAAACTTATACAGAAGTAAAACACTTCAAATTTGTATCTTGGCATAAAACATTTAATTCAAAACTTTTTTAAAAGTCTCGTCCAACATTTACAGGTGCATAACGTGATGTTTTCGATCTAGTTTAGATCATCCTCAGTGCCTTTTAAACATGCAAAACAAATGTGTTGCCGAAGTTTTGCATTTGATGTTCCTTGATTATTCATTTACTGGCATCTGTTTAGCATATTTCGCTAACACCATGATGTATATGATGGGCTTGAATATTTTTTTAATATAGTTATAAATGTTGCCTGCCTTATACATGGTTTTTACTTAGAGAGTTTATTAGGTTTCTTATTTTTTATTTTCTCCTCGGTTTTTGTTGCACGGGAGTTTCGATTAAATACAACCTGGGATCCCCGTAGTCTAATTGAATTAGTCTTTCCCTTTTCGGATCTTGTTTATCCATGGTCAGTACCCTGTTTTATTTTCGATGCCATAACTTAAATGTTTCACTAGGAGTACTTTAAGGAATTTTAATGCAGTGATTCCCCGTTGCCTTCTAAATTTCTTCTGAGTTCTTTCTGAATTCTGAACTTATCTGCCTTTAAAAGTTGTTGGTCAGTAAGTGGGGGATTGCTTATATCAGCAATAATTCGGTGTGAATTACCTGTTGATCCACAGGAGATATTTTATTTCCCTCCTATCCACAATAAACGAGGTCTCTTATCTACCACCAGGGAATATACTCTCTAGGGGTTACAGATTCTAGTAAAAAGTATAGACAGTATTATTACAATATAAGTTATTGCTTAATAAGTTATTTTAATAGAATTATATAAGTAGAACAAATAAAGAAGTTATTTGGGAGTATCTGTACAAAAACAGGATAAGTACAACAATGTATACCTACACTATAAGATCTTACAAAAAAAGGTTGTGAAATTGTTTTTGAAACAGAAAGAAACAAATATTAAAAATTGAAAAATCAAAAAAACAGCTCTCATCCGGATGTACTGCTTCATAAAATATGTGTTATCAAAAATAGTGACGAAGAAATGCTGCTCCACCATAGGCCGGTCAGACACCAGCATATTCTAGTCTAAGCCGCAGATTCATCTAGAATTTTAAACTGCTGCGTTAGCCTTTTTGTTTTTTGTACACCGAGCTGGGGATCGAACTGACATCAACTGAATCACTCGCAAAATGCAAATAAAAATTTCTTAAAAATCAGTGAATACAAATTTTGTATTCTTTGTTTTCTAACACATCAGTTAATATACTTGATCCTCTCAGGACAAATAATTATGTGATTATTGTTTTTTTTTTGTTGCGTAAAAATTAAGTGGACAAAAGGTCATCTTTTTTTTCAATTCTAATGAATTATGTTAAATACACAAGGAATCATTATGGTTAATATTGTACCGTAGTCTTTGATGGTTATGGAAATATAACCATCAAAGAGTGTAAAAGAAATCCACGTGCACGCAACATGCAGTCTTAGCCGATGCAGTTTTAAATGAAAGCGTGCCGTTGTAAATATCTCAACAAAAATTTTCACCAAAACAAAAATAATAAATTTAACATAATTAAAATGCTGCAGAAAAAAATTGATAAAGTAGACATACCGTTAATTCTGCATGATGCTGATGTAGATAGAACGATTGTGACCACGGTAATAGAAATATCATAGTTTACTTTTACAATTACTTGGGAACTGTAATCAATGAGTCGTGGGACAATACCCAAGAGATTAAATGTCGCATCGGAAAGGCCAAAAGTGCATTCTTGACTATGAGCTCTGTGTTCAAAAGCCATGACCTCACCCTGAAAACAAAAATAAGGCTCCTTAAATGTTACATGTATTCAGTGCTTCGGTATGGAGTAGAAACGTGGACATTGAAGGCGGAAACTATATCAAAACTTCAGGCTTTTGAATTATGGTTATACAGAAGAATCCTGAAGATACCATGGACAGGTAAAGTCACCAATGACGAAGTACTGCGGAGGATAAACACAATCGTGGATTTGGTCAACATTGTAAAGAGCCGTAAGCTGGAGTACTTGGGACATATAATGAGAAATCAAGGCAGATACGAGCTACTTAAATGCATTTTGCAGGGTAAAATTGAAGGAAAAAGAGCTCCAGGATGAAGAAAAATATCCTGGCCTGCTAACCTGAGAGCATGGTATATGAATGGAATGGCATGGAAAGAAGAACTTTTACAAACCACCACGGTAAAATAAGCCAGCAGAGCACAATTGCTTAAAAAGATTAGAACATTTACCATCGGTCCAAGAAAATGTTCTCTTTTTACATGCAATAACTGACTGCGATACTGTATCATTGATCTTCACCTTCGGAAAAATCTAATTCTTGAATACGTTTCAGTTCTGTCCTGACTGTACATGCACAAAAATTTAAAGAAATAGATCTCGTTATAGATGAACTAGTTAAACATAGGACTTAATTACTTCTGGCCATGTACAACGCCCCTATGAGCTTTAGAAAACCGCATGTTCCTGAACAAAACATATTGAAATGGCTGGAAATAGGTACAGAATATATTTAATGGCCATTTTATAAAACATGAGCATAGGAAAAATTATACCAACAATACTTGCCTATACGTTGCATTTAAAACGGGTGTACTATTAAGTGCCAAAATGGCTCTATGAAGATCACACCCATTTAAATGCAACTGACTGGAGATGGGATCTAAAGAAAAATTTTAGTTCCCATAAAAATGACGCAGCCACCTGGTCCACCCAACATCATGAAGGTAGTATTCTGCGGCTGCAAGACAGACTGCGGAAACTCTTGTGGATGCAGGAAGCATTGCATGAACTGCATAAATGAAGATACAGTAAGAGACGAACAGATAGCAGAAAAGAGTGAAAATTGAAAAAATTATATGAAATTTGTATTTTTATAACGCATTTCATAAATTTATCTGTATAATGAAAAAAAAAACTTACTGTTACGTGCTCCGCGACCTTTAAAATCACGAGATAATAAATTTCAACTATTTTCATAACGAATTTTTATTAAACTTCAGGAGATAGAACAGGAGAACCCTAAAAACGCCAATATAATAAATTTCAACTGCTTTCAAAACAATTTTTATAAAACTCCAACAGAAGACCTAAATATCGGTCACCAGGTACATCATACATGATCTTTGATGCAATATTTATGTTCAATGGCCTCAAAAACTCCAAAATAATACATTTAAACTTTTATTTTTATAAAGAATTTTCATAAAACTCCATAACATTGCGTAGATACCAAGCATCAGGTACCTCATACAGCATAGCAGAAGCAATAGTCGTGCTCAGCGACCTCAAAAACCCCTGATGTAATAAATTTAAACAATTTTCATAACAAATTTTCATAAAACTTAAGGGGATGGAGTATATACCAAGCACTAGACACCTCATTCAGCATCTTCAAAGCAAAATTTGTGTTTAGAGACCTCGAAATCCTCGGAACAAAAATTTCAATGATTTTCATAATGAATTTCCATAAAACTCCAGGCGACGACGTAGATACCTGGCAACAGGAATCTCTTACAGCTTCGCCAACTTGTTATTCCTCTTCAGCGACCTCAAAAACTCTCATTTATGATAATTGAATTCATTTTCATGATGATTTTCCGAGTTGTGAATTTTTATTTTTTGAACACTTTTGAGATGCTATTTGGAAAATACATTTTCCGCTTACAACAATGCAATTTTTATTTGTCCCTCATGCCAAGTGTTCAAGAATTTTCGTGAATGCAAAAGGTTTCATAATGATTCGTCTTACTTTAAAAAAGGTAGAGGTATAATGCTTTATTTCCTCGCCTATTATCAAAAGTATATGCAAATATTTATATATTGTTTAACAGGTTGCATATTCAATGGCGCAACGTATATATATTTGTATATAAATAAAATATATATGTATTGTGTATGTCTAAGCAAATTATGATAATTTTTTGTCTATCAAATATATGTTGTTTTACACCATAGTATGTTTTACGAGCATGCTTAGTAAAATAGAAAGAATTTTAATATTGCTTTTAACTAATAATTTGTTTGCTTTTAAGAATTCACAATGAAAGCGCTAAATAAGTGAGTTACTTACAGCCAATTTAGTTACTAATACAGAAATTAAAAGGAACATGTTCTTAAAATCTGTTGCAACTATTTTTTAACCATTAATGTCTACTATTTCACTTCTTGTAGGAGATAAATATAAGTTATCAATGTTCGTGTCTAAGGTCAACTCATTATATAATTCTGAACAACAGAGTCCAAAAATAATACAAAAAAGCAATTAGATTTATCTCAAAATAAACTCCTGCTATATTTACTGTTTATCACTTAATGGGTCAATAAAGTAAAATAAATTCCGTTTATGTTTTCCAATAAGACTAGTCCCAGATAACCTCAGGAATTACAATTTATTTTGTAGTCATTTAGCTAATATGTAAACTAATTTATTTTTCATGATTTGTTACAATGTTCCATTAATAGTAATAATAGCGACAGGTAATTATAATAAAATATTAAATCTCTTAGTTCCATAAATACTTTTTAAATATTTTTCGATTAATTCTTGATTTCTTGGTATCTATAATATTATAACACTCGGCTTATCAATGTGACCTTTATTCCTATTGTCGGCTCTATAGTTTCCTTTATTTAAACTTATGAATAGTTTTTAAAGTCTTTTCATAGATTTTGTATTTTATTTTTAATATTATATTTATTTATACTGCCACCGTCGTAACATATATCGCCAAAATATATTAAAATTTCAGTAGCTGGGTTTTTTTTTATTTACAAAAAGCCGCATCGACCGTAAAATGTTATTAGCGGATGTTTATTACAATATATATGGTAGTGTACATATTATAAGGTTAGGTAACATAAAAATTTATCAACTAAAAGAAAAATTACATTTTATGAAATAGGTTAATGTCCTTAACCCTACAATGCATGATTTTTTGAGTTTATTTCAAAAAAATATTTTTGGTTAGGTATTAGTGCTGTGAATGGGTAAAAAATATTTAAAAAAATCTTTTGCTTTTTTATTATATATTTTTTTATTTTTTCTAATGTATCACATTGTAGCGTTATAACTGCTACATTGCCTGCTTTCTTTCTTATGTTAATATATTTCGTTAATTCTATTCTCCAATTTCCGTATCTTCTGTCATAATTCATATTCTTCTATATCCTCCATTGTATCTCTTATTTTTCTATATATTTTCTAGGATATAGATTGTATCAGAATTATGTCGTTACTTAATTGATTCATTATTCTCTTTTCATTTTTACTGGTATTTGGTATAAAAACCAGTTGGCGTCCAAATCTATCTTCTTTATATATATTTTAGTATCTACCTTTCCTATTTTCTTAATAATCATCATTTTTATCTTTTACTCAAGTTTCTAAAGAGTGAATTTTATTTTCATCTCTATTTCCGTTACTTTGGAACGTTACAAATTGGCGCCCAACGTGGGGCACGAGCGACCCGATTCTATTCGTCACCATAGAGTTCAATGAGGGCCTAATTACTCAGAACTAGTTGAAACTACAAACCTAATCATATATATGGTTCGGGATATCAACAACAAGGTAAAAGATAATTCAATACACCTACTTGATTTAGCAGCGGTAGGAAAACACACAATCGGTAAAGGCACAAGCCTAGATACTAGCAAGCCCACTATACTCATGGTATAGGGTATGCTAAAAAAAGGTAAGTAAGATAAATGCAATCCCAACTCATAGTAAAGGATATGCACAAAAGGGAAAAGATAATTGCACGTCCAGATCTACTCATGGTAGAGGATATGCACAAAACTCACTTCTACCAGCTATACACTTGGTAGAAGGAAAGATAAAAGAGATCCTAACTGTAATACCTAAACTGTACTATTGACGTGTTCCAATTCTTTACTCACGACAAGAACAGTAAAGGACAGATTTTTAGGACTCTATAATCAAGATAAAGATAAGATATATATATATATATATATATATATATATATATTATATATATATATATATATATATATATATATATATATATATATATATATATATTCATAAGATATAAATAAGAAATAACTTATCCAGGTAAAGGTAAAGATAATTAACTTCAGGTAAAGGTACGAGATAAACTCAATTAAGGTAAAGATACACATACGCTCAAGGTAAAGGTACGAGATAAACTCCATCAAGGTAAAGATAAACTCAATTAAGATACAGATAAAGATAACTCCCATCTACCAATCCATATCACTAGTAGAGAGACAGGTAAACAAACAGTATACAATAAGATATGTTAAAACTCAAATACTTTGAGAAGGTAATAACATAGGAGATAACAAACTAAGTTAAACAGACTTACTGCTGAATATCAGAACGATCCAATTCTAAATGACACATTCTAATTTCAACCTAAGAGACACTCAAGGAACAACTAATATGTATTGATATATTTCTGAGCCAAGTGAGGGCACACATCCAGGGTGATCAATCCTGAACCCACGCTAAAACACCGACACAGTAAGTGAATATGAATGCATAAGCTTTAGGGCCATAGTCTACGTACGAGCCTATGCAAACATCAATAAAAGAAAATGTTAAAGTGTTTCCTAATTATCTCTGTAAACATCTAGTTAATTCAGAACTCAAGATGGGGAAATTCCCATATATCCATCCGGTACTCCTATGATATGCAATTGGACTTTTAAGAGAAAACAAACAAAAAATTAGCCTTTAAAAATTAGTGGAAAAACTTAATGTTTCTTCAGAATCTACTCCAGTTAGGTTGGAACCACATACTGTATCTTCAGCAGTGAAGTCTGTGCCCATTTATAAATGGGGAATTCAAAAGTTTTCCGGCAAACAGCCTTTGATTCCTTTTCTCGAACAAATTGAGACTCTTAAAATCTCCAGGAATTGTTCTGATGATGACCTGTTTCTTTCTGCAGGAGATCTGTTTGATGGCAATGCTTTCACTTGGTGGCATAATCATCTTCTTAAAAAGACATTTCAGTCATGGTCTGACTTAGTTGCCGCTTTAAAGGAAACTTATCTTCCGGCAGATTATGAGAGGAATTTGTGGGAACAAATTCGTTCTACAAGGCAATCTTTTCGAGAACCTGTATCTACATTTATCTCTAATTTTGAAGCTCTTTTCTTCCGTTTACCTTCTGTCGTTTCAGAGAAAGATAAAGTATCTGAAATTAGACGTGGTCTTTTGCCAGACTACATCAAAGCTTTGGCTTTGCACGATATAGACACTGTATCTGATCTTACCTCTTACTGTAAAAGAATTGAGTCTGCGTTATCTATACCCCACTTTAATAATAATAAGAAGTTTTCATATGAAACAAATTCGCTTGATGAAATTTGTTGGAATTGCAACAAACGAGGTCATGTGTATTCTCAGTGCAGGTACCAGAAAAATAAATTTTGTTATGGTTGCGGTTTTAAGAACGTTATTAAGGCACATTGTCCCAAATGTTCAAAAAACGAAGCGCGAGGTTGTTCCATAGTGGACAGGAATCAACCTCATTGCAGTCAAATGTCTGCATCAAACCTAAAAGGGAAGAACATACCAGGGAAAAATTTGAAGAAAACTTCAAACAAAGGACAAGCAGAGTAACATTTCAACTACCACCTATTATTACAACGCAAGCTGAAACTTCTGATTCTAATTGTGATTTTAATCCTTTACCTATAGACAAAACTCCCATAGATACAACGCACAATGTTTCTTTAAATCCTGCGAATATTTCTTTTCCGTTGATTTCAACGTCTGATACTTTATGTAGAACTAATCCTCTTCTCGATATTCGTACACAGGATAATCGACCATATATTTCAATAAATATTGGCAGTGAAACAATATCTGCACTTGTAGACTCTGGTAGTAATGTCTCTATTATTGGCTCTCCAGCTTTATTTCTTCTTAAGAAGCTGAATTTGCATCTTCACTATGATGTTTCAGTACAGCTAACTACTGCTGATGGTAATGTCCAAAATACCTTAGGTTATGTGTTTTTACCTGTTACCTTATCTGATAGCACACAAAAGTTAAAAGTTTTAGTGGTTCCTTCTATCTCACATAAAATGATTTTAGGTATGGATTTTATGAAATTGTTTAGAATTTCTTTGGATTTCTCAAATTTTTCGTATAGTACAGCTAAACTGTCAACTTGTGTTGTTAATACTATAGTAAGTTCAGAGAATTTATCCACCTATCAGCTTTCACAGCTACATTCGGTAGTCAAACTGTTTAAGGAAATAGGCCCAACAGATTCTATTGGTAGAACCCACTTGTATACTCACCATATAGACACTGGTGATGCGAAACCAATCAGGCAAAGACAATATCCTCTTTCGCCTGCTATGCAGAAAATTCTCAACGAAGGAGTTGATGAGATGCTTAAGTTGAAAGTCATCGAACCATTAACAACCAGTACACCTTGGTTGTCTCCTTTGTGGTTGGTTCCGAAGAAAGATAGTTCCTATAGAGTTTGTTTTGATGGTCGAAAACTTAATTCGATAACAGTTCCTGATAGTTACCCCATGCCTTTAATAGATTCAATTATATCTAAAGTAAGAGATGCTAAATTTATTTCGTCGATCGATTTAAAACAAGCTTTTTATCAGATACCTTTGGATGATCAATCCAAATTAAAGACTGCATTTACAGTTCAAAATAGAGGTTTGTTCTGTTTTAATGTATTACCTTTTGGCTTAAATAATAGTGCACAAGCTATGTGCAGAGTTATGGATTCAGTTATAGGTCCTTTACTGGAGCCTTATGTTTTCTATTATCTTGATGATATTATTGTTGTTACTCCTGACTTTGATTGTCATATCAAAATTCTTAAAATGTTGTTTAAGAGACTTAAAGATGCAAATCTTACAGTCAATTTTGAAAAATGTCAGTTTTGTAGACCTTCTCTTAAATTTCTTGGTTTTGTTGTAGATCAACAAGGGTTAAGAACTGACCCAGCTAAAGTAGAAGCTATTTTGGAATATCCAGTTCCAAAAACTACTACTCAAATTCGTAGACTTATCGGATTGATAGGTTATTACCGTCGATTTTTGAATAATTTTGCATCCATTTGTACTCCCATTTCTGATTTACTCAAGGGTAAAAAGAAAGGACAGTCTGTTGTTTGGACTCCAGAAGCTAAGTTAGCTTTTAGTCAGATTAAACAGGCACTAACATCTGCTCCTGTTCTTGCTAGTCCAGACTTTGACAAGCATTTTTATCTTGCTTGTGATGCAAGTGACACTGGTGTTGGAGGTGTATTATTCCAAAAAGAAGATGGTTTAGAGCATCCTATAGCTTTCTTTAGTAAAACTCTTTCTAAAGCTCAACGTAAGTACACTACTACTGAGAAAGAACTGCTGGCTATTTTATTATCTATTGAAAAATTTAGGTGCTATATTGAAGGAAGTGAAAACTTCACTGTGATTACTGATCACTCATCCTTACAGTGGTTATATTCCATGAAAAACCCTTCTCCTAGAATTGCCAGATGGATAATGAAATTATCCTGTCACAAGTTCACTGTCATTCACCGTAGTGGTTCTTTAAATGTTGTGGCAGATTCTCTTTCTAGAATACCTGAACAAAATCCTGAATTTCTCTTTTAGATTTATCTAATCTTAAAACAGATTCTTGGTATGATAATATGGTACAAAAAGTACAAAATAATCCAGATCAATTTCCTGCTTTTAAAGTTCATGGTAATGTTCTTTACAAGCATATCTTTTCAAGGAATAAGTTTTCAGATCCTTCCCCAGAATGGAAAATTTTCGTTCCGTCTCCTCACAGAAAAGAGATTTTGAAACTCTTTCATGATGATCCTACTGCTGCTCACCTAGGAGTATATAAAACGCTCTCTAGAATCACGGAATTGTATTACTGGCCTAGAATGAGACTTTATGTCGCAAACTATATCAGTAAGTGCAAAATCTGTGCTGCTAGTAAACCAGGAAATGTACCTCCTGCTGGTTTAATGGGAAAGTACAGGGATATTAATTTTCCATTTCAGTTCTTATCTGCTGACTTATTAGGTCCTTATCCTAGATCTAAAAATGGAAATCGTTTTCTTTTAGTTGTTGTCGACTGGTTCACGAAATTTGTTTTTGTCCATCCAATGGCAAATGCTACCTCTACAGCTATTGTTAAATTTATTGAAAATCAAGTTTTTCTTATCTTTGGGGTACCACAAATTTTCGCAGTTGATAATGGGAAACAGTTCGTTTCCAATGATTTCAAAAATTTAATGAATAAATATAAGGTACAAAAAATTTGGTATAATGCGAGATATTTTCCTCAAATAAATCCTACTGAGAGAGTTAACAAAACTATCGTAACAGCTATTCGTTCTTTTATACATGATAATCATAAAGATTGGGACAAAGAAATCTTTAAGATTGCCCAGGCTATTCGCCTTGCCAAACACGAAGTTACACAATTTAGTCCTTCGTTTCTAACTTTTGCCAGAAATATCCCTTTGGACGGTTCCTTCTTTGGTGCAATAGAAGACAAAGCAAGCAATGTCATTAATATTAATAACAAGCTATTCGATCCAAGACCACTAGAAAATATGTCTTCTATTTTCAAAGAAGTGCAAAAGAGAATACGTCACTCTTATGCGACGAATTCTAGCAGGTATAACCTTCGTAGACGTGATGTCAAATATCACGTTGGTGATAAAGTCTGGAAGAAAAATTTTGTCCTATCAAAAGCTGTCGATGATTTCTCTGCAAAACTAGCACCAAAATTTGTCCCTTGTATTGTCAATAAAGTTTTGTCTAAATTAGTCTACAATTTAAAGGATATAGATGGAAATGATCTTGGAAATTTTCATGTCAGGGATATCAAATTAGATGTCACTGATTCTAGTGACGATGAAAATCAGTAATGCATATTAAAAATATATCTTTTGAGTAAAACTTGCAGTTATACTATTATATCTTACCTTTAAGTGTAATTTAAACTTACATATATCTTGTATTGCATATATTTTAAATTATCTTCTTATCTCTTTTGTTAAGCTTATACATATTTTTTATTACCTGCGTTAACAAATATCTTCGTTATTTATGGACTTTTCAATAAAATATTTCGTTATGAGAACCTTTGCTAGAAAATTTATCTACTATCTTTCACAAGTTTGATTGTTATTTACTTTTCTTTATCTTCGTTTAATAACACATTATCTATTACCTTTGCAAGTTAGCTACTTGTATTACCTTTATAGTGTTATTAAAACTATTGCGGTAATAACTTATGTCTAATTTTCATACCTAGTGCAAGTGTCTTGTTTTTCCGTTGAATGGGTTCAAATATGAGATTTGTTCGAGCAAGCACATAAAAATTGCCTAGGATGATTTATCTTCGCGGGACTTGAGGTCACTGCAGGAAAACTATTAACAAGGGCGTTAATATTTTCCATTTACCCATTAGGGGTGTTGCGTTAGGCATAATTCTTTATCTTTTGGAGTGAAAGTAATCTTATGCATATATCTTCTTTTAATAGAAACCTCTGGTGTAAGATTATGAAGCTTTGAAGTTTTTGATTGCATTTGAATTGTCTTTAACATTTTAAATACATACGTCTATATTTATGCAGTTCTAGTTCTATTTCTTTTGTGTAGATCCCTGGATAGTGTTTAGTGTTATAACAATTTTAAATGATATTACCACAACTTGTCTTATCTTTGCTTTGTATTTTCCTTTATCATAAGTAAGCCAAATTTTATGCAGTATCTTTAATGTCTTTTGTGTAGAACTTTGACTTACTAGGTATTGTGAAGAATATACTTATCTTTATCTAACAATCAAAATTACTTGTGTTACTTAATTATCTTGATATTTACCTACCTTTAATTTTTGATACTATTTGGTACAAAAATTACTTTATCTTATACTAGCTTAATGTTAATTTGCTGTTTTATTGACTTGCCTTAGTCCATAAATATGCATATGCAATATGCCGAGAATTCATTCTCATTATCTTATCTTTAATAAACAATGTAATTGTTTCCAGACCATACTGTCTATTGAAGTTTAGTCATAATAAGTTTCTCTGATTTAGTTCACAATGATTGCCCTCATCAATGCATAACTATAATGGATTTTCTTTTTCTTGAGTGTTATATTTTAATGAAAATTTTTTTATTGCATTTGCAAGGTAGATTTAACCTTATGCATACTACTATTTAGAAATCTGGTGTAGGGTTGTGTCTCTTTGAAATGACAATGAAAAGGTTTTGTTTTTTATACCCTCTTGTATAACTTTGCTCTATACAATTTTTCTGTATAGATTACTTTATTATTCCAACAGGTGCATAACGTTTGGATATAAATCAAAGTATATTTATGACTAATTTTTCTTCTTCAGTTCAACTGAGTATAATTTTGCGCAGTTTTCTTTTCATCTTTATCTAAATTTTATACTTAGTAGATGTCTAGATTGGTCTTACTAAATTTTTACTTATTTCTTTTATATTTTGACGTTTACCTTATCTTTCTTAACTGCTTATAATGTTCTACTCATACTATCTCATGCAATATATGCAACTAAAATCTAGATTAGTATTATGATAACTAATATTTGGACTTAGATACCTACTGCATTACTGATGATTATGATATCTTATCTTTTATAACTTAATGATTATATGCATATCTAGTGATATTGCTAATATCATAATTACCTATGCTTAAAATTAGCTTCCCTTAAGAACTAACATTCTTGAAAGAATGTCTTTCTAACGATGTTTATCTACATGAATGATAGATACATCGCCCCCATATTAGTTGTTGTTGTATGATATATATGTAATTACATATATATGGGACCGAACTATGGTGGAGATGTACATTTATACCACTGGATCTTCCTTTAATGGTAAGGTTGTCTTTAGGGTATGGCGTCGGGGGTTCATAGTACACAGGACTGTCGTCTCTGAGGAGCGCTTTCGAGGTTTAACCATGGATTATGGGCTACTGCGTTCATACCAACATGATTTCAATCGACCCAGTGTATAATCGATGTACAGTACCAAAGGTTGCGGATAACCCTTAACGTAGCTTTTCTCCCTCTTGGTCTACGACCAATTTTAGTGTGACGAATACTACAATTCGTTGGGATAAAATATTTCCCTGAGTATTAACTCTAAAGCCTTGTAAGGAATTGCTATAAGATATAGCATAGGATTATTTACCTTACAATTTTAGTGTGACGAATACTATAATTCGTTGGGGATGAAATAATACCCAGAGTTCTCACTCTAAAGTCATTTAGTGTATATAGTATTACAATACTGTAATACATAGTTTATAATTATGTAGTTAAAATTTTAGTTTAACGGATACTATAATTCGTTGGGTGATAGTCATTTATTTTTTGACTTAGGTTAATATAAGTATATTAATTTTTATATCTTATAACAAGTTAACCATTTTCACTTTATTTTGTTTAAATAATAGTATCTAAACTTACAAGTTATTATACCTATATCTAGGTATCTAGATAACTTTATTATTTGGTAAAGATTACCTTTATTATTATTTTGATGATCATAACATATAATGAGTTTAGTGATGAGAAAAATTTCTCAAGGTACTTTCGAAATTTTTCTACCGGGTGGTGGAAGTGTGTAGCGTTATAACTGCTACATTGCCTGCTTTCTTTCTTATGTTAATATATTTCGTTAATTCTATTCTCCAATTTCCGTATCTTCTGTCATAATTCATATTCTTCTATATCCTCCATTGTATCTCTTATTTTTCTATATATTTTCTAGGATATAGATTGTATCAGAATTATGTCGTTACTTAATTGATTCATTATTCTCTTTTCATTTTTACTGGTATTTGGTATAAAAACCAGTTGGCGTCCAAATCTATCTTCTTTATATATATTTTAGTATCTACCTTTCCTATTTTCTTAATAATCATCATTTTTATCTTTTACTCAAGTTTCTAAAGAGTGAATTTTATTTTCATCTCTATTTCCGTTACTTTGGAACGTTACAACATATGCTACAACATGCACTTATGATACAAAAAAAGGAAAAATGATCTTAACCCTACAATGCATCATGTAGCATATCTGCTAGATATAAAATATTGAAAAGTTCCATTTTCATTAACAGTTTATTGATGGAAGTTACCAAAACAATTTTTATTTTTATTCAAACATAGGCGAACTTTGCATTTTTCACAAAAAATAAAAGAAAATCCTTTGCAGCCGGGTATTTTACATCGTTGCCTGGTATTACTCCAGTTTGGAATGTGACCAAAGTTGTTAGTTCTTACATCTTTTGGAAGAATTGCAGTTGAAGATGATTTTTACTTTTCCTGTTCTAAATTTCGGTTAAAAGAAGAAGATGACCTTCCCCTCTTTTTTGAACCATTCTGCCCAACGTTGCACAGACAATTGGCGATTTCAGCATGAAATTTTTCCATTGACATTGTGGCTCTGTTTCATATTTGCCTCTCTACTCTCCGATAGAGTAGCCATGCGTTAATGATAGTAATGTCAACTAAATGATAAAAAATTCTGCAGTACCATTTTCTGGTTCTCATTAAGATTTTGTAACGCCCTAAAATACTATCTAAAAGATCCACTCCGCCCATATGTTTGTTATATTCTAACACTAAGTTTGGACCTTTTCACTTCTTGAACTGGAGAAGAACTCAGGTATGTAGAAAGTAATGTGACTGATTTATTATCCAGCCATAAAACTGAGACAAACGGAGCATTTTGAAAAGAAGTTACATATTCTTCGAAAGAACCTCGCGGTTTTTTTTTGAAAACAGTATCACTAGAAAACAGTATCACTAGAGGCGTGAGACAGGGTGATACAATTATCACCAAAACTTTTCAATCAGGCTCTTGAAGATACTTTTAAAAGATTAGAATGGGAAAAAAAGGTATAAAAATTTGTGGACAACGCTTGAACCATCTAAGATACGCTGATGACATCGTATTGATAACCGATAAAAAAGAAGAATTGTTTGAAATGATGAAAGAACTGGACGTAGAAGCTGGAAAGATAGGCCTTAATATGAATTAGAGCAAGACCAAAACTATAACAAATACAGATGAAGACATCACAATGAGAATCGGACAAGATGAAATAGAACAAGTTAAGGATTATATATATATATATATATATATATATATCTTGGTCAAACTATAAAACTTAACAAAGAGAACCAAACAGCAGAGATCAAGAGACGAGTTAGACTGGCATGGGTGACATTTGGCAAACTAAGCTACATTCTTAAAAACAAAAGATATCCACAGCATCTTAAGACCAAAGTATATAATCAATGCGTACTCCCTGTTCTCACTTATGGTTTCCAAACGTGGACATCTACAAAAGCAAACATGGACAAAATCATAAAAACCCAAAGAACAATGGAAAGACAAATGTTGCACATAAGACTAATGAATAAGAAGAGAAACGAGTGGATAAGAGAGAAAACAAAAGTGAGGAATGTTAGACAAGAAGTTGCAAAATTGAAATGGAGATTTGCCGGACACAATATAAGACAAAAAGAAGACCGATGGAACAAAATTCTTATAGGTTGGAGACCGTGGAAATATAAACGAAGCAGAGGAAGGCCCCAAATGAGATGGGCAGATGATATCAAGAAGCACGTGGGCTCTAGATGGATGACCGTAGCGACAGACAGAGAAGAATGGAAAAGGATTGGGGAAGCCTATGTCCAAAGATGGACCGAAGAAGGCTAATTAGATAGATAGAGATCACTAGAAAATTTACAGTTGGGCAAACGATTCCTTCTCACTGTTCCTAACGAAAGAATGCTATTTAAGAATAAATATGACATCAGAGGAATTCCTGTATACTAATCATCAAAATAGACAATGTAATTGCAGTTTTTGGGAATAGACCGGCACAAGCGTATAATAACGTTTGCTGAAGCACCAAGATCAGGCTCATTTGGAAAACAGTACTTCTCAGAATTTTCTTGGCCCGAGTATATTTCAAATTATTACGCATATCCCGTAACACCAGATAAAACAAATAATTTATAGCCCCATTTATGAGGCTTTAGTGGCATGTACTGTTTCATGTAGTGTCGGGCCTTTTTGCACACATCTGCTCATCTACAGATAGACACTTTTTAAATGGAACAGTTTGGAATGTTTCGTTTAAAGAGTCAATAACTGGCCGCAATTTATGCAGACCATCATGATCCGCATGATCTTTAGGAAGCATTTTTGTAATATCATTGAAGTGTAGCATTTCACGAATTTTTTCAAATCGATTGATACTCGTCGTGTTTTTTATTTTTTCAAACCCATATTCCTCGGACCAGTACGTTTTGATATTTGACATATTTATTACTGACATATAAATGCAGATACCAATGTACTTCTTTATTTCTCCATTACATACTAAACTGCAAGAGGAATAATTGACTTACTAGGTTTTACCTGAAGAACTGATAGGGTGTTGATAAGTCCATTATATTTGTTGGGAGATTTTCATTACCTCTAAATGTTGTACCCTGAACAATTTGTTCAAAAGATGCTTGCTTCCAGCAAATAGATTTGAATGCATCTTTATCCAGTGTAAATATATTTTCTTCTGCGCCGTTCGGGTCTTCATTCTGAGGTATTATTTCGTTGACAAGATCTGCCTCATTATTATTTTCAACGTTCGAATTGTTTAGTTCTACGTCATCTAGTTCATGCTCAAAAATAATTGTATTTTCAATGTCCAAATTGTCGTAATTCACAGGATCTTGAAACTGTTGAGCAGCCCATTCTAAGCAATTATCAACGTTTTCACTTAAATTATCTTCGTCCAATTCTTCCAGATCATGGTCACTTTCAAGAAAACGTTCCGCCAACTTTTCCAACTCCTGGTTTGTCAAAGGTTTTCGAAAATACTTTTTTTTTGTCCATCGCCCTGAGATTAAAAAAAGCATAAAGTGCATGTTGTAGCATATTTGCTACATTTTATTAGAACACCCGGTAATTTATTTTTATGAGCTCTGGATACGCACCGATATAACAAATAATTTAAATACTTACCTAATTTTCCAAATTTATTGAGTTTGCCTGCCAAAACCGCTCCAAATATTAAAAAAAAAACACAAATTTACTATGTCAGATACACACATCAACCACCAAAACGACAGCTGACATTTAGAATTAAAATTCTTTACTTGCTGCGCCATCTATTGCCAGCAAAGCGAAACCCGATTTAAAGTGTGTATATCGTATGTTACACTATGCATTTAGGTGTATCATAAATCATTTAATGAAAATGGAACTCTTCAATATTTTATATGTAGCAGATATGCTATATGATGCATTGTAGGGTTAAGATATTTGATAGTATTAGATAAGTAACAGTTTAATATATTATTTTTAAGTTGACCTGGTTCTTTAGAAATGTTGTTGGTGCTTCGTTCATATGAGTAAAGTGGATAGTCTGTAAGTATGTGTTGGACTGATTTTTGGCATCTACAGTATGAGCATTCTGGTGATAGCTGCTTCGTTGATAAGTGTTGATGGGTTAATGTTGTATGAACAATTTTTAGGCGATTTATAACCACCTGTTCTCTTTTTTTTCTGGAAGTTGGAGCCGGACACCGATAGAGGGCTTATTTACTTTAAAATTAGAGTTATTTAAATCCCAGCATCTCTGCCAAACTTCTGTATAGTATTGTTTGATATTAAGGTAGATATCTGTGACTGGAATTTGTTTGATAATATCGATACTTTCATTTGAGGTTGCTTTAACTGCTAAGGCGTCAACCTTTTCATTACCTGAAATACCTATATGTGGTGGTATCCAGAGGAAGTAAATGTTTACATTTTTGTTTTGTAAGTAATGAAACATAAATTTTAAGTTTTGGATGATTTTATGTGTTGGATAGACTTGTTTGATGCTTTGGAGTACAGATATTGAATCTGAGATGAATAGAAGATTAGCATCTGTATATTTTTAAATAAATTCAAGTGCTGAATGTGTTGCTTGTGTGAGTCCATATCAAATAGGTAAAGAAATAATAATAAGACTTACTCACAATCAATTTAATTTAACAATCTGACGACCGGTTTCGCTTTCTATAATTTGCAAAGCATCTTCAGGTCGAGATACAAAGTTAAACTAATGCTGCAATAAAATAAACCCAATTAGGGTGGTGTCTCATAAAGATAAAATAAACAAATAAATAAATTAGTTCATACAAATTATAGTAATTATGCCAATATTACATGTCTGTGGTTTTCAAAATGAATAATTTGAATATATAAAAGGTAGTAACAGACAAGGTAAGGCCCACAATTGGTATAAAGTAGCAATCTTTTGTTGTAATAAATTAATAAATGAGCAAATAAATAAAACAAAACAATCTGGATGATCTGGAAAATGTTATCTTAATTTTGCTGAGAATATTAATTTTGATAGCACAAAAAAGATGCAAAAAATTGCTACTTCTACCTCCTGGCTTCTCTCTAAAACCTCTCTATTGGTGGTGAAAAACGGAAAACAGATTTATCAGGAATCTGTACGTCGTGCCGTAGAAAAAAAGTTTTAAATAAGAAATGTAGACAATTTTCAACAAAAATGTTAATTGGCACATTTTGTGTCAAATGAACCGTTCATGAAACCTATCATGAAACTCATTGTGGCCAGCAATTTTTATTGTCAGTTAATAATTTTTGTTATATTATGTAAATGTTATGTTATATTATGTAAACCGGAGCGTTTCGCCTTGTCTAAACGGTCTTGCGACCAAGTGCAAGAAAGTACTAAGTCTCATCTAAACTAAACACAAGTATAAAAAAGAGGGAAAATAAATTTCTTAGACTTAACACTAACCTTAAAAAACAGTACGATTGTTCTTGATATTTATAGAAAGCCAACTCATACTGGTACAGTAATACCAGCAGACTCACACCACCCAATACAACACAAAATGGCAGCTTTTTACAGTTACATTAATCGGTTAATTTCTTTACCATTAACTTTGACTTCATTTAACAAAGAGTTACAAATTATAAAACAAATAGCTTTGAACAATGGTTATTCCACTAATCTAGTGAATAAAATTTTGCATAAAAAGACAAATAGAATGCTAGAACATCAAGTATACACACAACAGTTTAATGAAATAGTGGAACAAAAAAAAAAAAAAAAAAAAAAAAAAAAAAAAAAAAAAAAATCTTACCGATCTTTAACATACATAGGTGAACTTTTCTATAAAATTGCAAAAGTATTTGATGACCACATAAATATCTCATTTAAAACTGCCTCAAATCTAGGATTGACTTTCTTAAATAACAAGGACAAACGTAACTCACTTGAGTATAGCGGAGTGTATAAGTTGAGCTGCCATACCTGCAATGCATGTTACATCGGTAGAACCTTTAGATCCTTCAATACCAGACTAGGGGAACATCTTAGATATATAGAACGTCCAACATCAGGCCAATCACATTTCTCCCAACATATCCGTCGAACAAACCACATCTTTGATCCTCAAACAGATTTCACAATCCTTCATACTTGTAATAAAGGCACCTTATTAAATAACCTAGAACATTTAGAAATATTAAAATCATTAAAAAATCAAACAACAGTTACACTTAATGCACAATTAGAATTAGAATACACACCAGTATATTCAGTATTATTATAAAATAATTTTATCGATATAAATAATATTACCTGAACCTACTCCATTTCTCGTTTTCTACAGTAGATCCATACACTTAGAGAATTGTTACCACAAACATCAACTTTTAACATCACACAATACTTGGTAGTTACTTCAATACCATAGAAACAACAATTTGTCCAAGAACCCATTTAATAAAATACATCTGATATACAGGTTTGATATACTTCTCAGTTTGTTTTAAATCTTCAACATAAAATTAAAATCCAGCACACCATGATGGATCGAATTTCGTGTTCACAGAATTTCTCCTCTTTTCTTTTCTTCAACATATCACCAATAAAAATAAATTTTCCTAAAACTAAATTAAACATCAGTAATGAACTGGTATGGTACCTCAACTTATTTAACCCATAATAATTATTATTGCATTCCATCTGGTTTCGACAATTTACTTAATTTACAACAATTTCATTTCAAACTCAACACGTGGTTTATGGATTTCCAACATGACTGAAAATTGTTCAGACTAGCTATTCGGATTACATATATCTATACTATTCATAATCCTGTATAGATTTAAAATTTAAATAGAAACATTACCTTTCAAAAACAGATTTTAATTTTAATCAAAAATTTTTAAAAATTCTTACTAAAACTACTGTAAAAAACTCACCAGTGTTCTTGTCGGTTTGAGGAATGTCTGTTCGTATGAGACAAAGAATTGAAATAAAATATATTTTACACCGGTTTAAATGTGTACCTGCTGCCCGGGGATGGAATCAATTTCCGGTTCCAATTGTCATAAATTAGTATTACCAACTAATTATTCAAGATTTAAGTCAGTCAATTACTCGAATTCAAAATTTAAATAATCATCAATATTCACCCAATTACTACTTTATTTAATTATTAATTATTACAATTTAAATAAAAATATTTTAAGAAATGTTCATACACCATAATAGATAGCTCAGACCGACAATCATTTCAAATAAAAAAATTCTCAGGCAATTTGTAAATTTGTTATATCTTTCAATTACAAGTACACTTGTTTGTATTTACTAAATAATCATTTTAATTTGTTCTGAAATATTTAGACTAAAATTGGTTAGTTATAACAAATGATGTATTTCAATTATTCACATTGTTACCATAAAAAATTTTTGAATTTGAAACTTACTAATTAAAATTGTTAAAGTATGCCAATATTAAAACATCAATTTACTTTTGATTTCAAAATTAAAACAAATTTTGATACATTCATTAATATCAACATACTCCATAATACTGAATAACTAAACTTACAGTATTTAGTAAGAGAAGAAGAACTGTCACACTTCAACCTACATATGTCAAATTTACCTCTTAAATCTAATAGATTAAATATGAAAAAACTCATTTCTTCCAACAAGTGAGATGTAGTGCTAACAGTTTCTTCCATCCCCAAGTTTTAGTTTTAAATTCAATGTTTGTCCCGTCATTTAGTGTTTCTGTTTCCTGTTAATGTGTGTTTAATTTGTCCCTAATCATTCTTAAGTTATAATAATTTTATATACTTTTTATATACCCTTTTACATAGTTGACTTTACAATACTTTAATAATTTTGCCAATAGACTTGATAATTGCAAGTCAAAAATTGCACAACCACACAATCGGTACAGCTACTCTTATTCATTGTCATAAAACTGTCTCCTTCATTACATAAATACTCAATAAATAACACACATTCCAAAAAATATATCTCTGTTATAAGTGTAAATAATTTAATTAATACAATAGTAAAGAACATCACTTTCATCTGACAAACAACAACAATATACCTATCTCTAATTCATTGGATCAAATCTGTTCTCCTCAAGAACTTTCCGTTTATTGTCAAAACAACTGCAATAGCTCATTAAAGTTCTCCAATCAACAATACATGATTTTTGCAACCATGACCTACCATCCATCAATTAATAGAGTACCGGCATGTAAGTAATGTTTGTTTTGTTTTGTTTTATTTATTTGCTCATTTATTAATTTATTACAACAAAAGATTGCTACTTTATACCAATTGTGGGCCTTACCTTGTCTGTTACTACCTTTTATATATTCAAATTATTCATTTTGAAAACCACAGACATGTAATATTGGCATAATTACTATAATTTGTATGAACTAATTTATTTATTTGTTTATTTTATCTTTATGGGACACCACCCTAATTGGGTTTATTTTATTGCAGCATTAGTTTAACTTTGTATCTCGACCTGAAGATGCTTTGCAAATTATAGAAAGCGAAACCGGTCGTCAGATTGTTAAATTAAATTGATTGTGAGTAAGTCTTATTATTATTTCTTTACCTAAATTCAAGTGCTTTTAAAATTGTAATAGTTTAACCAGTAAACGAGGGTAAGATTTGTGGTATTCTTTGGGTAAGCTACTAGAGATGTATTAATAGTAGGAGCATTCATTGTCCAGGGGGGTTCAGTTGGGTATGTAAATAGCGAGTATGTCAACAAATTGGTATTATTTCAACAATTCATTACAAGTTCTTTAAAGGTTAAATATCTTGATTGTCTGTTACTTTTGCGAGCGATGTTATTTGTATGTAGGAGTAGGTAGTTAGGGTTGTTAATATTGCTATATAGGTTAGCAGCATATCTTAGTGTGGTATATTGTCTTCTTATAAACAAAGGTGGTTCATTTAGTGCAGCTTGAAGACTTGCCACCGGACTAGTAAGGAATGCACTCAGCACAGTAGCTGGGTTTTATTTAAAAATAAAGCTACATAAAGCTTTACCGTAATGTTTTTTAGTTGCAACTAAAACCATACAACAAAAGTTTTTATAAAGTATTTCTATATATTTGACACATATTACAATATTAATAATAAAAAAATTGGAGCAATTTAGCTATACATATTCTAAAAAATAAATATGACTGAGTACATCCGCCCAGTTTGTATTCAAAGTTAAAAGAATTTACCGAGATTTTGATCACCATTATTATCGCATCTTCCGAGTTGAAGGTTTACAAAAAAATGTGAAATCATTTTTAATTTGCTTCAATGAGGTTTAATAAGATTTTCCCTCTTTTTTATACTTGTGTTTAGTTTAGATGAGACTTAGTACTTTCTTGCACTTGGTCGCAAGACCGTTTAGACAAGGCGAAACGCTCCGGTTTACATAATATAACATAACATTTACATAATATAACAAAAATTATTAACTGACAATAAAAATTGCTGGCCACAATGAGTTTCATGATAGGTTTCATGAACGGTTCATTTGACACAAAATGTGCCAATTAACATTTTTGTTGAAAATTGTCTACATTTCTTATTTAAAACTTTTTTTCTACGGCACGACGTACAGATTCCTGATAAATCTGTTTTCCGTTTTTCACCACCAATAGAGAGGTTTTAGAGAGAAGCCAGGAGGTAGAAGTAGCAATTTTTTGCATCTTTTTTGTGCTATCAAAATTAATATTCTCAGCAAAATTAAGATAAGGTCATATCGAATGATATTAAAAATCTTCTGGAAGAACAAAATTACTAACAAGTAGTACATGAGAGTATGAGCGAAAGTAGAGGTCGTATTGATTATTAACCCTGGCGTGGTAGCGACGGGTCTGTGAAACCCGAACCTACTTTTAACTGCACGGAACTCCGTTGACAACAGCGCTGTGAACGATCTTTTATTTTTTATAAAGTGGATACGTCGGATTCAGGAGACCAAGCGCTACCAAATCAGTTATTAATTTTCTTGAGAGTATTTGAACTTTTATTTGTTTATTTAGTTTTACAACTTGATTAAATAGTAAGCTATACACTTCAATAATTTCTTTACATTGTATTTTATAACTTAAGACAATAATTATTTGCAGATAATAGATTTCGAGGACCACTAAGCCAGACTTCTTCATCTACAGAAGAAGTACTATGTGACAGTGAAGTAGAGATTGATTCAGAAGATGATTGTTCGAAAACCGACAACTTCATTGCAAGTCCAATCTGAGTCATCGAATACCGAACAGGATGCTTCTTCTTACAATTTTGATGATGAAATTTGTGAACCGAAAAACATACAAATACTTCGTCTTACCGCTAAAGATGGGACAGTGTTGTAGAAACACAGTTTAGCTTCGACAAGACGAAAAACCCGTAGGTAGAATATAATTTCTTATTTACCTGGAGTTAGAAAAGAGACGAAACAGGCAAAAACTTCAGCAGAATGATATGCTGGATACAATAGTTGAATTTACAAACAAATTTATTGAAAATGTTACATACATTCGAGAAAGATCGGCACGACCTACAGATAAAACTGAAATAAAGGCTTAATTGGGTCTTTTATATTTGGCAGGATGTTTAAAAGGTGCTAGACTAAATCTTGAAGAACTGTGGGATAGAAAATGGTGTGGAGTAGGAATGTTTTAGTTGACAATGTCCCTGAGAAGGTTTCGTTTTTTGATTCGTATGTTACGTTTTGATGATAGCGAAACACGAGGAATATGAAAAGCCCTAGATAAACTTGCTAAGATTTTTTTTGATGAATTTAATAGGAATTGCAAAGAGCATTATAAAGCGGGGAGATTGATGAAAAATTTGAGGTATTTAGGGGATGATGTAGTTTCCGCCTAATAAATAAGGCCTTAAGATATTTTTGTTACTAGACTCGATCTTGCTAGTAGTTGCGCTATAGATGTGTTACAATCAAAACCTAGAGTTAAGTAGAGGCCATTAACAGTAAAAAATGATTCAAAAATACTGTGGAGCGTCTAATAATACTAATTTCCGAAATGTCGCAAAATACTGCTTGTGACAACTGGTTTACAACGTTAACACTTATAAATGATCTTTTAAACATACTTGCATTAACTTATGTAGGTACAATAAATAGACGTAGCATTCCTTTTGAGTTTAAGAATATAATGTCTAGACATCTTCTATCAAAGTATGTTTGGTTTTTAAAAAGATATTACCCTTGTGTCTTATACTCCAAAGCAAAGTAAAAACGTTTATTTACTCTCTAGTCCACATCTTCTTCTTCTTCCTATGCCGTCCCCATTAACGGAGGTTGGCGACCACATTTTTAAAAGCTTCTCTGTCTTTTGCAACGTGGAATAATTCGTCTACAGTCATGTTTGTCCAGTCTCGAATATTTCGCAGCCATGACTTCCTTTTTCTACCTATTCCCTTTTTGCCATCGACTCTACCCTGCATGATGACCTGCAGAAGACTATATTTATTATTTCTTAGTATGTGTCCAAGGTATGCAGTCTTGCGTACTTTTATCGTTCTCAACAATTTTTTGACTCGACCCATTCTTCTCAGCACTTCCTCATTGGTGACCCTGGCAGTCCATGGGATTCTCAACATTCTCCGGTATATCCAAAGTTCAAAGGCTTCAATCTTTTTAACTATTTGCGCTTTTAGTGTCCATGTTTCTACCCCGTACAATAATTGCGACCAGACGTAACATTCAACAAACCTCAGTCTCAGCGCAATATTCAGATTTTTGTCACAGAACAATTGTTTGAATTTTAAGAATGCTGCCCTTGCCATTTCTATTCGTATCTGGATCTCTTGGTCTGGATCTAATTCTGTGTTGATGTAAGCTCCCAGATATTTATATTTTGTCACTCTCTCTATTTGCTGTCCACCAAGAGTTAGTTGTTCATTATTTATTGGACTCCTTGATACTATCATAAATTTGGTCTTATCTGTGTTGATGTCAAGTCCCATTTGAATGCATTCACTATTTATTGCATCTAGTAAAGTTTGTAGATCTTCTATACTCTCAGCCATAATTACCGTGTCATCTGCAAATCTCATGGTGTTTATGATTTCTCCACCAATTCTTATTCCCTCTTTTCTTTCCCATAAGGCTTTTCTGAATATGACCTGTGAGTACACGTTGAAAAGCGTCGGAGACAAGACGCATCCTTGCCTAACCCCTCTCTTAATCGGTATATTATTTGTTTCTATATCGTTCACCTTTACTACTGCTTTCTGGTTCCAGTATATAGCCTTAATAAACTCAATGTCTTTTTTGTCTAAATTGATGTTTTTTAATTCATCTATTAACTTCATATGCTGCACTCGGTCAAAGGCCTTCCTAAAGTCTATGAAGCATACATATGCACTCTTGTTATATTCCCGACATTTCTGCAAGAGTACCGTCAACGCAAATAATGCCTCTCTTGTTCCCATGCCTCCTCTGAAGCCAAACTGAGTTTCATCTATCTGTTCCTCACATTTCTTATAAATTCGGTTTTGAACAATTTTCAAAAGAATCTTTAAAGGGTGGCACATTAGGCTTATTAATCTATAGTCATTACATGATTTGGGATTGTTGTTTTTTGGTAGAGGTAAAAATATCGATTTAAGCCATTCTTCCGGGATGTTGCCCTCTACATATATGTGGTTGAGAATTCGGGTGAGTCTCTTTATATTACCGTCATCTAAGGCTTTTAACAGTTCAACTGGAATTTGATCAGGACCCGGTGCTTTTCCTTGTTTTGCATTCTGTAGGGCATTCTTTACTTCTGAGGGTAAAATTTGTAGGTATTGTTTTTCTTCACCTATATCTTGTTCATTTTCTCTCTCGTCATGGAAAAGATGGATTATATATTGTTCCCATACTTCCTTTATTTTGCTCTCTTCAGTAAGTATTTCTCCATTATTATCTCTTGTTATGAGTGTTCTTCTTTGTCTGGTGTTGCCTGTAAGTTCTTTAATTTTTTTATGTAAGTTTGAGGTGTCATGTTTGTTGCTGAGTTCTTCCAATTCCTGGCATTCTTTGTTCATCCATTCCTCCTTAGCCTTTCTGATTTCATATTTGATTTTATTCTTGATGGTTTTATATTTATTTTCATCTTTATTTTTGTATTTTCTTTTTTCAGTTATTAGCTCAACTATTTCCGGTGTCATCCAGTCTTTTTTAGTTATTTTCCCTTCTTCGCCTAGGACCTCCTTTCCCGCTTTTAGTATGGCTTTTTTCATATCTGCCCATTCAACGCTTCCTTCAGTTAATTTATTTATCTCTGCGTTTAGTTGCTGTTGGCAGTTGTCGTCTTTTAGGTTTTTGATGTTAATTTTGGTGGTTTTAACTTTTTTCTCCGGTTTCCTGAGTTTAATGTTGACGTTTGCTAGTAATAGATTATGATCCGTATCTGCATCTGCGCTTGGATAGGTTTTTGCACTTTGTACTCCATTACGAAACCTTTTGTTAATCGTTATAAAATCTATTTGGTTTCTGATTATATTGTTGGTGTTATCTTTTGGAGAAGTCCACGTGTATAATCTTCGTAGGGGTAGGTCGTAGTATGTATTTGTTATGACTAATTCTTTCTCCTGGCAGTACTGGACTAGTCTGTCTCCTCTTTCGTTTCTTTTACCTAACCCAAAATTTCCTACTATATTTCCAGTTTTTCCTCGACCGACTTTAGCATTAAAGTCGCCCATAATTATTTTTACCTCCTGCTTCTTTATGTTTTTTGTTAACAGTTCTAAGTCCGCGTAGAATTTTTCGACCTCAGCATCATTGCTATCAGATGTTGGAGCATACACTTGGATTAGATTTATGTTTAGAGGTTTGGCTTTCAGCTGAAGTAGCATCATACGTTCGTTAAAGGGAATGAAATTTGTCACAAACTCTTTTAAGTTATTGTTGATAATAATACCAACACCATGGCTGTGTTCTCCAGTGCTTTTGCCTGAGTAGAAAATAGTATTATTATCCTTGGTGTAGTTTCCAGACTTTGGCCATCGGACTTCTGAAAGGCCCAATACTTGTATGTCTAATCTCTCCATTTCTAACATGACTGTTGTTAATTTTCCTGCTTCATAAAGTGTTCTTATATTCCACGTTGCTATGCGTTTTAAATCGCTTACACTAAATTTGTTTCTCCACCCGGGGATTCTTCGCACCCCTGTCCCATTAAAGGGACGCCGGGCACTCGGGGCCACTGTTTGATTTACGTCCATTTGTGGTTGTTCTTGAGAATCCTTAGGGATCTTTAATGCAGTGGTTTCTCCTTGCTTTCTGCATCCTTATGCCGTTGATCTTGGTTCATCCGCCTTTGTGATCGATTTCTCAATCTCAGGACAAAAGAGTGCCCTTCCACTTACCAACTCATCCGCCCGAAGCCGTTGGTCAGTAAGTGGGGGTTTGCTTATACCGGCAAACATTCGGTGATTTCGCAGTGTCACAACCGGTTAAATCATAATTACCGCCTGTGATTATTCAGTATCAGACCGGTAAAGAGATTTTCTCTACCGCTCCGATCCTGTAATGACATAGCAGCTGCCCTATGCCATGCTCTCAGTTGATCCGCGGGTGTTTATTTGGCAGAGCCTTATTCACACCTGCCCCACATATCTGTAGGACGTTCCCTATCAGCCATTGGGACGCGCCGTGTTGAGGTTGAGAACTACCCCCCTCCGAGTGTGTTTTCCAAGAAGTACTGAAGAGCCCCTACTCAATTCAGAACTCCTCCTTCTTGAAAACTACACCGGCACGGTAGTCCACATCACAATGTCATAATTGATAAAGATTCCGGGAATTAATATAAAACAGAAATTGTGACATTTTATAATAAGACAAAAGGTGGAGTTGATACACTGGACCAAATTTGTTCATGTACAATGTGGCACGTAATACGAATAAGTGGCCCATGGTAATATTTTATTCAACTATGAACATAGCAGGTGTAAATGCAGAAATTGTATACAATTATAACAACCCTAATACCAGTATGAAACGTTGACACTTTATAAAGAGTGTTGCTCTGTCATTATTAGACGAGCATTAAAAATTAAAATTAAAATTAAAAATTCAAATTCTATCATTATTAAAAAGCTCAAAATCAGCTCATCATCATCAGCTCAAAATGTGCCACCGAAATTGAGATATAGACGTCAAGAAATTGCAAATACTATAATTCGAGAAAATTTGCCAGATATGCCTATTGGAACAAAGAAAAGGTGCGTTAAATGTAAAAATGACACTAAGACAAAATACTATTTTAAAAATTCCCACGCATTTTTATGCCTCAAACACGTCAATATTTATTGTGATGAATGTTTAAATTAATCGTTTATTTTATCATTTTTAGTTTGTTTCAGCATTACTTTTTATGTTTCTTTAAAATGGTTTATTAGTGGTCAAATAATTGTTTTTTTAATATTAAACTTTTTTGTATCAAAATGTAGGTTTGTTAAAAAATGTTAAAATATAATAAAATAATATATTATTCAATATCATATTCACATATACGTAAGAAGATAATTAATTAATAAAGGCAAAGAAAATATTAAAAAATATACAAAAAAATATATTGATATATATTGGGACTGATGAACCCGGCGCTATCAAATTTGTCTTCAAAAGTGGCGCTACCACCGTTGGGTTAAAATGAGGAAATTACAATACCTGGATCATATTACACACGGAGATAAAATATCAACTGTTACAAGTGGTTATACAGAAAAAGACTAAAGGTAAACGCAAGAAAAATATTGTCTTTGTATAGAAAACTTAGGGAATGGTTCTCTTTGAGTTATACTCAAATGTTCCGAACCGCAGCCTCTAGAGTCAGAATGGCCATGATGATAGCCTACCTTAGTAGCGGTAGTAGAAGAAAGTATAAGAAGATGTATCATATTCTTTAATAAGCTTATTTAGGAAGCTGAGATATAGACTTTAGAAAGAAATATAGCAAGTTTGGAAGAAAGTTTTAATACGATAACAGGAGCTGTACGTATAAATATAAACATCCAGAATACCAAGTATAAGAGTAGAATATAAGAAATCACAGTTTATAAAGTATAAGTACAAGGTAATAGCGGAAGTTTTAGTAGTTATTTAGTATGAAAGTATGTTGTTATCAAACAGTCTACGTATTTACATAAGTCTACTTTTATCCTTATTTATTCTGTTATTTGTTTCAGTGACAGGTGTTTGTCCGCCTGTAATAGCTAATTAAATATTTATAGTTCGATTTATAGATATAAATAACTAATTTCTTAAGAATGTAAGCATTATTCTACCTATTTAATACGTTGCCTGCCGTCGGGGTCTATGAGACCGAGAAAAATTACTCTGCATGCCAGCGAGGTCTATTTGACCGAGAATTTTAACGCGACTGTGGTGCCGTCTCGGTCAATGTGACCGAGACGGCATATTGGACGGCAAATGTAATATTTTCGCAATTTTTTTTTTGTTAGAAGAGGAATTTTGAAATTTTAAACATAAATCGTTGAAGGCTATAAAGGTACCTACACGCACCGTGGCGTGAACGGTAATTTTTTCGACCATATAGCAGAAATGGCATTGGCGTGAACGGAAAGTATTACAAATTCCTTTATGGCAGGCAACGTGTTAAAAACTACAGATGTTAGTCATTGTATAAAAATATGCCGTTATATTATAAGCGCAAGTGAGCAAACAAGCTACCTCACCATGTTTTCGCACCTAACTGTTCAGAAATACTAAATAAAGACAAGTGGAGGTAATACGCACCCTTTCTGTGGATGATACGGATAATCTCCAGTTTATTCAAAGTAACGAATCACCCTTGAAGCGGCTTTTCATAAACACTTGTTTGTTGGTGTGAATGTTCAAAAGATTTATTCAAAAATTGGCACCTAGAGTTCGGTATTTTTGTGATAATAATCTTAATAAGTGCCGAAATTTTAGGAAGAGAGGTTGTTTGTCATATAATTGTTGGTCTAACATCTGCTACATTCTCGGAATACGCATTTTTTTTGTATAGTAAAAAATATTTTCGATATTTTTACAACTGTTATAAGAAAGTAAATCCAAGTACATAAACAAATGCTAAGTGGGAATATTATAGATATTTTTACAACTCTTGTAAAAGAAATAAATTTAAGTACACAAACAAATGCTGAAGTATGGGATATAAATGAACTCTACTATTTACTAAATCGTTGAATAACCAATTATATGTATACGGGGATACGGGGTGTTCAGTAGAGAATGGAAGATATAATTAAGACATATAAATTAAAACATCAATTTTCTTCATTGCAAAAGTCGATACCATCGAAGTTACAGGGTGCCAAATTCCAAAAAAATAAATCACATTTAGGTCGAACCAGTCAATAATTTTCAAATATCCCAAATCTCTTAGAATCCACAGAGCTCTGGTAGTTTTCAATGGTACCCGTTTTTTATTATTGAATGGTGTTAAATTTATAATTAATTAATACAATCAGATATGCAGACGATACAGTTATTTTAAGTGATGACATGAATGGATTACAATGCCTTTTAAATGCCATTGATACAGTGGGAAGAGAGTTTGGCCTAAACATGAACTGTTCAAAAACAAAAAACATGGTGTTTAGCCGTTTAGCATAACAAGATGCACGATTATATGTTGATGGTCATATAATTCGAAGAGTGTCCAATTTTAAATATCTTGGTTGCCATATTACTGAACAACTAAATCCAGATCAAGAGATAAAATGTAGAATCGAGATAGCTCGCACGAAATTTTTAAAAATGAGGTCATTATTCTGTAATGATAACTTAAAACTTTAACTTCGAAAGGCGTATGGTTAAATGCTACATTTGGTCAGTCCTCTTATACGGTGTCGAAGCATGGACATTAAAAGTAACTACCATTAATCGTCTGGAGGCCTTTGAGATGTGGCTGCACAGACGTATACTAAAAATTCCATGGACGGCTATGCTGACAAATGTGGCAGTCCTTGAAAGAGCAAATGCTGCTCGCGAGCTGCTTGATAACATCAAATGTAGAAAGATGGCCTATTTTGGACACGTAGTAAGGGGAGACCGATATAATATTCTTCAACTTATTATGATGGGTAAAATCGAAGCACGCAGAGGAATTGGTAGAAAGCAGGCCTCTTGGTTTAAGAATATCAGAGAGTGGACAGGAATAAAGAAAGCTGAGCAACTCTTTAGAATAGCTCGAGACAAAGACAGTTTCGCCATGTTAATCGCCAACGTCAAGGGGACTTGATAGGGCACGTTAAGAAGAAGTTAACTTAAACTGGATCACAATATATTGTGAAATAGATCTACAGGGAAAACCATGTTATAAAAATCACCAAGTACACTCCCTCACAGGTGGCGTAAAAACTGCATATTGTGAAGAACTCATATGTTTTTACTGTTTTAATCATTATATTTTATATTTTCGAAACAATGACTAATATAAAAAACTATATAGAAACATTTTATAGATGATTATGGTTTACAATTTCTGTCCAATATATTTTTATGATAAAATTGGCCGTTTGGCCGAAAAACACCAAAAACCCATATTTGCGACTTCTGACCTTAAATAAGTTTTTCGCAGAGGGAGAATTGGGACATTTCACATTTCACTTTTATATAATAGTGTCTGGCGCTCTGAGTACTCGTGAACATTTTGTAACCTTAAATGTATATGTTGACTGGGCTATTAGAATTTTCGTTCTAAATTGATAATGATTGGACATAATAATGGACCTACCAAGTGCGCATTAGGCGGTGACTTTCTGTATATTACAATATTTTTTGCACATCTCCTACTCGCTAAAAACATACACATCAATCGCTTTGACATTTACCTAACCTGGAAAATGAAAAAAAGCTGTTTTCTGGTGACATATTAATGCAATTTACTATTTTTGTTGGAAACAAGCCATAATTTTATTTTAAAATTAAGTTTACTTGACCTTTCAATTTCCACTTTAGAAGTTGTTCTCAAAACACAAAACATTAATAAGTTAAACAAATTTTGTTCTTGTTGCTTCGTAAAAAATTCTTCGAATAATTTAATTTTATCTGACTCATTTACATCAACAATTCAGACATATGTTATACAGGAAAGAGAGTTAAGATCTAATTTCAATACAGAGCATCACCATTCGCTTATACGTTTCCATCGTTATGGAATCATAAGCTTAAAATCTACGAAGATGTAATCGCAGGCTATGTCATAGTTTGACGTTTTTTCTAATATTTGCCTTCTTCTTCTTCCTCTTTATAAGCAATTCTGCTTGTTCATTGGCGGATTAATACACCTATGGAAGGTTGTCACTACATCTTTTCCGCGGTCGTCCGATACTTCTGTTAATTGGTAACTTAGCTCTTGCTATTTTGACGACACAGGTCTCCTCCTTTCTGCTTATGTGGTTATTCCATTATTTTTTTCTATTATTTATACATATTTCTATATTTGCTTCTACTATCTTCACTTTTCTTTTGATCTTTTAGCGTATTTTCTGTAATTATTCTTCTCAGTACTCTCATATCTGCCGTTTCCAGTAACCTTTGCATTGTGGTTGTGTCGGTCTTGTTTCGAGGGCATATGTCATTATTGGTCTTACTACACTGGCTTTATAAATGATTGATTTCATCTCAGTGTTAAAGTGTCTGTTTGGCCATATAGTGGTATTAAGGCATCCTGCCAGTCTATTTGCTCTTTGTACTTATTCTCTCACTTTTTTTCCAAGGTCTACATAGCTAGACAGTGTAATTACCAGTATTTTATTTCCATTACTTGTTCAATACTGATGCCATTAATTTCTTTATGTTAAATCTATGGACCAGTCTTTTCAGACTGTCTTCATCTTGGGCTATCAATATTGCGTCGCCTGCGTAACAGAGTATTTTGAGTTCTTTGTTTACCCCAATCTGGATCCTCTTTCTTTGTAAATAAATGCTTTTAATGATTTCATCCATGATCATATTGAAGAGCATGGAACTCAATGAATCCCCTTGTCCTATTTCGCTACATATTTCTATAGGTTCTGTAAGTTGTCCATCTATTATGACTTCCATGTTGTTCTTTTGGTAAATGTTTTCGATAGTCTTTATAATATTTATGGAAGCTTCTCTATTATACAGAAGATGTATTACATCTTTGAATCTTACTCTGTCAAATGCTTTCTTAGGTCAATCAGACACATAAATGCTGGTATATTATACTCTAGTGATTTCTCAGTAATTTGCTTTATAACGAATATTGCATCTGTACACGATCTTTCACTACGAAAACCCTGTTGTTTACCTGCTAAACTTATTCTTTGATTTATTAGCGCTTAAAAATTTTAGTTGTAAGTTTTAGCGTAGTATTACCAAGTTTATACCTATGTAGTAGTCTGACTGCTTTATCTTCTTGTTTGAATAATAGAATTAGTTCGCCCGTTCTCCATTCTTTCAATATTTTATTTTATTTTACAATTTTATTAATTAATGTTATTAATTGTTTTGTCATTGCTGTTCTACAATATTTTAGTAACTCGGTTGGTATCCAGTCGTTACCTTCTGCTTTTCTGTTCTTCGGGTTTTCAAGTATTTTCCGAACTTCCTGTATGTTTATATTAAGTGTTTTATTTCTGGTAATTTCTGATTCCAGTTCTAGCGTCGTTTGTTCTTTCTTTACATATAGTCTTTATATTAGTCAATCCACGTATCCTTTTTTATGCGTTTTTCTTCTATTAATTCCTTTACCTCCGTTCTTTCACCGCTTTTGAAGTGCCATATTTAATTTTGCAGATCATAAAAATCATGTTACATTTCTTTTGAATAGCGTTCACAGCGATTATTTTTTATTTTTCTTACAAGTGCATGTGTTTCATTTCTAATTGTCTTGTAATTAAGGTATGCCTCCTTCCTTGACTTCTGTACAAAACCATGGAGTTCTTCGCTTTGGGAACGATTGATTTGCATTTATATTCTTTTCACCAAGAACTTTCTTGGCCGAGGCTAAGATAATAAATTTTTGTCCAGCTTTCTTCGACTCCATCACTTTTTGTGATATATGTATTTCTGCTTTTTTAGGTTATTCCTTTGTGGAATGGTAGTCTTGAGAAATGATCCTCTAAGGTTTTAACTTTTATTTTTGTGGTGTGTTCTGGTGTTTTGTTTTCACATATATGTGTTTTTATTCAGATTTTGCAATACCAATTTACAATTGCTTCCTATTTCTGCTGGTGTTAGTACTGTTACATCCAAGATTTGAGAGAGCTGTAACTCTCTATTCGACAGAATATAGTCTATCATAGATATTTATCCTGTACTCTTTTTAAAAGTGTATTTGTATTTAACAATAAAACACTGAAAACTTTGTTTTCAAACTTCCACCAAATATATTTTAACTCTTATGACTACAGCTGTTTCGGCTGATTGCCTTTCTCAAGTGATCTATTTTTGGCATGCGTTTACATTTTATAGTCTCTAATGGAATAGGTTGAGGAGGGGAGAACTGTTTATCTCAAATTGGTCATTCAGAATTATATCTGTGTTTTCAATTTGTTTATTTCCGTAGATTCTAACAAGGATAACTTAAGGCCTTTATTTAAAATGTGAAGAATTTTAAATTCGTCATTAAAATAATAATTGCGATCTAGAAGGTGAAGTGCGTATGTAGAATCTGTTTTTCTATTATTGAAAGCCCTTTTATGTTCTGCTATTTGTTTATTGAAGTTTCTACCAGTTTGACCGATGTAAGTTTTTGGGCAGTCGCCACATTTAAGTTTGTACACATCACTGTGTAAGTGTTTTTTATTTTGGCTCTTGCTGTTTTTGATATATTTGCCTAGGTTGTTATTTCTTCAAAAAGCTGGTGTTATTCCTTTCTTTTGATGTGTTTGGCTAGTTTAGTTGATATTTTGCCTGTATATGTAATCAAGCAGAAGGTACTGAGTTTTTCTCTGGTGGTGGAAATACTAATTTACTATTTATTATGGTGGATTATGGCGCATACGCTATAATTTCGAACTTTACAGCCTGTATCACAAATCTGATATTATTAGGTCCATCAAAATAAACCGGCTGCGGTGGTTAGGTCACATACAGAGAATGGAATAGGTTGAAACGCCGAAACATATTGATAATCAAAGAATAGATGGAGTGAGAAGGTGAGGCAGATCCAGAGCACGATTTAAGGATCAGGTGAAGGAAGACTTGAGAATGTTGGGAGTACGAAACTGGAAAGTCAAGGCGAAGAATAGGAGAGAATGGAGACTTATTTTTGAGCAGGCCAAAATCCACCATGGGTTGTGGAGCAGAATGATAATGATGATCTCGTTTGTGCTGCAGAGGTCTGTCAGAAGGTCTCCGTTTTCACTTCTGACAGCTTCGTTATATCGCTGTTTTATTTATGGAACTAGACCATTGTCACCGCGGAAGTTAAGATCACCCATAATGATTATATATTTATCATTTGGGGTCTCATTTATTATAGTCGTATAGAGGTGTTCGTAGAAGTTATCCATTGTGGTCATATCTCTGTTGTTATCTGGTGCATAGATTGCTATCACATTCAGAGGTTTACCATCCAGTTTAATTTTTACACTTCCTATTCTTTCAGAGGTATATTTACATTCTTGTACTTGGTGTAAAAAAAAATTATGTACCAACAGGGCAACTCTTCCTTTTGCTCTGGGTTCTTTCGCAACACCAATGTAAATCATAATATAGTCATCTTGCATAATTTGACCCTTTTCTTTTTCTTTATGTCTTGCAGTGCACATATGTCTATATTGTTTTCTACAAGCTCTTTTGTACTTTCCTTTTCCATAAATTTGTTGTCCTCTTTCTCGCGTTACTCGTCGTAATGAAATCATTTCTGTTCCGAGGTATAGTCCTGTTTCTATGAGTCCTGTATGGTTTTAAAGTCTATCAGTAGGGTGCTAACCTGGCTGTAGACCCTCTCCTTTTTTATCTGGGATTGGCATTGGCCACAGTTCTGTTGAGGTACTCGATCTAACTAACAAAACTGCAGGCAGAGTTTCATATTTGTCTGATGGATGATATGTCATTAATGGTACATCTGTTTTTTAAAAAGTTTCTTTAGTGTGATTCTACTATAATGTCAGTATACTGTGCCAATAGTTCGTAAAGTATCGGGGACAAAATTGTGTAAGCCCTATTAAGAAAAGAAATTTCTGTAAAGTTGGAATAGTCAAACATGTTTCCTTTTTATGTATGTAGAGCATATAATTTCAGTATTTTAATCTTCTGGTAAGGCACGTTCTTGCCATACCTGTATTAATAGTTTGTAAAAGATGTTTGACCGCCACATTTAAATATTTTTGCGGGTAGGTTATCTGCTTCAACTGACTTGTTTCTGGCTAGACACTTAATTGCTTCATTTATTTCTTCCAAACTTGGTAACGTTGGTACCTCAATTTTTCGATATTCTAGTTCTAGTTTTGTATCATCTCCACTTTCAGCTTTATTTTCTCCATTAAGTAGCATAATAAAGTGTTCCTGTCACCTTTTCAGTACTTTTACTTTATCGTTCAGAAGGATTTAATTATGGGCCTTCACTAGGTTTGCTTGTGGTTTTAAAACTTTACTTTTTGTGTTCAACTGTTTTAAATTTTTAAAATTTTCTGTGTTCGTATACTCTATTTATTTTTACATTTCTTTAAACCCTTTTTTTTATTTATTGCCGCTTTTTATGTTTGTGCTTTTGTTTTCCTATCTTTGGTCTTACCACCTTATCTTTGGTCTTTTGCAACATGGATTTTATAAACTCTTTTTTTTTGTTAAATTTAGTTGGACTTATTTCACTTCTGGGAAGTACGTACTACTAATCGTTATATTTAGAGATGCTGCAAAATTTAGTCTCGTTTCATTATCATTACATTCTTCGTGTATACTATGAGGTCCTATGGTTGGTCTGTACATTTCTGCTTGTCCTCCTTAGCGTTCATGTCTCCAATAATCAACTTAACGTCGTTATTTAGACATTTTCTATATGTTTATTTTAATTTTTCATAGAATTCTTCTTTTTCTGTGTCTGTTTAATGCTTGGTGGGAGCACGTGCATTTATGAGACTGTAGTTAAACAAAGTTTTACGTATTCTTAAAATATTATTGTTAAAACCTATTATTAGCTTACCAACTTTTTTGCTAACTACAAAGTCTACACCAAAGATATGTTGCAGTTGATAGCAGCTATAATATATTGCATTTAAATTCTTTAAGATAGTACCGGTCTCTTTCCATCGTACATTTTGTATAGCTGTTATATCCATATTATATTTGTTAAGAGTATCTAAGAGGCATCTCATCGCTCCTGTAGAGTACAATGTTCTCACGTTTAATAATCAGTAATTAAATACATAAGGTCCATCCAGTTTGTGTTATGTTAGCTCTCGTAAAAATATTTTTCTTTTAGGGCAGGGTCGTTAGCCCTACATCCAACCCCAGACTCAAAAGACCAGGTACTCTTCTGTTAGAGTTACCATACCTTAGTCTGTGGTTGATTGGTCGGATGTATTTTATTTTTCAAGTATCCGGCAGTCCTGAGACAGGCTACGGCATCCCCCTATCCACCACTACAACTCCACACAGATATGTCATTATAAATATTATAGCTATTGTGTTAAAAAGGCGGTTAGCGGTTAGGAACTCCTTTTTATAGTCTTATTAGGAAAAATAAACCAATTCCTTCCCTCCGCAGATTCTAGGTGTTTCTTGACCCGGAAACTAGTACCTGCTTAGGGTCCCTTTTCCGGGGTCACGGATGAAGTCGACAATGACAATCCCATGATTTTAGAGATTGTATAAAATTACTTGTTAATATATGGAGTTGAAGCGTGGACACTGATGCTTCTTCTTCTTGGGGTGCCTGTCCGTTTCGAATGTTGGCAATCATTCTGGCTATGATGATTTTACTGGTTGCTATACGAAATATCTGTGTTGAGGTCTTTCTATACCATGCTCTCAGGTTAGCAAGTCCGGATATTCTTCTTTGTCGTGGGGCTCTTTCTTCTTCAATTTTACCCTGAAAAATGCATTGGAGTAGCTCGTATCTGCCTTGATTTCTCATTATATGTACCAAGTACTCCAGCTTATGGCTCTTCACAATGTTGACTAAATCCGCGGTTGTGTTCATATTCCGCATTACTTCTTCATTGGTGACTTTGTTTGTCCATGGTATCTTCAGGATTCTTCTGTATAACCATAATTCAAAAGCCTAAAGTTTTGATAGAGTTTCTGCCTTCAATGTCCACGTTTCTACTTCGCACAGAAGCACTGAGTACACATTTAAGAAGCCTTATTTAGTTTTCAGAGTGAGGTCATGGCTTTTGAACACACAGCTCATAGTCAAAAATGCACTTTTGGCCTTTCCGATGCGACATTTAATCTCTTGGGTATTGTCCTACGACTCATTGATTATAGTTCCCAAGTAATTGTATTGTGAGACACGTTCAATTCTCATTTGGTTCACATACAGATTTGCTCCAGTTGTTTTGCTTGCTGATGATCATTAGCTTTGTTTTGCTGGTGTTTATATCCAGTCCATATATTCTATTTGTTTCCGTTATTCTGTTCATTAAATTTTGCAGCCCTTCTATGGTATTGAAAAACACTATTGTATCATCTGCATACCGCAGGTTATTGAGCTTGACTCCATTTATTGAGATGCCTTCGTCAATATCTTTTAGGGCCTCTTCAAAAATGTGCTCCGAGGACAGATTAAATATCAGTGGTGAAATTATGCACCCCTGTCTTACTCCCCTTAAGATTTTGACCTCATCTGTATATTCTCCATCTATTCGGAGTATCGCTGATTGATTCCAATACAGATTAGCTATAATTTTTAAGTCTCTTCCATCAATCCCTGTCCTCTTCAGCACTTCCATCATTTGTTCATGCCTGACTCTATCGAAAGCCTTTTTGTAGTCAATCAGGCATGCAAAAAAATTTAGCTAACATCTCTACATTTCTGAAACAAGATCTGCACGCTAAATAAAGCTTCAATCGTACCAACAGCGTTCACAAATCCAAACTGATTGAGCGCAATTTGTTCCTCGAATTTCCGGTAAATTCTTTTGTGGATGACCTTTAAAAACAGCTTCAGCAGATGGCTCATTAGGCTTATTGTCCTATATTCTTAACAAACTTTTGCTCCTTGTTTTTTTGGGCAATTTCCTGCCTTGTATGTTTCATTAAATATATCAGTTATTATTTTTATTTGTTCTATATCTAATGGCTTCAGCAGTTCTGCAGGAATTTCATCAAGTCCCGGTGTCTTTCCATCCTTCATTTGTCTGATGGCTACCGTTATTTCTTCTGGTAGGATTTCGGGACCTAAATTTTCTTTAACTGTGGGTTCTTGTACTGTTTTAAGGTCATGGAAAAGTTTCTCCAAGTATTTTTTCCTTACTTTTTTTATCTTCTTTAGTTATGGCAAGATTGCGTTCATTATCTGTTATTTTTTCGCTATTGCGTCTTCGAAAATTTCCAGCTATTTCCTTCACCTTTCGATGAACATTGAAGTTATCATATCGACTCTGATACTTTTCTATTTCTTGACATTGTTCTGTTTTTTGTTTCTCTTTGGCTTCTCTTATTTTTCTTCTGACGATGGTTTGTATTCTCTTATATTCTTGGAGATTTTCTTTGTTTTTTTTCCTCTGATCCATAAGCTCAAGTATTTCATCGGTCATCCTCGATTTGAGTTTCTCTATGTCTTTCTTCAGGTGTTGTTTTTTATTTCTCTCACTGTTTCTTGTATGATGGTCAGACTTTCCTCTATACTTTCTGCGTTTTTGCATGTTAGCATCCTTGTATTGAGGTTTCCACTCACCTTCAGTCGAACATTGGGATCTTTCAGTTTTCTAAAATCATACTTCTTCATCGACTTACTTGTAACCTTCTTCATTCTGACTTTGACGTTCCCTACAACTGGTACATGATCAGAATTTATGTCTGCCTCCGGATATGTTTTGACAGATGTACAGCTGTTCCTATACCTCTTATTTACTAGCATGTAATCAATCTGATTTCTTACAATCTTTCCCACAGTATCCTGTGGAGATTTCCAGATGTATAGTTTCCTTGGGTGTAGCTTAAACCAGGTGTTCATTATTACTAATTGATTTGCTTCCACAAAAATCTCCATTGTACCTCCCCGATTATTCCGGTTTCCTAGATCAAATGGTCCAACTGCAGATGATGTTTTGCTGGCTCCAACTTTGGCGTTGAAATCACCCATGACAATTGTTAAATCTTGCTTTTTTAACCTTTTCATGACTTGATTAATGCTATGGTATAGTTCTTCTGACACTGACGCAAGGCACAGAAAAGCCAATTGAAGCCTTCGAGATGTGGATCTACAGAAAAGTACTAAAAATATCGTATGTGGACCATGTCACCAACGTTGAGGTCCTACAGCGCATGAGAAAAGAAAAATAAGTGCTTAATTTACTGAACCAACGTAAGCTTGAGTACCTCGGGTACGTAATTTTAAACGAAGAAAAATATCGAATTGTTCAACTCGTTATGCAGGGTAAAGTATTCGGCAGAAGAGGACCGGGACGCCGTCGTATTTCGTGATTAAAAAACCTCCGACAATGGTTTGGGATGACCTACGCGGAGATGTTTCGCACAGCACTTAACAAAACCATGATAACCTTGATGATCGCCAATATCCGGACTGGATAAGGCACTTAAGAAGAAGAAGATACAATTACTCACCAATCCATCTAGCCAGCGTGGTGTTTTAAGGCTAAAAAACCTCCTAACAGGAATATGGCGATATCTAAAACAAAAGGAATAGGTCCCCAGGGGTAGACCACACAGTAATGGCAAATCCCACTCCCTTGGAGAAAACGACATCTTAAAGGAATCTGGGAAAAGCAAGGAGCTCAAACCTGGACATTCACTAAAATAAATATGGAGAAGATCAGAAAAACTCAGAGAGCTATGGAACGACAGATGCTGGGTATCTCACTTAAAGACCATAAAACCAATGAAGACATACGTAATAGAACAAAAGTAAAATATGCTGTGGACCAGGCAGCTAAACTGAAATGAAAGTGGGCTGGACATAACAAACGTCTTAAAAAGGAAATAAAGAAAAAAAAAATAAGGAAAAGAATAAAGAAATTGGGAAATGGCGACCATATGAAGCCAAAAGACCACGAGGAAGACTGCAAATGCGCTGAAGCGACGATATTAAAGAAACTGCAGGACCGATATGAAAACAATTACAAAAAATAGAGATGGATGGCGAAAATTAGGAGGGATCTATATTTGACAATCCGAATAGAAAGAAGGGATTAAAAAAGTGTTAAAAAGGATTTAAGCTGTCACCCATCGAGTATTAAATCTTTCGTACTTTTATATGGCCATTCAAATCCATAACTATTTTGTTTTAACTGGAAAACTATTCGACAAATTAAATGAAGATGCCGACATCTAGATAAATCGAGAAGTTAAACAACAATAAACCGATTTCAAAACTCATAAATAATCCATGTTTCTAATAATAAAAACAGTAAACAATCTCACACTTTTTATTTAGAAAAACTAACTGTATTGAACTTTTAAAGATAATGAAAATCATGAGAAATTAAAGATATAAGAATAGTTACATAAAATAAGTCATAAGCTAAATGCTTATATTCAAGGTCTTGTATATATCTTTTAAATCCATTATGTGGAAACGTTCCACAGAAATAAGGGATTCTCTAAAAAACCACTAATTGATATATAAATTTAACACGTACAAAAACTCGCAAAAAAAATTGTAAACAAATCTTGTTATGAAATTTGTAAGTAGAAAGGGAGTATAATAATTGGTTTATTTATGCTAACATGAGTGTTTTAAAATTCATCTGGAGATTCGTAGTTAAAAAGAAACCATGTGCAAGTGCATCCAAAAATTAAGTTTTAAAGATGAATATTAATGTAGCCCTTTTTACAAAAGACAACGATTGGAATAAAATTTCTTAGAAATATAAAAAAAATAAAGATCATTTAAAAACACATCTATTCAATGAAATATTAATTTGAAATTAACAAATCGTGTGTGGTAATATTAACGATGTTAATATTAGGAAACTCTCAGCTATTTTCAATAAGGAGAAAATATTCTTATAGAATAAATCTAAGAGGTAGTTGTATAAATACAAATGCCTGAAAAATCTTACACTGAAATTATCTATCAACTAAATATAAAACATGTGCTAAAAAATACAGAAATACAACCATGCTAAAAATAGTATACAACATATTCTCTAAAATTGTATTCAATCGTATAAAAGCATATTTTAAAAAAATTGTTGTAAATACCAAAATAGTTATAGACCGGACTAAGTCTTAAATTGACTTCATCTTCGTCCAAAACGGCACTTTTAAAAATAAAAATAACAAATCCAATGGCGATAACGGAGTAGTGATCGAAGTGATCAAACTAGATGAAAATAAAATTCAGGCTTTGGGCAAGCTTTTCATCGAATGCATCTACCAAGGGAAACTCCTCAATTGAACAGTGCAGTCATTATTTTATTACACAAGCAAGGAGATACAACAGATCTTAAAAAACTACTGCCATATCAATTTACTTTCACACATATATAATGATGTGCAAATCAGAACTGACCCGATTCAATGAGCCGAATCTTCAGAAAGATCCAACTGACCCGAATCTCAAAATTAAATCTAACGGATCACGGGTCAGTAACAAACACATATGACGTGCAGAATGATATAGTTCTAAGCGAAAGCGATGAATCAGTGAGTCAGTTGAACACTGAATCCCAAGCTCTTATAAACAGAACTGAATCTTTTTAGTTCAGATATTTTGCGGTCTTAGTCGTTTGAAAGGAACGTGAATCGTGAACTGTTTACTGATAATTATAAGGTGTAAAATACTAATTAAAAACTATATAAAATAAATGGCTGAGTTTACCGAAAGGCAAACTATATGTATATATTTGTTGGCTTTCCACGTGATTATTTTGGTTATTATATTCTTTTGTATTTCTTGTATTTTTGGTCACAATGGTATTTGTTCAGAGAAAGTAACATTTATGGTATTCCCCGACATATTTTATGGCATGGCGTATTCATAATAATAATAATTTAGTAAAAGACCTACAACATCTTTTTTACTTTGTACATTAAAGAGAGCTTAGATAGGTATGCTTAAATTAGCATGCTTAAAGAAACGTTTAGTTGATGATATAGTTAGCTTAAAAAAATAAATTTGAATTTTAAGTTTAATTAGGTAAAATTTAATAGATCAAAGTAAATCTTTCGTTGCCATAACATTTACTTGGAAGAATGAATAACAACTACATAATAACATAATGCTCTTACACTCGATTATGCACCCACCGCCTACCGGTAAAAATTTTAGATTTGGTTTGCACAATGTTCTGTACTGACCCGTGACCCGACAAAGTGATCCGGTTCTCTTAAGTGAACCAGAACCGGTGACCCGAATCTCAAAGATAACCCGATATTCCCGTCACTACACATATATAAACTTTCCATAAAAATTACCAAACAAAGAATAAACGCTATATTAGACTTTTATTAATTGATGGATTCGACCGTTACTTGATGGAAATTCATTTTATGTAAAGCTGAAAACTTTGTTTTCAAACTTCCACAAAATTTATTTTAAATATTATCACTACAGCTGTTTCGGCTGATTGCCTTTCTCAAGTGAACTTGATAAACCATCATCTTAGGTTCCCTTTATGAGAGCTTTACAATCATCAACATATTTTGACCAAAAAACTATTTTGCTGTTGTTGTTAACAAATTTCTGTTCTAAGTTGTCTAAGAAAATATCAACTAGAAAAGGTGATAATGCAGATCCCATCACTAAACCTGTTGGTTGTTTACATATTTTTTGATTAAATTGGAAGGAGTGATCAAGACAAAATTTAAGTACAGTTAAGATAGCATCTTTTTATTTTGCTGGTATGTTGCAATTGTTTAGAAGGTTGTGTACTAAAGGTAATGGTTCATATATTGGTACAGAAGTTAACAGATTGGAAACATCAAAAGAAACTAAATAAAAACCCTCTTGGATTTAAATGTAATTAAAAACTTCTATTAGATCTAAAGAATTTGTAATGGCGAACGTAGGTTTAAAATTAGTGATAGACTGAATTATGTTATAAATGAACTCTGACAATATAGAAACTGGAGTGTTACAAAAACTTACAACAGGCCTTATGGGACAATTGTGTTTATGGATTTTAGGAAGTCTATATAACCTATGTGTTATAGAATTAGATACAGGTAACTTTCTATTACTATATTTAGTAATAGTATCATTAAACAATTTAACCACTGCTTTTTTTATTAATAAAGTTATTAAGTGGATTTTTTTCCAAAACTATACTTTGACAGAGATCGAAGTTGACATAGTTGCCAAAGTATAAAAAATCCTGACTTCATAATGAATTAAATAGGTCACACAATTGTTGCAAAAGTATTGTCATCTCTTTACAACGACTATTTAAGTTCGTACGTGACATTTTTGAAATAAAATACACTAATTTTGTTCTAAAAAGAACAGATTTTATTAAATAGGTAAAAATATAAAACAAGAGGTATTCACTTTAAAATTCAAAATAATAAAGTACAAAAAGAGTCAACACCGCAACTGTCAAATAAGCGTTACCAATTTATGCCAAAACATCACCTTCGTTCGATTACAGTTACAGTGTGTTCCGAACAAATCGTCCCTACCATTTCCAACTATCGAATGTGAAAAGTGGTACTTTTCAGGAGAGCAAAATAACTCTTAAGTTAGAATTCTAAATCAGCGCTTTGACAAATGGAAAATTTTTTATATTTGTAAACATTAATGTTTGATCCTTGTTAGATTTATATCAGAATAAAACTGCTTACCGTTTGCTTCTTTCCACAAAATCACATTCGTTAATTTGCTTTTTGTGTTAATCAACGATTTGTTTTGGTCCAATGTTTTTAAATTGCGAATGTGGCATTTTCGACAGTTCATATTTGTATAATTTTAGCACATTTATTTGGTGCAATGTTTCAAATTTACGAATGTGGCATTTTCGACAGTTCATATTGGTCTAATTTTAACACATTAATATTCTTAATTGAAAAGGAGGAAAATGAAAATAATCTCAATGTTCTTACAAAGTTTATTACAAATAATTTAATTAAAAATTGAAGTTATAGGATAAAATGGGAAAATCATGTATAAAGAAATTATTAAAAGTATTTTTATGGAAGTACGTATTGATAGAAAATTAATGTAATTAGAAAAGTTAAAAATAATTACAATACAATTATGGAACTTCACGTCCTGTAGATACTTCAAGTAATCCGTAGTAAAATAATGATAAATTAAAGTAAAGTCTTAAATTTTAGATTCAACGTTATCATTGTCTCCAGTTGCGTCATGTTCTGGAAGACAATCTCTGGCAGTATTAGATGTTGGTAAAGATTGGTAATATTGGTGGTATGGCCTAGGTATTAAGTTTTGTTCACATAGTAACAAGAGGTTTTTTTTCTTCATATCCGTGATTGGGAGTCTTTCGTCGTATGCCTTAACAGAGTTTATACTATTTTGTTTGCCTCTTTTTTGTATGGTTTCAAGAGATAAAAAGTTTCCGTCAATGCTAGTCTTCATGTAAAGTTTGTTATTTTCATTTTTCCGATACTGGTACCATATACACTGTGTGGACGACGTCCCAAAGGCAGCATTGTTTAATATTTTTTTAAATAATTCTCGCTTTGACATCACTATTTTTGGTTTAGCTATACCCAGTTAACTGAATAATCAGAATCAGATAATGAAAAACCGATAAAAACAAAATAATAAAGTTCCTCACCGAAATAACTTCTTGGAAGAAATAATTCACACAATTATTGTGAATACGTGCGTTTTGTTCTTGTCAGCAATGTTTAGTATTTTTAAGATTTTGCAAATTATAATTGAATAAGTGTATCAATTACAACTCTGAAATTAATGTATGTGACACATTAAAAAACAAAATAATAAAGTGCCTCACCGAAAGAACTTCTTGGAAGCAATAATTCACAAATTGTGAACACGTGCGTTTTGTTCTTGTCAGCAATGTTTAGTATTTTCGACAGTTTGCAGATTATAATTGAATAACTGTATCAAATACAACACTGAAGATAATGAATGTGACACATTCGTCATTTTGCATTGTACATATATATGCCTTTAGTTATATTTATACAAAACAAAATATGGAATATTCCATTTTCGTCAGTTTGCAGCATATTCGATATTTTGACCAAAACAAAATGACAAAATGTTCATATTCGATGGTTTAGACAGAATATTTCCCGCGTTTCTGATCAAGCTACAATTTCGATATTTTGCTACAAGGTGTATCACGTTTAATGCAAGGACAAGGTATCGAATCTGAAAAACCCGATTTTTCACATTCGATAGTTGGAAATGGTAGACCCGAAATGTTCTGCGTAAAAACGCTTTATAATGAATTTATACAAATTAAATGAAAAATATTATTGTGTATTTCTTAAACTTAACAACAATAGAAATCTTTAAATATTGTGATTAAAGTGATTCTAAAAAAGAACACACCTACCTCCTAAATATTTCGTGTTGGATGACGTGCAACGGTAAGTAAATTAGATTAAGTATACATAACTATTATCAGAAAGGAAACATTTTGCTTTCTTTATATATTGGATTTGTTCTAAGATTACAGTACAATTTCCTTTATCAGCCTTGTTGAATACTAGAGAATCTTTATCGATTTTTCGTTTAATTGATTCTAGCAAATCCTTTTGTTTTTTAAAAGATTGGTGATTTCTATGAAAATTATGTTGTACTTGTTTAATGTTGTAAATATTGTTTAATTTCAGCATTGTTTGTCATACCTTCTATTAGAGTATGCAGCTCCACTGAAAATGCTCCTAGCACTGAGTCATTTAACCTAAAATTCTGACAAGAAAATTTAAGACCTACCTAATCCTAAAAAGTACAATTATTCATCCTCTAAAAAGTTAGTGTTACTTAGATTTAAGACTTCTTCTTCTTATGGTGACCAGCCGTTACGGAAGTTAAACACTAACATGGCTATTCTGACTTTTGACTGCTGCCCTGAAAAGTCCCGTAGTGGTTAAGTTAACCCATTTTCGCAGGTTATGCAGCTAGGTTATGCAGCAGATTTAAGACTATAGGATGAAATTGGTGACCTGAAAACTTATGCTTAAGTGTTGAAGTACTTGTATGTAAGACCTCTTCTTGGTGGACTGTAAGCGGGAGACCTTTTCTTCTATGTTGTTAAAGGAGTTGTTAACCAGAAACAAAGGATGTTGTTGCAATTATGATCAAATTTTACAGTAAACACAATTTTATCATCAATACTGGTTCATCTATCTTACATGACATTTGTAGACAGAAAAACTACTTGGAGTTTAATTTATTGGAAAATTTGGATATTACAAGAAAAACAAATAAAAGCTATCACTGTTTTAATACTCAAATTAATTTAAATTGTACTAAATTTAAACCTATTTTTAAAAACTTTATTGCAGCTTCTAACCATGGAGGACCCTGCTCGGCTGTTTAGACTTCCTGCACTGAGTATATCCATTAAGAATTTATTAATTTCATAATTTGATTGATATTACTATTTTATTCTTTAATAATTTACAAAACTTGCTTTCGCAGGTTCAATTGATCTATAGCTGGCATTGACTACACTCTCCATATCTCTGGGTAATTTAGATATACAATCTCCACGGCTGTATATTTCAACATCTTGAACTGTTGGTCAGTTGGTCTTGAGTAATGCTTTGACATCTTAATTTTATGGCTCTCTTATCGACTGTGGGTTTAACTGAACTACTTGGATTATACTCATTTATACACTCTGCTTTCAATTTTGATTTTTAATTTTAGTATTTTAATTTCATAGTTTTCTTCTTTTCTACAATATTGATAGTGCTTGGTAGACCCTTTTATTGTAGTCAACTACCCATTGTCTAATATATTGTTTAGTCTATTTCTTGAGTTCTTACTTTACGTTCACTTCAGTTGCCCTTAAACTATAGACAAGTTTGAGTGTGAAATCTGGATTATGTAATCTACTTAAAATATTCTATATAATTTTATATTTCATCAGTTGATTTCCTATAGTAGTGTCAGTTGGATCTTTGGTCAATGCTTAGTTTCATAGAATTTTGAAATGTGCAGATCACATCACCATGATTGTGACTGCTCGTCCAAGCTGTCATATGTCAATGTGGAAAGAAAAATGTCCGTTAAGATCAGGAAACATTCTCTCTTCTGATGCCAACCATAATGTAGCTTCGTCTTTATTAACGAAGTTTAAACTGTTTGTCCTTATGTAGTGTAGTATATTGTACAAATTTATTTTTATAATGTTCTCAACAGTTTGTTCGATAGGCTAAAATTGACAAAGTAAGTCTAAAACGTTATATAAAACTTTTATCAACCTTTACCTTCGAGTTTTTATCGAAGTAAATTAATTTTCTTTAGTTATAAAAAAACGTTTCTTGGCTTATACCCCTGAAGATGTTTTAAGAAGCGAAATTACTTGAGCAAGATAAAATTAATAAACTGTGCTCGATATCTGCCTTTTTATTTGATCAAGCAACTCTATTTATTGGCATTCGGCTTATATGACCGCTCCATTCTACTCTTCTATTTTTTACCCAGTTCATAATAATCTTCACCTTGCATCTACATCATATTTCTGTACTACTAGCACTGTCTCATAGTGTCTTACCATTAATTTTTCTAAGTGTATTCATCTGTGCTGTTTCTAACATCCTTTTTGTCCTCTCTGTATCAGGTCGTGTCTCTGCCGCGTGTCAGTTTCGAGCTTTACGTAGCTAGATAATGTGATGCCTAGATATGTAAACTCCATCACTTTTTCTATTATCTGACCTTCCAGCTCCAATTTACATCTTGGTAAATTCGCTGTTAAAACCATGCATTTTCTCTTTTTCTGTAAAATTAACATGTTAAATTTACTGGTGGTTATCTTAAATTGGTGCAGCATACGTTGTCAATTATCTTCACTTTAAGACAGTGGTTTTGCGTCGTCTGCATAGCAGATTATTTTAATCTGTTGTTCTCCCATTTGGAGATCCTTTTTTAGTTCTTATTTTTTATTATTTCATCCATAATCAGGTTAAACAATAGAGGACTCAGGAAATATCCCTGTCTTATCCCATTGCCAGTTTCAATAGGGTCCGTTAGTTCTTCTTCCACTTTTTTATTGTGTTGTTTTGGTAAACATTTTCGATCGTTTTGATTTTTCCTAGAGGTATCTGTCTTGCGTACAATAAGTGGATAACGTCCTTTAATTTGACCCGGTCAAGTGCCTTCTTAAGGTCCTCGAATCATAGATCTGCTGGTTTGTTATATTCTAATAATTTCTGTTGTACTTGCCTTATTATAAATATAACGTCGATGCATGATCTTCCCGACCTGAAACCAAATTACCAAATAAATGCATGTGTATGTATTCCTCTTGATCAGGGACAACTCAACAACTCTGAGTTGCAATGAATGTGCGAACATTAGTATTAACAGTTCATCCCCTTGTACACATTTCTAGATTTTTTAATCATCAAATAAGCCTTCCACGTAATGTTAGATAATATATGAATATATAAATATTGTCCCTGATATATGAGTATTTATATTTAATAAGAACGTGTGGTATTGAAGTATCTTTAACGTTTAAATCTTGCATTTGTTTACCAAAAAAACATAATATGCTTATTATATTATATTGATAACAATACTGATTTTCATACTTAAATTAATTATAATATGGTAAATGTAATACACATAAACAAAATGTAAATTATTACTTCGTAAAATTTTCTTATCTATATACACTATAATTTCAATAAAATGTATTTTATAATTTATTTTACTGGTACAAATAACACTCACAAGAAATAAATGGATATTTTATGCATATTTCTGTACTCAATACAATACTAGTGTATATGATCTATTTGTATTACTATTTGACTAATATGAGTGAAATACGTAGCGTTGGTATTAACGTCATCAGGTTTTTCCACAATTTGTTTAGAAAGCAAATACATACATTTAGTGAGGTATAATTGAATTGGATCGTATCTCTCAATGATAGTACTGCTAAAATACACGAGTTTCTCTACTCTGTCCAATACGGCATAACCGACTTTTCACCGTCATCCTGTATATAATTTTGTTTACTATCATATCTTTAGTTTTCTACGTTGAGTTTTAATCCATACTGATCACGTTTGTTTGTTTGTTTCATTTCATGCATTTAATTTTTAAAGGTCTACTTCGCAATTAGTCAGGACTAAGTTATCATCGACGTATAGAATATTGTTCACTGTTACGCAATTTACAATAATACCTTCTGTCGTCTCCTTTGTATCTTTATACACTATATATATATATATATATATATATATATATATATATATATATAATATATATATATATATATATATATATATATATACAGATTGAACCAAATTAAAACGGAACATACAATTTAATACATGTCTGTTTGAACTGCATTTGAAATAGTGGACCAATATAAAACTTGGACAAAAATAAATCCATACCTGGGTATAGACATTGTATAAAATATCGTTCAACTATCTGTCTCGCAACAAAGTTGTTTGCGTAAGACGGGTTTGTCTAAGAAGGCAATAATAGTTCAGGAAATGAAGCTCGAAAAAAGTTAAAACCTCGCAATTTTTTCGTCCTGCATGTATCCAGTTGAAATTTTAGCAGAAGGTAGGTAATAGCCCCAGGATCAAAATCTATATCGAACCGAAGTGCGCCGAAGGGTTTTAGGAGTGAAAACTACCCCTAATTGTCAAAAATTATAAAATAACATATTAAACCTGAATATGGGTAAGATTTGGTTTGAATTAGTTAAATAATGATTATTTTATACTTTTGAATAGAGTTTCATCATATTTCAACCCTTAAAAAGCAACCCTTGTTAGAGATTAATGTAAAAAATTACTAATTCTAAAAAAATGATTTCGCCTTGGATCGATTTGGATTTAAGCTCAATTCACCAGCTGCTTTATAGTTTATGTCATGTCGACGAACCCTGAGTGTTCTTAGGAGTGAAAACTACCCCTAATTGTCAAAAATTATAAAATAACATATTAAACCTGAATATGGGTAAAATTTGGTTTGAATTATTTAAATAATGATAGTTTCGTGCTTTTGAATAAAGTTCCATCATATTTCAACCCTTAAAAAGCGACCCTTATTAGAGATTAATATAAAAAAATTAGTAATGCGAAGAAAATGATTTCACCTTGGAACGATTTGCATAAAAATTTGGAATTAAGCTCAACTCACCCTCTGCTTTATAGTTTATGTCATGCCGATGAACCCTGATTGTTCTTAGGGGTGAAAACTACCCCTAATTTTCAAAAATTGTAAAATAATATTACAAATCTTAAGATGAGTGAAATTTGGTTTGGATTAGTTAAATAGTGAGTTTTTTATACTTTAAAATACAAATTCATACATTTTCAACCCTTAAAAATCAATTGTTATGAGTGCTATAGGTGAAAACCAATTTTTGCCAAAATTTTGCAACTTTTCAACTGTTGAAAATCACCCTTTACAACATTGCAGTTTTTATAAACTAATTTATAAGATATAAATTGAAAAAAGTAGAATTAAATACAAAAAAAATTATCAACATAAAAAGGCACCATATATTCTAATACATTTACATAAATAGTTGAAAATATTTACATTTATAGGTTAGAAACAATTATAATATTAATTTTATTCGTCATCAATTACATCTTCATCGTGATCTACGTCATCCTCATCTTCTTCAATTATTGGTGGACTGTTATTGCACCCTTCACCTGAGCACCCAGAACAAGTAGAGTTACAGTATAAACCAACTTTTCTGCACCCATATGAAACGCCGCATCCTTTTTTGCATTGGCAAAAAATAATTTTCAAAAACTTATCGGCTGCAGGTTGTTTGTTTATGCGTACGAGTAATAACAAACCATCTTTGGAATACCATCCCCAATCTGTTGCTCTGATATTTTCATTGCCAAGCCATAGACATATGAGCAGATGTTTTATTCTGTTGTATGGGATTTCAAAATAAGAACGCTTAAAATTTCGAATGTATAACGCCCCACTAGCTAATATACCGGTTTTGTAGATTATTATGCTCCGAAATGTACTGTACTATACTAATGGAATTTTCCGGAAAAAAATTAACTGGTTTTTTTAACGTATTTCCTTTAATTTTTAATGATAGAGTGTTTCTTCAAAAACGATTTGTAGAGGTTTTTAATAGCTACAAGGATTTGTGAATTAAATCTTTTTGGAACCCTTGGTTTTTAAATGTGGTGAGTTTAAAGGGCTCGAAAAAGATGGTGCTTGATCGTAAATCGATGCTTTAAACGGCTATATCTCGCCAAATATTCATTGTACAACAAATCTAAATAAAGGATAATTTTAGTCATTAAAAAAGCTACAATTTGGTAATTTTTATTTTTTTCATATATTCAGTATTTTCGGGCATATTTAAAAAAAGAAGGGTAAAAAATATGAAATTGTAAATCGTTTCTCGCTTTAAGCTGTACTTTTTCTAAAACTAAGCATTTTAAATGGGTCAAACTTCTTGGACGTATTAACAATACATCTACAAAGGGAATTGCAGAAGGGTGAAGATCGATTTTAATTATGGGGGTGGTTAGGGTGTTGTTTTCCTCGATTTTTTCGTAAAACATGAGGTATTGACCTTATTTTTTTATGATAGGTCTATTTATGCTCTTTAAAAAAGGTTTTGTGAGTTTTCTTAAAAAAATGCATCATTTTCCCGACTTTTGACTTTAAATCTTTCAAATTTGGCATTTGAAGAAAACCGCTAAACATTGATATTGTATTAGTAATTGTATTTGTCTTTTTAAAAGCTATAAATTTGTTCTCTACAATTTTTTTGATAAAATGCACCATTTTCGAGTTATTCGCGAAAAATCGATTAAAAACGTGGATTATTCATCTAAAAGTTGTTACTTTCAATCGCGAATAACTTAAAAAATATCATTTTATAAAAAAAATGTATAGCACATTTTTTGTTAAGAATCACTTTTCTAATCGAAACCTGTAGTTAAAACGTAAAAAAAAATTCACCCCGGAGATGGGGTGTGAAAAATCGATTAAAAACGTTGATTTTTTCGTCTAAAAGTTGTTACTTTCAATCGCGAATAACTTGAAAAACATCATTTTATAAAAAAAATGTATAGCACATTTTTTGTTTAGAATCACTTTTCTAATCGAAACCTGTAGTTAAAACGTAAAAAAAAAATTCACCCCGGAGATGGGGTGGCAACCACCCCTTAGGCTTTGGCGCACTTTGGTTCGATATAGATTTCCATCCTTAGGCTATTACCTACCTTCTGTTAAATTTCAAGTCAATCCACGCCGCACGAAAAAATTGCGAGGTGAAATGCTACATTTCCTGGACTATAACTGGTTTGACAGCATAATAAAATCGTAGATTTATGTGTAGCTTTCAATTTTTATGAGTTCAGAATCTAGCAGCCCGCTGAAGTATGGGATTTTTTATAATATAATTATTTGACAATCTTTTGTTGGCTAACCACCTACAACAGAATTGAGCCGAAGTACATTATATTCCTATGTTCCGAATTTATTTCGTTCAATCTGTATACTATATACGTATATGAAAGTATACAAAAACCAAAGTAACAAAAAGTACCTCTCGAGCATCAAATGCATTTTAAAAGCCGAATTGTGTATTTATTATTCACATTTTTTATATACTCCGTTACGTATAATGTTTAAAAAAGTTTTCAGAAGATTGCTCATAAGCCTTATTATTCGATAGTCTTTACATTGTTCACATAGGGGTTTTTAGATATTAAATCAAAGTTAATCTAAGCCACTGTTGATATATTTTCCCACTTTTGTCTATATATTATTACTAGTAATAAGAGCCCGTGCCGGTCTTAGCTTGTGTAGAGGATGGACGCTGAACTGAGTAGGGATCCTTCAGTACTTTGTGCAAGACAGGCTGGGTGGGGAAGTCATCACAGTGCGGTACCACAAAGTCGCAGGCGAAAATCAATTACTGATTTAACTGGCTGTAATACTGCGAACACTCACCAACCCGTCCGGCAAGCATGGTGTTTTATTGCCAAAATACTACTCAAAACAGAACATGTCGAACATGAAACAAAATGCGACGATACCCAAGGTGGGTAGAGCTAGCAGATCAGAATCCCACACCGGAAAACCGGTCAGCCTCATGGATTCTGGGGGAGGCACAAGCTCAACAAAACGCGCCAAAATAGATACGAACAAACAAAAACAGTTACTACTAGCCACATACAATATCCAATCTATGGCTAAAGATGAAAAGGTCTACGAATTAGAAGAAGAACTATCCAAGATAAAGTGGGAAATTGTAGGATTGTCAGAAGTGAAAATAAGAAGCGAACAATGCATTCACTTAAACTCTATAAATCTATAAACCAGAACTCCTCAAGAATGGAAATCAAGCATTCTAATCGAGCTCTTCAAAAAGGGAGACAAATCACAGCCAAAAAGTTACAGTTCTTTGGTATTATTAGTCAAGTTTTTTCCCCCAACTTTTGTTAGTTGGGCCACCTATGAGATAGAGTCTGGAGGCGAGTTTTTTAGACCTACTTCACTGACAATTTCCAGGTCAGATAATATTGAGCATAATTATATATTTTAAAAGTTGCTGCAGGCTCCAGGTTGCAGTTCCGGATCCAATGCAGTATGGAAGGTAAATGTTTGTGCGAAAGAACGGAAGTTGAAATTGGCGTCGTTGTGAATTTATCTTCCAATTATTTAAATTTTTCAATTAATTTTCATGATGTCTCTGCAGCTCTTACCAAAACAATTGAGGCACACTGCGAGGCATTTGATGTCACTTAAACTCTATAAATCGCTTATACTATATAGGGAAAATAGACGAACCATATGGTGGAGTAGGATTTCTTGTCAAAAAGTATCTCAGAATACACATTTCTACATATTAAAGCGTTTCTGATAAAGTAGCTTATATTATAATAGACCTAGATAATAAAACCAAGATCAAGGTTGTACAAGTGTATGCTCCCATATCAACACATCTGGAAGAGGCAGTTGAAATGTTCTAAGAAGATTTGATAACTGCATTAGAAGAAAATGATACACAATATACCATCATTCTAGGAGATTTTAATGCAAAATTAGGTAAAAAAGAAGAAAATACTGAAACCGAAATAGGAATGCATGGTTATGGCACACGAAATTAAAGATGAGAAAAATTATATAAATTCTTAGAACACCAAAATTTATATGCCACGAACATACACTTCAAGAAACCAGCAAACAGAAAATGGACGTGGATATCTCCAGATAAAAAGACAAAAAACGAGTTCGATTACTTTTTGTGTGAGAACAAAGACATTTTTAAAGATATAACTGCTCTCAATCGATTCACAACGGGCAGCTATCATCGCCTTTTAAGAGCAAGGATTCTTATTAAACAGACGAAAACCAGTAGAAAGAGGCCACGTAATTATTGTAATATGATAGATAGATCAAACTAAAATACGACAGAAGGGAGATAAGTACAGAGAAGTACAGAGAAGTCTTAAAAAAAGAATTTGTAGAACATTATCAACAAGAATATTAGGACATGAACACAATTAATAAAGAAATGCAACGAAAGCTCTTGAAAGCAGGACTGACTGTTGCAAAGAAAATGAAAAATAAAGAAGACTGAATAAGTGAAGGAACAAAACGGTTGACGGAAAAGAGACGCACATTTCTAAGCGAAGGAAAGCGAAACATAAAGGGTTTCAAAGGATTGAATAAATAAATAAAGAAAGGAGTAAATGAAGATTTAAGGATGTATAATAAAAACAAGGTATGTATAAAAAATAATAGAAAAGCACCGAGGCCTGAAATGCTTAAGATCAAATTTAGAAAAGCCTATAATAGTCTCAATAAAAGATAAAGATGGAAAAGAAATAGGAGACAAGAACAAAATCCTAAAAGTTACTTAGACATTTACCGTGGTTTATATTCCTCAAACAAGAACTCAGATAACACTGCAAAGGAAGATTTTAAGAGAAAGATAACGAATGTCAACTCATAAATACACTCTAACATAGAATTCTTCGAAATAAAACAAGCTATGGCACAACTAAAGAACAATAAGGCTCCGGGTCCAGATGAAATACTTGTAGAAATGTTAAAGAAGGGAAATGAAATTATTCTCGAAGAAATGAAAATACTTTTTAACGAATGTTTTCACAGAGGAGAAGTCCCAGGTGATTGGAATGAAAGTTTAACAATACTTCTCTTCAAAAAAGGAGACAGGGGAGATCTCAAGAAATATAGGCCAACCTCTCTGCTGTCCCAAATGTACAAATTGTTTATGAGAGTAATAACCAACAGGTTAACGTCGAAGCTCGATAGCTCTCAACCAGTAGAGCACTCAGGATTCCGAAAAGGTTAGAGTACAGCGGATCATCTTCTTATAGTTAGAACTCTTATAGAGGAAGCCAATTGATATAACTTGAACTTATACATTGGCATCATTAATTATGTAAAGGCATTCGACTTCATAGAACTTTGGGCAATAGAGAGAGCTATGAACAACTGCAGGATGGACTCCCGATACAGAATGCTCATACACAATATTTACAAGAACGCTACAATGAAAATACAAATTGATGTAAAAACCAAAGCTGTACCAATCAACAGAGGAGTTCGCCAGGAAGATGTTATCTCACCAAAGTTATTTACACTTGGAGTTGAAGACGCGGTCAAACACATTAACTTGGCAGATAAGGGAGTAAATGTTAATGAAAGAAAACTGAGTCATTTAAGATACGCTGATGAAATTGTAATATTCACTATAAGTGTCGAAGAACTACAGACCATGATGACACAACTATTTCAAGCTTCAGAAAAAGTAGGTCTAGAGATGAACTTGGAAAAAACAAAAATAATGACAAATACACCGAACATTACAGAAATAACGTTGAACGACATAAATTTAGAAACAGTAATTGAATAACATCTACCTGAAACAGATATAGACAATTAACAAAGAAAATCAAACTCCAAAAATTACCAGAAGAATAATGGTTAGCGTGGGCAGGATTTGGAAAATTGAGTTGAATCTTGAAAAGCACTAAAATAGAACAGTATTTGAAAATAAAATAGTAAAAGCACAAAGAGCGATGTAAAGACTAATGTTCGGGGTGAGACTTATAGACAAAAAAACAAACAAATGGATTAGAAGCAAAACCAAAGTAAAAGACGCAGGAGAACATGCTGCCAAATTAAAATGGAGCTTCGCAGGACACAATGCCCGACTAAAGGATAAGAGATGGAATCACGAAATACAACAATGGAGGTCATGGTTAGAAAAGAGAAGCAGAGGAAGACCACAAATGAAATGAGCTAATGACATTAAGAAGATCGGAGGACACAACTGAAAGCAAGTGGCCCAAAATAAAAAACACTGGATTTATTTGGGGGAGGTCTATATCCAAAGTTGGATTACTTAAAGCTAAAGAAGAATAGAAACCTGAGAAATCTGAAGAATATAACACACCATTGGCATTGATATTTGTGGACTATGGGAACTATTTGGATACTATAATTCACTACACTAACATAATCCAAAATTATGTGGACTAAAAATTAAAACTATCAGAACAAGAAACAAATACATTCTCTATACAGCAAGAATCTGAATACAGTTTGTGTATATGAGTAATCTAAATTTAATTACTTGTGTTTTAAATGTTTTTATTTAAATTGCAACATATCGAGGCATGTATCTTTTGTTGGGGTAAAATGTTGCAACTCAATTTTGAAGCAGATATCTTCAACGGGTTAAGCTGGAGTCTGTTATACTGAAATAAATCGTATAACATAAGCATAGCATAGCATAATAAGGACAAAAAAAGCAAAAATAGAAGTTACGTGGGCAGCAAAATATGTTTATGAAGCAATCAGATACTCATGATTTTGTGTCTTACAAAATTACTAAAAGTAACAAAACAATATCGGATAATAAATTAGAATAAAAATGTTGGTAGGTGTAAGCAACATTATTTGTCCAGAAAAAAAGTAAGAAAAAAATAATTTTGTAAATGTCTCTACAATTAGAATTACTTAGAGACTTTATTATTTGAGAGACCTCTTTAATCAAAACGGGACGAAAATAATAACTTGCTTGGAGAAGGATAGTTGAAGAAATTCTATAGTTAAAAAGGACATCGACATTTTATTAGTGGGAAGAGATGTAATTATATTTTCTGCAATTGTAGTAAAAAATTTATTTATTTCGCCTAGAGGTAGATCAGCTTGTACCAAACTGGATCTTGTATTGTCTCTCTCGAAATTTACTATTTTTCAGCAGTCTCTACGTTCAATATTGGAATTAATAATAAAATCACAGCTGACATTGACTGACAAAATGACATAGCTGACTTTTTAGAATTTTTTAATTGTCGATTATATTTAAATTTTTGTTGTTTATATACTACTACAAATAGGAAACCTTAGTGGCAACTGCAATGTGTTTAACAAGAAAAAAATTAGATCTGTAAGACCTAAATCCAGTATTAAACCATTGCACAGGTGTTTTTTCAGCAGTTTGTCGTACTTTTATTAGTGTAAAATGCTTTAATAATAAGTTGTTATGAGTTTCGGTAAGAGAGGCGGTCAAAAAATTAGGATCAATATTAATATTATAGAAAAAATCCATCTTTATACTAGCTAGCGCACGTTTTTTGCTTTTGTAACTAGAAGAAGTAATAAATCATTAAAATTTTTGATTAGTGTTAACAAATTAATGCTCAGATCAATAAATAAAAATTTAGCTTTATGATTAAAAAAACAAGGTTCAAATACGCCCACTTTGTAGATACTTTCAGAAAAATTTGTCATAATGTTGTCGGTGCAACTACTAGACTGGGATGTGATTCTAGGATAATCGTTTATTGATACTTTTAGACCAAAAGATATTATTAGATTTTGAATATCAAAAGAAGGGTCAGATTCAATTTTAAAATTTATATTAAAATCACCAAGTATGATCAGTTTGTCTGCTTTAGTTAGCAAGGACGTTATGCCATTCTCAAAATTCACTAAAAACAACTCAAAGTCCTTAACCAATCTGTATACAGTTAAAATATTGGTTTTTATTGCACAAAACTCTGAACTTTGCTACATTACATTCATTTAGATTAAGCGGAGAATAAATAAGATTTTGTTTTACATAAATTTCAACTCCACCTTGTTTCATTTTTACTTTACAAAGCAAATTAGCTAATGAAAAGCCAGAGATGCTAATTAATTTTAAATTTTCTTCACTTTACCATTGCGCTGAAAAACAAAAGACGTCATAAACATGTTGATCCGCAAGAAAAGCATTGATCATATCGACATTATTTGAAATGCTCTGCAAATTGACATGACACATGCACACCGTACCTTGTCAAATTAGTTTATTGTCATAAAAGTTTGTTAAAGCTTCTAGGTTTCTTCCTTCGTCTTCTTTATGTGCTGAAAATTTCTTTTGAAGTTAATGCCCGATTTCACCGACGATACCTAAATATTTAAGAATTACCTTAATTATTATTAAAAAATATTAAAAATATAAAATAAAAAACAATTTTCAAGATGTTTTATTTTAAAATTATTTAAATAATGGCAATAAAGCTGGTGGCACTTATCTGAAATTAGATCTAGATAAAAAATGTATTAGGTATACTGTACATTGTAATCAACTCATTTTTAACTTTATTTAATATGCTTTCCGCCTATTTAATATGAAATTTACAGTCCTTTTCTTTTCCTCCATTTCACTAGACGTATATAAATAATTTAAAAAACTAAACAAGCCTTTTTTACAAATAACTAACTACTAATTAAAATAACTATAACACGACAAAACTGAATAAAACCAACTTGGAAAACAAACAATTGAATAACAAATAAAAAAGTAAGGTTGTGACTTCTTATTCTTCTTTTTATTTATCAATGATAGTTCAAACGTACTCAAAGTAATACCTGAGAAAGAATTTCCTAGATAAGCAGTTCTTTTAGTTGTGAAACGCTAGTCTTCCTAAGTATTGCCTTAGAAAGTTATTATTGATAAGAATTACTTTTGACAGCAACTGTTTAGGTATCGTTGGTGAAATCGGGCATAAATCTCCTAACTGCAGTTTCTTTACGCTAAATATTAGGTCTGTAGACTTCGTCTATTTTATTATGTAGAGTATTTGTCAGCTCTATGCCATTCCACGCAGTTAAAAGTAATATCGGTTATTGCCTCACCCAAGAATTTTAGAAGGCTTTCATATTAAAACCTGTGCGAGACACATGTATGTACATGACCTTGTCTAGGAATGATGTTTATAGTAGACGATTCGTTGCTTCCAATTATTATAGGTTGTATTTGTTTTCTTTTTTCGATTAAGTATTCAAAGATGAGCGGTTTTTTTAGATGTGTTTTACTGTGTTGTTGCCACTTAGTCAAATAAGCGAGTCCCCATTAATTACATGTGTTGGGAATATTTATAAATAAAAATATACCAAATAGTTAATAAAACATAAAAATGTTTTTATCTTAATATTACTAAGTGGCTTGGCCACTTGTTCCGAATGGGCAATAAAAGAAATACAAAAAATAACACCTAATGGAGGCTGGCTGAAAATAGACATCTAGGCCACCCTGGTAATAGTTGGTTAACGAGGTTTTAGAACATCGAAGGATAAGGGGACTTCAGATTTGGAGAAGAGTCTCCAACGACAGAACGAAATAGAATTCAATTATTAAATAGGCTAAAACGCCCAGAGGCTTGTAGCGCTAGAGGCAAAAGACTACTTTTGCTATTTTTTCCCCAAGTTATATAAGAAAGTAAGTGAAGGTCAAAAATAAATAAAATTTTAGTACAAAATTATAAAACTTCACAAATAATAAACTATCTCAGAGAAATTGTTTGAAAGTGTTGATGTCTGTATAATAATTATTTATTTGAAATGAGGTTGAATGCTCGAATAAATGAACTTTGAAAAATAAGGCTATTATCGAGCACAAGTTAATTAAATCTAGCCCAAGTACTTTCGCTTAAAATAGCATCTTATAGGGGCATTTCGTCAAACATAAACTATCCGGCAAGCTTAGAATATGGAAGCATTAATAATGACATAAAATTGTACAAAACACTACACTAAAACGAGGACAAACAGTTTAAAATTACTTAAAAGATTCTACGCTACATTCTTTGTCAAAGAATGTAGCGAAGGATAAAGAATATAGCGTAGAATCTTTTAAGTAATTTTAAACTGTTTGTCCTCGTTTTAGTGCAGTGTTTTTTACAATTTTATGTCATTATTAATGTTTCCACATTCTACGCTTGCCGGATAGTTTATATTTGACGAAATGCCCCTGAAGATGCTATTTTATCGAAAGTACTTGGGCTAGATTTAATTACCTTGTGCTCGATAACAGCCTTATTTTTCAAAGTTAATAATTATTTGACTAGGCAGCTAAGAGTTGAAAGTGGTGCATTTAAAACAGATACAACCCAGAAAATGCAGAAGTAGACACAATATGTAGCACAGCTTTTTGAAGACAAAGAGAGAACGGAAACACCAAAAGAATGTAAAGTTGATAATAGGCCTGACATTATACGAGAAGAAATCAAATACGCAATATAGCAAGATAAAAGTGGTAAATATTCCGACCCTAAGGAAGTTCCTATCGAGTTACTCAAAATTGTGGCTATTGAATCAATTGACCTTCATTTGAATGTATTTAACACCATATATAGAACAGGTATATTACCTAAAGAATGACTCGAATCGACATTTATACTTCTTCTTATAGTGACTATCCATTTCGGATGTTGGCGATCTTCATGGCAATTTGAATTTTCCATGTATTTTGTATAATATCATAATATCATGTATTTTGCAAACTGTTGCTCTGAGATTTGTGGATATTGTGTTGTGGATATTGTGTTGAACCACGTACGTAGATTTTTTAGCCCGGAAATCCTTCGCCGTCCTGGTTCTCATTTCACTTCTTCTTTTCCTTGTAAAATGAATTGCAGCAACTCATATCTTTCGCTGTTTCTTATGATGTGACCGAGGTATTCGATTTTGGCTATTTTTACTATTTAACCCTTTTGGACCCAATTTTTTTTTGTGTTGTTACGATCTCGACTTTAATTATTTCTTTGTACCGGTAACCATAAAAGGTTTTTAAAGCGTACCAAACCAAATCTTTACATAAAAAAAACAAAAAAATAGTGGGATATATATGTACCAATGGAAATGTTGGTTGGGATTATTATGTCTCGTGGGGTATATTGGGAGATTACGGCCACAAATAAATGAACACTTTATTTAATAAAGATTTACAAAAATATGCATAAACAATACTTCCATGTAACTTAATATGTGTGATATAATGAGAAAAAATGTTTACACAAACCTACATCGCACATTGTGCAGATGGTTGTGGTTCTTCTTTCTTTACCCATTCTTGAGCAACCAACACAACGCCGTCTCTTAGCAGTTGCAATCGGCATGTGGTCTCCTACATTTTTATTTCGTGATATCTTTTAGGTCTACCTACACTTCTTTTTCTAAGTTTTACTTGTGTAATGGTTTTACCTTTAAAAATAAGATCTTCTGATACCTCAAACAACGTTTCTAAAAGGGGTGTTTTCTTACGTGTTCGATGTAAATCATTATATATTACCTAACTATTTACCACTGACACCATAACCAATCGGTAGAAAACTTTTTTCACCATTTACAGGATCGTCTATCTATTTCATACACTCCACTCATTTGGTCAGCCAGGTCCACAGCACTTTTTCACATAATTTCGTTGTATAAAGCAACAGCAGCAGGACAAGGAATTTCCGCTTTGGTCCCACTTTTATTTTTTCTTTTAATAGTTTTACAACTACTCTTATGACAGTTACTCAACAAGGATACTTGTTTAGCATCTTGTTATTTTGTGGCTAGGGGCTTGGAACTCATCTGTTAAAAATACAGAGTCTTCTTTGTTCATTTTGCTTTTTATAGAAAACTCCTTAGGCATGTTCCGTCTATTTGTAATGGCTGTACCAACTACAGCGAATTTAATAGTATCCACTAAACGTATATATATATATATATATATATATATATATATATATATATATATATACTATATAACACTACGAGCCTAGTAGGCCCATGGCTTGAGATGTTATTGTTTTCCATTTCTTCCTATTAGTAGCCTTGTCCTTCCATCTTTCTGTTCCCAGTGTTTTTAGGTCTTTCTCTACTTCTTGCTTCCATCTACTTCTCGGCCTTCCTCTCTTTTTTTTTGTACTCATTGTATGCATCAGAATCATTTTCGGTACTCGAGAATTTGTCATTCTTTCTATGTGCCCTAGCCACCTGAGTCTCTGAGACTTTACTACTCTCCTCTTGCCTCCAAATATCTTTCTCAAAACCTTCCTTTCCCATATTTCGAGCATACCTGTTTCTTCTTTGTTCAGTTTCCACACTTCACTGGCGTAGGTTACCACTGGTTGTATAACTGTTTTGTAAATCCTTATTTTGGCATTCCTAGATATCTGTTTACTTTTTAATAGCCTGTTTAATGAGTACACGCATCGGTTTCCTGCCATTATTCTTGATTATAGCTCCTCTCTAATATTTGGTTTGCATGTGAACATCGACCCCAGGTATGTAAATCTTTCCACTGCTTCAAATATATATGCTTTTTCACCCTCTACTTCTATATTTAGATTTCCTTCTTTTTGTTCACTGTCATCTATCCATTCCATGTATTTTGTCTTACTTTCATTGATGGCTAAGCCTATTTTCTTGGCCTCTCTATCTAGCCTCTTTACTACTTCTTGGTGCTCCCATTTGCTTCGTACCAGTATTACTACATCGTCAGCAAAGGCTAGACATTGGTGCTTTCTTTGGTATAACAATCCCTCTCTGTTGACATTTGCATTTCGTATGACCTTCTCCAAACACAAGCTGAATAGTATCGATGATAGGAGATCTCCTTGCCTTACTCCTTCACTGACCTTAAATTTTTCCGACATTACATTATTTATTTTAACTCTGCTCGCAGTATTGGACAACGTTATTTGTATCATTCTTATAAGTTTTCTACTGATACCCAATTCTTTTAGTGCTTTGCTCATTTGGTTCCGTTTTATTCTATCGTACGCTTGTTTGAAATCAATGAAGAGGACCCTTGTCGGTAGATTGTGTTGGTAACTTTCCGCTTGCAATTCTCTGAGCGTAAATATCTGATCTGTTGTACTTCTACCAGGTCTGAAGCCACATTGGTACTCGCCGACAATGTTTTCTATCACTCCTGCCAATTTGTCCTTTATACACGCTGCAAGAATTTTGTATGCAGTATTCAATAGTGATATCCCCCTGTAATTTTGGCAATCTGTCCTATCGCCTTTCTTATAAAGTAGGCATATAATTGCATCTGTCCATTCTTGTGGTAGTTGTTCTTTAATCCAAATTTCCTTTATTTATTTGAACATTTGCTCCTCTAGCGTTTTCCCTCCATATTTGAACATCTCTGCAGTTATATTCTAGAGCCGCCGTCCGGTCCCGCTACCACGATGCAGCCACATGATTGGCCAGCGCGCGCTTCTTGACGTTCGCGCCACGGAGTGTGCCGATACGTCCCGACACGACAGGTCACCGCGACTATAAATAGAGCGGTAGCGAAGTAATCGTCGGATTCACTCCCCGCCTCTCGACGCGTTAGTGTTCTGAGCTGTTGGACGTGAATCCCTGTCCTGGCATTTGGTTTTCACCTCTGGCTGCGTTGAGTAGTTGAGTTACTGTGACCAAATGCCCATCTTGGTAGTTAGTATTCGCCTCTGGTTGCGTTGAGTAACTGAGTTACCGTTGCTAACTACCCATCTTCCTGTCTTTTGTTTTCTTTTTCTTTGTTCTCCTGAAGAAGCTACATACAATTCTAGCGAAACGTCGAGATGAACCCACTTTTGGGTCACTCACAAATGACACGGTCCAAACCCGGAAGATGAATAAACTATAATTCTGACTCTGGCCGTGGAAGCCTACGATTTCATGTGCAGTGTAGTTAATAAACTCGATATCGAAGAAAATAATATAAAACGGGACTTATTTCATCAGGCAAATTAAAACTGTCACTGGGATCTATAAGTCCCACTTGGTCCCAAAGGGTTAAAATGATTTATACAAAGTGTCAACTAATCTTTGATTTAAGACTCACATGTGCGCCATGCGTATCCTGGTAAGATTTTCTTGCTATGTTGGTGCTTTTCTGTGTCTTACTAATTAAGTTTCTATTTCTGTTAACTAATCAATAAAAGTCAACTAAAATAAGGAGATCAATATATTGCACAAAAACATTATAGTTTTCCAGTCAAAATAGTTTAAAAATATTTTTTATAATTCAAAAAACTAAAAATTCATAAAGTATAACATAACAAATGCATAACAAAAAAATAAAAAACTTGACTCTAAGCATGAAAATCAGTAAAGCAGTTGCCAACACAAAGTCCAGGTTTTTCTGGTTATTTTTATTCCATATATTGTTTGTTTTCGTAAGTTATTTTTTGAGCATTGCCTACCATGTTTTCTTTGTATTTTGTCGACATAAACTACTGCAGAAATTTTAGTAATAATACGTGGTGCTTTGTTGTTTGTTATAATTTTATTTTGTTGATTTGGTAAAAGTGAAAAACTTAAAATGGCTAATAGTTTTTGGTAGGATATGTTCTAAACAACACGCTCACAGATTAACATACACGTACTTCTAATGCTGTTGAAATACTAACGTGATTATTATAAACGAGCTTACGGCTCACCAGAGAGCCATACACATCTGACAAAGGAACGATGCACCTCAGATGAGAGCTATGCGCAGTCAAAGTATTATGGTATTTACAAAAGTAAAAAAACATAAAAGTTAAGATAGTATTAAGATAATAAAACAAAAGCACAAGTTCTCGAACAAATAGTAAAACAATGCGAAGTTTTAAATTCCTTAAAAATCAGAATATTTGGAGCACAACATAAAAGGTGAAAAATACAAACTAATAAGGAATAGAATACAGAACAAAATCAAAGGCAGAAGAAGCGTAGATAGACATAAAATCTCGTAAATGGTTCGAATGCAGTTCCATTAAACTATTAAGGCAAGTAATAAAGAAAATTATAATTGCCAGAATGATTTCCAATTTCCGATATGAGCGGAACTTGGAGTAGAAGAATAATATTTATCATTAGTCCATTAACTTTGGCAAAAAATACGACTTTACCTCCTAATTGTGTCGGAATACACAGATTAAGCTGAAATTTTGGATTTAAGCTCGTCTTACCCTCCTTTGCAAAAGTTGTAATTTGCGAACCGTTAGAACCGCCGCTTGTTACTTAAATAAATAACTTAAAAAATATTTTTTTTTCTTACTATGTAAAATGTTCCACTTTTGAATTAGAATCATTAAACAGTTCATTTATCGCTTGTGATATTGATTTCAAGTTTTTAAGTATTAATCGAAAGCATCCCGGTATGCAAAAATGATTTAAAAAGCTTATTTTTAGTTGAAAACGTTTTAATTATTTATTTAGATAACTAAAAATTCATTCCTTGCTTATGAAACGATATTTCTTTAGTTTAAAATCTTCAACCCTTAAAAATCATCTTTAAAGATGACTACAATATTAGGAATAGTTTTATACACATTAAAATTTTAAGCTTATGTATTTAAATCAATAAAAATTTAAAATTAAAAGTGAAACTGGAACAAAACCATGAAGTGGAAATATCCAGGAGTGGCTAGTATACCTGTTGCATACAAAGCACGTGGCGTTCTTGTGTATCAAGGTATAAAAAATTCTTAAAAACATTGTTTGGTCACAGAAAACACTAGAAGGACATCAGTAACAAAAACAATCTTGACTTTGACGGGTACTGACTTATTTTTGATACCATCTTTCTTTCAGTTAGCCCTAGACTCCAGCACAGATCAGAGGGAATGTAAGTCGAAAAAATTTCACCAGCTCCTGGGGGTCATGTTAGATGCTCCCTAGTAGTAGGTATCTGACCATAACATAATTTTAATTACCTCTGATGTGGGGATTACACTATCAGACCGCTTTAAAATTGCTGATGAGATTTCTTCTCCACCTCGGCAAGCTTTACTCTCATCCCACATCATACAGTGAAAACTTTTATCTGATGAATCAAAAAGAGTGTAATTTAGTGTCCACAATTTCCGTTTATAAAGCTTACGCGATTTGTTGCATGTGGTCTAGGTAAACATTTTTCAAGATCACCAGTTAAAACTTTATGTGTCGAAGTGCTTCTAGACATTTTTGTATCTTCACTTTTAATGTTGTACCGTCGCTTTGATTCTGCCAAATGTGACTGATATTCAGCTTGAAGTACGTTATTATTTATTTGACTTAAATGGTTATCTTTAAGCCTGGCCTGGAAAGAGTCGCAGTCGTCACAAGTATCTACCACTGGTGGTTTAAATGACAACTTAATTTGTTTATAAATTGTTTTGCTATTTCGTATTCTTCACAAAACTGTTGATACAAAGTGTACATTTTTTCTTTGTTTAATTCTGGACCCAAGTATTTAACTGCGTTTTTTTCTCTGCTGTAATGACTCTCGTAGCATGGAAAAGAAGAAATACGTTGAACAACATTTTCAATAGTCAGAGGTGAAGTTTGTTGCCAAAATTATTTAATCAAATGTAGCTGCAGTAGTATAGAACACATGATGTTTTATAACTTTTTTTAATTTTCAGAAATCTATAGCATCATGTCCACATAGTGTTGTTTACCTCTAAATTAATCAGGACATGAAGTTATTTCTCTTGGCTATCTTTGCAATTTCTAATAGTTGGACATGGTTTTTTATATCATTTTGTAGAGCAGAAAATGTACACTAAGGATATAAAGTTAACTCAATTTCGCTAAAAAATGGTCATGGTTTCCTTTACTTGCGGCGTACAGAAATGAACTAAATTTTTGTACTGTAACTTAATGAGTTTACATGCAAATGACCTTTTGCAGCATTCAAAGTTCCTTTCATGGACTATAAAAAACTTTAAAATCATCTCGAAAAATCCACCCCCTCCTGCCAATTTAAAGTTAAATACATTGATTTAAATATTCGCAAACAAAAACGTATCTTTTCACCGACCATATTATTTCACTTTGTACTGTATCTAGAATATCTTGTAGAAAATTAATCTCATCTCATTTAAAGGCATATTTATTGAGTTATTCATGAAACACCGTTGAAAAACGTAGAAAAACGTTCAACCACCTAGAAGGGGTGGCATCCATCCCTGGGACGGAAGCATACATTGGTGTTATATAACTTTTGTTACTTAAGCACTTTCCCATCAACCCTCTAAATATCAAGTGAATCGGTTCAGTCCGACAAAATTGGAAGGTGAATAGCCCGAGTTACTGGAGTATAATATGTGTACAATAATGAATGTCGCTGATAACTAAAACATTAATGCTACAATTCTGTAAAAAAAATTACACTTTAACATTTTAAATTACCTACTTGCGGTTTGATGACATATTGTATTGTATTGAAAAACCAAAGTACTAACGCCTTAAATTACATTTAAACTTATACTGTGCCATTATTGTTAAACATGGGAATTTCTATTTAAAAATAAAAATAAATCACATTTTATTACCCATTATATGACTAACAAATCTCATTCATATACCTATTTGTTTTCCTTTAACCGGAAAAAACGTAGATGTAAGCTAACCAGAAAATGACAAATATGTGTATCTACTTGCAACTTAACATTAACGGTTTTTCCGTCCAACCAAAACAACCGTGAAGGTTTATGTTCGATTGTTGAATGTTTACGTAATGCGTAATATTATTAATAAAACATATTTCAATTAGAATTTTTTAACCTAGATTCAAATTTGTTGTTTTTGTTTTTTATATGAGAATGCAATTCATTTAGTTTTGAATGTCACTTCTTCTTCTTATATTAGGCACTTTGGTCTGTTCTTCGCCGATTTTGATTATATATTCATAGCAATAAGGTTGACTGTTAGCTATATCGCCACCTTTTAGAGGGGTTTCTTCGTCTTCCCTAGCGTAAAAATAAATGTTGTTAACAATCTTAACTCTATTTTGATATAAAAAACTAACTTGAAAACATAAAGAATAGGTAAAAAATCAATGATAATCAAAAGAAGTTATTTTACATTAAGGAGATATCTACTTAATAAATACATTAATTTACCAAAATGAAGTACATTTATGTAATTGTTTAATAAGTAGATTTTTTCTTAAACATCCACTTTTACCAGCTGTTATTAAAAGGTTTGTAATATCTCCACCGAATTTTGGTTTTTCAGGCAGAAATATTTGTGATTCCTTTTTGTGGAAAGATATTAGAAGTTTCTTTAAACCTGACGAGTTTCCATTTTTCATTTTTATTTTAATCTTTCTATGTTAGCATAACTTACATAAAGCAATTTGGGATGCAAGAATTATTTCGAAAAACTCACCAAATTTGCTTTTAGGTCTTTTAGATCTCCTAAACTAATAACTCCAACTCTCATTACTCCGACTAGAACTATTTAATTTTTTATCCCTCATGTCGAATTATAAATTTGTCACCACGGGAACAAGGATTAAATGAAAAAACCGAATAACAAACACAAATTTTGTTTAACCGAATGATCTCATCGCACACTCAGCAGAAACAATGTTTGGACCGATAAGATTTATTTATGTAAATTCATTCTAACTAAATTATAGTGGAAAAAAATTTAATTATTAAGTGGGTGTTCTTAACAGTAAGTATTATTTTTTTTTTCAGCTAAGGTGACATATGTCTTTGGAGGATGCAGAGATGGGAATCAAGGTGAATGGAGTAATGATCAACAACGTACGATACGCTGATGATGGTGTCTTAATTTGTGACAACATAGTCGATCTTTAACAACTTGTCACTATAATTGGAGAATACAGTGAGCGAATAGGATTAGAGATTAATACCAAAAACACCAAATTCATGATCATCTCCAGAAACTTGGATGCACTTGAAAACTCCACCATAACACTGAATAGTAAATCCATAGAAAGAGTGAGTAAATTTAAATACCTGGGATCGTGGCTTTTTGAAGACTGGGCATCGGACAGAGAAGTTAAATGTCGCATTGACCAAGTTCGACAAGCTTTCGTAAAATTCAAGAAGGTACTGACTTGTTCAGAGTTCGATCTTCAACTGAGACTAAGGTTTACTAAGTGCTACGTATGGTCAGTGCTGATATATGGCGTAGAGGGCTGGACACTCAAAACGAGGGATATAAACAGATTAGAAGCTTTCGAAATGTGGCTTTATCGCCGTATCTTAAAAATACCATGGACAGCGAAAATCACAAATATAGATGTTCTTAAAAGTATAAACCAAGAACGCCAACTTTTCGAAACCATCAAGAAAAGGAAAACGGCGTAGCTAGGTCACATCATGCGAAATGAAAAATATCAGTTCCTCCAACTTATAAACGAGGGTAAAATTGAAGGCAAGAGAGGAATGGGACGCAAGAAAATGTCCTGGCTCCGAAACATAAGGCAATGGACAGGGATTAACGACATACAATCTCTGATACATATTGCAAGAAATAAAGAATTAATGGAAAATGTGATCGCTAACATCCATTAGTGGATTTGCATCTGAAGAAGAGAAGAAGGTGACATAATTTTAAAAAGTTTCGATACGATATTCTTGTCGGCGTCGCAATGCAAGAAGATTATTTTATGATTAGAGGGCGGCTATTCTCAAAATCTGGACAATTAATTTCAGAGTGAGGAAGTCGTCTGCTGGGAAAGAATGTACAAATTATTTTATTTTTACATTGTAATTATGACCTCTAAGCATGTGTCAAATGAGTCAAGTGTTCTTTTAATGAATATTTTAATTCGGTATGTATGTTTATGGTATTGTTCGTAATGTGCATAAGTCCCGTTTTTCAAATTTTTCTTACATATTTTTTTGCGTCTCATAGAGTGTCTAAGCCTATACCCGAACTACTATACTCACTAAAACGACACTTGGTCCTAACTGCAAGACGCAACAGTCTTGCAGGCCTAGTCTTGTACTTGCTTAAATCTTACACAGTCAGTCTTGGTCTTTTTCTTGCTAAAATTAGGCGGTTTTGGTCTTGGTCTTGCGAAAACGCAAGAACAAGACCAAGACTGCAAGACTAAGACCAATTTTGGGCATGACTAATATTGACCACACTGGACCATTATGTGGTTGACTCTCCTAAAGATTGTGATTAAAGGTATAATGATAAATAAGTACAAGTAGATAAAAGCACCTTATTAAAGATCTACAGCGATATGACATAGTCAATCAATCATGGCAATGCTTAATACTGAAATAAATTCCAGAGTAAGTCCTCCAAGCGGCTTTCTGGGGAGGATAAGATAACAATTTCAGAGAATTGTTTTGAATTTTTAAGTGCATTTCTTGCTTTTTCTAGCCTGGCCCTTATTTCTATTGTTTGATCATTATTTTTAAAATCCATGTTCTTAGGTATTTGTATTTTTCAACTCTTTTTATTGGTACACCTCCCAAATGTATGTTTATTGTATATTGTTTTCTTTATTATTATCATATATTTAGTCTTTTTTATATTAATTTTTAAGTCCAAATTCTTCACGGAAATTGTCTTGTTTAGTAGTAGTTGGACTAAGCTATAATCAAAGTGTCAAGTTGCATACATCTTATGTTGTCAATAATGTTTTCGTTCATCATTATCTCTTCACTATCAGATAGTAATGCTTTTTCAAAAACAGATTCGCTGTATACATTAAATAGTAATGGATATATAATACATCCCTGCCTAACTCTTTCACTAATTTTAATTTCTGAACTGGGTTTGTTATTTACTACAATTTGTGCTCTTTAATTCAAGGAAAGGTTTGATATTATACTTAAGTTCATTTTATCTATGTTTTTTAGAATTTACACTAATTTTCCGACTGTGTATTAATTCTTTTTTTGCTTCCTGAATTTTGTATTTTGTTTGTTCGTTCAATTTTTTATGTTGATCTTTCTTTTTCTGTTGACGTCTTTTTTCTATTAAATCTAAATTTTTTTCCAATATCAAGTGGTTCTTTTTGTATCTGGTTGGTACAAAAATTTCTTCATGACCTTTAGAGGTAATGGATTTTGACAAGAGCTATGAGTCATGCCGATTTAGTACACAAGTTTACCTCTTATTTACAATTTCATAGCTCTTGCCAAAATCCATTACTTATATATAATTTTATCTGTATGAATTAGTAACCATATTGTGTATGTTTCAGTAATATGAAAAATTTGGTCTTTAACAGGTATTCTTTAAAAAATGGATTATTTATTTCATATGTCAGGTGTTGTTTTATGAGTGGATTCCTTAATTAACTTATATCGATGTAAGTCTAACTTAATTGGCCTATATAAATATGTAAAATATATATAATACATACAAATTAAATGCCCGCTTAAAGCAATTTATTGTTATACAATAACTAAAGAACATATAGATAAGTACGAATAAATGAATATCACAGTTCTGTTATTATATCGTGTTTATCATCGTCATCTAAATCCGAAGTTGTGTTGTTTGGTTCAATAATATTTGGTTCAATAATATTTGGTTCTAATAAGCATTCGTCAATTGAGAAATCTAATTTCCATATCTTTTTTTTCTTCTTTATTACATGCTGTATACATCGTTTCCAATTTTTTGCAATAAATTTCTGTAAAGCTTCCTGTAAAAGTCTTTTCACAGCTCCTTTCAGACCTCATTCGTTTGTACACTTATAGCGAATGAATGGTACCTTATGTATGAGTCTAATTTGAAGCAATATTTTTTTATTATATAAATATTTTTCTACGCCAAATTTCACATTATTATCTAGCTTTATGATATCATTTATTATCAAACTATTTATGGTTTCGTATGCATTCGTACTAATTCATGAAATCCATAAATTCTTTCGAATGCAGTCAATTTTATTTTAGTAATACCGTTTTTAGAAAAATTATCATTTGATTTTTGTTTTTAGCTTGAATCCTGGGAAGTTTTATGACTATCTTAATAGGTTAGCTGTACTCCTGGTGATGGAGAACTAAGTGGATGCGATTTAGGTTCAGATTAGATAATAAGTATATTCCTTTTAATGGAGAAACAAGTGAAGACGAATTAGGTTCAGATTCGGATAATGAGAATTTGAATGAAAATGTACTTATTTATTCTAGTATAAAGAGAATTGTCAACAAAAAAAAAGAAACTTGAAAAAGGTTAATAGAAATCAAGCCATTTACAGCATTTTAGTAAAAGTGATTATGCATTTAAAGACGTTGTAGAGCTAACAGAATGTATCCTTAAGTTAGAAATCTCCCACAGATTTTTTTTGGTTTTTGTTTTCAAAACAATTAATATCCATGATTGTTGAACAATCAAACATAAAAGGTCCGCAGGATAACATAAACAAACCTATCAATATTACTAAACATGAAATAGAGCAATTCATAGAAACTGTAATGTTTATGTCAATGGTGAAATTACGATTATATAAACTTTGCTGGAATGCAACTGTAATACTTGAGAAATTATTAAGAAACAGCTTAATTTTAGTGATAACAGTAACTTCGTTCCTGTTGATAATTAGGGCAATGATAAACTGGTAATAATTTGACCTCTATTAGATAAGATTAAACAACGCCTTTTACTGATTTCCAAGGAGGAACATCTAACTGTTGACGAACAAATTATCCGTACAAAATGCCGGCACAACCTCAAACAATATAATCCAGCAAAACCTCACAAGCGGGGATACAAAAGTCAAGTACTTAGTGGTGTATCATATTTCTTTATGACTTTGATATTTTTACTTGTGAACAAAACAATACTTTTCCAAATGGAGTACCTAATTTAGGAGTCAGTGGAAATGTTGCCACTAGACTGACAGAGACAATGCTGAAGAACGTCATAATATATTTTTCGATAACTGATTTAATAGTCCAAAATTACAGATTGATCTTACAAAAAATAGATTGTTGCCTTTAGGTAAGGTTCGATTAAACCGTTTCAAAATTTAGGAGTCCCATCTGAAAAACAACGAAATAAAAAAGAACGTGATTTTATTGTAGAAAACGTTGCCAGTGTTAAAGACGTAAACCCAAGTCTAATAAATTAATTCAATAAAAAGCCAATAAATAAGTGATCAACTTACGTTAGTAATGAACCTAGAACCACAAAAGCTAGGTACTTTAGACAAAACAACGTACAAAGAGATTCCATTTCCTCAAGTTTATAATCAGCTAATGAGAGAAGTAGACTTATTAGACTCAATGCTGGGGCTTTATAGAATCCATTTAAGATCAAGAAAATGTTATAAACAAAGTTGGATCTATGTGTTGTGGACGCATGGATACTTTGGTGTAGGAAAAATGAACAAAATTGCTATATGCCAATATCTGACTCCAAACAAGCCGTTTCTAAACATTTATGCAAATCTGGGAAGTCACTACCAAGAAAGAGAGGTCATCCAGTAGAACAATATATGACTCCAACGTCTAGTCATCGAGGAACTCTACCTGTGTTAACTAATGCAACAACCCCAACGCCAACAAAAAGAACAAGAAAAAATCCTGCAAGACATCAAGAGATACCAATAAATTCTGTGCGTATGGACATTGAACATATGCCAAAATGGCAAAAATATCGCCAACAGTGTCAAATATGTACAAAAAAAACTTACACCAAATGTATAAAGTGTGAAGTATTTTTTTGTTATAATAAAAAAAGGAATTTTCTATCACAATTTCAAAACTAGCGTACTTTTGTATGTCAACATTTTAATAAAATATGTTTAAATAATGCATGCGAAACCACATATGGATTTTCAACAAATCTTCCAGTTTGCAGTTATTGCATACAAAACCATATATGGGTTTATAAAAAAAAAACTTCTATATATAGGACCAAACAATTATTTTAAATTTACTAATGCCTTTTATATGTCTTAATAAAAATGACAATACATAAAAATATTTTTATTTTATGTTTGCAATATTTCATGCAGTAAAGGTTAACTGTTCTTAGATATTCCCTTATCCCACAAATACTATATTGTTTGTCGAGAAGTAAAGCTGTTTTGTAGCATTTTTCTCCCGAAAAACTTATTTCCTTAAGACACTTCTACGATTCTGATCCCAAAAAGCCGTTAATTCGTCGACTTTTATAATACTATTCCAAATCTTGTCGATGGTAGGTATTTCTTTATATAAATAAAAATAGTGACCTAACCGATGCATGGCCGTTTTAACGAAGTTTTCAGTTTCTATTAATTCCTTTTCAATGGATTTTTTTTCTTAACGCTTCCTCAAGTTTTCCTTTCAGTTTAAAATCAATAAATTCTTCTCGAACTCCTAGCATAACTGAACAACAACTAATGATTTTCCAAACAATAATATTTAGAGTTTTGTAAACTAAGGCATCATGTACATTCCATATAATAGTTTTTTCTTGTTGAGAATAAGGACTTTTACTGGCCAGTTTCTGTGGATTAAAAGTTGATGTGGTTGCCATCGTGGTATATAAATATCACAACATCCACAACACAACTAAGGCCAAATAACTATTTTAGAAATTATACCAAACACCTGACTGCACAAACACCGATTGCACAAGTATCACATCCCACTGACTTAAAACCAAAGACTTTCTCATTTGTACCTATCTATTTTGTACCTATTGTAATAACCTGGATTTAGGCGTTAGTTGTTTTGTTTTTATATATCTTACTATAACAGCTTGTAAACTTTTAAATTGACGAGTGGTAATATTAATTTTCGAAACTGATATAAAATATTGGGTAACCCATTTAAAATTAGGTACCAATGCACTTACCAATGTGACTCATCCTGTATCCAACTTTATTATGAATATTATTTTAAAAATTAAACACACACACACATATATATATATATATATATATATATATATATATATATATATATATATAAAATACAAAATTCTTGTTTTTTATTATATTCTGTGTACGAACTTTGCTTATTATTTCTTGTTTTTTGCCCTATTTCGAGCTTCTGACCATTCCATTCCCCTACTTTTCAAAATCTGCCCTACTTCGTCATCCCAGGTTTTCCGTGGTCTGCCTCTGGTTTTAAACTTTTTCACTTTAGCCTTCCAGACTTGTTTAACGGGTCGGTTGTCACTTATTCTTCACATATGACCACATCATTTTATCTGATGTGTTTCAATAACATGTAGTACAGATTCTGTGCCCAGTTCTTCTCTAACTTCGTTTCTTGTTTTGTCCCGTCATGTTATTCCTTTGACTTTTTAATTGCTATGTTAAAACCCAGCTCTCGGTTCCATATATCAAGATAGGTAGGAATACTATCTTATAAACTGTCATTTTGGTTCTTTTACTGATTTCCTGTTTACCTATGAATGCTCTACTAAGATTATAATACACTTTTGAAGCAGTACTTATTCTTTCTGTTATTTTATTCTGCATAGTACCTTCTCTGTCTATTTTAACCCCTACGTATTTGAATGCATCTACTTAAAGGGAACAAACGTCGAAAAAGTGGACGAATGATCACAATCAGAAGATCAAAATAAGAATAGAAAACGCTAGAGCAAATTTCAATAAAATGAGAAAAGTGCTATGTACCAGGGATTTAAAACTGGAACTAAGAGTTAGGTTGGCGAGGTGCTATGTTTTTTCGACTTTATTTTATGGAATGGAATCTTGGATCTTGAATGCAACATCAATGAAAAAACTAGAATCATTCGAGCTGTGGGTGTACAGAAGAATATTGAAAGTATCGTGGACAGAACACATCAAAAACAAAGAAGTTCTGGGTAGAATAAATGAAGAAATGGAAATTTTAAATACAGTAAAAACAATAAAATTAGAATATCTCGGACATATTACACGTGGAGAAAAATACACCCTGCTCCAATTGATTAGGCAGGGAAAGATACAAGGAAAGAGAAGTATAGGAAGGCGTAGAATGTCATGGCTGCGCAATCTGAGTGAGTGGTATGGATGTACATCAAATGAACTTTTTATAGCAGCCGTCTCAAAAGTCCGAATAGCTATGATGATTGCCGATCTTCGCCGCGGAAATGGCACATGAAGAAGAAGACTTGTTTTATAAGTTGTTGGTTAATTTCTATGTTAACATTTCGGTTAGTTTTCGCTACTAGCATTACCTTGGTTTTTCTAACATTAATCTTTATGTTTCTAATTGCCAGCTCATTATTCCAGGTATCTATATTCTTTTCTGGAGGTCCCTTTCGTTTGAAGCGCATAACATGAGATCATCTGCAAATGCACACTCAGCTATACTAACCGGACGTAATTTACTATATCCGATATGTAATTTGTGTATACTTGCTTTTGTTTCCTTAATCATGTCGTCAATAATCAATATAAACAGTGTGGGGCTCATTACACCTTCTTGTCTTAGACCTTCGTTTAGTTTATATAACTCTTGTTATTTTGATACAGACTTTTGATAGCACTTGTTAGTTAATGGTCAATATTTCTATTTTGCAGACTTTTCCAAACTGCTTCATGGAACACTCTGCCAAATGCTTTCTCAATATCTAGAAAAACCATATATATTTCTGTGTTCTTTATTCTAGCTTTCTCAATGATTTGTTTCAACGTAAATAGATGGTCTTGCGTACTGTGTCCCTTCCTAAACCCACTTTATATTTCATCCAGATGTGGTTCAACGATCATGTATTTTGGAGCCGATAATGGGTAGATTCATTCCTCTATAATTTTCACAAGAACTTGGGTCTCCTTTCTTAAAGATTGGTAGTATTATGTCAATTCTCCAATTTTCAGGAACTGTACATCGGTTCCAAGCCATGTTCATATATATTTTTTTCAATTCTACTCCTTTCAGTCCCATTGTCTTTAACATTTCTGCAGTGATTTTTTCATGACCAGGCGATTTACATCTCTTTGTATTATTAATTGCTTCTTTGACTTCTTCTATTTGGATATAATTTTCTTGTCCATGTTCTCCTTCTACTTTTATCATTACAGTTTCCTCTTTCGGCTGTCTTGGTGTTAGGAGTTCGCTGAAGTATTGTCTCCATCTTTCCATAATCTTATTTGGTCTAAAAATCAGCGTGCCGTCTTTACGTTTCACCTGTTTCATCGTTGTTTCTTTACCTTTTCTTAGCGTCTTTAGTGCCTTCTAGAACAATTTTTGGTTACCCCGGGTATCTGCCTCCATCTTCGTTCCAAACTCATCCCAGGTTCCCTTCTTCTTCTTCAGCACCATTTCGTTCACCACCTTTATTTGTCGTTTATATTCTTGTCGTGTTTGCTTCTTATTTCTGTTTACATGATTTATTCCACACGTTTATTTTGCTGTCGTCACGATGGTTTTTTTAAATTGTTTCCAAGTTTCCTGTAAGTTGTTAGTACTATGTGCATTAGATAATTTGGCTAGTTTTTCTTCTATTTTACTTTTGAACATGGCCACGACTTTTTGGTCATTTAGTTTACAGTTTTGGATATTCTCGTTCACAATATTTTTCGTTCTTTGTTTAGTGGTTTTAGGTGTTTTTTGGGATAATCTTATCTTTGCCACTACCAGTTAGTGGTCCGATATAGATTTCCGGACCTCTTTTAACTCTGACATCAGTGGCCTCTTATCTAAATTTTCTATTAATTAGAACGTACTATAGAATTGATTTTTCATTTCTGCTCCTGACTTCTCTCGTGAACTTGTGTATATCTTTGTGTTCATGTGTTGGTTGTAATGAAATTAATCTCCATGCAAAAGTCTATCATCCTTGGAGTAGTAACTATACCGTACTGAGGAGATCTAAAGAGATCGAAATACGTATATGCGGCTTGTTGCTGCTCTGTATCAAATCAAAATATAATACCGTCATTTGTTCTATCATCCTTCTTCCATTATCGTTTCTTGTATCTTCCCCCTGCATACAAAAAATATCTATATTATCACCGTCTCTTTTACCAACTCTGCTATTCATATTGCCTAGAATGACTATTCTAACTGTCACATTTTCTATAGCATCATTAAGGTCTTCCCAATATTCTTCTTTCACTTTCAATGGTTTGTCATCATTAGGCTATATGTGACTAATATATATGTAGTTGTTATTTCTAAATTATCTTGTGTTATCTCTATCTTTAAATTTGTTTGTGATATAAATTTCCAGTTTTTAACATATGCCATAATAGCTTGCTCTCATTAGGCATCCAACACATTCTGCCGCTCTACTATCGGTACTGACTCCGCTGTACAAAAATATATGTTCTTTATCCAATTCATCCATTCCTTGACCTTTTTTTTAAGTTTCTGTCATCGCCAAAAAATCTAATTGTGCTTTGTCAAATTTATCTATATATATATATATATATATATATATATATATATATATATATATATATATATATATATATATATATATTGGTTTTAGAACGTCTTTCGACGTTGTCCGATGCCTAACTTCAAAGTCCTTCTATCATCCCATTGGCCGTCTCTAAGATCTCTCGTACTCATTGCTTTAGTTATCCCTTCTTTCCATGTCTTTTTGGGTCTTCCTCGTTTTTTGCGGTTTGGTGGTACCCATTGCATAATCTTCTTGGGTAGTCTTGTGTCTTCCATTCTTTGAACATGACCATTCCAAATCAACTGTTTCCTCTCAATGTCTGTTGTTAAGTAACCATCTATTCCAATTCTTCGTCTTACTTCCTCATTTCGAACTCTTTCCCTGCGGGATGTACCTAACGATCTTCTAAACACATCTATTTCTACAGCTTCTAATTTATTTCTGTTGTTCTCGGTTATTCTCCAAGTTTCTGCTCCGTAAAGTAGACTGCTTTTAATTAGTGACTCATAGATGTTATATTTTCGCTTTATTCCTATTTCAGAGCTCCAAAGTATTCCATTTAGGCAGCCAATTGTTCTTCTAGCTTATGTAACCCTTTTCTTTATTTCCTCATCGTCTTTTCCCGTTCTATCGAAGATTACTCCCAGGTACGTATATTCACTACAGGATGTGATTTTTTCATTATTCTCTAGTTCGATATTGGATAACTCAGCTCCTATGGGTAGGTATTTAGTTTTTTCTACATTTATTTCCAATCCCCACTGTTCATATTCCTCCTTTAGTTTTCTTGCCATATACTCTAAATCGTCTTTATCATTGGCTATGATGACTTGGTCATCAGCAAATTGTAAGGTATATAAACAAACATCTCCGAGGTCTATGTCCATACCGTGACATTTACGTTTCCACTGGTTTAGTGCTTTTGCAATATATATCTTGAACAGCGTTGGTGAAATACAGCAGCCCTGGCGCAGACCCTTGTTACGATGTACTTTTTAGATAGTGTGTTGCCAATTTTTACTTGTGATGTAGATTTTTCATATAGATTTTTTAAGGCTTTGATTAAAGTGTAGCTAATGTTAGTTTCTGGTAGTGATTTCCACAATTTAGTCACAGGCACGCTGTCGTATGCTTTACGGAGATCAACAAACATGAGATGGGTCTCTTGATTGGTTGCTAATTTTTTTTCAATTAATTGTTTTAGGCAGAAGACATTTGTGCAAGTTCTTCCAGCTCGGAAACCAGCCTGTTCGTCTTCTTCTTGTTCCCTATACTCCATCTCAATGAGATTTCTAAGAATGCGTCCGTACACCCGGCTTAGTGTACTAGTTATCGATATTCCTCTGTAATTTGAGCAAACCAACTTATCTCCTTTTTTATGGATGGAAGAAATATAAGCTACTTTCCATAAACTGGGAAGTGTGACACCGTTTATATATTTGTTCATACACCAAGTAAGTGCTAGAAATAGTTTATCTGTGCTAAATTTTATTAATTCTGCTGGAATATTTTCTGGGCCTGAAGCTCTACCATTTTTTAGTTCATTACAGCTTTCTTCAGCATATCAACTCCCACTACTATCTCTTCGCCGTCAACTGATACTTCCGTTGGTGATTGTGTGGTACATTCTGCTCTACTTCCTGTTAGCAAACTTTCGTAGTGTTCTTTCCATTTTTCTGTTGGTATTAACTGGATAGAAGTAGTATTTCTTTCTGTGTTCTTTATTTTGTTTAAAAGTTTCCATGTCTCTGAACACTTTCTTCCGCCCATGTAAGTGTTGATCTCTTGGCATGTCCTATCCCACATTTCGTTTTTTGCTGTTATTACTGCTCTTCTTGTCGTTCTTCGTTTTCAAATTTATCTATTAATACTTTTTCTTTTCTATTAAGGCTTCTGACGTTCCACGTAGCCATTTTTATGTAGGTTTGTAGTCTATTTACACCTTGTACTTGTATTTAATTTTCTTTGTTACAGTTTTCATTTTTGTCCAATTTATTTAAATTTTATAAAAATTTTATTAAAATATTTAATTTTAATTTTAATTTTTTAATAAAATTTTAAATATAATTAAAAAACTACTAACATTTAATACCATTTTCCATTTTCGCATTCGTGAGATATGCTGTGCCTATGGTTTTTGGAGGATAATGATATGTTAGAGGATTTGTTTTATCATGCTATCATGAGGACAGAGTATCAAAGGAATCACTAGAAACATAATGAGGGATTGGAAAATAAGTGAAGATATCAAAACAATGATATAAGTAGGAACAATGATATAAACAGAATGGCAGACGATACGGTAGTCAAAATAGCAAGAGACAAATCTCTGTTGAGTGTGAGCCGACCTCGGAAAAGATGAAGAGACATTATAAGATAAAGTGATAATCTAAAGAAAGATAAAGAGGCAGAGTTGCCTAATAAGACAATAGAGGAAACAGCAAAAATCCATTAGTCTTCTGCCATTAGGGCCACATTTATGCTTGTTTGTTTGTAATGTAATAGCACACATTTTGAGGGGACCGTATTATAAAATCAATCAATTTAATGTAATAATAATAGTCTCCCGTTTTATACCGCACGCGGCTTTGGGAGTATAGCAGGGTAGTCTGCTATATCTAGGGCCTACGGTATACAAGGAAGGTAACATGGCCAGTGCTACGCTTCAACCGCCTATTATTACCCCTGGTTTTACCCAAGGTACTCATTTTATTCAGGCTGAGTCGACCTGGGGCCTATAGACATTTTAAAAATGCCTAGTTGTTCTTGCCGGCGGTAGGATTCGAACTCACGACCACCGGCATGCGAGGCAAGCACACTACCGCTTGCGCTACGCAGGCCCTATCAATTTAATGTAAACTTTCAATACTTTCGGATATTTACTTTGGTAAATACTATATTTCATTATTGTATTCATCTACCAATCTTTATTTTTGTTCAGGCTGCATATTTTTAAGTAATATGTAAATTTTTTTTTTCAAAAATAATAATTTTTAATAATTTTAACTTAGTTCTTAACATGCAATAATTTTCTGAACAGAATAACCGTCATTTACAACTCCAACGGTAACTGTTAAATTATTAAACAATTTTAAATAAGACTTGTCTCTGGGGTCCACATAATTTACATTGCTCTTCTTGACGTAGCATCTTGAAACGCGTTTAAGAAATAATCCTGTGTAAAATATATCTTTCAACCTTGACGTGTAAATTTAAATTTATGTTAATACTCAGTGGAAACTACAGTGCTAAGATAAATAATATCCATTTAAACATGGTTGCCGCTCTTGTTATTATTAAGTGAATATAAATAACATTTTTAAATCTTTATAGATAAAAACAAATATAATTATAAATAGTTTACAGTGATTATAAAATATCTTTCAACAGACATGAAATTGCCTTATGTAAAAAATTAATAACAATAATTTTAATTAAAAAGATTCATTAAAGCAATTGAGTAACATGGTAACTTAAATAGAAGCAAAATTGACTACTGATCATAAGGAGTCTTCAGTTCAGTTAGCTGTGCCTGTGAAAAAATCGATTTTTAATATTTTAATTATTGTAATAAGTACATAAATGTTTAGGGTTAATCAAGGCCAATAAATCAAATCGGTAGAATAAATGGGTTGAAGCGCAGTATTGGTTTATTAATAATTTAAGCTCTATTAATATTAACGTAACCTAACCTAACCTAACCTTGTTTAATATCCCACAAGACCGCATAGTAGTCTATGATACGCTAATTTATGAAGCTGCAGCGGATTTATTAAAAGATTGTTACTCGTATTAAATATTTATCTTCTGTCTTTTCTCATCATAATCATGCTGGCTATGGCTTTACAAACCTGTGTGGGTCAAATCCCCCCAAGAATTTATTTGCAGTGGTGTCAATGTATCGCTTTCCTCCACCAAACACGTATTCACATATTTCTCATATTTTTATCGATATTATCGGAGAATCTTATTCTAAGCCTTCTTATTCTTCTCTAACCAACGGGTCTATCATTTTGTTCTACATGATTCATTTTGTTTCATCCGAATTACATGCCTACCTAACTAAGACGTCTTATTTTATATATTTTACGATGTTTTATTCCTGGTGTATTCTATAAAGTTCAAAGTTGTATCGTGTTCTCTACACTCCATTGTCATTCAGTGCTCCATAGATTTCTTTTCTTATTCGTTGCTGTAACTTATAACTCTCTATTTATTGTGTTTATGGTATTTTAATACTGTTTAATTCGTAACGTGTTGTGTCTATTATATTCTAAGTATTCTGCGATAATGTATCATGGTATTTAATTTTAATATCCATGCTTTCATTCTACACAGAAGGACCGACCAAACGTAGCATTTACTAACTCTTATTCGGATGTCTAAGCTTAGTTTTTAGTTTTAGATAATTTGCTTCCATTTATTGTATATGTTCCTAGCCTGTTTTATTTGTGTTTTTGTTTCTATAACTGGATCCCACTTATCATTTAGTACTACTCTTAATTATCTGAATTTATGAACTTGTCACAATTCAGTAGTATTTAGGTCAATGCGACAATTTTCATCGGTTTTGCTGATCACAATTACTTTAGTTTTGAGGAGATTTATTGTCAATCCCATTGCTTCACTTACAATATTAACTCTGTCTATACCTATATAACTTTGTCTATTTATAGTCTTCTTCTTCTTTTGATGTAGATATGACTCTATCTTTAATATGCCTCCAGTAAGTTGTCCTTTCATCGTTTTCGTGTTATTCCTACTGATCGTCTTCCTATTAGGGAACCGTGTCGTGCCGTCTTTACTGTACCACTATTTGTTGTTATTCAGATTATATGGTAGTTCCATTCTACTCTACTATTTCTTACTCAGCCCTTGATGTTCTTCATCTTGTATCAACGTCGTATATCTATATTTCTAGCTGTAGATAGTCTTGTACTACCCATAGTCTTGTAGTACCAACTTTCCTAAGTCATGTAGTTTTATGTTGTTACCATTGAACAGAACAATTATTAGTATATAAACTTTAACTATATGAAACAGGTGGCAAAAGATTCAGAAACTGGGCTGGGCAGCGGAATATTTAAAAGAACAATACATTTCGTGTCACTTAAAATACGTGTTTAGTCTTTAATTTTTGTACTCTAGAATACGTAGTCGATTATTTTGCGATTGATATTGGGTAACAATCTTACCCAGACATCCAGCGATTCAAAAATTTACAGATTTCTTGGTGGAGTAACTACATTACTAAAGATGCCAAATTTCCACCTACCCTGCGGACCCTGTGGAAAATAGTACGTCGCTACAAAGAACGACGAATTCATGCAAGAGTTTTTATTTAAAATTCAATTTTTCAAATTTTATTCAACATTAATTACGTCTTCTATAGAAAAAACGTATAACTGCTTTCGAGTTTGTAAAAAATATGTCAAGAAGGCATCAACTTGTATAGTCTGTAGGTTACAGTTTCTTTAATAAATAAATTGTTTACGACTACATTTCTAATTTCTGGTGTATATTATACATCTTTTCCTCAAAATCAAAGTTTCGGAAGCAGATTCAATTTCTGGGAATTTGGTAATGGACGAGAACTAGTTCATATATGAGTTTGGGAGCCAATTTGTGTAGGATTAAAGTGGTTTTATAGAGTTTGGGAGCAAGTTAGGATGCGCCGAAGTGGCCGCTCGGCTTTATTCACCTGTGCCACCGCCCACGCACGGTGCCGCTTGTACTTGCCGCATAAATCCGTTAGTTGATTGATGTCGTTTACATTCGGAGTGTGCTTTTTATTTTTGCGTGGCAAAGAAGTATTTTAATGATAATTGTGTATAGTTGGGTTTCGTTTACGGACTTAACATTTTTTTGTAAGAATTGTTAAAATTTTAGATCGAAAGTATACTTTTTGTTAGGTATAGGTTGTTCTATTATAGAATTTTTTTATTTTAAAATAGGAACCATTGTTATAATGCGATAGTGAGTTCAGAAACTGAGGCTGGGCCTTCACAACCCAAAAAGGCAAGGAAAAAAAATTGGCCTCTTACGATTGATGAAAACAAACTTTTTTTGTCTAGTGGGCCAGAATATGAAATATCTGGTTCTGAATCGAGTTCTGAAGGAAAGAAAGATGTACAACAGCCAGACTATAGTGATTTTGTGAGGCAGGATAACTTCGCTCTATAAAAACTATCCACTTGCACGGCGGAATCAAATTGGATAGAACATTACTAAGTTCCAAATGACTAGAACATATTGAATTTCACATGAAAACAAAAGCTGTTAGTTCCTCACAAAGGGAATAGTCGAATGGATTTTTTTTGTTTTATTTGACCTTGAGTTTTTAAATGTTATAGTTAAAGAGGCGAAAAACATGGGGTTGATGTTTTATCTACGAGTATTGGAGACAGTAGCGTATTCTTTCCTGGAAAGAATTACCAATTGACGAATTAACAATTGGTCTTCTATTCCACATACGAATATTTCTGTTGTCGAGACTACAAGACCATTAAAAAACAGATTATTTATTTTGCTGGTTTTTTGTGAACACATGAGTAGAAATAGGTTTTTAATAATTTTGAGATGTCTGCACTTTTACTCCAAAGAAAAACGGATTAACGAATCCAATAAAGATCTTTAAAGAAAACTAATACGGTACTTAATTACTTTAATGGCAAAATGGTAAACATATATTATTAGGAAAGAGAACTTTCTTTAGATGAGAGCGTGATGCTGTGGCGAGGTCGATTGGGTTTTTGATACTAAAACAAACGACACCGAAGTCCGAAATAAAATTATATATGTTGACCGAGTCAAATGGAACGATGCTCAGATTTCGCCTTTATACAGAAGCAAAAAAAACAAAGATTGAATGCAAACCTGTGCATTCACAATACCGAAATCGAACGGGTGCACAAATATAAATATTTGGGAACAAGTGTTAATAACAACAATGACATCACAGAAGAAATAAAAACTAGAATTGGGACATTCTGGGAAGTCATGGCATTAACTTAAACCTGAAAATGAGGTTGGTTAGATGCTACATCTTTTCGGTACTGCTGTACGGAGTGGAAACTTGGACTTTAAACAAGAGCAATACCGATAAACTAGAGGCCCAAAAATTTGGAAAATACCTTGGACAGACAAAATAACAAACAGTGTAGTTCTTCGACGAATGAACAAAAAACGGGAGCTGTTGGCCACCAACAAGAGAAGAAAGTTGGAATATCTTGGACATATGATGAGAGGGAAAAAGTACCGATTGCTTCAGTTAATTATCTAAGGAAAGATTCAGGGCAAACGAAGCGAGGGAAGACGACGTATATCTTGGCTGCGCAATTTAAGAGACTGGTTCCAGTGCACATCTAACCAATTATTTAGAGCAACAGCTTTAAAGATACAAATAACAATGATGATTGACAAACTCTGTAGCGGAGAGGGCACTTGAAGAAGACAGAAGCAAATGATGAAGAGCTAAGCGGTATAGGGCACGCTTCAAAAGTCGTCATGAATTTGATGGAGGGTTTATTAGATAATGGACATGCTTTATATATGGATAATTACTACAACAGCTGTGCGCTTTCTGCTAGTCTTCTCAATAGAAAAACTTATAGCGCTTCGACGTTAGGGATCAACTTAAAAGATAATCCTCGATAAGTTTCGAATAAGAAGTAAAAAAAAGGAGAAAATGTGTCTTTATTCGTAGATGGGGTATATGGGGGTAAGTAGAAGGACAAGCGCGAGGAAATGTATATAATTTCACAATATGAAGACTAATTTTAAGTATTTATCAACAAAAGAGGGCAAGAAGTTCGAAAACCTATGACTATTATAGAATATAAGAAGTAAATGTCCGGAACTGATCATCAACATGAACTGTTATCGTACTACCAGCGTAAAAGGAAAACCATCAGATGGTATAAAAAAACTCTTTCTTCATACAGTCCAAATTCATATGCTGAATGCCCTAAAACTGTATAATACATACTCTGACGAGAAAAAAATGCCTTTGTACGATTTTCAGCTATGCATAATAAATGGGCTATTACCAATATAACCATTACTTGAAATTGCTTCTAAACGTACACAACCAAGCCCCACACTTAGTAAGATAACTAAAACATACAAAGATAAAAACAATTACAATAGAATAAAGCCCAAAAGGGGTAGCCAATGCACCAAAGACGGAAAAGGACGAAAACGCATCAGTTTCCAGTGCAACAAATGCGATGAAAAACCAAGACTCTGTTCAGAATGTTTTAACAAATATCTTAGTTTGCAATATATGTTTTTTTAAGTATCTGTAGAGTAGTGAGGGCGGGAAGTTTCACAGCACTTAGGTCACAATTAACCCATTGTGCATCCTCTCAGGAAGCTGTCGTTCTTAGCTCATTGTCCATTCTGCCATTTCTAGGAGGGTTCACAAGAAGTCACCTGGATACATCTCCCTTATGTGGGCAGGTGTGGGACAGGACTCGCTGAACGCGTGCTCTCCTAATAACAATAACTCTGGGAATTCACATGGGACATGCTCTACAGTTTCGTCTTCTCGTTCATCCTTTCTACATAGAGGTGTATTTACTAACCCCAGTGTCTAAAGGTGTTGGCTTAGTTGACAATGACCAGTTAAAAAATCAACTGTCAAGCGTAGGTTTTTCCTGTTCACTTTCAAGTACTTCTTTAATGCTGACTTTTCAAGGTTACTTAGTATTACCATGGCAAGTCTATATCTTTGCTCTTCTTCTTATCTTTTTACGGTTTGCGTATGTTTTTAGTTTGTTCTTTATTTTAGTACTCTTTTATTGATCACGTATCCTTAATTCTATCAGTTGGTCATGTTCATTTCCAGGTAACTGTCTTTTAGAGGCATGCAAATTAGCCCAATCGTTTCTTATTTGAATTGGTCATCCTCTAACATAGTAGACTAACCAAGCGGCAATAATTCTTACAATATTGTGTTGTGAGCACATCTTTTCCATTTTTGTTACATTTGCCAACCTCCTTTCTTGTTAAATCGGTGCTTACCATAGAAGCCCACATATATAATTTTTGTTGGAATTTTTGTAACATTGCTAAGAATAAACATTGCTGTTTATTGATGTTTATTCTTAGCTCCAGCTTCAGGCTGAGGTGAACGTTTTGGTCCAGCCTCTGGTTGGGCCGAAATTGGAGGTAAACAACAATCCTCAACTGCGACTTCAGGCTGAGGTGAACGTCTTGGTTCAGCCTCGGAATTTGGTTTTGGTATTTGGTTTTTTTGTTGTACATTTATGTCGTTTCCACGGTAGCTAGGGAGAGGTTGGTAGCCCTGGCAGAGCCCTGCCTTATCAGGGCAAGACTTTATACAATTGGGTTTGCCTGGTCTCGTAGGGAGATCGTTCTCAATCACAAATAACCCTGTATCCATACAGTCATCGGCTTGATTACCTCACACCTTAGCTTCGGTAGGCTGCTTCTTGGTAGACGAAGCAGTTTATCCAGTTTTAGTCTCTCGACTACCTGAGAGAGATTCTCAAATACTCTAGAGCGCTAAGTGGCGATAAGAACTCTTTTAGCGTGGTCGATTCACATTCATCAGGCCTAGCCCGTTTATAGAGAGTACCTTTCTTATTTGTATAAGACACCTTATGGGGTCGCTGGCTTCTGACTATATTATTTAGGAAAAATTTGTGGTCGGTCAGTGACGCTAACCACTTAAGTGGACGATTTTTTTCCTCCTCTGAAGTCTGTTTCCACAAATGCTTTACTTACCATAAAAAGTTTTATTTATTTGTTATATGCCCGTCAAATAAAGTAAAGTAAAAATGTATTCTGGCCTCTGACGACCGATATCTACTTTTGTCACGACTGCGAATGGGTTAATTTAACCCGTCATTGTTCGCGTATCCGAAAACGACACGATTGTTCTCGTATGACACGTATAAGCGCTGCGCTCAGTCGCCATTTTCTTTTCATTTAATTATATTTCATTAAGATATTCAATAATTAAACTTTGAAAATAAGGCTATTATCGAGCACAAGTTAACTAAATCTAGCCCAAGTACTTTCGCTTAAAATAGCATCTTCAGGGGCATTTCGTCAAAATGTAAACTATCCGGCAAGCGTAGAATGTGAAAACATTAAAAATAACATCAAATTGTACAAAACACTACACTAAAACGAGGAGAAACAGTTTAAAATTACTTGAAGATTCTACGCTATATTCTCTGTCAGTATCTGGAGGGATAATCTCTCCAATAATCATTATCCCTCCAGATACTGACAGAGAATGTAGCGTAGAATCTTTAAGTAATTTTAAACTGTTTGTCCTCGTTTTAGTGTAGTGTTTTGTACAATTTTATGTTATTTTTAATGTTTCCACATTCTACGCTTGCCGGATAGTTTACATTTTGACGAATTGCCCCTGAAGATGCTATTTTAAGAAAAAGTACTTGGGCTAGATTTAATTAACTTGTGCTCGATAATAGCCTTATTTTCAAAGTTCATTTATTCGAGCATTCAACCTCATTTCATTTATTCAATAATTAACGAAACGTAGTCGGTTGCTGGTTTTTTAAAAATTTTATTAATGATAAATAACATGAATGTATGTACTTTTTATTAATGAAATAATACATATAGAAAAAATTGTATAACAACAGAAATGTAAACACTTTATTCACTCTCGTAGCATTTATTGTGACATATTTGACATATTGTAATTATATTTTTACCACAAATAGGTTTTGAACAATCTGCACATATTGAAGTGTTTTTTCTATTTTACTTCGAGGACAGTAAAAACATTGGACTCTATCTTTAGTTTCTGCACTTGCTACTGAAGTTTTTTCATCAGGAAGATCTGCTTAGCGCCTTATTTAAAGTCGTAGTAATATTGGCAATGTTGTTATTGATGCACGGCTTATCAGGTGGGGTCTAATGAGATCTGTACTAATTTCTCTTAGATATTTACGGCGTTCCAATTTAGTATTACTATAAGTAATACTAAATTGGAAGTGACCATGGGCAACTTATTCGAGAAACAGGGTAATTACATTTCATCTGGTCCACAACATCCACTGCTTCCTTTGTCGTATTGTAGAAGGTTATAACCTGCGACTTAAAGTTTTTACCCGTTTCTTGATCAATTGTGTCATCATTATGAAACGTAGACAATATCAGAACAGTTTTGTTTTTCTTGGAAACGTATGATAGTAAAAGTCTTTATCATAACAAAAAATGCTGCTGTTTAGTGGTCTTCCTTTTGTAACTACAAGAAGAGGACGCTTTTCTTGTCTTCCCTTGGCCTCCATTCCAATAACCTCTTTGTCCATCGCCCATCTGTCATTCTGGCTATGAGTCCTACCCATCTCCATTTTAGTCTGGCTATCTTCTCGATGATGTCAGTCACTTCGGTTCTTCTCCTAATGTCTTCGTTGGTTATTCTGTCTCGCAGAGTTATTCCTAACATGGACCGCTCCATTCTTCTCTGCGTGACTCTCAGTTTGGTAGCTGCTGCTTTTGTTAAGGTAAGTGTTTCTGCTCCGTACGTCAAGACTGGGAGGACGCACTGATCAAATACCTAATAACCTAATAATAATACCTAATAAATATTTAGTGGTGCGGTATTTATGCTTACCGGCAATGTTTTTATACGTAAGTGCCTTCTACATAGTACCATTAGAGATTACAATGAGTCTAAATGACAGTTGTTTTCAGAATACTTTCGCTGCCTTAAAAATAGTTCCAACTGAGCGCTGCGCTCACCACGCGCACAATGACGGGTTAAAACAACGTCCACACTGCATATGTATAAAATAACAGGAAAGCGTTTATATTAATCTGAACGATAGGTTCAATAAAAAAACAAAGGATAGAATAGCTAAGATGTGCAATGCAAATAGAACATAACAGAAAAAATAAAGAAGTATAGATATTTAAGTACAACTAGCGTTAATAAAAAATCGTGTATAATGATCATAACGTTAAAGAGAGAACACCCCAGAATTGCTGAATAGGCTAAATTTCAAAAAGTTTTTAAATTTTAAAAAAGAAGAGAAAACAATTATTAAACCTAATATTTGACTAAGAAAGTTTGGAAGTTTTTAAAATTTTGTTAGTGAAATGAATATCAACAAATATACGGCAACATTGTTTTTAATATCATTTAATTTTTGTTTGAAACTACAATAATTTTGAATGTGGAAAAAGAAACTACCTATTCCACTGATAACGAAAAGTTGATATAAAAAGGTTTTAACGAGGTTGACAAGAAACCGGTCGGTCGAATGAACTTTTAACGCCAGCGATTTTCAAATTCATTCTTAGTTATCCTTTGACCGTCAAATTGGAAAGATGCGTTGCGGTGTAATCGTTTTAATAATTGCATCCATTTTTGGATGTAATGCTGACAACTTGAATAGCGTTGTTCAAGGCAATGATGAATTTACAGCAAATACATACAAGGTAAAATAGTTTATACTATTTAAATATAATATTTGTTTAATATCGATTTACTCTTTTGACGTTTTTTGACATTAAAAAGTGGCAAAAAACGACATTTTTTTTTAATTGAATTGGTATTCTTATACATTACCAAAATAAAGTTAAAACTTTACTATTTAAGTCGCTGATTTAATCCTTTTGAACCAATATTTTGGATTTTATGTACTTTTTTCAGTTGTTAATTCACTTATAATATTTAATCTTTTAAAGTCAACTAAATTCTTCTTACTTAGGTACCGGTAGATTTCTTTGTTGGATGATATATTGCCTGATGTAACTTTTCTTCTTGGCTTGAAGTTATATTTCTGGAATAATTGGGATAATTATTTTTTACTTTAAATTTGACTCAATCAATTATTCAACTTATTTTACCGGTGATTAGAAATCTTAAAGTATTTAAACGTGTTTTGACTAAATATCTTTTTTTTTTATTTGATATATTTTTAGTTTAGCTGAATTTTTATAAGCGGTTGAATGGTCTTAGTAGGCGAGAGGTTTGCCCATATAAAGAAGGTTAGAAACCAAACATGCCGACAAATTATTTCTTTTGCATTTCTAGCACGCCAAATCTTTTTTATTTAATTTTTCAAGTTAAAATGTGATTTTTTAAAAAAAATTTCAAGTGGGCCGAAAATTGTAACAAATAATTTACAACAAAAGAACAATTTCCCGAATCGTTCAAGTAAAATTTTTTTAGGCATATCGAAATACTTTTTCTTCCGGTAATTTTTAGAAAAATGCTTTCTTTTTAAGTTATTTGCAATGTTTTGTGAAAAAAAATCCTTAATTGGTGATTTTTTTTGGGTTTTTTTTTTTTAAATCTATTAAATGTGTATTACTACAAAAAGCACTGAAACATTGACGTATAAGTACGAATATTTCGACAAGGATAGGTTTTTATCTTGATAAAAATATAGTTTTAAATTTAAATAAAGATTTTACACACCACGCGACTGTATCGCTGCAACCGTACACACTTCACGATAGATAGCTCGAAATGCATTTTCGAAATATTTAGTTCCATGTTTTCACAAGATAAAATCCATTTCCTTGTTAAAATATTTTTACGTATACTTGAGGTTTCAAAGAATATAAAGAGCTTTTATAGATTTGCAGTTTAGGTAGTAGTTTCTTAGAAAAAAAAGCCCAAAATCTACCTAAAGGATTTTTTCAACAAATACCTGCTTTGAAAAGGAAGCATTTTTTGAAAAAAAAAACACAAGATAGAAAAAGTATTTAGTTCGATGACATACGCCTAAAAATATTTTACTCGAAACGATTCGGAAAATTGTTTTTTGTGAAAGGTACGTTATTTGTTAACAATTTCCGGCCCATTTAAAAAAATGAAAAAAAAAAAATACATTTGAACATGAACAAAAATATAAAATTAAATAAAAAAGATTTGGTGTGTTGTAAATTAAAAAAAAAATAGTCGGTATATGCTCTGCTTATAGGGGTAAACTCCTCTCCTATAACTGTAGACTGGTTACCATGCAGGACAGAAAGCGGAGTTAGGGACCTGGCACCGGCGAAAATTTTTTAATATTTTAAAAATATCTAGGCCTAGTCGACATAGCCTAAATCAAATAAGTCATTATGATCAATCTGTATGTGTCCACTGCTGGACATAGATCTTCCTCAGGTCTTTTCATCTATCTCAGTTAGGTGCAGCTTGCATCCGGTTATTGCTAACACGGTTCAGGGCGTGAGTCTATCTAGTTGGAGGGCGTCATCTGCTCCGTAATGCTTCTTGTCTTGGTTTTCAGCCGACAATACGTTTTGTGCATCGGTTGTCTGATAATGTGGAGAAGTGTCCTGTCCAATTTCATTTTAGCGACGCGATTTTTTTGATGGCCTGTTGAATGAATCTTAGACTAGATTTAGAGAAGTGGCCTTTTGGCCTATTCTACTTTGACCTTTTTATATCTATTGTGGTCCTCTAGTCCTAGATAGCATTCTCTAGCCTGACTATTTTTTATAAAGTCTAGTAGCTTCGAAACTGTACCTTCCATGTAGCTCTTTGCCGGTAAATTTTCTTCTCCTAATGCAAAGAACCGCACATTTCCCATACTGTCACACTGTTATACATAAAATATGCTCTGCTGTTTCTTCTTCGAGGTGACAAAATCTGCACAGGTCATCATCTGATAATCCAATTAGCTTTAAGTGCTTATTCAGCTTACAGTGCCATGTTAGAAGACCTACTAAGGCTTTGACTGTGTGTCCTGTCTTTGCTTATTAGGTCTGCCGTAAATTTTGCCAAATGTTCTGTAATGAACTGTTTCGCTTGTCTTTGTCCTGATGAATTCCTCCACCATTCCAGAGATTTGTAAGCTACCCACTGCCTTATAGCCATTCTGGTTACTGACTTTGCTACGTTGCAGTAGGGTTAAAGTCCAATGAATGTCATTGATGAAAATTTCATCTGATTTTCATTGCCCTTATGACCCTCGTGCCCTGGTACCCAGGCTACCTTAACCTTACTACGGTCTTCTAGTTTATTTAGGGCACACACGCAATCCCATACTAGATTAGAATTGACCTCTACAGAATTAAGTGCCTTAAGCGCTGCCTGACTATCTGTTAACATAGCAACTGAACAGAACGTTCTTTCCTGTCTTTCTATTTCTTTCACGCAGTTATGGGTTATTCATCGATAATATCGTTAGGCGTTATTTCCGCCTGGAAAACTGTCACATCCTTAGATAGACGTACTGGGAAATTTGTCCTTGTTTTGTCCCTACTATGCCGGCTCCCACACCCTCCGATATTTTTGAGCCATCCGTGTACCAGGTAGCAGCAGCTTGTATGGGTAGACCTTTATTCTAGTCTTCCCTGTCTGGTATTTTAATTCTGAACTTATTGTTAAAGCATATGTCGTAGCTGTTGCGTCGATAGGTTTCCCCATCACAATATCGGCTTTTAGCTCCTCGATTAGCTTTCTGTTGTCAGTACCATGCTTCTGGCTTATATGTCGCTACTGTGACATAGTAGCTTTCTGTGTGGTTTTTAGAATGTGAGCATTTCATGTAAGCCTACACGCGAATCTTATTCACTACCTTTTTTGTGAGTGTTAACGTTTAACCTGGCCTTATGCGATGTTCTAGCTCACATATCTGTTTATCTCTGCCCAACCGAATTTCATGTGCTAAGTACTTGTAAGTATACGATGCAGTATATAATAGCAGTATACAATATTCCATATAAAATAAGTACTTTGGATAAAATTATGGGTTATATGAGTAATAGGCGGCTGAGTAGGCCTTTTTCCCATACCGAAGTGATGAAGTATATAACATTTTATGTATTTTCACAATATTTCCTAAACGTTTTTAAAAGCGAATGAAAATAAAATAATAGAAATGGAAAAATCCAATTTGTTCTTGCATTTTTTTAACTATATTATTTTGGGATTAATGTATTATATACTATTATATATTCATCTATTACTAATTTAATTTGGGCGTGTCATTGTTCTTTAAATGCTTTATCAATTGATCGTAGAACTACGTACACATAATTTTATTCCTTTTAGTTATTTTTGGCACCATAACGTCTAGACTGTATTCGATTTCGTGGTCAAATGAGAAATTTTTTATGTTTATTTTAGTTTTAAACCAGTTTAATTCGTGTTTTTATTAGAAACCAGTATGTTTTATTTAGTACTTTTCTTGATTTGGTTTTAATTATATATGTGATGTTGTGTTAAAAATTAATGCTTTTAACAATTTGGCTTCCACCGGAATCTATAGAAACCCAATAAGTTGCTATTATTGCAGTAGCTAATGGTACTAATGGAAATCTCTCCCACTCTCTTTCTATCCACTCCTAAATGTAGTTCTCTACCAATTGCTTCCATCTTTCTATATCTTTCGCCAATCTAATCCACTGTTGCCTGCCACTGCTCTTATGTCATCTACCCATCTTTTTTGAAGTCTTCCCATGCTTCTTGTTCTCGTCCTTGGTCTCCATTCTAGAATTCTCCATGTCCACCTGTTGTCATTATATCGTGCTACGTGACCTGCCCAGCGCCATTTCATTTTTGTAATTTCTTCCACAATATTCCTAATATTCGTTCTACGTCTTATCTCGGTGTTTCTAATCTTGTCTCTCAGTGATATTCCAAGCATGATTCGTTCCATTGCTCTTTGCGTTGTTTCTAATTTATTAGCAGATTTTTTGGTAAGGGCTACTGTCTCCAAGCCGTAGGTACAAATTGGTAGTATGAATGTGTTATACAGCTTTTTCTTTAAGTTTACAGGAATGGAGGTGTTTTGCAAGATATATGGTAGTTTTCCGAAAGTACCCCATGTCAGTTGTGTTCTTCTTATAATTTCAGCATCTTGATTTGGTTTTCCTAGTTTGATGACATAACGTAGATATACATATTATTCGACATTTTCTACGGTATTATTTTGTATTGTTGTATTTGTCTGGTCTCGGTTCAGTATTTTTGTTTTACTGTAGTTCATTTTTAAGCCTACGGCTTCAGAAACTGTATTTAATTGTTATAACATACCATTTAGTTCTTGAATATTATCGGCTATTAAAACTATATCATCTGCGATCTCAAGTGGTTTAAGTATGATCCGTCGACGTTGATACCCTTGTTGTTCCATCCTAGTTTCTTAACAATGTCTTCTAGAGCAAGAGTAAATAGTTTGGGAGAGATGGTGTCTCCTTGTCTTACTCCCCGTTGTAATCTTATGGGATTAGTTTTTGTGCTTTCGTCCAGCTTTATCTGCATGGTGGCCTTTTCATATATGTTTTAAATTATGTTAGTGTATCTTGAATCTATACGTGCATTTTCTTGAGATTCGAGCACTGCCCATAATTCCATGGAATCGAATGCTTTATGGAAATCGACGAACGCCATATAAATTGGAACATTACACTCGGTTCATTTTTCTATCAGTGTTCTTACGATCTGGTCTGCAAGTAGTCTATGGTACTAAACTGTTCTGAATCCAGCCTGCTCGATAGGTTGATAGAAATCAAGCTTATGTGTTAGCTTGGTTATGATTTTAGTTAGCAAGGATATTGGTCGGTAATTCTCGATGTTTGCTTTGTCTCCTTTCTTGAGTAGTAGAATGACTATGAATTTGTAACATTCTTGACGAATATTTCCTTTATTAATTACTTTATTAAATAAAATATTTAATTACTGTTCCATTTTTCTGCCACCAATTTTCAATATTTCAACTGTAATTTTATCCACTCCTTGACATTTATTCGTTTTTAGTTGATTTAGGACCATTCTTATTTCATGTTCGGTTATGTCCGGTATTTCTTCTGAGCTGGTGTTAGTTACTGTTTGTTCAGTACGTCGTTGTTGTGGTTTGTATTTACGGAGTATAATTTAGTGTATAATTTTTCAATGGATTCGCTTAATTCTTTTCTGTCTCGGACGGTAACGTTTTCCTCATTTTTTATTTCTATGATTTTTGTTGTGTCGCTTGAGTTTTTTGCTTTTAGTACTTTCATATTGTAATATATCTAATATAAACTAATAAAAATAGTACAAGATAAAGTAGTGTTTTATTATGAATTAAATTAATATGATGCAAGATATGACACAAGATAAAAATATATTCATCATCTTTGGCTAGACAATTCTCTGTGGATCCTGGCCTGATCGAAGATTAGTTGTCATTATGCTCGGTTTCTGACAACGTGTTGCCATCTTCTGATCTCTAGTATCGGTCTAAATCAGTCTAAACTCCATCCAACCAACTAATTCGCGATCGGCCTTTGCTTCTTCCTATGAGTGTTCCTCTCGTTAGCTTTTTAGCAATCATGTTGTCAGGCATTCGTAATATGTATCTGGCCCATTTAAGAGGCCGTGTTTTAGTGAACGTTACATCTGGTTCAGTATAACTTGAAATTAAATTTTTTGCGCCACTGCCCTTGATCGTTTATAGCTCCAAATATTTTGCCCTCGAGTATCTTACGCTCTAATATTTCCAGAAGTTGTCAAAAAAAGAATATTCCTAGAAGGTCTTTTATCCTTTTGCTTTAGAGTCTATGTTTCCGTCTTGTACCTTGTATGCGAGGCCGGCCTTAGCAGTGTTTTGTATATAATAATTTTAGTTTTTCTTTGGATATTTCTTGAGTAAAACTGTTTTTGAAATCCGTAGTATGTTCTATTTGTAAGGTTTATTAGTCTTTTAATTCCTTCGCTTGTTTTATTGGCAGTAGTCACTAGCGAGCCAAGGTATGTGAAGTTCGAAGTCCACACGTTTAAAGATATGACTTTCAAATGCTGTTTTTCGTTTCTTATTTACTATGGTATCCTTATTAATCAATATGTACTTGGTTTTGTCTTCGTTGATGACTATACCGATCTATTTCGCCGCCTTTTCAAATTCTAGAAAATATTGCTTAACATCTGGCTTGCTAGCAGCGTATTCTAAGATTAGTATCGATCTATTGTAAATAGTACCGCCTTCTTTAATTCTTGTGTCTCGGACTTCCTTTTACAAAGTAATGGTAAATAGGAGGCAAGCCAGGGCATTCCTTTGTCTGAGTACATCCTTTATCTTAAAGGATCGAGACATTTCTCCCTGTATCCGAACGTTGAAACATTTTCATTCTCTTTAATCGCAAGTTTTTCTGGTATACCAAACTGAGGCATTGATTGGTATAGTACTGTTTTCTTAACACTGTTGTACGCAGCCTTCAAGTCGACGAAAGGTAATGTATTTCAATGTTAAATTCTAAAGTTTTCTTGTCCAGTCTTGTAGCAGGGCGTCACGACTATTCTTGTAAAGTTCACTACAAATTTGAACTGTTCCTGTTGCTTTATTATTTTTAAGCATTTTAATGAGTTGGGAAACCTTTTCAGTGGTAAACGGTCTTTCGTTTTTGTCAAAAAATTTAACCCATCAGTTTTTGATTGAGTCCGTATTACCTAGGATATTTGCTTCTTCGTACCATTCTCGTGGTTTAACTTCTTTACTCATTCTGTTTAAATTTCTGTAGAACTTTCGAGTTTCGTTTTTATTTCTTAGCCATTTTATGTTTTCTAACTGCTTTTCTTCAAATTCTCTTTTTTCTTCTATGTAATCTTTTTTCTCTTTTCCTCAGGATCTGATATTCCTTATGCGCTCTTCTTGTGCATCTAACTTCATTTGTCTTTGAGTATGCTTTATTTTTGTTATCTGTTGCTTCTTGGCACTCCTTGTCATCCCGTTCATTTTGTCTAACTGGTTTGGTTTTCCCCAATATTTTTAATGCATTCTCAGTCATTATGTTTCTATATTTTGTCCATAGTTCTTCTACATTCGCTCACCCTTATAAAAATATAATGCTACTTAAAATATTTGGCTAGATATCGTTGGGAAAAAATAAAATAAAATGTATGATTTAGTCTATGAGACGTTTCGGTTTTTAAAGCTGATGGATTTTCCTCTTATTTCTCAAAATTCGTAATATTATACAAGAGTGTCGGAAACAGATTCTTATTTTATTTTCATTCTAATCATTCTTGTGGTCTTTCGAGAATTCTTTCATACCTGCTTATTTGTTATAATCATTTGGTCTATACCGTTTTAATTTGAATTTTTGGTTGTTATTACTATTGATTACTATGTTAGTCTTTTCCAATATTCTTACTTCTTATATTCCGTAATTTTTTTTACTATTTTTTTTTCATCAGCTTTATCTATACCTCGTTTAGAGTTTTCCCTGTTACTGACTTTTCTTGCGCGGTCAATATTTATACATGGATCTTTTAATATTATGTTATGATAAGATTAGGCTAGATTTAATATAAGTAGGTGCTTATCCACTCTTCCACTTGATCTACGAGGTCTTTTCTGGTTGATCACGAGGTTAAAGTTGTTGCTTCAGAACAGCCTTTCTAATAAAGTCTTATTACCTTATGTGACACTTCTAAAGTCATAGGACTCTAGTTAAAAATGTTGAAATTTATTGATCCTTATACTATCCAATCCTGGGCAGTTGTACAAAACGTGTTCCGCCGTCTCGTCATTATCGACAGGGTCCACCCAGTCCAATATTGATTTTTTTGCTGTACTTTTTTGTTATGCCAACGATTGGTTCTAAGCCTATGAATATTTATTTTGTCCCTCCCTTGGCAAGTAGTTCCGCTCAATTATTCCCTTTAATAACAGTATGCCTAAACATCCCTAGTAAACTTACGCTTATTCTTTTTCCGATTTAGATTTCAGATGAATCAGATTCTAAAGGCAGTTCCAAACTAACTAACTTAGAATTATTCCAATTCGATTTCATAGACTTTCACTGAAACTTAGCCTTGGTTTTACTCCGTACACCCCAGCTTTAATTCCTTTATTGGTTCTAAAGCTCTCTGTATACCAGCATTGATATGCCAATATAAGATTCGTTTCATTTCATTTTAATTCGTTTTTTCCGAGAAAGATTACGGTAAACAGCTTAACAAGATTATATTTAGGTTTCATGGCATCTGGTACCATTTCTAAGTATGGATGATTTTTATTTATCTTTCCAGACTTGATTCCGATATGCTGTTGCCCTGCTTTCTGGCGTATTATCCGCCTTTTATAATCTCCTACCTTCTTCTTCTTCTTTATTCATACATGTATTGGAGAGGGATCAGGCATAACATAGATATGAAGCATCTTTGTCGTTGAAGCTTATTTAGCTTCTTTTCGGTGGTCTTTTGTTGGTATTTAAACCATCATATTAGTGCGGCATTCATAATCGTAGGTTTGACTACTGCGATATATAGCCAGTACATCTGTTTGGGTTTTATTTCCCATATTTTTCGACATATTCTTCGACATTTTTAAACAGAAAGCTTTGATTTGTTGGCAATTCTTATCAAACAGACAATCTATATCAAGACGGTTACCTAGTATTACTCCTAGATTTTTCCTTTTTGTTAGTTTCTCCATTCAGAGCGGACATCGAGATGTTATCTAGATTCCTTCTGCCTATGAAAGTGACTACTACGGTTTTACTAGCAGAGAGTTTTTGCCTGTCGCACCACCTAGTAAGAATATTTAATGTACTTTGGAGGGAACTGCATAGAACATTACTATATTTTCTTCTTACCATAACTACTAGATTATCCGCATAGGCCTGCTCTTCTATCCCCTATGTTTAAGAAACGGGTGCAAGTCATCCACCAGGAGTGACTACAGGAGTAGAGATTTTCTGGTATGATTACGCCCAGTTATTCAAACGTCAATATTGTGACATTTTGATTTTTGTATGTATATGTTCTTTGGTTTCTGTTTATATATATTTTTTCTGTTCATTTTTTCTTCCAATCATAAATCTTTCAGTTGTCTGCTATGAATACTAGATTTGTATACAAGCTCTCTAATCTTACTGCCAAATAAGCTCCTATAACGTATTGTAGTTGCTTTAAATCTAATTTTATACGTGTCTGATATTGGATATCATAAAGGCTATTTTTATTTTATTCATCATCTATTTATCTACATTCGTCTTAGCTCCAAAATATTTGTAATTATTTACATTCTCGATTGTGTTGTCATTTATTTTAATAATTCTCACTGAAGGAAACTGGATTCTCAATGAAGAGCATATACTTGGTTTTATTGTCGGCATGCCGTAATCCATATCCGTATCTGGTATTATTACACTTCTTGACTTTGAACATTATTTAACACCAACAATATGAGAATACTTTAATACACTGACAACTATAAACTTCAAAACTGAAACTACTACTGTAACAAACTGTCAAAATCATATGTGTATATATATTTTTTGATGTTTTAAACTTCACTAGAAATTCATGAATTTTTAATGTCATCTTAAATGTTCTCGAAATATTTCTTTTTTATCAAGTGACATTTGCTATGTGGGATAAATCTTTCGGACCTTTAGTAACACTGCTTCCTCCATTGTAGTTATTCGGCTCGAATAACTGGACTATTAGGGATCGATTGAAGATAACAGGGCGAATCAGTTTCATATTATAGAGCTAGTATCTCAATATGAGCTATCTTGGGTTTACTTCTAGTGGGAAACTACATCTTTGATTTTGTATGTAGCATGCATGTCGGCCTATCCCTGGCTTTATCACTTTAAAGCTTTAAACTTTTAAGAGCAAACTCGCAGACGTTTTCCCAATTTTACTTTTCAATTCAATTCATAATTTAAAATTCAATTTTCAATGTACGTCAGAGATGAAAAATGTTCTTCTCAAGAAGGCAATGTTACAAAAATAATGTCTTCATTTCTCTTCCGGATTATTCATCCAGTTTATTCATATTCGGAACTTCTATACATTAACAAGAATACAGGAATTAAAATACTTTAATGTTTTTGATTATCAGTGACAGACATTTTAATAAAAGATATTGACAAACAGTTCTATTATGTCTTTTGACAGTTCGTGTAATTGAAGAGGGTGAGGCGTAGTGCGAGTATTCTTAATTCACATAATTTTCATTAATTCTTACCATATTAACATCTGAAAAAGAAAGAAGAAATTATTTATTTTACGTGTGTTTAATTCTTTTATATTATTTTTTTACGTATATACATTTTATAATAATTATTTTTTATATTACAGGAACTGGTGAAAATATCTGGCAAAAATAACATTATTGTTAGCGGATTATCTGCAGAAATCGTATTATCTTTGCTTGCAAATGGTGCCAAAGGAGAAACGCAAAAGCAATTGTTGAAAGGTTTGAGCTTACCCAATAATATAGAAAATGTAAATAAGGCATTCACTGAAATAACATCTCGTCTAAAGGTTAACACACCTGATTTAAAATTGTTATCAGCAAACAAAATCTATCCAGCTCAAGGCTTCCCAATTGAAAAAGCATTCAAAGATATTGCTGTAAACGATTATTCCGCAGATGTACAAAACCTTGACTATAACAAGCCTGCAGAAGCCGCTGGCACTATCAACGGCTGGGTTGAACAACAAACTAACAACAAAATCAAAAATCTCATTGATCCCACAATGTTGGATGCTAGCACAGTATTGGTATTAGTTAATGCTTTATACTACACAGGAAAATGGGACCATGCTTTCGAAAAATACAATTCTGCTGATAGATTGTTCCACAGTTCACCTACTGAATCCAAAAAAATCCCCACCATGTATACTGAAGCTTTCGCCAAATATGCATACAATTCCAAACTTAAGGCTAAATTCTTAGAGCTTGGATTCCAAGGCGGAAACGTTAGTATGACCTTTGTATTACCCGACGAAATCAATGGATTAGAAGCTGCTGAACAAAACCTGAAAGAATACTTGGCTCCTCAACAAATGGAATCTGCTAGAGTTGCCATCACTCTACCCAAATTCAAAATCGAGTCCAAAATTGATTTTAAACCCATCTTAAAATCGGTAAGTTTTTTATTGTATAAAGTTGTTTTAGAAACAAAATTTTAATATGCATATTTGCAAATTTAATATAATATTAGATAAATATTGTAGATAAATTATATTACATTAACACGGTGAATGCTTTCGCATTGAAAATTAGTGGTTTTCCCATTTTTAGATGGAATTTAGATTAGACATTAGAGATTATAATTGTTAGACGATTACCTCTAATCCGATCGCTTTGTCCAATTACCTCCATCAACTCACTTTTCTAGCGTAATCGTAAAAAACTTCAGACTTTTTAACTGTTCGTTTGATTCAAAATAATCAATCAAAAATTACCATGATACTGTTGTTATAGTATTATGAAAAATTACACATTAAAAATAGCATAACATTTTATTTAATGCCACTGAGCAGTTTATATGAAATATAAAATTATCTATAAAAAATGTATATATCATGTTGCACCTTTAAAATTTTTTCATTTTAATACCCCTTCTTCACAATTCTATAATGTTCAACCACTCTCTGCAAGAATTACAAAAGATTAATATTAATAGTATTGGTTATATATTAAAAAATCCGAAAAGTTGTTGAGTTATTCTAAAAAAATCTCTAAAATTGGTAGTTCAATTTGTTATTTGTTTTAATTTGATTACTAAACTAAATCATAAGCTATTTTCCAGATATAAAGTGACATACCCTTTTAACTGAAACTTTTACTTCATTAGCAATAATTGGTGCTTATCTATCTTTCATGTAAATCATTTTACACAGTTTAAATTTGTAAAAACCAGAGTTACATGTCATTCTACTAATATTATAAGGTTCTTCTTTTAAAAGTGCTATCTCACAATCGGAGGCTGGATATCATTATCACTATCTTCTCCATTTACCGCTGTTTTGAAGGGTTTTCTTGAACTGCATCTTAACCAGTCCCTTAACTTTTTTAATCATGAGACTTTTATTTTTCCTATTATCTTTTCTTGTATTTTCAATCTTAATATTTTATACCGCTATTGCTTTATTATGTAGGCTTCACTTATTTCTCGTAATACTTCCGTGTTCTATTTTATGTGTTTATTCTATGTTTATTTCTGTGATTTTTCTGTGTATTCTACAGGTCCTTATGTATTGCCATATTTTAAATTACTGTATCTTATTTATGTGTTCTTAAAATATTTATAAGGTTATAGAACATAAATTAAATTATTTTGAGTACTTGTTGAGTATTGTTGAGTACAGTACTCAACCAGTTCACCACAAGCAGTGACCACAGAATTATACGAGCGAAAGTCTAAATCAACACAAAAAGAGAAAGAAACATAAATATTAAAAATAAATCTCATGGTATCTGGACACCCCCATTAAATATCAACCAATATTAGGCACATATCAATAATAAGCTACTACTGCATGAAACCTTCGAGAACGATCTTAAAGACTTGAATAATTGCATCACAAACGCCTACAAGAAAGTAACAGAGTGCACTGCCCTAAAAGAAAATCAGATAGTAAAATAAGTCCATATACTAAAACGCTGCTAGATCAAAGAAGACAAATGAGAAGAGATGAGAATGCACCAAGCCACACTCTGTGAGAAATTAATCACACAATTTAAAACTGATAGTATTAAACGTACTCTACAGGAAAATAACAACTTAAACGTTCTACATAGAAAGCCAACGAATGGGAAATGCGAAATTCATATATCAAGAAACAAGCTAAATAAAATAATATCACGTAGAGACGAGTTAATACAGGTCGTTGAAGAGTTCTACGAGGAATTATATGGAAGTAGACGAGAAGATCAAACAGACATACAAACAGCCATTTAAAAAAGATATGAATCAATGTTAAGAACTAATACCAGAAATAAATGTAGATGAAATTGTTGAATCAAGCCTTAACAAAAATAAAAAATAACAAGGCAAGAGAGAACTGAATTTTAATAAAAGAAGCTATCGTAAATTGAGGAGATATGCTATAAAATCAATTAATAAAACTGTTTGATCTATGTTTGCAGCAAATAGAGATACCCAAAGAATAAAACACTGCTATAACCATCCTTTTACAAACAAAGGAGATAGAACAGACCTACATAATTATAGATCTATTGACCTGTTAAACCACATATTATACAAGCTCTTCACTAGGTTAGTGACATCAAGATTGGAGAGGAAATTAGATTTCTACCAACCGAGAGAGCAGGCAGGATTTCTATCAAATTATGGTACCAATGATCACCTCCATACCGTAGAGAGGCTCATTGAAATATCTATAGAATACAACAAACCTCTTGTCCTCACTTTCATATATTTTCATAAAGCGTTCGATACGATCGAAATAGACAGCCTTATAGGAGCAGTGAATGACAGCAGGATTGATCATAGATATTGTAAACTTATTTACAATATTTACAAAAATGCCACTATGACTGTTGAGATACACGATAAAATCCGACCAATAAAAATAAAACGTGGGATAATTCCAGGAGATACATTGTCTCCGAAATTATTCATAACTGCATTGTAGTTTGCTTTAAGATGGTCAATTTCGACCACAGAGGAGTAACAATACACGGCGAAAACTTAACCATATCCGTTTCGCAGATGACATTTTCCTTATCACAGATGATTTAGGAGAAGCCACATTTATGTTAAATGAATTGGACTTTACATGTTCGAAGGTGGGTCTTAGAATGAACTTAAACAAAGTTGAATGAATGAACAAAGTGTTAGAGCTGGTGGAGAAATATACGTATTTGGGTTACGAAATAAGAATCAGCAGGGATAACCAAACTTGCGAAATCCAAAGACGAATTACTTTAGCGTGGGCAGCCTTTGGAAAACTGCGAGACACACTTAGGGCCAACATACCAATTAGCCTCAAAAGAAAAGTATTTGACCAATGCGTATTACCAGTCATGACCTATGGGGCAAAAACTATGACTCTATCCAAGGCTTCGAAATTGAGAGTGACACAGAGACGAATGGATCGATTTATGCTGGGAGTGACTTTGCGGGACTGAATAAGAAACGAAGATCTACGAAGAAGGATGAGTATTTACTTACGGCTTAAGCCTTAGCCCGGAGAGTCGGGGACTTTTCTAAGCTAGTAGGCTGACTATAAATTAAGAAAAAACTAAGCACCTATACGAAAATAAAAGGGAAAATGCAGAAAAAAAATTACGGGAGCACGCTAAGACGAATAAGTCAGAATATTAATTATAAGAACGTAACAGAGTTTGAGAACCTTAAAGTAAAAGTTACAAATAGAGGAGAGAAACAGCGAGAAACAGATAAGCGGTTGTTGGAAGGCACCAAAGTAGTAATGTCATTAAACGCACTGTTGAAAGCAAAAAACATGTCCACAACAGCCAAGTTTTGAACTTATGAAACAACAGTAAGACCAAGAGTATTGTGTTCATGCGACAATTAAACAAAAAGATGAAAAAAGTTACAGATTTCGTAAAGGAAAATCCTGGGAGAAGTTTTTAGTGAATTAAAGGAGGTTAATAGGCAATGGCGTAGAAGAACCAACCAGGAGCTAATGAAGATTTATAAGAGACAAAAAATAACGCAGAAAATTAGAGCCCAGAAAGTTGGGATATGTTTTACGAATGAAACAAAACGTCCTAAGAGTCCTGCAAGAGACCACGAAGGAAGTTGTTTGATGCCATCCGGATCGACATATAAGAAATAAAAACAAGAGTAGAGAGCACCTTAAAATGAAGGACCGTAAAAAGTGAAAAAAAAACTAGTCTAGGCCATCCAACCGATGGCCTATAAGGCCATTCTTGCTGTGATTTGAAAAAGGATGACTAGAGAAGTAATGAGATCAATTTGTAGCAATAATAATGTTAAAGAACTCTGAAGACTCGAGAGCAACAACTAACATACCCACAGAGGAAGCCAAGCTACTTAAGAAAAGGAATGCTAAACTTTTAGAACGTTTCATACAACAAGAAAAGTTTAATGCGAGTTACTAATGAAATAAAGTTAGTAGATATCGGCATAGCTCGCAACAAAGGACGAAAATATAATAAAATATGTGTATACGATGGAAGGCAACTGTATATACGTATATCTGACTATTGGTCGTTGTCTTTAGTACGGTGCAGCAAAGTTAAAAAAGGAGCATGTTAACTTTATCTGTAGGGACTAACATTGTCACAAATTGGTCTCATTGCTCCTGTAGTGATCTTTTGCCAAGTTAACATGCTCCTTTTCTAACTTGGCTGTACCGTACTGAAGACGACCATTAGTCAGAAATACGTATATAAATATGCCGATATCTAATAACTTCATTTCACTAATGACTAGCACTAACCTTTTTTTGTTGTTTTAAAGTGCTCTTAACGTTTAGTATTTCTTTCTTCAGGTAGCTTGGATTCCTCCGTGGGTATGTAAGTTGTTGCTCTGGAATCCCCAAAGCCATCTAATATTATTGCGACAAATTGGTCGCATTGCTCCTGTGGTGATCCTTTTCCAAGTTAACATGCTCCTTTTGTAACTTGGCTGTACTGCAATGAAGACAAGCAATAGTTAAAAATAAGTATATACGGTTGCCTTCCATCTTATCTTCTTCTTTTTGTGCCACTTCTATCGGAGATTGGAAATCATCAAGCCTATTCTGACCTTGTTTACGGCTGACCTAAAGAGTTCATTAGTGGTGCAGCCAAACCACTCTCTCAAATTCCGCAACCATGACATTCTTTTACGGCCTGGATTCCGTTTTCCTTCTATTTTTCCCTGCATTATATTTTGAAGTAATGCGTATTTATGTCCTCTCATCAGGTGACCAAAATATTCGAGTTTTCTTCGCTTTAGCGTTAACAAAATCTCTGGGTCTTTTCCTATTCTTCGTATTACTTCACAGTTTGTTATTCTTTCAACCCAATTAATCTTCAGCATTCGACGGTAGCACCACATCTTGAAACTTTCAATATTTTTCATGTTGTTCTGTTTGAGAGTTCAGGCCTCTACACCGTATAATAGCGTGTTAAATACATAGCCCCTCAGCATTCTTAATCGTAGAGGGATGCTTATATTTCTGTTGCAGAAGAATTTTCTCATCTTTATGAAGGTGGCCCTGGCAATTTCGATACGTCTTTTTATTTCATCTTCTTCATTTCGTCTTCCATCTTATATACATATCTTATTATATATTTTCTTACTTTGTTGAGAGGTATGCCGATATCTACTAACTTTTTTTAAAACTAATTTTACGCACATCTTAAACTGTTCATAAATATGTATATATAAAGTGAAATTAAAAAAGGTGTTTTAGTGTAACGATATTTTTAAAATAAATGATTGTAATAATTACATTAGTTTTCTGCATTACTATTTTTTCATGATTTCTAAGGTTTTCTTTATTGCGTATTTATAAAATTATTATTTTTTTAGTTCGGAATTACACAAATGTTCGAAAGCACTGCTGATCTCACGGGAATTGCCAAGGCTCCACTTAAAGTTGATTTTGTTGTACAAAAGGCATTTATTGATGTTAACGAAGATGGTGTCGAAGCTGCAGCTGCTACAGCAGGTTCGTAAATCTTTATTATATTTGGTGGTAAAAGATTAGGGACATTGAATAGCACGTTTTTGATAAAACTAGCAGAAGTGAACACTTAACTAAATACTTTATTACAAGATAATACTTGATATTATCTGATGCTCTTATACGGTATAAGAAGGTTGAAAAAAAAGAAAAGAAAATGGTATTTTAATAAATGTGACACTATATAAATCGTATTTTTATGCTATATTTAAGAAAGCAGTAAGTTTTTATTTCAAAAATGTGCCTGATTTGTATAAAGAATAAAAGTTTTAGCACTCATTTACTGATCTTACTAAATAAATAAATTTAAACATTATAAAAAATTTAAGAAAGTCTCCCAGACATTGTAACGACTATTTTGCTTACCACAGGGTAAGAATATGGGAGACAAGATTGGGCAAACAAAATAATCGAAACAAGTGCTTACGGACACTCAGTTGGTTGTTGGAGAGCTGGGTCGTGGATAAGTTGAAGATATTGGGGGTTAGATTGGGGTAACTACAAAAAAAAGAAATAAAGGGGTACTTATACAAATCTCTTGGGACAAACAGAATGAAAATAAACGGAAACACCTCAAGAAATTTAATATAGGGCGCCACTTGAGGTGCCCAATTATACCTATTACAACCACTAGTTGTAACTAGGGAAATAATTGTATAACATCAAAAATATAGAAAAAAATATCTTTTTCAAATAAAACTCAAAACAGATCAGAGAAACAAATTAAACATTTATTTTTGTCTCAAACAAAACAGATCAAAAATACATATTATAAAAGAAACATATCATATAACATAATACAAATAACAAAAACTTACATGTTCTTTGTTTACTATATTATGGCCAATTAGATTATCAAAAATTAAGGATCCTTCTTAATGAAAACATATAAATTTAAACTTATATATGAAATATCGTTTCTACATAATTATCAAATTAAAATTGTCATAACAAAAAAACAAATTAAACTTGCTGTCAGGTATCACATTTAATTTTGATGACAAAGAATGAAAGCAATTATTACTTTAGCCAAAAAATATCTGTCTTTACTTTGAAAAATTAATATATTGAATTGTTACCTTAATGTTTTTTTTTATACAAACACTTTGAAACTTTGCATCTCTGGGGAAGCTACTCGGACAAAACTTTCAAAATTGGAAGGCAGCAACCATCAGGAACTAGTTCTACACTCCAGGACAAAACGATAGGAACAGGAACTTGGTGGAAGAATCGAGCCGACTACGGGGACATCCTATATCATACTTCTTTAAATATTTAGTAGTTACCCTTTTCAAAACCTGTCTTATTACAGAGGGTAATTGTTCCTCTAACTAACAAAATTTGTCGACTTTTTTCTTCGAGAAGTTCTTCATCACTTCCTCTCAAATCTTTTACTCCATTCCCACATGTCTGCCCCGCTTGGAACTTAAATCTCGACTCCTTTCAAATCTTTTACTCAATTGTCACATGTCTGTCCCGCTTGGAATCTAAATCTCGACTTCTCTTGTCACATGTCTGCCCCGTTTGAAACTAAAATCTCAACTCCTTTTCAAATCAAATCTTGGTCTCAATTGTCCATGTCTGCCCCGTTTGGAACTCAAAAGTCGACTCCTCTTCGTTACATTTTACAAGAAACTCGCCAAAAATTTCCCTTCCGTCTTGCAGCTAACCTGTCCCCCAAACTCCAGAACCAAAACAATATCCCCTCGCTTGTATCGACAAAAAAAACAAATTTTAAATGTTCCTTTATTGCCTAAACAAACAAATATTCTTTTTTTGACCCTCGACTAATAACGAAAAACAACTTTAATATTAGGGGAATTCATGATTTATTGCGTTTTTAACGAAGAAAACAAATAAAACCTTTTTTTTTTATCAGGGGGCATCATAAATTTACATAATACAAATTAACAAAATACGTGCGTATTTTAAACTTGAGTTTTACCTGGCTTATAACAAAGGGTTCGATATTTGAATCTAAACACAGACAAAAAAACATCTATATTTACTTTTGAATCGGTAGAAATATACGCATTTAAAAATCTCGTCAAAAAAAACTTGAAATATTATTTCGATTGTTTTCTCTGGTAAAAACAACAGGAGCGTAACACAGAAATCTTTTCTATACACTTTAAATAAAAAAACGCTACAATGCCCCTTCTTAAAAGAAAAAACTCGGATAATTCTTATCCAGTTTTTGATAAAGGCAAAACAACAAAAACCAAATCAGAAGATGACCTCTTAACTGAGTCGAAACTTCTTAATAATATCTTTTAGATGATGGCTAGCATGGGATTAAACAACAAAAACAAAGTTAGTTACAAAGAATGGGCTAGCGTGCCATCGATCGCCAGACACTTTAAAGTCGAGTAGACTGAAATTTTTGACTCTACTATGAACTGTAGGTGACATGAGTTTCTATGCCTTGGGGGAAGCTAACCTTATGCCCTGCAGTGAACCTCGCTGACATTCACAGCAGTAACACAAGTGATTTGTCGGGCAGGCATAGCCATGACACCTCGTTGCCTAAACCAAGTGCTATACACAAATCCAAAATAAATTGCTCTACACTTAATATGTAGGCGTTACTATCTCCACTATACGCCTAGCGAGACAGGGAATTCGGCAACGGTTCCACAAAAAGAATTAGGATATAGACCCAAAATCTATATACCTACATATGACAAAATGTGATTCTCACATGTGTCTCCCAAATGGGTTACCTGAATTAAAATTATCAAAAGTGAAACAATATTCCGAAGGGATGAAATCAAATCAACATATAAACTCGAAAATACAGACATGGGATAGGATGAACTAATTACTTAAAGATGACATATTGTCCTCATCTGACACAAAAGGCTTTAAATCTTTAATGTGCCACTTACCAAGATCCGAACCATTTAAATCTGACAAACGATAAACCAGTGGTGACAATTTTTCCTTGATAGTTGCTTCAATATACTTTGGTGCTAGTTTGGACATAAACTTGTTGACAGCACAAGACAAAACCTTATTTCTTTTCCAAACTCTATCACCCACTTGAAATTGGACTTCTCTTCTACGTAAGTTGTAACTTCTAGCGTTACGTTCATATCCTTTTCGAAGATTAGCCTTAACCTTTTCAAAAACTTTATCTATACCTTTGACTTCTGAAGCATACATGTTACGGTCACCTGGAATTATCTCGATATCTTGATTCTGTTGATCCTTATGATCAACACCATAATAGTTTCCACTTAAAGGAACATGACGGCCATAATTCAGGAAAGCTGGAGTATATCCAGTCACTTCATGCTTTGCAGTGTTAATAGCTTGTCTGATCTTTGCTAAATTCTTATCCCAATCTACGTGGTCTTTAACATACGTACGTATTGCTGTACCAATGGTTCTATTGTTCCTCTCCACAAAATTACACTGAGGTGCATATACTGGGCTAAACCATACTTTCTGAACGTTATATCTATTACAGAGCTCAATTAAGAGAGGATTGTTCAGATTTGAGGCATTATCACAAATCACATATTGAGGAACACCAAACATTAGGAAAACATCATTTTCCAAAAACTCAACAATATTCTTAGCCGTGGCCTTTCTCAAAGGTTGGACTAAAGTATATTTACTAAACCAATCAGCAACTACTAATAACCACGTATAACCTTTCTTTGAACGAACAAAGGGACCTATCAGATCTATTGCAACTATTTGCCAAGGAAACTTGGCCTCTCTCTGCTTACCCATTTTACCTAATGGAGCATAATTTGGTGTCTTCTGAGCACCACAAACTTTACATGACCTGACAAACTTAAGCACATCAACACGCATCTGGGGCCAATAATATCTTTCCTGAATACGGGACAAAGTTTTGGAAAATCCAAAGTGAGCACACGTAGGTGGCTCATGACAAGACTTCATAACTTCAAACCTTTGTGGTTTGGGCACAAGAATTTTCCACTCTACATCATTAGTCTTAAAAGAATTTTTGGTTGGGGCAAACTTATAAACAAAATCATTCTCCACCTTCCACTGTGGAAAATCAAGGGGGGATCGGATTATCTTTGATCTCAAATTATCAAACCAAGGGTCTATTCTATCTACATCAACTTCTAAACAATTAACATGGGGACGACTATCAAAATCTTTCTTTTCAAAAATTGGGTTCACTGATGACCTGTAAGGTCTATTGGACTTAGACCTATTCGAAATACTACACTTAGGACAAGAAGATGTGATCACACCTTTATGACCACAACGCCAGCAAGATACTGACTTACTTCTACAGTCACGGGAAATATGACCTGGTCTATTACAATTGAAACAAATAATCTTTTTCAGATTTCTAGGGGCTTGATAAGGGACTGACTTCATTAATGGAGGTGGGGACGAAAAAGATTGCATCATTGGAGGTGGGGACGAAAAAGACTGATTTCTTATTTCAGTATTCTCTGGAGGACTGGGTCTATTATTCTCATATTTATATTTGGGAATGGGTCTCTTAGAAGAATTTTCTCTGTCCTGTCTGTCACCTACTCCACTTCTATCTTGCTTGGTTTGATTATTCACCACATGAACTTGTTCTTTGGGCTTTTCTGAATCATCAATCGAAATACCTGCAAGACCTTTAGTAGTCTGCAACAAGGGCAGGACATTCTGCTCTAAACGTTTTATAGTTGCTACTAACATTTCTACTGTAGCAAAATCTTGAAGGGCTATCAGTGGAATGTAGTCCACTAAAATATTTTTCCTGATTATTTTCACTTTTTGAGCTTCACTAGGATATGTTTCCAAACGTTTGAAAAGGTTTTCCATCACTGCTGAATAAATGGTTATGGATTCATTCCTTTTTTGCTTTCTATTTTTAATTTCATCAAAGAGATTATCATTATAATCTGGATGCAAAAAAGCAGATTTGAGTAGGGCTACCAACTCATCCCAACTATTAATTTTATCTCTAACACTCCTATACCAAATAGCAGCATTACCTTCAAATAACTCAATGGCTGAGCGAAACAGGATGTCTTCGGAAATATTCCGAGACCTAGCAGAATCTCTAACTTTCTCTAAAAATGTGGGAAGGGCTTTACTCTCACCATTAAACTTAATATGTAGATCAGAAATAATGACAGGAGTTGAAACCTGTATTATTGGGGCTGGGACTGTACAACTGGGAACTACAGGGACTGAAACTGGGCTACTAGTGGATGGTTTTACTAAATCATCAAACATTTCTAGTTTTTCTAACACATCACCCTGTAACAACAACAAATCATCTTTACACTCATTGACAAACTTTTTAATATCTTCCTCAACATCATTCATAGGGAAATTCTCTAATCTGGTATCTAAATGTGAAGACCTTGTCTCAAATCTAGCAAAATCAGCCTTATTTGATTCTACATTTATTGATTGAGCACTAATACATAAATCTTCCATAATCAACTTAATCTCACACAACTCTTTCTCAGGATCTACTACATTACTAACCAAATCGACTAAACTTGAAGACGAAGTGGCCTCCTTGGCCAACAAAGCTCTTAACATATTTCTCTTATCATCAACTGTCTTATTTGGGACATTTTTACCTCTTATGAAAAGCTCATAAGATAACTCTCCTGATTTCAAATGATTAACCTGGGTAGACTTCATTTTTCAAAAATTGGTTGAAAGCAAACACACAAAATAACTGAAATCAACCTCAACAACTAGTAGAAAATATGATAAATTTTAGAAACAACCGTTTCCATTTATCACCTGATAGTAAGTCTCACTTGCACTCCCGCGTACTGAAATCCAAAACTCAATCAGTTTGCTGCAACTTCTGCTCTTGACTTAGTAATCAGTTGGTAAACAAAAATGAGGTCTTTAACCTGTCTCCTAAAAGTTCACACTTCCACTAACAAGGACTAAAAAAATGGTTTCAAACAACATGGGACAACATGGACACTAACAAACAAATTAAACCGTACATACAGGGAAAGACAAAATACTAATAATATTGAAAACTTGACCTTTGAGTGAGCTACACTAAATAATACCAAAATAAACCAACTCTTGTTCCGAAAACTAAATGAGACTGCTCCTAGTCAAAACTAAAACAGCATCTCCTGATCACAAATATTACACCTGTGGTCATTCAGATACAAGAAAGGATACACAATAAACAGTCTACTACTGAGACTAAACTTGTCGAATCTTCTCTACGACTCACAATGACTACCCCTCGTACAACAACATTAATTAACCCTTGGCATTTAAATACACCTTCAGAGACGGTTAATTAGAAGACAAACTGCATAATACTACTTCTCAACTACATAGCTCAAAAGTCACTCAAACGAATACACACATTTACTCAAAATGACCCAACAAATAAAAAATTACAAAAACCGATTATTCTGTAAAATTTGTCGAATCAATAAAAAAATAAATGTAACAGTAACTGTATAATTTGCTACTGTTTTTAAATTCTTTTCAATATCAATACTTCAATTAAAACTCATATTTAAATATTTAACTCAAATATTTGCTTTCATTTACCATTACATATATGAAGAACAATACATATGTTAACATACACAAATATAAATTTTGGTACAAAACACATATATTATAATATATTACAATTAAATATGTTTGAGACAATTGGGGCACTTATTCAAAAGGAAAAAAAAGTTTGATAAGTGGCTTGGGAAAAAGGAATCAAAATCTAAAAGAAATGGAAATATTCAAAAGCCTCGCACGTTGGGAGCCAAAATTGTAACGAAAGGTACAATTGGCGCAAATCTAAGACAAGCCACACACGTTGGGCGCTAAAATTGTAACGAATAGGTACAATTAGCGCCAACCTAATTCATGCCACTCGCGTTGGGCGCCAAAATTGTAACGAAAGTACAATTTGGAGCAAAACTAAAAGAATGCCACACGTTGGGGGCGCCAAAAATTGTAACGACTATTTTGCTTACCACAGGGTAAGAATATGGGAGACAAGATTGGGCAAACAAAATAATCGAAACAAGTGCTTACGGACACTCAGTTGGTTGTTGGAGAGCTGGGTCGTGGATAAGTTGAAGATATTGGGGGTTAGATTGGGGTAACTACAAAAAAAAGAAATAAAGGGGTACTTATACAAATCTCTTGGGACAAACAGAATGAAAATAAACGGAAACACCTCAAGAAATTTAATATAGGGCGCCACTTGAGGTGCCCAATTATACCTATTACAACCACTAGTTGTAACTAGGGAAATAATTGTATAACATCAAAAATATAGAAAAAAATATCTTTTTCAAATAAAACTCAAAACAGATCAGAGAAACAAATTAAACATTTATTTTTGTCTCAAACAAAACAGATCAAAAATACATATTATAAAAGAAACATATCATATAACATAATACAAATAACAAAAACTTACATGTTCTTTGTTTACTATATTATGGCCAATTAGATTATCAAAAATTAAGGATCCTTCTTAATGAAAACATATAAATTTAAACTTATATATGAAATATCGTTTCTACATAATTATCAAATTAAAATTGTCATAACAAAAAAACAAATTAAACTTGCTGTCAGGTATCACATTTAATTTTGATGACAAAGAATGAAAGCAATTATTACTTTAGCCAAAAAATATCTGTCTTTACTTTGAAAAATTAATATATTGAATTGTTACCTTAATGTTTTTTTTTATACAAACACTTTGAAACTTTGCATCTCTGGGGAAGCTACTCGGACAAAACTTTCAAAATTGGAAGGCAGCAACCATCAGGAACTAGTTCTACACTCCAGGACAAAACGATAGGAACAGGAACTTGGTGGAAGAATCGAGCCGACTACGGGGACATCCTATATCATACTTCTTTAAATATTTAGTAGTTACCCTTTTCAAAACCTGTCTTATTACAGAGGGTAATTGTTCCTCTAACTAACAAAATTTGTCGACTTTTTTCTTCGAGAAGTTCTTCATCACTTCCTCTCAAATCTTTTACTCCATTCCCACATGTCTGCCCCGCTTGGAACTTAAATCTCGACTCCTTTCAAATCTTTTACTCAATTGTCACATGTCTGTCCCGCTTGGAATCTAAATCTCGACTTCTCTTGTCACATGTCTGCCCCGTTTGAAACTAAAATCTCAACTCCTTTTCAAATCAAATCTTGGTCTCAATTGTCCATGTCTGCCCCGTTTGGAACTCAAAAGTCGACTCCTCTTCGTTACATTTTACAAGAAACTCGCCAAAAATTTCCCTTCCGTCTTGCAGCTAACCTGTCCCCCAAACTCCAGAACCAAAACAATATCCCCTCGCTTGTATCGACAAAAAAAACAAATTTTAAATGTTCCTTTATTGCCTAAACAAACAAATATTCTTTTTTTGACCCTCGACTAATAACGAAAAACAACTTTAATATTAGGGGAATTCATGATTTATTGCGTTTTTTAACGAAGAAAACAAATAAAACCTTTTTTTTTTATCAGGGGGCATCATAAATTTACATAATACAAATTAACAAAATACGTGCGTATTTTAAACTTGAGTTTTACCTGGCTTATAACAAAGGGTTCGATATTTGAATCTAAACACAGACAAAAAAACATCTATATTTACTTTTGAATCGGTAGAAATATACGCATTTAAAAATCTCGTCAAAAAAAACTTGAAATATTATTTCGATTGTTTTCTCTGGTAAAAACAACAGGAGCGTAACACAGAAATCTTTTCTATACACTTTAAATAAAAAAACGCTACAACATAAAGAAACAAAATAGTCTATAAGTACGATTGAACAGTTTAATATCAATCTGATTTAGCCTTAAAATGCATAATATTGTTATTAAATAAAATACCTTTAAAAATAAACGATTTATGCGTTCAGTTTAAATCTCGTCTTGGTAAATCTTGTTTTTAAACAAAATTGCAAATTGATACAGTGTTATCATATATGCAACTAATTTAAAAAATAATGCCGTAAAATCGATAGTGAATGCCGTTTTTTTACAAAAGAAATTATAAAACAAAATTATCTAAAATATGTGTATTAAACGATAACAAACTGCATAATTTTTATGCATAAAGGTTTGTTAACATGTTGTATACCTACAAAACTTGATAACCTCTTTGAATGTTATTTATACTACAGTAACTTTTGCATAAAATTTTATTTGATAAATGTTCCATTTAATACAAATATTTAAATTCAATGCGGATTTAGGTTACTTAAATCGAAGCTGTTGTACAAATAAGAATAATGTTTTGATATATGTATCAATGGATCTCTCCAGATCGAATTCTATCGTGAAATGAACAAAACATATCTACAAATATTTCTTGTAAAACCAAAAGAGTTTTAAAGAGATCAAACCTTAACTTCTTAAACCAAGAGCTCTGTATCTGACGTATTATTTCTTTGCTTTTTCTACAGAAACTTGTTCTATTTAACACATCACCATAAATGGCATTATACCTCTTTAGTCTTTGCCGTGATTACTGTTGCCTTTCAGTTTTGTCAGTCCTGTAACATTATTGTCCATTGTTCAACTCTCATTTTCTTCAGTTTCCCCTGACTACATCCTTATACCCCTTTTTAAGCTATCCTACAGATCTTCCATCTAGTCTTTGTCAAAACTATTGCTGATAAAGCGATTGTCATTATTGCATATGTCATTCCATATAAATACTGCTCGTCTTAATCTATACGCCTTTATATTATCTTACCAGATTTTCCTTTTCCAAGACAGACTCTAACTGGTTGTTGTGTCTGCGCCTCCATTCGATAAAGATATTTCTGCAAGGGCCCATATATTACTCGGATTTTTACATTCCCAGACCACCAATATATTAACATCTTTTTTGTTAGCGTCCATGTTTCTCTTCCGTGCCCAACTACGGATATAGTACACAGCTTAAACAATTTAAACAATAATGGGTACAACGAATCTCCCTGTCTCTGTCCAAAATTTACGCAGAAAGCATTTGATGTTTCCCTCTTATTCTAGTTTGTGCAAAGAAGTTACTTACACATATTCGCTTTAGTGCAACTAGTTTTTTAGGTGTGTGCAGTTCAATTCATTGATTCTATTTTACATATAATAACAAACACATAAAATTTAAAAACACTGCTTATAGAATAAGTCACTACAATATTGAAAATTCTAAAGAATTAAAATCGTGCTATTCACTGTGCTTAACAAGCATTGGGGGAAAGCAAAACATTCAAATTTAAGAGCAATGGCAGGTTTTATTTGATATTATTTGATCTTAAATTATGATCACACCTGACAACAAATTTTATATACAATTTATAAATTTTTTAAATTGAGTGGTAAAATATTTCAATTTTCGTTTAATTTGTTTCTTTTTTTATGGTTACCAATGGTTCATATTTCGATTTGGAATAGTGCTTAAATCTTATTTAATATTTGTATATTTTATTTAAATTGCGGTTCTACATTCTGCATATTGCCTCTTAAATATAAAAAGCTATTAACAGAGATTACCAACTTTTTCTATTATCACTGGATAATAAAACCTCACGATATACATATAACAAAATATAACAACTAAAGAATTTATACTACAAGAAGTCGTGGTTTTTATTGACTAATATATTTTTAGAATCTCAAATGTTATTTGTAAGTTATGGTTTTAGATTTGTTTTAATCTGAGCGGGATCAGAGATTCATAGGTGTTAATTATTACTAATTTTGTATAATGACATTATTAGAATATTATTAGTTTCAGAATGTTATTATCAGTATTTATGAGTTTTAAAATTTATTTTGTAATCTATAAAATGTATCGTAACTGTTATAAGATAAAATTGGTGGTACCTGTTGATATTTCCTCCACATACGGAAGATCTTCGTTCTAATTGACCAAATTACACGATTCAAAAAATATCATATTAGAACCAAAATTTTTCTGTATTTTTAAAATAGTTTTTATCAATGTTCTAATGAAATATTAGAACTGTGATAAAACTTTTTTCAAAATTTTCTTAAATTCACCAAATGCTAGGCTTCAACATATTCTTAAGCACGATGCAAAGTTTCCAAACTAGGATAGACTTAATTAGTACTTAATTTTGGCAAATGTAGCCTCCTGAACAGTAAAATTGTTTATTGATAAATTTTTTGAAAATGTAAATTCATTTTCAAAAGTTAAAAAAAAATTACTTACAATTGGTTTTATTATAACATTGACGACCAGTTTCGGTCTTTAAATTTTCAGTCCCTCATCAGATCCACAATAAAAGTTTATTTTTTTGTTACAAAAAAAAAACTAAAAACTAAAAAGAATGCTGCAATTGTTATTGTTATAGGTTAATAAAATGATTTACTATCCCAGTTTGTTGCTAAGCTTTTTCACACCTATTAGCTGCTTTACTCTGACATACTTTTCAGTTGTCGGCACAATCTGCTTTTTTAGGCACCATTTTGCTTCGCTTGCATGATTGCACGTTACTGATTTCTTTCATTTCTTTAAACACTTTAATCGCTTTTCCTTAGAAGTGACTAACTTAAATAAAGAAAGAATCATAAATTTATCAAATCGAAAAAAAAAAAAAGAATATACAGCTATGACTGTAAAAATATCAAACCAACAAATCCTTTGTTTCTGAAAGGAAATAATTCATACTACAATAATATGTTATGTATTTTTTTATGGATGTGTCCAAAAATTCACATTGTAGTACTTCACAAACAATAATCACTCACAGGTATAACGAAACTATTTTAAAATATGATTAAAAAATCAAAGACAAACACAATTTTTCTGTCTACTTTTAAGATTTTCTATAAACACTATATAATAAATCAATACTTACAAATTATTCATAATCCGTTCTTTACCGATTAATTTTTTTATGTAGCGTACTTGAAGCTGCGTATTCTTTATTGACCCCTTTATGTATAATTCTTTCTTCACTCTGGGTGATGTACATTTAGTTTCATAGTTGCTATCTATAAAGACCGCAAGCTTGTTTAATAGTTCATATCAATATAGTCCTCCTGAATCTGTTTCATCTTGACCAACATCTATAAATCTGCATTTATGTGAATGTCTATTCGACAATCAGAGTGTTATCTTATCCCTAACTCCAATACTCCTTTCACGTTTAAATCGTGCCGTAATTTTTACACCAGAGTTTTAATAGTTGGACATGAATCAATTTCTCAACATTAATTTGTTTTTATTGGAACACCGTCCAAATTACGAAAAGAATATATAGGTAAAACTTATGAATCCATCCACGATTAATCATAATAATCATTAACTGCACTAATTGTTTTTTTTTTTATAAATTGACTGATTTTTATCATTATCACTATAGGTAGTGGTGAAGATTTTTCATCACTACTATATTTTTCTTAAAATTTATTAGAAAACTGTGTCTATTTAAAGGTAAGTACGTAGTTGTATAGAACAATGAATTGCAAATTAGTATTATTAATTGAAATAACATTTATGTACTTGTTGACTTTCAACATACAATACTAGAATTTTAAATATATTTTTTCTAATTATTTAATAAACCTTACAAAATTTGACCAAAAAAAATTTGCTCGATGTTTCGTTTGAAAATTTAATATTTTTATCATTTTGAAGGTGTCATCAAAAATAATACTCCAATTAATTTATACATTCCAAATAAATTAGAAACTTTTTTACTTAGAGAATACAGCTGCATCCATCATAACGGTTATTAGCGGGAGGTGGCTACAAAATTACTGAATTAAATTCTATAATGCATTACTACAAATTAAAAAAAAAAATTGTTGTATTTTTTGCTAAAAAATATATGCCTAATAAAGTGCTTATGATGTTAGGTACGTTAAATTCTATACAATAATTAGCAATAAATAGGTTTACAATAATTTAAAAAATGGTTAACGGTAACTTGTACATTACATGTTTTATATATAGGTGGATCATTTTTAGAACTTTTTTTAAATATGAATCAGTATGTGTGTCCAATTTGTAATCGCGATATGACCAACTGTTCTCTTCTACTCCTAGTTAAGGGGTCTCCAAGCTGTAACGTCATTTTTAATTAGCTTTAGTGATATTTGAGAATTGCTAATCGTTTTTCTATTTGCGCAAAACTCCTTTCTTAATAAAAGCTTTTATATCGCTCGTGGTATTTTGATACTCGCGCACTGGTCTACTCTTTCGTTATCTGCAATGCGAAATTGGAAAGGTGAAAATCCATATATAAATCAGATATAAATCTAGAATTTTTTTGAGCTTGGGCGAGTTCAAGTTTTATCATTTTCTCAAGAGAACCTTTGGGATAGATACGTTTAAGAATTAAAAGTGCACTTAAGGGTCACTTAAGATAATTAAGTTAGGAATGTCATTGGAATTTATATACATGGTAGATTCGAGAAACTACATAGAGCTTAGTAGAGAAAATCGTGAAGTATGTTGGGAGGCAAAATTGACATGTATCGCTTGAGGTAACGAATATAGTGCCCCTGTCACATTTGGATGCATCTGTGATGACTCACTCTTGGATTCAAAGATTTTGTTACTTAAGCGTCGGTAGATCTTCTTACTTAGGGAGGTGATATAACGTTTCGTTGATTTATATTTTAATTGTGGATGGACTTAGTGGATAGTTAGCATATGGACTAATTCCAGTAGGTCAGTAAAATCTTGACTTATGTTGGAAGGATCTTGCACATTGAAAGCATTGCTTACAAGTAGATTTAGTTGGTCATAGTTAAGAACAAATAAGGGTGAATGATTTTGGATAAAATTTTTTAGCATGCTTAATGTCATCTGCGGATTTAGATGTAGATACAGTAAATGACTCTCATGTATGACTTTTTTCAGGAGATCTAAGAACATCATTAATACTACGTTTCTGTTGAAGATCGATAATAACTATTTTGCAGCTACCCCTGGCAGTAATATATCCTTGACCTTCTTAAATAAAAGAAGAATAAAGCTTTAGGTTGAGATATTATTTCAAGGGAGAAATAAAAATCAAGTTTACTATTATGAGTCAATTGAATTTTGTGCGATGTTCTGAAAAATCGCAAAACTTCTTCTTAAACATTGATACATATGTCTTCCTACATTAAAGATCAAACAAGTTCCTCTTTAAATCCTTTCTATCGTTGCATATGGGTCTATTTGTCTCGTTGTGTGATAATTTTTGAAGAAAAAGTACTAGTTTCAAAGCTCCGGTTTCATAGGTCAAAGTCAAAGGTCACAAAATTTAGTTTCTACACGCTCAAGAATTCTATCGAATTCTTAAATACTCCGTTTTATTAATTTATTAGATCAGTTCTTAGTTAAATACCTAAGTACAAATCGTGAAGGAACTTAAACATGACCAAATTTAGTTCTCTTGTGATTCTTCTCTCTTTTCTTTGTCAACTATTTTCCATCCACTCCTGAATGTAGGTCTCTCCCAATTGCTTCCATCTTTCTCTATCTTGCCAATCTAATTCACTGTTTGCCTGCCACTGCTCTTATGTCATCTACCCATCTTTTTTGAGGTCTTCCCATGCTTCTTGTGGTCGTTCTTGGTCTCCATTCTAGAATTCTTCGTGTCCACCTGTTGTTATTATATGTGATCTGCCCAGCGCCATTTCATTTTTGTAATTTCTTCCACAATATCCCTAATGTTCGTTCTACTTCTTATCTCGGTGTTTCTAATCATGTCTCTTAGTGATATTCCAAGTATGATTCGTTCCATTGCTCTTTGCGTTGTTTCTAATTTTTTAGCAGATTTTTGGTAAGGGCTACTGTCTCCAAACCGTAGGTACAAACTGGTAGTATGCATGTGCTATATACCTTTTTCTTTAAGTTTATAGGAATGGAGGTGTTTTTCAAGATATGTGCTAGTTTGCCAAAAGCGCCCTATGCCAGTTGTGTTCTCCTTTTTTTCTTTTTTCTTGTGATTATTAAAACTAAATAATAATTTAATATAAGGTTGAATGCTCGAATAAATGAACTTTGAAAAATTAAAGGCCGATATTGAGCACAATTTTATTAATTAAATCTTGCCCAAGTGCTTTCGCTTTCTAAAGCATCATCAGGGCATTTCGTCAAATTTGGGCTATCCAGCAAGCGCAGAATGTAATAACCATAAAATTAAACATAAATTGTACATAACATTAAACTAAACCAGGACAAACAGTTTTAAACTCTTTGGTTGATTGGTATGTTTTTTTATACAGTAGGTGTAAGACGTCTCCGCCTTGGATGCGATCAGAAGCTTTTGTCAGGTCTATAAAACATATATATGCTGGTTTTGACGCTGAGTTCGACAACCAGTTGTTTTTAACAAAAATATAATCTTGCGTAATCCACTAAATTTTTTAATAATATATAAAATAAAAATAAATTGGATAATTTTATAATAAAATCGTTAAGTATGTTAGAGTGCAGCATAAGCCCGTCAAATATTTTGCTACAGTTAATATGGCTATAATCGTTTTGATTTTTAGCGGGTGTCATAAATCGCATATTACTTCTAAAACGTCCTGAGAAGATCGCCTACACCTTTACGGCAGACCATCCATTTATGTTCTATTTGACAGAAAAAACCTCAAATCTCGTTCTATTTTCTGGAAGGTTCAACATGTAAATCAAATGTGAAATGTGATCTGTATGAAAAATTCACTTTATAGATAGATAATGTTGATTTCTATTGTATTATTATTAATAATTTTACCAATTTTGACTACTATATTAAACATCGTATTTTAATATATTTTATTTATGCACCTTTCCGTAAGTTTAAGGATTTGGCAAACGTGTTGCTTGTTTCAGCAGTTAATAGAGGTGGAAAAGAGTGAGATATACTTAAATGTCAAATATCGTCAAATTTCGTTTATCAATGTTTGTCAAATATCGCCGTATACTATTATTTTTTACTTGGAAAAAGTAGACATTAATGCTCAGAATCTGAATATATTTTTTATTATTGCTAAAAAAATGGCAAATTGTTTTGGGCTTTTTAAAGAATGTTTAAAGAGAGCACCATAAGTTGGATAATTATATACTGTTAGTTGTATATGTGTACTTACATTTTACTATTTAACATACTTTGAGATTGTATTTCAAAAAGCCTTTTAAGGCTCAGAAGATGGCATAAAATTAATCGCAAATTGCTAAATAATTTAAGATATGCCGATGACACATTTGTATTCTCAGAGACTTCTGGAGGCGTACATCGCCTGCTTGACAAGAAGCCAATTAAAAGCAATATTGGAACTACAAATCAACACCAGAGATATAAAAATGTTAGTGATAAACCGGGATCCAAACCAACCAGTCTATATAAATGTATAGGGTACAGAAATAACCAAAGTCTCTTAAGTTTAAATATCTGGGCAGCTAGATCAGTGAAGATATAAATCCTTACTTGGAAATCCGAGCCCGAATTAAAATGGCAAGGGCAAATTGAATATGCAAAGTCTTTAATGCGATAGGTTACTAGATCTGCGAATAAGACATAAGTATGTGAAGCGCTACATATATTTCAATCTTTTATGTGAGCTGAAGGGTGGATGCTTAAAAGTTCTTTACCAAATAAGCAGAGAACGTATTGAAATCATAAAAAAGTGGAAAACTGCTAAACAGCGGAAAAAAAACAACAGATGTGATTTTTTAGAAGCTCATAATTAAGGGTAAGATTGAGGGGTCAACGTGAACCAGAACCAAGACAGCGAAGTTCCTTTCTTAGGTAGGACGATTTCTCTACAATTTAAGAACCGTACCTGCCAACACGTTGGTCTTTTTTCCTATTAAGTGCCAAGGCCAAAGCTTCCACTTCCGATTTCGCTATTTCAAAAGATTATTTTCATCCTCCTCAATCACCGTTGTAGGTTTCGTCCATAACCTTATACAAGAAGCCATTACAGGGTGCTACTAGCCGGGCTATCTGAATCTTAGTTTGCTATAGAGGTGTTACTCCTCTATCACTTTCTTCTTCCAGACATGTGGCTAGCTCAATGTAGGCAGAATTCATTTAATTTTTATAAATTGGAATTTGACAGCTAAAAACATGATTATAAATGAAATTGTTCTTCATTTTATTCTTAATGCAGTAGATCGGATTGGATCGAACGAAAATATTCGTATGATGAGCAGGTTGCACATACGAGTCCATTTCAATTGGAGAAATAAATTTTAGAACTTATCACAATCTACTAATTAAATCTTAGACAAACGCGACCGGTTTTGCACACTAAGCTTTGCTTCTCATCGTCGGGTCTCCGGAAACGTTACTTAAATGCTAAAAATTAAAAATTGTAATTATAAAGGTTTTATCAGGTACTTAATAGTGCCAATATACATGGTTTGCAAAAGTATATAAAGAGTATATAAATAGCCGTTTCAAGGGATGTAGTAATATAGGTGCATACTATACATTCATTTATGAGTAAAATGTTCCTTGAGGAGGAAGTTAAGAATCTACAACTATCGTTGTATCGTTATCAAAAATGAATGAAAGAATTATGCATGTGATTGTTTTTAAAAATGTTAAAAATCATTTTGATTTATTATAATGGTATATGTACAAAATATATGTTATTTATTTTTATTTATTTATTTAATGAAAATTTTGTTAAATGAAAGTGGGCTAATATAGCCGAGTGAATAAAACTGCTTGTGATAAATAATATTATCCAAGATGGATTTTTATGAAAAAAATATTGAGTGAAGCCACCTGTGGTGGTATATGGTGGTAAATAACTACTATTATGAGATCATTGGATAAAATATAAACTGACACAAATGAGCAAAAACATAGAAACATTATATTTTATGAACATGATATTAGTTATTTACCACCATGTACTACAATAGGTGGCTTAACTCAATATTTTTGTTATAAAAAACCACTTTGGATAATATACATATCCCAAACAGTATCACTTTCATTTAGCAAAATTTAAAATAAATAAATAAAGATGACATATCGTAAAAATATACGCTATAAATATCGTCTATAAGATATGTGCTGTCACCTCTTCTTTTTAATATCATACTGGAGAAAGTAGTAAGAGCAGCACAACTTAAAACAGATTTACTGACAGTCAACGGACCAAAATTACTTCTAGCATACGCAGATGACATTGACATTATGGTAAACACAGTCACCAATGCGAAGGGGACTTTTAATAAATTGAAGGTAGAGGCAAAAAAAGTGGTTCGAGGATAAACGAAGATAAAACCAAATACATGTGCATCAACAGACAAAAGGGACGAGATTGAATAGGGCAAAATGTTACAATAGACCCATATCACTTTAAAGTGGAAAGTTTTAAATATCTCGGAGCAACAATCACTTCAGATAACGATATCACGGAAGAGATTAAAGGAAGAATGCAGGCAGCAAACAGATGTATGTACAGCCTCCACAATATTATTAAATCTAAAAGCCCAACACGAACATTAAAGATTGGAATATATAAAACAATGATTAGTTCGGTGCTCATGTATGGGTGTGAGACGTGGAGCCTGACCAAAGAAACTGAAAGAAAACTTCGATGTTTTAAGAGAAAAATTCTAAGAACAATCTTTGGGTCTAATCACGACATTGATCGAATGAGGTCAAGCAGATGTATAGAGCGAGCGACATAGTCCAAGATATTAAATCTCAACGTCTAAGATGGGCTGGCCATGTCCATAGACTCGCTAATAACCGCCTTGTCAAATTAATATGGGAGGAAGTTCCCACAGGAAGAAGGACCTTAGGACGTCCACAAATGCGATGGAGAGATAAATATTTGGTCAGATCTAAGAAGAGTGGGGCTACCCACTGACCCAACTATTATGGACAACCGTTCAAGATGGAAACAAGTTATGGAGTCACTCAAGACTCTCCCTGGGTTGTAGTGCCACGAGAAGAAGAAAAAGAAGAATAAAGCTGATCACCATCATTCAAAAACTTTGCATAAATGAACGTTTAGTGTATAACCTTTATAAGTTGTACATTCCATGAACTGGCATGTGAGTACTATTTATATACCTTTTCAAATCATGCATATGTAATATTGGCAGTATTTATAACGTGCCGGATAATTCAAATAGTTACAGTTTGTAATTTTTTGGAGACCTGACAATGAACAGAAAAGTTAAATGTTCGAATCCAGTCGTAAAGGGTTCAACTAAAAGATTGAGAGTAATTCTAACATTGATTTCTTTAACATCTCTAAAACCATTTAAATTTAACAGGATGGGTGAATATTTAAACGAAATATTTCCTAATAAATGCATTGTAGGAAAAGTTACTATTGAATTAAGCTTTATCAAATCTCGAAGAAGTTTTATAAGAGACTAGAGTTATTAACCAACAAATAGTTGGACAATATTTTCAGCCTATATTTTAATGTAACTTAATTAATTCCATAAAATTTGTTTTTATCTACTTAAAAAATAATAAATATTTTCAAAATATCGACTGACTATCTTGGTGGATCACTATGGAAATTTCTCGAATATCTATTATGTATTTAAGAAGTACAAAAATAACTCAGACGGTAAGTTCAAGGTCGTCGTTATGATAGTGAATCGTTCTTGTAAATCAAGTAAATGTTTTCTCGGTGAATTCTGCACATCTTTGTAGGTGACCTTTGATACTACGTAACGTTAGCATCAGTACCTCGATAAAACTACATTTTAATTCATTTGTTAACTACAAACAGTACCTACATTATGTATTTGCAGAAAAATATTGATTAATTAACTTATTACCAAGTAATCATGAAAACTCATAGATTCTATATTAACTATAAAAACAGTTATTGATTTAAAATAGTAATAAAAAATAATAATTTTAATACAAAAATGTGAATTTCATAAGAATATTAAACAAAAAAACGTTTAATATTCTTAATCAATGTCATAACCTAAACAACACAATCGAAGGCCAACTGAGTAGATCTAACTGCAACAAAAAAAATTATGCAGAACTTTTTTGAAGTTTTTTCTGAATCACAAAATAAAATTAACAGATGTAAGTAACCATTATCAAAGATGGTAGTCGGTACTAATAAAACAAATGAAATGAAACACAGGAAGGACAAGGGCTCAAAAATACTTGATTAGAACTTACATTTTGACTTTTTTTTACTTAAAAAGGCAAAACGTATGAACAAATTAATAAGAAATTTCAAGTACATTTAAGAAAATTAATATTAATAAGAAATAGATAAACTAAAAGTAATGTAGTAAAATGCATTGGTAATAATTTTTTGCATTTATGCCTTAAGATTATATTACTTAGTAACCAATCATATTTTTTATATCATATACGTAACTTGTTACAGTGTGTGTTTGAATACATATGTTAAGAATGTTTGTTTTGTCAATAATCATTAATAAGGGATTTAAATTTAGTTATAGTAGAGTTAGTATATACGTTGCTTGTTCAGTTCAAACCTATCTTTGTCCAGAACAAATTTATTGATAAATATATACAAATAATTACCACTCCAATAAGGCATTTATACGATTCCTTTAGTAACCGATGTATACTCCTGTATACTGCTTCGTTTAACTAGAAGCGTTCCCAAATATGGGAACATCGCAAGGTAATAAATCGGGAATATAGAATGGATGCTCCAATATCCTTTATTTCTTTTGTCGTAGATTTTCTTTGATTACTTTAACAACATGAGGTTGAGCATTGTCGTTCAAAGTCAAGCTTTTTAGGACGTTTCCTACTTATTCCTTGATGAAGCTTGTTCTATGTTTAATTTATGGAGATTTGCGTTAATGTGCACTTTAGGTTCTGTAAACTCGTAAGAGTCAAAGTCCTTTATGGTATAAAAAACACGTCAACATGACCTTGCCTGCAAAAAGGACTTTACACTTCTTTGCGTGGTTTCATTGCATCGATCCAAAATAAATATCGGTCGAGAGATTGTTAAAAATATGGTTCTAGCATTAATCCCTAGTAATTATTGACGACAGAAAATCATTTTTGTTTTGCTTATTTTCCGTAAGATGTCCTCTCTGGTCCTTTAACAACAGGCGAGGAACCCATTGCGCACAAACCTTAGTGTGAGCCACTTTGATTATGATAATATAAACATATTCTATAATTAGAGCTATATTTGCTGAAACTGCTTATTCACAGATTTTGAGAATATCAAGTCATATTTCTGTACGTTAAAGCAGTACTTAATACACTTTGTTATCACTTGGCTTATCACTTGTCTCCTCTCTTCCACAATTAGCTTGCATTTGCATATCAATTGCAATCAGCAAGCAAAATTTGAGTGATCGCACGCTGATTATATTTTGATGGATTGTCAATAAGAAACTCCATTTTTAAGGCACAATACTCAAAATTGTATTCAAGTATAAATATTAGGAGCTGGCTTGTGTGACGTTTACAAACATAACTAACAAACTAAAGAACGTCAGTTCAGTGATAATAGTTGTTTTCATTGCAAACCTGACCAAATATGACGTTAAATCGAACCTGCGTATAAAATTATTAAGTTGTTTATTAGTAGACACTTTTTTCTAGCTAAATACCAAATTAAATTTTTTTTATAAATTACAATCCAAAGGTTTTCAATCCATTATGGTAATAGTCTATCTTATCGATTAAAATAAGCTGTGTCAATCTTCAATCCCAAAGTGTATTCATTAATTATTTTTAACCTTGTGAAAAAATGTGCTAAAGAATTAAGTTAAGTCCTACACGTGGATAAAGTAGAAACCAATATGTAGAAATACGTATCAAATATTGGGTTCCTAATGGGTTAAAACTTTTGTAAATTTCAGTTCTGGTGTTCGAGACTTTCTTTATCCCTCCTAGACCACCTAGTCCAAAGTATGTGTTTAATGGTGATCATCCATTCCTATTTTACTTAAGAACTAGTGACGGAACAACATTATTTTCAGGAAGATTTAATTCATTATAATTTAGGCCTGGACAAGCCGTAAAAGATTTAAACAGTTTTAAAATATTGAAAAGATACTTTGTAGTTTACTAAGAAATAAATTTGATTGAAGAGTATGGTTTTAGTTTGTTATGTTCTTACCTCTAAATACTCTTTAAATATTATACCAAAATACTAAAGAATAAAGTTTAAGTCTGACATTTGGATTGAGTTAATGAAAGTCATCATATTTTTGCAACCATTTACTCAAAGAATATATCTCTTGTGTATTTTAGTTAAAGTGATGCCTTCTTCATTTTTGTATATTCCACCAACTATTCGTATTTACCAATTTAATGCAGATCGTCCATTTCTATTTTATTTAAGAAGTTTTGATGGATTTACGCTATTTTCAGGAAGGTTTACAACGTACTGACACTGCAGATATATTTTTCACATATTGAAATCATACCTTGTAATTTACTAAAAAATAAATTCTATTGCAGAGTATTTTTTAATTGTTTTGGTATTCATGACAAAAAAAAATTATTAAAAATAAATATTCCTTCTAAAATCTCTAGCGTAGTCAGAAAATAATATCTCAGAATTGATTTTTATGTCAAATCAATCCTAGATTATCAATATTTCTTCATCCTTTGGGTTATTCGGGTCATTCTAGTTATGTCTTCTTTGAATTCAGTCTTTGTTTTTTATTTATTTAACCGTCTATTGATTGGATTTTGCACATATGCCTTACATCTTTATTTGGTACTCTGTATGCTCTAATGTTTTATTCGTTATTCTATGAAGTATTAACCGAATGATTTTCCCTTTTTAGGTTTTCCTATCGCTTCTTCCATGTTTTGTACTGTATAATTTATATCCTTCCACTTTTTGTTATATTTGGTGTATTGCAAAGTATTGCTGGTCCTTTTTTGAATAGGTTTAATAAGTTCGGGAGTCCGCCCAACATTTTTATATGCGTGATATCAACCAATTTTTTTATTTTGGTTTTCTGTTGTTTATTGAACCTTTAATATTTGCTTTGGTCGACCATAGACGTTTAATCTTTTTATTAAGGCTTTAAATTCAAATGCACCATGTGATATTCCATTGATGCGAATGATATTAATAGAATATCTACTTGACATTACCATCTATTCTAACGTGTAACGTTGCCCAAAAGAACACCCTATGTCAAATGGTTTTGGTCTATACAATTTTGTACCATAATGCTAAATGAGAAGATTAAATTCTGAAAAATTGATGTCAGACAACTAACGGAATCGGATACTAAGAATTTAGGAAGTTTTCTTTCTAGAAACAAGGTTTATGGCCTTAAGTATGGCAAAAAGTTCTGCTGTAAAAACGTCTGCGTCAGGACGCAGTTTATATATAGAATGTTTGTGATGTCAAACATTCTACCTCATTTTTATGATTGTAGAGGCGTTCGTGTATATACGACGGTAACTTTTGTATTATGTGAGAATTTGGAGAAACTGAATTTAAAAAAATTTTGGGTCGACGTTCTTCTTCTTTATGTGCCGTCTTCTACCGAAGGTTGGCGACCATCATACGATAGGTTTCTCTGTTTTGTGCCGCATGAATTATGTTTGCAGCTTCTGGTATTTGAAACCATTCTCTCAAGTTTCTCAGCCAGGATTTCTTCTTTCTGCCCAAACCTCTTCTACCTTCAATCTTGCCTTCCACGATAAGCTGTAGCAGACTGTACTTATCATTACGGAACACATGGCCCAGGTATGACGCTTTCCTCCTTTTAACAGTTGTTAACAGTTCCACCTCTTTACCCATTCGTCTTAATACCTCTGTGTTGGTCACTCTGTCTGTCCAAGGTATTCTCAGTATGCGTCGATACAGCCACATTTCTAGAGCCGCTAACTTCTTTATAGTTGCTGCTGTTAATGTCCACCCTTCTACGCCGTAAAGTAGCGTAGAGAGTACGTAGCATTTCGTGGCGCGCCATCGGAGGTTAATGCTTAGGTTGCGGTTGCTTAAGAGCTTTCCCATTTTGATGAATTTGGATCTTGCTATTTCAATTCGGATCTTAATCTCTACTTCTGGGTCCCACTTGTCATTTACTGTATATCCCAGATATTTAAATCGGTGTACTCTTTCAATACGTTCGTATCGACAGAATATTATTCTGTCTCCGGCTTCTATATAAAATGTAGCTTCTCCAATTTTAAATTTTAAAGTGTTTGTTTGTCTTTGTTTAGTGTATTTGTTATGTCCCAATTTACATTTATGACATTCTGTTACTGCTGGATAGGCCACAACTGACGAAATGCCCCTGAAGATGATCTTGTGATCGAAAGTACTTGGGCAAGATTTGATTAAATACTGTGTTCGATATTTGCCTTGTGTACCATCAAAGTTTATTTATTCGAACATTCAACCTTATATTGAAATAGGAGGTAGTTCAAAATTAAAATCCAAACAGTATCTATTCTTTCACTCATAGAAGGGGACAGAACCCCTATTTTCTTTTATACTTCCTGAAACCTGTTAGCATTGGCATAGTGGAAATAATTTGAAAAATTTTGAATGTGATTTCATCATCATCATCTTTGGCTCGAGAATCCTCTGTAGATGCTGGTGATCTACCCCAATCTCTCCTCTGCTCCAAGATTCGTTTCCAATCTGTTTGTTTTCTGCCAACGTGTATCCATGTTCAAATTTTTAGTATCTTTAAGTCGGTCTCAACTCCATCTTACTACCTAAGTCACGGTTGACTTCTGCTTTTTTCCTATAGGTGTTCTTGTCGTTTTATTTAGAAATAGCATTGTCTGGCATTTGTATTATGTGCCCAGCCCATATAAGTCGTTGCTTTTTAATTAACTTTATGATATCTGATTCATTAAAGTTTGTATAATTCGAAATTATATCTTTTACCCCACTGACCTTGGTTGTTCATAGTTCCAAATGTATTGCGGATTGTTTTACGCTCAAATATTTCCAAAAGTGTTTCATTATTTTGCATCCTAATTTCCAGCGTTTTCTGTCGAAGCATGCTTCAGTTTTTAGATCTCTGGCGGTCATTGCATCGTCGACATCGTCTCTCCAGGATCGTCTTGGTCTACGTCGTTTTCTTCTAGTTGGCTGAGTCCATTCTTCTATTTTTTTTGCATTATATTTTCAGGCATTCTCTGAAGGTGTCCATACCAGTTAAGTCTTTTGGCTTCGATTGTGTCTATTATGTCTAGATCGATTTCCATTTCTCTCCAAATATCTTCGTTTCTCACCCTATCAAGCCTAGTGAGCTGGCAACATCGTCTTCAGTAGTTCATTTCCATGGCCTTAATTTTTGATTGGTTTCTTTTGTTTATTTCCCAGAGTTCGGTGCCGTACAGCCCAATACTTTCTATTATTGTTTTATAAATTCTTCTTTTATTTTCTTTTGTTATTTTTTTATTCCATAATAGTCCGTGTAGCTAGTAAGTATATTCTATATAAGAAAAATAAAAACCCATATCTAAGATTGCTCTGCGTCCACCACAGATATTCTAAATATTTATCTTTACCTAAACTTCTTAAATTAGCTACAATATATTAGATACCTTACGTGTTAAAAAGAAGTCAATTGTTTGCTATTTACCAACTGCATTATGTAATTAATTGTATTCCTAGAAAAGCAATATTAGCAGTCATAGCTAATCGATTTTTTTAATCTCGAATGTCGTGACAGAACTTATTTGAAAGTTTGCGCAAAAGTGCTAAGGAATAAAGTTTAAGTCCTAAAACTTTAGAAAAATTACGTTTTTGTGCCAAAGTAAGCGTTGAATAGTCTTTTGTTTTAGTAATGATGTCGGATGGATTATCTTGGTATCCCCAACCACGGCCTCGGCCATACGTATTTAACGCAGACCATCCGTTCTTATTCTACTTAACAACTAATGATGGTTTAACTTTGTTTGCAGGAAAATTCAACGAATAATAAAATTATAGAAAAATGATAGAAAATTATAAGTTTGATTTTAATTTTAACAAATAAATCGTTTTGTATCGTGTATTTGGTTGTAAGTTTTCTATAATCGAATCTAATAGTCGCAGTTAAAACATTACCCAAACCTCAAAATTTTTTACGTGTTTCGCTTCTAAGTACCACGTATTTAAAAAAATAACTTTAGAATAACTGCGCTTGCAGCACTAAACATGAAACGATAGTTTACGAATTAAACGCACAAAATTATATGTTTCCACGTATTACATTTAATGCATAATGTAGTTTTTTTTGCACTAACCGCACTATCGATTTGTTCAATACCGTATTTTGTTCTTTTTTTTTAATATTAACATTTTGTCAATTATATTATATGCTCAAAATAACCACACTTTTGGTTTTTAATATTGGTAAACGAATAAAATGTTATTCATATTTTCATTTAAACTAAGTCAAATTTAGTTCAGTTTGAAGATATTGACTTCTGATACTTTTCTTTCCAAATCGAAAAAATCTTAGTTATTTTTACTTCTGTGCCATTGCATTGAAAAATATTGTGAGACCCAGTTTTTTTTTTACCACAAATTTTAAAGAGATAATATATGTGCACATTCGCACCTCGAGCATAGAGAATGCAAATAGAACATTCTAGTTCATTTACTGTCAAAGTTCATACCTCATTCAATTAAAAGTTTGTGCATAAGTGCTAAAGAATAAAGTATCAGTCCCACCCGAAAGTTAAGGGTTTGATCTAAATGGAAGCGTTGAATAATCTTTTGTTTTAGTAATGATGTTTGGAGCGTCTAGATATCCACAGCCACAACCCCGGCCATACGTATTTAACGCAGATCATCCGTTCCTCTTTTACTTAAGAAATAGTGATGGTTTAATAATGTTTGCAGGAAAATTCAACGAATAATAAATCTATAGAAAATAGAAAGAAAATTATAATAAGTACGATTTTAATTTTGACAAGTAAAACTTGTATTACGCATTTTAGTTGTAAATTTTCCATCATCGAGTTTAATATACGCTGTTACAACAGTACCCAATTCTAAAATTATTATGGATTTTTCTATTTTCGGTTATAGGTGCTATGGGTTTATCACAGAAGTTAACTTAAGAACGACTACGTTTTTAGCACTAAACATCAAAAGATAAATTACGCATTAAATGAACCAAAAAGTTACAGTCCGTCCCAAACCCTTCTTTCAGTGCGTCACTAATTTTGACGTCATATAGGATTTTAAGAATGTTGAGGATTATTGCATGATATTTTAGTTAAATCTGACAGTTGCAGGATCGTAATCGGCTAAATGTGAAAATGTTATTTTTTTTTAATATGGAATAAAAACTTTAACAATTAAAAAAAATCATGAATGTGTTGCTTGTGTGAGTCCATTTCAAATAGGTAAAGAAATAATAAATAAAACTTACTCACAGTCAATTTAATTTAACTATTAGACGACCGGTTTCGCTTTCTACAATATGCAAAGCATCTTCAGGTCTCAATACAAAGTTCTACCATCCATCAATTAATAGAGTACCGACATCATTTATTTAACTTTGTATCGATACCTGAAGATGCTTTGCATATTGTAGAAAGCGAAACCGGTCGTCTGATAGTTAAATTAAATTGATTGTGAGTAAGTCTTATTTATTATTTCTTTACCTAATTAAAAAAAAAATTAATTTACACATTAGAGGTCCCGTCCTGTATATAAATTTTTATTGCGCATTATATTGGAACGACAGTTTGTCATAATTCCTATTCTATACATTCCAAGGAAAGTGCTTAATTAGCTAAGATTTATTTATGGATTTATTATTATTTATTACAAATACTGTGGAATTGGAATGTTTGTTTATTTAAAATAACGCAAACACACATACACACGCGAAGCGTTCAACCCAACCCCTAGTGTCATGTGTATACCACTGCTAGTCAGTGGGATCCACATGACCGAAGATCAAACCGGTCTCGCTTCAGAAGAGCTAGTCATTCTGAATCGGTACCTATCTGACCCCCAGGTTTTTCCTCCACCCCTTTGCTACGTGTGACATACGTAACAAAGGCTTATGAACTTTACGTAGGGCTATTTGGGTAATAAACAAAACCCTACGTATCGACATGGTTGTGGTTAAGCCACCTGAAATTGAGGGGTAGCTAAAAGCTTTTCTCCCTAGTTACTTTACTGAATTTAATTTGGTGCTAGCATTACTTTGGACCTGATGTCCCTAAAGAGTGTGTGCCCCCACACGGAGAGGCACCAACCTAGATTGGTGCCCCTCCGTACAGGGAAATGTGTGTGTTCGGGCACTCAGCTGCCGATTTGACAAAAGTTAATTTGTTCTCCTCGCCAGCTGAGCCCCCGATCGGTCTGGCCACCGAGCCCATGCTTGCCGCGCTATGGCCTCGATGCTCAGAAGTCGCGTGCTGGTCTCTCAAATGGACCTGCCTTAAGGGCCTAAGCCAACAAGTTGGCTGTACAAAGAGAGCTGACGGCTCTCTTTGTACCATTATCTTGCGTGTTAATTGTGCTGTGATACGAGTCGGTATCACGTATCATATCGCGCCCGGATTATGAAAGTATATTTCATTGTCACTATAATTCACTCGCGTGGCTAGAAGGTCTTTTATCGGATTTTTGCTTATACTAATTAATACTAAAACTTAAGTCTACGTGATTTTTTTGGTGAGTAATTACCGGTGCCCGGAACTATAAAATGCCAGACCTCAGTCCCTACCCATTTTTTTTTTTTTTTTTTTTTTTTTTTTTTTTTTTTTTTTTTTTTTCTACTTCTAACCCGCGTTGCCTTTGACTAGTCTGTGCCTAACTCTGTCATTATGTTGATTTTATGCTACTGGGACATATCCTGCTATCTGTTGTTTAGGCCGTCTATGTGTCGTCCTAACGTTTTCATCATAATCTATTAGCTCTCGCAGCTTTCTGTTGGGGTGGTTTCTTAACTCGTTGAAGATGTCAAATGCTTTTTCGTTCATGGTGTGAAGTATTCTTTTTTGCTTTGTGTCTCTATATATGTATCGTAGAGGTACATATCTTGGTACGTTGAGTGCGTCTCTAATTAGCTGGTTTTGTGCTACTTGCAGTTTCTTTCTATTTGATTTGCATGTGTGTCCCCAAGCTGCTGATGCGTATGTTAGCGTTGGAAGGATAACACTGTTTGCTACCCTTATCTTTGTCTAAAAATTTAGTTTGCTTTTCTTGCCAATTAATGAGGCAAGTTGTATCTTTGTTAGTTTTGCTTTGTGCACTATTTGATTAACATGTTCGGTGAATGTAAGCTTGTGATCAAGGGTCACTCCTAAGTATTTAGCTTGATTGCTCCATTCTATGTTTTCATTTGCTAGATTCAGTTGTGTGTTGGGTACTTGTCTTCGTTTTCTAAACATGACGGCCTGTGTTTTGTCCGGGTTAAGTGCGATTTTCCACTTTATGCACCACGCGTGTAGCCTATTTAGAGAACGTTGTAGGTCTCTGGTTGCAAAGTTTATGTTTCTGTTGCTGGTTGCTAACGCTGTGTCATCCGCGTACAAGCTGAGCAGTGTTCTGTAGTCGCTAGGTGTATCTGCTGTGTATATGGTATACAGGTAAGGGGACAACACAGCCCCCTGAGGCACCCCCGCCTCCAGGGTTCCGACCTCGGATAGGGCAGGCCCTATACGAACTCGGAATCTCCGGTTTGCCAGGTATGACCCAAGGAGACATGTCATCGCCTCACTGTAACCATTTTGGTTCATTTTGTATAGTAGGCCTTCGTGCCATACTCTGTCAAAAGCTTTACTAACATCGAGGAAGGCTGCAGCTGTGTACATTTTTTCATTATATGCTTTCGTGATGTATTCGGTAAGCCTGAGTACTTGCAGTTCGCATGAATGTCTTGATCTAAAGCCGAACTGAGCTTCTGGGATCATTCCAATTGTTTCAGATTCTGATTGCAATCTTTTTAAGATTATTCTTTCTGCTAATTTGCTTAGACACGATAGTAAACTTATCGGTCGGTAGTTTTGTGGAAAGCTCCCGTCTTTTCCCGGTTTTCCAATCATGATAACTTCTGCTTCTTTCCATCTATCTGGAAAGTATCTTAGTCTTAGTATTCCGTTTATAATGTTTGTGATGTACACTATGATTTTATTTGGTACATTTTTAATTGCTCTGTTTGTGATTTTGTCCGGTCCAGCTGCTTTCTTTGGATTTAATGCTTTTATTAGTTCTTTGACTTCTTCCGGACTTGTGTGTTCTAAGCCAATTATGCCTTTTCTTCTTTTTAAGCGTCTAGCGCTTCTTTCTACTTCTTCTGTGAAGTCTAAGTCTTCTGCAGGGTGGAAATTTTGTGTATTATTTGCTTCGAGTGTTTCTCGCATTACTTCGACTTTGTCCTGATTGGTGTAAACTATACCGTCAAGTCCGTGCAGTGGCGGTATGGGTTTTTTGTCTTTTCTGAGTATTTTTGATACTTTCCAGAATGCGGATTGGTTTGGGTTTAGCTCTTGGATATAATTGTCCCAGCATTCACTTCTGTGCTCATTTAGTCTTCTTTTAACTTCCCTGTCTAGTTCGTTAGCAATTCTTTTGTCTTCTTGGTTCCTTGTTCTTTGAGCTCTTCTTCTTTTCCTGTTTTTTTCTTTAATGAGATCTTTTAGCTCATTAGATATTTCTTCAAATCTACCTTTTTGTGTTATTTTATTTTCGGTTTTTGTACTGGCCTCAAAGGCATTTAGCATAGTTTGTTCTAATTTTGTGATACTATCTTCAAGTTGTTCTATGTTGTTAATAGTCGGAATTGCTCCGATATTTTCACTTACTACTCTTCTAAAGTTCGGCCAGTTTGTTTTCTTTGTTTGGTGGGGCTGCAGTGGATTTATTTCCACTGCGCCTAGGGTCATGACGATTACATTATGCGTGGAATCGCCTTCATTTACTGTTTGTATTTCGTGTTGTTGCCCTATGTTGTGCAGAATTGCTATGTCGATGTGTGAGGGAAATTCTCCGTGATAGCATGTTGGGTCTGTAGGACCCGCTACAATGGTGTTGTTTTTGTTTTCGAGATAGGCACAGAGTCGTCTACCTTTCGCATTTGTTCGTCGGTCGTACCAGTTGGGCGATCTAGCATTCAGATCGCTGATAATTATCGTCGGTTCATCGGAGTTTAATATTAGATCGAGATCTTCTCTAAATATCGGCTCGTTAGGCCTCACGTACGCCGAAACAATTTTCAGCGTCTCGTTAGGCATAACGATTCGTATTATTGTAGCTTCCATGGTGACCAGGCCAAGTGGTGTGGGCACTAGATGGTGGTCTATTTGCCCTCTTATCATAATGGCCGTGCCACCTGATCGCGCTCTATGATCGTCTCTATAGATGACATAGCCTGGAATTTTGGTTTTAATTCTTTCGACTAGTTTAGTCTCTTGTAAGGCCATGACATCTATAGCGAGTCTGTTGGTAAACTCGTCAAGAATGTTTAGTTTCGACCGAATCCCGCCCGAATTCCACGATCCGATTTTTAGCTCGTCCAACTGTACTGGCATTATCCACACTTACTCATCGCCTCGAAAGCACGGGTGAAGTTTTCAAACATACCATAAAATTGGTTTGTCATCTCTTTGAATTTATTGTTCATGATATTCATGATTTCTTCTGTTGAGGCATTAGTCGATACAGCCTCTGTTACAGGAGCAGCGTTAGGTGTTTTTGCTGCTTTAGTTGCTGCGGCGTAACTTAAGTTAGGCCGTGTTGTTGGTGCACTTGGTGCATCCTTGTACCTTGGCGGTACCGTTTGTTTCGTTTTCTTCTTGGGTGCTTTGGTGCACCCCCTGTAACTGGCTGTGTGTGCTCCTTCACAGTTAGCACACTTGGCCGGGGTTTCTCTGTCTTTTGGACAGTCGGAGGAACGGTGATAGTCCCCGCATTTTACGCAGCGCGAGGCGCAGTGGCAGGCGCTTGAACCATGGTAAAAGTCCTGGCAATTGTAGCATTGCACTACGTCTCTTTTTTGTTTGTGTTCATCTTCTACTCTTATTCGAAGATAACAGAGATTTGTAATTTGTTTTACTTTTTCGGCATCCTCTTCGGCTACCGTTATTTTGAATAGAGGGAGTTGCACCTTTTTTCCCTCTCTTATTCCGACAACTGTTTCGGCTTTGATAGCTTCAATGCCTTTGTTTTCCAGCTCAATTAGTATCGTGCATAATTCAATTTTGGTGTGTAATCCGCGGATTACCAACCTTTTGTTTTTAGGTGCGTCAATTGGGTATGCGATAAAGTTTACCGCAGGACGATGTTCTTCAAGAATTTTGACCATTCCTAAATACCCATCTCTGTTTTTGGTCTGTATGACGACAGACCGCCCAGACTTTGCGAACTTGTTGTCCGACTGAATGGATTTCTCTGCGGCTTTCCGCAGGATATTTTGGCTTTCGCCCACTGACTTAAGTATTATGGCTGGAGGCTTCGGTTCTTTGGGTGTTTTGTCAGTGGGTACCACTGGATCGTCGTTTTTGTTAGTTGTCGGTTCTTTTTGGGCTCTTTTGGATTGACGTGATCTAATCGCGTCATCCAAGATTTTCTCTTGTCGTTTTTCGACAATCTCTCTTTGCTTTTGCGCAGCGCTCACAGTTTCTGTGGGCGTGGCTTTGTCGCTGGGTTTAGCAGTGGTATTTTGTTTACTAGTCTTTGTGGCTACTTTTTGCCAGGACTCCTCGCATGGTTCATCAATTTTCTGGGGCGTTTTAGCCTCATTCAATTGTTTGGCAATCTTTTCAGGTTTGTTTACCTTGTTGTCTTGCCATTCGTCCTCGCGCACGCGCTTTGCAGGGGCTTTTTCTTTGTTTTCTGTTAATTGCAATATTCTTGCAATTAACTTTTTATTCTCTTCTTGCAACTCCTTGAGTTGCTCGACTAACGCCTCAACTTTGCGATCGTGCGATCTTTGCATGTCGTCCATTTTTTGGACGATCATCTGCAGCGTCGTTTGTTCCTCCTCTTTTTGCTTCTTATATTCGGTCTCAGAGCTTAGCTCTGGACTGGAGCACGGTCGCTTTTTCCTCCCGTCTTCGCTGCGACGAGCAGTGTGGACACTATCAAAGAAGTTGCGTTTCGCGTTGAAATCATCAATATCTAGGTTGGATGCTGTTGACTGACGGTCAACAGCATCATTATAATCAATATCCGATATCGGATCTTCAACAAGGGTGTCCATCTCTGACATAGTCGGAGATGGAGGGGTTGGTGGGATAGAGTCTGGAGCTGTATCTTGCGATACATACTCTGACCCTACTGGGTTATGGGGTAAGGATGACTCGACTTGAGCTGGAGGCTCTGTGGTCTCATGAGAGGCCGACGACATTTTTAAGAGCTGTCTATTTTGTAGATCGCTGTTTTTTGTTTGTCCACCCGACACGTGTCGAGTGGATTCTGGGTGCCTTCCCAGACCCTGACTCGGTTGTTCACTCCTGTTTCCAGGAGGGTGCCTCTTGCCGTTTCTCACTTTACAGGCGCAGGGGCCGTTGCTGTCCGACCTAGGTTCACAACTAGGCCTTACAGTGTCAACCCTGTCGACACCATGCAAAGATCCCGAATCTTCGTGAAAGCTAATTATTATAGCCCTCCGAGAGAGGCCTATAAATTCAACCTCTCTGCGGTTTAAGCTAGTAATAAACTCGCATTCACTCTTCTCTTTGATTTGTTACAAGCGCCCGAGCCACTGCGGTGTCTTACCCACCGCTGGAGCTGACAAGCTCCGTTAAACTCAGGTCAGTTGCTACTCCTCAAAGAACACGTCCTCGCTGTTCGGCTACTCGAACCGAACTAACTTTTAAAATAACGCTTCCTCCTAGAATCTTTTAAGAGTTGACTGCCAGATAAAAATTTTTACTGCGGCAAACATTCCTGTGACAAATTAATAGCATCGATTGAAATCAGTCATATTCGGAAAAGTAATTTTCCGATAAGTTTCTGTGGCAACCAATAGTTTAATTTTGTGAAGATTTATCATTAAATATTGGAAATAGTTTAAATAGTGAAGCAGTTGATTTTTGAGTTATTCTACCAGATTTGGTGTGCAAATGAAAGAGTGTTATAAAGTTTAGTTAAAAAAAAAAAACAATGTAAATAGTTTAAATAGTGAATCAGTTGATTTTTGAGTTAATCTACCAGTTCCGGTATGCAGATGAGTGAAGCAGAATAGTGTTAATGGAGTTAGGTTAAAAAATGTAAGTTTACTTCTTTTTTTATGATGCTGAATGTAAGTTTACCTTCTTTATTTATGAATAACAAAAATGACTATTATATTTCAAACAATCCATAATCCGATTCAGAATCTGATTCATTTAAATCAATGATTACAGGGGATATGTGGCTGGCATCAAATATATCTTACATTTCAAGAAAATGTGGTTCTAAAAAGAACCGTTTTAATACATATAAATATCCATAAAGGTAATAGTTTAAGATATTTCCTCAATATCATTCCTGAATTCACAATCTGATTCAGTATCTGATTCGTTAAAATCAATAATTATAGGAGATATGTGGCTGGCATCAATTTTTTTGGTCGTCTCCCAGTACTCATTTATGATATCTTCTGCATGTCTTACATATTTCTTCCATTTTTCTGGTGTAACCTTGAATTTAACAACAATTATTATCCAATTATTATCTACGAATTTTAGTGCTTTTGAATTACCTGTTCTAATGCTTCTTTCCAAATACTTAATACAGTACTTTCATTTACAGCACCTGCAGAAGTTATTTTTGCATCATAATATCTTTTAGTGACCAAACATTCTCAATTGGGTTAAACTGGCAATGATATGGAGGCAATCTCAATACTCTATGACCATCTTGAAGTGCTCTTTCTGCTTTTTCCTATAGGTGTTCTTGTCGTTTCATTTAAAAATAGTATTGTCTGGCATTTGTATTATGTGCCCAGCCCATATAAGTCGTTGCTTTTTAATAAACGTTATGATATCTGATTGATTAAAGTTTGTATAATTCGAAATTATATCTTTTACCACACTGCCCTTGGTTGTTTATAATTCCAAATGTATTGCGGATTATTTTACGCTCAAAAATTTCCAAAAGTATTTTATCCTTTTGCATTATAGTCTGTTTCCATATGTGAGGACGGGTCACATCTGTTTTGTATATAATATTTCTGGTTCTTCTTTGTATCTTTCTTAATTGCAATTAAGTTTATAGTATGCTTTATTCTTAAAGTTTATTCGTCTTTTAATTTCTTCGTTTGTTTTGTTAGCAGTAGTCACTAGCGAGTCAAGTTATGTAAACCTATTCGTTCAAAGAGATTACTTTTAAAGGCTATTTCTCGTTCCTCATTTGCTATAGGATTATTAACCTTATGTCTTGTTTGTGTTAATTACAAGATATACCTGTTTTGCTGCCATTTCCAATTCTCTGAACTATATCTTAACATCTCAATTGCTCGCCTCATTATATCAATGTCATTAGCATATGCTTAGGTTTATATCGATCTATTGTAAATAATACCGGCATCTCTAATTCGTGTATATCGGACTGCCTTTTCCAGTTGTAATATTAAATAGGTCGCAAGCCAGGACATCCCCTTTTCTAGTCCATCGTTCATCCCTAACATGAAATGTTCAAGAATTCTCTACCTGTATCCTAATACTGACTTTTAAGTTAGAAACTCACGCATTGATTGGTAGAGTACTGTTCTCTTGACACTGTCGTATTCTGCATTGAATGTCACTTTTTTAGCTTAATTTTAAGCCTCGTTGCATCCCTAAATATATTATATAAAAGAAAAATAAAAATCCATATCTAAGATTGCTGTGCTTCCACCACAGATATTCTAAATATTTATTTTTACCTTAACTTCCTCCAATTAGCTACAATATATTGGATAATTTACGTGTTAGAAAGAAGTCAATTATTTGGTATTTACCAAATGCATTACGTAATTAATTGTGTTCCTAGAAAAGCAATACTAGCAGTCATACCTAATAGATTTTTTTTAATCGCAAATATCGTAACACAACTTATTTGAAAGTTTGCGCAAAAGTGCTAAGGAATAAAGTTTAAGTCCTAAATCTTAAAAAAACGAAAAATTACGTTTTTGTGCTAAAGTAAGCGTTGAATAATCTTTTGTTCTAGTAATGATGTCGGGTGGATCGTCTTGGAATCCCCAACCACGGCCTCGGCCATACGTATTTAACGCAGATCATCCGTTCTTATTCTACTTAACAAATAATGATGGTTTAACACTGTTCGCAGGAAAATTCAGCAAATAATAAAACTATAGAAAAATTATGAGGAAATTATAAGTTTGATGTTAATTTTGACAAATAAATCGTTAAAATATTACTCAAACCTCAACATTTTTTACGTGTTTCGGTTCTAGGCACTACGGGTTAAAAAAAATTAACTTTAGAATGACTGCGCTTGTAGCACTAAACATGAAATTATAGTTTACGAATGAAACGCACAAAAATTATATATGTTTCCACGTATTATATTTAATACATGTAGATTTTTTGGACTAACCACACTATCGATTTGTTCAACACCGTATTTTGTTCTTTTTTTTAATATTAACATTTTGTTAATTATACAATATGCTCGAAATAAGCACACTTTTGGGTTTTTAATTGGTAAACGAATAAAATGTTATCTTCATATCTCCCTTTAAACTAAGTCAAATTTAGTTCAGTTTAAAGATGTTGATTTCTGATACTTTTCTTTTCAAATCGAAGAAATCTTATAGTTATTTTTATTTCTGTGCCGTTGCGTTGAAAAATATTGTGAGACCCAGTTATTTTTACCACAAAGTTTTAAGATATAACATGTGTACACTATTCGCATCTCCATCATAGAGAATGGCAATAAAACATCTACTAGTTCATCTACTGTCAAAGTTCAGACTTCATTAAATTAAAAGTTTGTGCAGAAGTGCTAAAGAATAAAGTATAAGTCCTACAAGAAAATTAAGTGATTGCCCCAAATGGAAGCGTTGAATAATCTTTTGTTTTAGTAATGGTGATGTTTGGATCGTCTATGTATGCCCAGCCACAGCCACGGCCATACGTATTTAACGCAGATCATCCGTTCCTCTTTTACTTAAAAACTAGTGACGGTTTAATAATGTTTGCAGGAAAATTCAGCAAATAATAAAACTATAGAAAAATTATGAGGAAATTATAAGTTTGATGTTATTGAATATGATGTGAATGAATAATGAAAAGAAAACTATTATAAGTACGATTTTAATTTTGACAAATAAAACTTGGGTTACGCATTTTAGTGGTCTTTTTTTTAGTTTTCTATCATCGAGTCTAATATAAACTGTTAAAATATTACCACTACCTAATTTTTTTTAGAATTTTTATATTTTCGGTTAAAGGTATGAAACGACTGAGTTTTTAGCACTAAATATCAAACGATGGATTACGCATTAAACGAACCAAAAATCAGTTATTACTGATTATAAAATTATTTGTTTACACGTATTACATTGAACGCATTTAAGTTTTTTGTATTATTCACACTGTAGATTTGTTCACACTTGTTGATTTTGTTAGATTTGTTAACAGAGATATGAGAATATTTTTATGCAATATGCACAAACTTATCAAATTTTTGGGTTTTAATTGGTAGACGATCAAAATATTGTCTTTATATTTTACCAATGCTCCAAATACAAGAATATAACAGAAATTTGTCAGTTTTAAAACGTATGGTTCTGGATCATTTCTTTTAAATCGAAGTTATCTTATTAAACTTATTTTTACTTTTGCGCAACTGCATTAGAAAATATTGATAGACCCCATTTCTTAACCAAAAATTTTTAAGAGTCAAACTCAGATCAGTTCTTAAGTGCCCTCTTCCAGTCGGAAGTTGGATATCATCATCACTATCTTAACTTTATCTACTGCTGCTCTGAAGAGTTCTATAGAACTGCGTTTAAACAAGTCCCTTAAATTCTTCAATCATGACACTCTCCTTCTTTCTATACTCCTTCCTCCTTTTATATTTTCCTGTATTTTCAGTTTTAGCAGTTCACATCGCTGTCCCTTCATTACGCGTCCCAGATATTGTAACTTTTTTATTTTTATTGTGTTTATTATTTCGATTTCTTTGCCCATTTCTCGCAATACTTTCGGGTTAGTTTTCTTTTGTGTCCATGTTTATCTAAGCATCCTCCTGTAACAACACATTTTAAAGGACTATAACTTATTTATGTGTTCTTGCTTCAATGTCCAGCTTTCAAGTCCATATTGCAGTATCGAAAACACGTAGCGTCTCAGTGCTCTTACTCTCAGCTCTAATCTAAGATCTTTGTTGCAAAGAATTGTTTTCATTTTTACAGACACATTTCTTGCTATTTCTATCCTAGCTCTTATTTCGGTTGTTTTATCATTATTGCCTGAATTCCAGGTTCCTAGCTATTTGTAATTATACAACCCTTTCTATCAGTACATTTCCCAAATGTATGTTTGTCGGTATATTTGTTTTCTTTGTTATTATCATGTATTTGGTCTTTTTTATATTTATTTTTAGTCCATATTTTTCACAGAAACTGTTTGTTATGTTTAGCAGTAATTGAAGTTGTTCAGCAGAGCTTGCCATAATCACGGTGTCATCTGCATATCTTATGTTGTTAATAGATCTTCCATTAATTATTATTTATATTAATTATTATTACTTCACTTTGAGATAGTAATGCTTCTTCAAAAATGGCTTTACTATATACATTAAATAGTAATGGGGACATAATACATCCCTGCCTAACATATCCTGATTTCAATTCCTGAACTGTGTTCGTTATCTACTACGATTTGTGCTCTTTGATTCCAGTAGAGGTTTGTTATTATTTGTAAGCCCTTATGATCTAAACTCGATCACAGAGAACACCAATAACATATTTTAGTTATACATTGGCCAAAGTCTGAATTTTACTCTTTAACTGTCTATTTACTGTCTACTTACTTCAGGTTCAGCTTCAGCTTCATTAAAATATTTTACACGATATCGACCCTTTAGCCGCCAGGTGCTAACGAGCTGTTTATTTATTCAGTGAATAACAAACTTTTGTTTCTTGATCCGATGCTCTTTGAATATTTTGTTTAGAAAATTTCCTTACATTGTATGAGGGATTATACAATTCTTAACCTTTCCATTTTAAAATGTTAAATTCGGGTCTTATAGATTTCGGCTATTGTATTGTCTTCTGGATGTTGTGTGCCTTTTTTTTGGCTGCTTGCTGCACTTGTCAAAATCTGCAGAAGATACTTTTTCGGACATACCCGCTTGCGTACATTAAATAAATTTCTCCTCTTTCTATTTCTGTTAATTTAAAACTAAGTCTAGCTTTTTGTTTCTCATATCCTTCTTACATTAAAAGAAGGTTCTTGTGATTACAAATTGTGTGATTAGAAATTTATTATTGATTTGAAGGAAAACATACGTAAACCTGAAGTTAAAAAGTACAAAAAATATTGAAAAACTTGAAAACTAAAACATTTAGTTGATATGCATAAAACATTATAATAAACTAATACGTCATGCTTGATCCTTCTCATCAAAAAAGTCTAAGGTATCGTTCGAAATATGTTCTGGTATTAAGATTTTTTTTTGATATACAGTGAAACTTAGATAATTCGAATCTCAAGGGATCGTTAAAAAATTCGAATTATTCAAAAATTCGAATTAAAAATATATCCACAACAAATAAATATGCCTACAAAAACATCTGCAAACGATAAAAATCAACAATAACCTTTTTATCGCTTGCAGATGTTTTCTGCAGAAATATCAAAATATTTTATCGCTTGCAGAATGGTCCAAAAATTCGAACTAAAAAAAGATATATCCACAAAAAACAAAGATGTCTACAAAAACATCTACAAATAAGAAAAATCAACAATAGTTGACCATTTTTATCACTTGCAGTATTGCAGATGTTTTCGTTCCTATTTTTGCCCAAATTTTGTAAACCGAAAAAAACGGGTCAATAAAATTCGGTCAGAATAACAATTAAAACATTTGCAAGCTATAAAAAATGGTCAAATATTGTCGATTTTTATCATTGACAGCTTTTCTCATTGGTATTTTTTGCCAAAACTTGACTGAAATAATCGGCCAATAAAAATGCCCAGTGAGAACGCATCATCAAAACAATAAAACATTTTGTCTCAAAAAATTTATTGAAAATAAGAATATACATTTGTTACAATTAATAACAATAGACTAATTTCTTTCTAAGAAATCCGAAATTTTTAGCTGCTTTTTAGAATTTAACTTCTCGGTAATGACAAAAGATTCCAAGATGTTCAGTGAACTAAAAATATAGTGACTTACATCATTTTTACTTTCAAAATACCGTTTGAGTTGCGTAATATGGTTTGTTGCTGCGGCCGCACTCGCAACATGTATTTTTCCCGCAACTGATGACACGTCGTTTTCATCACTCTCTTGTTTTTGATCATTGACCTTAAGTACTTCAGCGATGATCTCTGCATCGGTTATTTCACCACATACTTCTTCATCCACGTTGACAAAATCTTCATAAGAGATGGCAGAATCAGAAATGATGAAACCAGCTCTTTTGAAACAATGTTTAATCGTTTCGGGTGTTACTTGGTCTCTAAGCTTTCTCATTAGAGAAACGAAACGAAACGCCAATAAGCCACATGTGAAAATTATAACATCCTAGAGCTGGCAGAAAACAATCGAAAAGGTTAGTGTGATTTGAACTTCGAAAGTGCTTAATTCAACATCCAAATGAAGCCATCGGTTAAAATTAAATGAACAATAGTATTCTTACAGTTGTTCTTATATATTTTTGTTTCGTTTCTCTCGTTTAGTTTTTATTCTTTAATATTAAGTTATCGTAGAGTTTTTATAACATCTAGAAAAAAAACCCACAAATTGTTTTTGGAAGTATGAACCCTGTGGGTTGTTTACTTATATTCTAAAATCTTTTTTATTTGTAGTGAACTGATAATGCTTTTAAAAATAAAAGCGAAACTTATTCGAATAAATTAATAAAGTAGTTGACGACTTTCATTTGCCAATTATTGACCGATAAAACCTCTGCTATTCAACACCATTGAATATATTTTAAATTTAATCAACGGTCGTATATTTTTTGCTATATATATATATATATATATATATATATATATATATATATATATATTATTCACCCTATATATTTCGAATGCCGAATGCTGAAGCCCAATTATGAACCACAACACATCTACTAAGATGTTAATGACTGTGGTGATGATATTTCGAATAGTTACCTTTACCTAAATTTCATCAAATTAGCAACCAAATAATAATATTAGACAACTTACGTGTGAGGAAGAAGACGGTTTTTTGCTTTTTACTATTACATAAAAAAATGTTATCGTAGAAAGCAATATTAGCAGTCATACCTTATATACAGTGATCTGACCAGTATACAATATATTGAATTGAATAGAATTGAATATTTTTGCAGAAGTGCTAAAGAATACAGTTTGAGTCCCATGACTTTAAGAAAATTAAGTGTTTGCCAAATGTAAGCGTTGAATAATATTTTGTTTTAGTAATGATGGTGGTTGGAGCGTCTAGGTACCCCCAACCACGGCCGAAACCATACATATTCAACGCAGATCATCCCTTCTTATTCTACTTAAGAAATAGTGATGGTGTAACACTGTTTGCAGGAAAATTTAATGAATAACAAATTTGAGGAAAAATGATATGAAAATTATTATAAGTTTGATTTTAATTTTGACAAATAAATGATCTTGTGTTATGCATTTAAGTTGTAAGTTTTCTATCATCAAGTCTAATATATGCAGTTAAATCTTAACCTAAATATAAAATTTCTTACGAATTTTGCTAATGTGTACTGTGAGTTTTACAAAGAATTAAGCTTTAAAACACTCGCTTTTGTGAGCCGGGACTTCTTGCGTAGTCGGGATCGACAGCTTTGCGTATCTCCGAAGCACGGTGACGGCTTACTTAAATAGGAAATTATAAAATTCCTGCTACGTGCCGAAATCGAATAGAGTTTTGGTGTGAACGTAAATGTAGTCATTGACATTTTATTGCTGACATGGCCAATTTTAAAAATAATATAGGGTAATATCATGATCAACAACAACAGTTGTGTAGAATGGATATATTATGAATTAGTTGATGTTGTGTGTAAAAAAATTTCACTTTTAGTTTCACTTAGGTATATACTGAGATTGGAAATCATCATGACCACTGCGACTTTGTTAGCAGCGCGCCTAAAAAGTTCAATCGAACTACACCCGAACCATTCACGTAGATTACGAAGCCACGATATTTTTCTTCTTCCCACCCTTTTTTTGCCCTTAATTTTGCCCTGCATGATGTTTCTTAAAAGTTCATACTTTTCTCCTCTCACAATGTGCTCCAAGTATTCCATCTTTCTAGTTTTTATCTCATTTAGAATTTCGCATCTTTTGTCTAAAGTTTGGAGTACTTGCGTGTTAGTGACGCGGTCCATCCATGATATTCTGAGAATGCGCCTATAGCACCACATCTCGAAAGCTTCGATGTTTTTTATGGTCAACTGTTTTAGTGTCCAAGCCTCAACTCCATACAACAGGGTAGAAAAGACATAACACCGCAGCATTCGTATTCGTAACTTTATATTGATATTACGATTGCAAAACAGTTTGCGCATTCTATTAAAGACTGATCTAGCGATTTCTATTCTACATCTAATCTCTTTTGTTTGATCAGTATCGTCTGTGATCCAAGCACCTAGATATTTATAACAGGGCACACGCTCAATCGTTGTATTGTCTATTACATAATTAGCTCTGATGTTCTTTGATTTCGTGATTACCATAAACTTAGTTTTTTTCAAATTAATTTTTAAGCCGTAACTGTTACAGTATATATTGCGACTTTGAACGAGATGTTGTAGTTCTACTAGCGTTCCCGTTAGGGGAACTGTATCGTCAGCATACCTTATATTGTTGATCGTCTCACTAATTATCATCAGACCAAGATCTTCTTCCTCGAGTGCTTGTTCACAGATAGCTTCACTATACAGATTAAATAAAAGTGGCGATAAGATACATCCCTGCCGGACTCCTCGACGGATTTTAATTTCTTCTGTTAGTCTGCCCTCAACCGTGACATTTGCTGTTTGATTCCAATATAGATTGCATATAATTCGAATATCTCGGCTATCTATATTTTTCTTTATTAGAACTTGTCTTACAAGTGTATTACAGTCGATCGATAAATAAAGACTTAATCATAATAACCATTGTCACTTAGCCATGCATGTCCGTTGTTGGACATAAGCCTCCTCTAGACGTTGCCAAGTTTCTTTGTATTTTGGACTTACAATGCTATTACTTGTTATTCTCTTTAGATCATCTATTTATCTAGTATTTAGTCGGTCTTAAAGTTTATTGTGAGCTCTTGATATTTACTCAACAATAGTTTTTGTATTTTTGTGATTTTATTGCCTTGCAAGGTGATCTATTCTCCTCCAATAAGTTTTTTCACTTTCTTTAAGATATCTTTAATTTTTGTGTTTCTTCGAAAACCTTCGTTTTTGTTTTGATCTCTCAATGTTACTTTAGACATGGATTTTTTACAAAATTTTGAATTTTGAATTTTTTGTTAATGTTATCATTAATTTCCACATTAATGATTTTATTCGAGCTGAGGTCTCTGCCATGTACGTAAGAACAGGTAATATGCATGTGTTAAAAAGCGTGCTCTAATTTAGTGGTATAGTGGAATATATTGCTGTCAATTATTACGTAATGGCTATTTCCTGTGGTTATTTCATGTTTATATATTTGTGTTGATAATGCATGATACTACTGGTGGTTCTGTGGTTCCTATATTTTTACCATATCAAGCATCTAATTAAAATTCACAAAATTAGCACTAGTATTCTGTTGTGCTTGAAATTTTTTTTCGTTTGGTGCTTTTATAGAACTATATCTCTTATATCCCATGCCAGCAAGATAATGCTACATATAATCAATGAGAGACTGAAAACATTCCTTTAAAGAGAAATTCCACAAGAGCAAACTGGATTTACCAAAGGTAGAGGCACTCGAGAACACCTGCTGAATATAAGACAGATAATCGAGAAATCTAGGGAATTTAACATCCCACTATACATCTGTTTTATAGATTACCGTAAAGCGTTCGACAGGGTCAAGTGGAGACACATATGGCGAATACTAAAAGAAGTAGGCGTACCACATCTAATTACGCTTATAACTGAACTATATGAACACACTACTGGATCAGTTAAAGTACTTGACACACTTTCGAATGAGTTTCATCCAGAACGGGGTGTCCGACAAGGATGTATACTATCTCCACAATTATTCAACATATATGGGGAGTATATTATGCGAAGAGCATTTGAAGGATGGGAAAAGGGCATCTCAATAAATGGTCATAAACTAAACAACCTACGTTTCGCAGATGACACAGCCCTTCTTGCAAATAGTCAAGCAGAGCTGATAAAACTTATACGACTAATCGAAAACGAAAGTCAAATATTTGGTCTGCAATTAAACATATCAAAGACAAAGATCATGATAGTGAATAGACTACACAACAATCATCCACACATAACCACAATTGACCGGTTCGAGGTTGTGAGCTCATACTTATATCTGGGATCATTAATCACAAACACAGGGTCATTACAAGAAGAGATTAAACGTAGATGTGATCTAGCAAAAGTTGCCACATCAAAAATGACCAAAATATGAAAGGACTGTCAAATTTCAAGAGCGATAAAGATGAGGTTGGTCAACTGCTTAATATTCCCAATACTGACCTACGGATGTGAATCTTGGACTCTGAGACAATCGGAGAGAAGAAAGATAGACGCCACTGAAATGTTCTGTTGGAGACGAATGTTACGAATTTCTTGGACCGACCGTAGAACAAATAATTCAATTTTAAGAGAGATAAAAGTTAGCCAACGACTCTCTAGTAAAGTCCATCTCCAACAATTAAAATATTTTGGGCATATTATGAGAGCAAACACAGAAAACATGGAAATACTCATAATACACGGAAAGATAGAGGGCCGAAGATCACGAGGAAGATCCCCAACAAGATGGATAGATCAAATTACAGGAATATGCCAAAGACCTATGCATGAATTAAAAGAAATGACCAGAGACAGAGATCTCTGGAGACGGACAATACACGACATCACGTCGACCACTACACTCCCCCTGGGGGTTCAGGATTAAAGAGAGAGAGCTTTTAAATATTGCAGATAGTTGTTGGCCTCGTAACCATATCGGAAACCTGATCTCGATATACGACATCTTGTTGGTGAATCTTTTATCCTTTTATCCTTGAATTGTAGAAATCACTTTATTCATTTAATTTATAGAAATATTCCAAGGCATCTACATTTTCCTTATGCTTTTTTATTGTCCTTTTGATCCTTGTCTATAAACTTTTTTGCTTTGTTGTTATGAAAGAGATACCTTTGTTAAGAGATTTGCTTTAATCTTTATGATTTCTAATCTTTTAGCAACCAGATTTTTAGTCACATCCGGAACATTATAATTTAAAAAGATCTGTGATATACGTAAATTCTAAATACTTGTGCAATGTAACTATGCTTTGTGTATCCTTTATAAAGGAGCAGTTCATTATTATAGACCTACTCAAGTTTGCACCACTTTAATTTTTTGTTTACTAATTACTTTTAATACGTATATATATATATCCCGTTTATAGCGTAATCCGCCTTTGGGTTCCCGTTCGCCAAGCCTGTCTATTCTGCCAGTCTTCTTCACATAGATTTCTTGCTGACATGGCTTTTGAAATTCCTTGCATCCATGTTGTTGGTGGTCGTCCTCGTTTTCTTTTCTCTGGTGGTACCCATTCTAATATTTTTTTTGGTAGTCTTTCTTCCCCATACGTCTAACATGTCCGTACCATGTCAGTTGTTGTTTTTCGATGTCTTCTATAATTGATCTTTGTACATTCATTTGATTTCTTATGTCCTCATTTCTCACATGTTCTAATCGAGACTTTCCCGCTGCTCTCCTCCAAAAATCCATTTCAACTGCCAAGAGGTTACCTTTAAGTTTTTGTGATAACTGCCATACTTCTGAGCCATACACGATTACTGGTTTCAATATTGTGTTATATATTCTTTTTTTCGTTTCCGGTCTTATATTTTTCTGCCATAGTACTGAATTCAATGCACCTATAACTCGTTTCCCTTTGGTTATTCTGTCTTTTATGGCTTCATCAGTTCTTCCTGTCTTTGTTAGTTTTACCCCCAAATATATACATTGATCGCATTTCTTAATTTTCCCGTCTTCTAAGTCGAGGTCATCTGCAGTATTTTCTCCTCCTATGCAAAGATATTGCGTTTTTTGTAAATTTACTTCGAGGCCCCATTTTTTGTACTCTTCCATTAGTTTTCTAGCCATATACTCTAGGTCTTCCTTGTCTTGGGCAATAACTACCTGGTCATCTGCATAATGCAGCGTGTATAACGTTTCATCCCCAATAGACAGCCCCATCCCTTTACACTTCTTTTTCCATTGCCTGAGTGCTTCGTCGATATATATATTAAATAGTATGGGAGATAAACAACAACCTTGCTTCAGTCCTTTTGTTACCTGAAAACCATTAGTAACCTTATTTCCTATTTTAACTTTTGATATTGTGTTGTTATATAGATCTTTAATAGCGTCGATTAGTGAAACGCTGATACTGGTTTTCTCCAATACTTCCCACAATTTCGCAACAGGCACGGTGTCATATGCTTTTGTTAAATCGACTAAAAGTAAATGCACTTCTCGAGATCTCAGTGTTCTTTTCTCGAGTATTTGGGATAAGCAAAAAATACTATCTATTGTGGATCGTCCCGCTCTGAATCCGTTTTGTTCTTCTGATTCAAAAGGACGGTATTCTTCGCATATGCGTTCTTTTATAATTCTCCCATATAATCTGCTAAGCGTACTCGTAACAGTTATACCCCGATAGTTATTGCAATCTTCCTTATTTCCTTTTTTATGGATAGATGTAATCCATCCTTCTTTCCAACTTTGTGGCACTGGTTCTCCGTGCAAGTGCCTATTGAAAACTTCTGTTAGTATCTCGAATAGTTTGTTGGTTCCATTTTTTATTAACTCTGCATATATCCCCTCTGGGCCCGGAGCACGTCCATTTTTCAGCAATGATATAGCTTTTTTAGTTTCTTCGATGTTAATTGTTGGAGGCTCTCCTTGAATCAGGATTTCATGTTGTTCTATGTTTTTGAATTCCGGTCTTTCTTCTACTAACAGTGTTTTATAGTGTTTTTCCCATTTTTCGGGCTCTATGGAGTGTATGGCTATTTGTTCTGTTCTGTTGGATCTGATGTTTTTTATAAATCTCCAGGATTCTCTTGATTTGCGGCCGCCAATATACGTATCTAATTCCTGACATTTTCTCTCCCAGCTTTGATTTTTTGACTCTATTATCGTGGATTTAAATTTATTTACCATTTCTCTATATTCTCTTTTGTGTTCTTGATCCTTTGTTCCCAGCCATCTGTGATATAATTTTTGCTTTTGATCTTTCATTTCCTGTAGTTCATCATTCCACCAATTATTTGTCTTTCTGAGTTTGTTTACTCTTATTCCTAATGCTTCTTTGGCCGCTTGATGTATTCCTTTTCTTATTATGCTATGTAACTCTTCTGTTGTTTTATGTTTAAATTCCTGTGGTAGTTGTTGCTCCAATCTTTTTTTATACAATTCTCTAGTACTATCGTTGTCTAAACTTGTTAGATTATACTGCAGTTGTTCACCTTCTGCTGAGTGATTTTCATTTAGATTTTTGTTTTGTTGGTGTTTAACGTTTCCGCTTAGCGGTAGTATCATTTTAGCTTTTACTATATGGTGGTCACTTCCACATTCGGCTCCTCGAAATACTCTTACGTCATGCACTTTTATTTTAGATTTTTGTTTCATTATTAGGTAATCAATTACTGATCTTAAGTTTCTTGTAGGCTGAGTCCATGTATATGTATGTATTTCCTTATGTTTGAAATACCCATTCATGATCCTTAGTGAGTTGTGTCTACACATTTCTATTAAGTTATTGCCATTATCGTTTGTAGTGTTTTCTCCATATGGTCCTATTGTTTTATCTTTTATTCTTCTACCAGTTCTTGCGTTGAGGTCACCTAGTATAATAGTTTCCCTTGTTTAACCTATTTGAGAGATAGTTTCATCTAAGACTTCATAGTATTTTATTTTTTCTTCTAGGCGTGCATCATCATTCGGACCGTATGTGCCTATTATTGTTATTTTTAATCCTTTCAAGTTGAGGTTGATCTTTATGATTCTTTCATTTATTGCTTGCCAGTTCGATATATTCTTTTTGTATTTCTTCAATATAAGTATTGATACTCCTCTTTTGGCATGTTCTTCCTTATTAACTCCCGTGTGTATATGTATATATCCATCAAGATTTTGGGTTCCTTGTCCTTTTTTCTTTGTTTCTGAGAGTACAGCAAAATCCATTTTATGTTTTTTCATTTCTTGGATAACATCTTCGATTTTATTTCTAATTCCTTGTGTATTCCATGTACCACAAATCAGTGTCCGTTTTCGTTGCCATTGTCGTCGTCCTTTAGTTCCATCCATATCCCGAGGCTTGGTTTCGGTATTTTTAGCATTACTATTTTTTCCAAGAATGAGTTGCTGGCCCATTGCTAAACCCCCTTGCTAGGAGGACCAGAATTTTCTGTCGGGGTTTATTCCCTTAGCCTATAAATAACTCACCCCGCTGGCAGACGTGTTAGCGAGTGGGGGGGGGGGGATTAGGTAAGGAATTTGGAGTTTAGGTAGGATAATACTAGGGTTTGGGCCTGGTTTCACCTAAATAGGGAGTGGAGGAAAAACCAGGAGCTCGCGTGGGCAGGGACGCTACCTCCCTGAAGTAAGTCTACCCTCTATCGGGACCATAAAGGGGTACCTACCCGCTACCCACCCTTTTAATACGTTCTTTCTTTTATTTATTCAAATTTTTGATTTCATTTTTACATATTCATCTTCACTAAAATATTCCAGATGTTAATATAATCTTCCTGGTAATGGTATTGGTTTTAGTGATTTCCTTATTTGCATCGTATTATAGAACCTGATAAGCAAAAGTATTATTATATATAGGAAGGGAAAGTCAGGATAAGAGTTTTCGCTTACAAAATTGGCAATGGCGTAATTTTACAGACATAAATCAAAATTTTTGCATGCAGAAATATATACTAATTCTTGCATTAAAGAACATTTTTTTTGGATTTTAGTATTCGTCAATTTTATTCGGGCCAGTCCACCACTAAGACCTAAGTATGAATTTCGTGCTGACCGTCCGTTCTTGTTTTATATCAATGAGAATAATTCCGGAGTTACACTTTTTGCAGGAAGATTTCAGCAATAACAAGATAAAGCAAAACATTTGTACAAAGAAATTGTTATAAATCGTTTTAAATAAAACTTTTTTCGTGTTGCAATCGTATGTATATTACTTATGAATAGTGAATTAAATCCTAAAGATTTTTATCAAATATAAACTAAAGGTAAATGTTGAATGTGAATGAAAAAATAAAAATTGATGACATTCTTAAGCAAATTGTCCACAGCTTCTACCATCGTCGACTTCAATGAATGCAACTTATAGTGACGTCTTCTACAGACCATTAAAACTGAGACACCAATTTGTAGTCGAATGGAATAAGGTCTGGGTTAGCTGGCGGCAAACTTGGCGGTTTTGATCTTATGCATAGGTATAGAGTCCTGTTCAAATATTTATGGTCCATTTTGAAATATATTGTGATTTAGAGACTTTACATTATTTATTCAAATATCCCGTTAATAATATCTGGCCGATGATTTAACGCACTTTTCACAAAAATGTAAAAAAGTGACGCCGTATCGTTATTCTTAATATAAGTTTCCCGCAAAGTAATTTTTTTTTATGTGTAAAGAGAATTTCTTTGTAACAATCTTCACTGTACAACCACACAGGCGTCTTAATTCTTTTTCTATCTTTTTGTAATGCAATGGTTAGGCGTTGTCTTATTTGTTTTAAAAGCTTAAAGACTTAAGTCTTGTTTGATAATTAAAATCGTGATTTTCGATTAAGTATTTATTTCCTGAGTAATTATGTTTTATTTTTGGACAAGATTTAAGTTAATTCTTGATCTAACGCGTTAATAACCTGTAGCTTAAGAGCCACGAGAGGCCGGTCGGATCTTTTACGGTCCCTTACCTCTACACTTTCTTATTTTAACCGATTTGTATTTTTCAGTGTAAATAGTACTCTTTTCTAAAACAAAAATTTAAAAAACCGAAGATTTCTGTGATCGGAAGCAAATTCAGGTTAATACCTTAATTTGTGCCTTCTAAGATTTTCAAAGCAAACAGTCGGTGAATTTAAATCGATAAAAACATACTTAGTTGCTCTAAAGAGTCGTATAAAGGTGAAATACGTATAAGCGAATAGTAGAGGCACTTTCTTCTTCTGAATGTGCCTATCTTCTACAAATGTTGGCGAGCACATTAACCCATCTTATTCTATTCATAGCAGCTCGAAACAGATCAGTTGACGTTAAACCAGTCTATTTTCTAAGATTGACCAGCCAGGATATACTTCTATGGCCAGGGCCTCTTTTACCCTCAATGTGGCCGAGGTAAGCCAGGCAATACCAGAACGACTAACGATATGGTCCAATGATGGTTCACGCATTAAAAGCTCAAAATCAATAATAAAAAATCCTATTCATTATCATTTGTATTTGATTTTCTTTGTAAATCTTACTGATTATTTGTTTAGATGCATTAAATTGAACAGAATAACACACATTTTTACGGAATAATGTTTGTGCACCACACGCACCTGAGCAAAAACAATGACAATGACAATAAAACATTCTAAGTCAAAGTCTAGATCTCTCTTTCTAATGTTCTATTTGCTTCAGCTCTAGTACAATATAATACATGGTTTTGTCTTTAATTAGACGCCAGCTGCTAACAAACTGTTTTAACATAAATTGTTGGTCCTTGATCTGATGCTCTTTAAATGTTGTTAGAAGGTTTTCCAACATTCTATACTTTTAACCTATCTATCTTTAAATATTAGCTCTGCGCCTAGCAGATTCTGGCTAGTATTTTTTTCTTCAAATACATGAATTGTATTTGAATTTGAAGCAAAACATAAGTGAACCTAGGGGACTTTTCTATGAAGTTAAAGGGGTGTGATGTTATATATATAATATATATATATATATATATATATATATATATATATATATATATATATATTTAGAGCGTTGAAAGACCTTTTAAGCCCATTGCTGGATAAATAATTTTCATCGTTTTATGTTCTTAGCTATCAGCTTCCAAACTCTGATTCCCATATCTCTGACATCTTCCATTACTACATCTCTCCATCTCTCCATTTCATTCTTTGCTATCCTCTTTTTTGCGCTTAGGTACTCTTTTTACAATATTCTTGACTTTTCTATTACTTTGGATTCTCTTTAGATGTCCGAGCCATTCAATTCTACGTTTTTTCACCACTTTTGATATTGAAGAGTTAGCATACAATTGGTACACTTCTGCATTAGTTCGTCTTCTCCATTCTCCCTCTACTACTTTTATAGATTCTGCGAAGTATCTTTCTTTTCCATGCTTCAGTCTGTTCTGTATAGTTTTATTTATAGTCCATGTCCCGGCAGCGTATAGCATTATTGGTCTAACTATAGTTTTGTATACTCTAATTTTTGTATAATGAGATATATCTGTGGCCTTAATTATTTTGCTTATGGCTCTAGCACATATGTTGCTCTTGGTCAATTTTAGGTTGATTTGAGTTTCATCCTTACTTTAATACAGTTACAATACGAGTACCTAAGTATATAATATAATCATTCACCTTCTCGAATTCTACAACTGATCCATCTTCTACCTCCAGTTTAAAGGAGCTTCTGGTGTTTATTCCTTTTTTTTTCTAGAAATTTCCATGTACTTGGATTTATTAGTAATAATTTTCAGTTCCATTTTAGACCTTTCCCGAATAAATCTTTTTGCTATACTTGTCAGGTCTTTTGAATGTTTTGTAATAAGAACCACATCATTAAATTACATTATTTAGTTGTCACTAATTTTAACATATTTTGATGGTCCTTATACCATTAATAGGTTATGTAGGTTAAAAAAAAACAATATTAATTACGTTTTGAGATTATACATAATTTAAAATATTGTTTATATAGCATTATTATCATAACTATTTAAAAAATATTAAATTACAGACATTAAAATGAATAAAAATAATGAATTAAATGTATTTGTCATACCTCTATAATAACATTCATGTCTTAGGAAATACCAAACATAACTTAACAGAATAAAGAAAATTTACAGAAACCGTAAAGACTAATATTGAATATATAATTTAGCAACAAATAAAACAATAAATGGGTTAAAAGAACAACAAGAACCTCGTAATGACTTAAATCTTATTAAGCAAACTGCAAGTCCAAAGTGGAAACTATGAACGGACTAGAACGATAACTGGAGAAAAAATATCGGTTATATAAATGTTAATTTTTTAATTTCTATTCTAAAATAATATTTTAAACGTTTACTTCTTCGGCTTCAATAGATATCAAATTCAAAATTTTGAACCTTTAAGAGCAAAGTACCTGTTACAACTAGTACTTTCAAAATCGAAAACATGGGAGTAAAGCTTAACATTTTATGATTTTTAATAGAACATAACACAAGGAAAGTTTTATTATTACCCAGGTTTACATGGGATTAATTTTAATGATATTTAAGGAGCTTGGAGAATCCATTTTGATTTCCTTATAAAATAGACTTAATCTTGTTGAAGCGAAATATATTCAATATCTATTGACCTAATATAATATATTAAAATAATGAAAGAAATAAACATGTACATAGAAACAACTTTACTTTTCAACTTTTACTGTACTTTTATAGCAAGAAGCACCATCCCTTCCTTTAATTTTTTTTTGCTGTATATAAATTTTCTTAGCAAAATTCTCTTAACAACTTTTCTCTACTTCTCACGTATAATTTGAAATTGGCTGATTGTCTTCTAATACTAACTAATATTTAAATTTGTTTGCAAATCTAGTATAAATTTATTTTTAGCAACATTCTCCTTTCATTCCCTTATCATCTCTAAGATCAGATACAATTTTAATGCAGATCATCCGTTCTTCTTTTATCTAAGAGACAATAGTGAGGGCAGCGATGGTGTTATAGTATTTACAGGGCGATATATTATATAACACACTTTATAATTTATAAATATTACGTGGATGGATCCAATATGAACCAGATTCACCTTATAAAATATATGTTTATTGTTGAAAATAGAAAAAATTGTATTAAAAAAAAATCATCTTCCCTACGACATTCTCATTATACAAATCTTAATATCATATATTGGTGATACTGTTTGTGTCGTATTTTTTGTTTTGTTACTTTACTTTTAAAAATAGTTGGCTTATACTACCTGAATTGTTTATAATATTTTGCAGTAACTTAGTTGTTTTATTTCTAATTCTAATATATATTTTCATTGAAATAATATAGTTATGTTTTTATTCTTGTAGCATTTAATTATATGGAGAATAACAGACTTATTTTTTAAGTGCTCTCTCTTCAATGGAGGTTGAATTTCACAATTGCAAATTTTTCTCTGTCTTTGTTCTATTATTCATTCTCTGTAACTTTTAACAAATCAAATAGAAATGACCAAGTCGAATCGTAATTACCCGAAATCGGAATGTTGTATATCTATCGCGTCGTTTTTTCGTGTTTGGATTGGCATTTTGTAATTTTCACATTGTAATCGGTGTAAAGCGAAAACGCCAACTTCTACTTGACGCGCTCAGAAGTTGGTGACAGCCCCACACTTAAAAGTGAAATAAGTGTTTTGTTACTGGAAAGGCTAGTTCGCGCGAAAAATTCATCAAAAAAGAAGATTATCTTTAAAGCTTGTCATCAAGTAGGTTTGATTTGTTTTGGTTAAGTTTAAAAAGTTTGTTACAAGAATACAAAAGGCAAGCGGAACACCAAAGAAAAAGACATCTGCTGAGCAGTTAAATTATTTATCTAAATTTATCTGAAACTTTTTCTAAATAAATCTAAATAAATAACATCACATAGTAAAAAATAAAGCAGCTACAAAAATTAATCAACCGCTAATTTATATCAACAAGTCAACAAATAAATGTCAAAACAATAATGATACCCATGCGCAAGCGTCAAGACCAATTTCGATGTCGAAACTTGATCTCCACAGAGCTTGTCTAGTCAAAATCAATGTCTACACAACATTCCGATGGGAGAGGTCGAGATAAGTTACAGAATGCCGATTTCTACAATTCCGATTCGACTTGCTGATCTCTATTCGATTTGACTCATTTGGGGCTTCCTGATATCATCTGCCCATCTCATTTGGGGCCTTCCTCTGCTTCGTTTATATTTCCACTGTCTCACAAGTTATAAGAAGTTTGTTCCATCGGTCTTCTTTTTGTCTTATATTGTGTCCGGCAAATCTCCATTTCAATTTTGCAACTTCTTGTCTAACATCTCACACTTTTGTTTTCTCTGTTATCCACTCGTTTCTCTTTTTATCCATTGGTCTTATGTGCAATATTTGTCTTTCAATTTCTCTTTGGATTTTTATGATTTTGTCCATGTTTGCTTTTGTAAATGTCTACACTCTGTCCCTCAATAACAGACTATAATTTTTAAATTACTGCGTATCGTTTTTTTTTATAAGAAAAAAAACTGCATAAGATACTCATATGCAGCGCGTGACGTCTAGTCACACAAATCTAATGTCGTGGTAAAAATCTATCATCTACTCTTTATTACAACTACTTTACCACTGTATTAGTACAACGCTCTATTATAATTAAAACTCTCTCCAGTTTCCCTTTTTTGTTCATAACTTTCGGAGTTACGGCATTCACTAGATTACAATAGTTTTTACTACGGAAGATCAATTCGGTAAGTAATGTACATAGACATCAGTTTGCTCCTTGCTAGTATTCTGTTTTATTTATGAAAGCATTTAATCATACACCGGAAATACCTGAGTTAGATAAATAAATGGCTTAATGTTAGATTTATTTTGGGAGATGTTGTGTTGTGTTTCTGAAAAATGACTTTTTTTTTGTTTAAATTCTACTAGATTTTAAAGATTTCTTTTCAATCCTAAAATTGTGTCCATCGCTCCATGTGTAAAGTGCACAACTTCTAGCACTTACTAATATTGGCCAACAGTTTAGCTTGGAACCTCAATACCAAATCTCTTAACAGTCCAGCGTGCTTAACGTAACGCTTGTTCCTCACAAACTCTTTAAAGCAAATCTATCTTAATTTTTACCACTTTTCTTTTGAGTTTTTATGAAGAAAGATCGAATTCATTTTCAATAATTCACATCGATCGCTTCGTTCTCCATTCTATTCAAATCTTGATGAGTTCTAGCCATAGTCCAAACAGTTGCAAAGGCACAAGTCTATTGCAGTTAATGTTAAATTAAAGTTTTATATATATATATATATATATATATATATATATATATATATATATATATATATATATATATATATATATATATATATATATATATATATATATATATATATATTCTTCTTCTTCTTTTTAGTAGGACATCATTCTGGCTGTAGCATGATCTGGCTTTCGTGATCTTCTGACTGATCGTTTTCCTATGAGGAAACCATCTTTTGTCGTCTTTAAAATTATATTTATTTGGCTTATTTAATAATTTCCTTCTACTCTTCTATTTTTACCCAGTCTTTGACGTTCTCAACCTTGCATTTATACTTCTATATCTATACTTCTAGCTTTGTCTCATAGTGTTTTATCATTAATTTTTTTTAAGTGTTTTTATCTCTGCTGTTTCTAAAATCCTTTTTGTCCTTTTTGTAAATTCTGCCGTTCATTTCATTTTCGATATTTTTATTACTCCATATTGTTTTATTCGGGCAACCTGCGGCTGGCTCTGTTTGCTCTACTCACTTGATCTTCTACTTCTGTTTCGAATATTCCGTAGCTAGATAATGTGATGCCTAGATATTTAAACTCCATCACTTGTTTTATTATCTGACCTTCTAGCTCCAATTTACATCTTAGTAAATTTTCTGTTATAACCATATATTTGATCTTTTTTTGGGGGGAAAATAACATTTTTAAAAAATATTGGTGGGTATATTAAATTCGTGCAGCAGACATTGTGAATCATCCTCACTTTAACAGATTAGTATTATGTCGTCTGCATAGCAGACTATTTTAAGTTATTTTCCTCCCATTTGGTATTGTTTTTACTTTTGTATTATTATTTTATCCATAATCACTTTGAACAATAGAGGACTTAGGGAATCTTCCTGTCTTATCCCAGTTTCAGCTTCAATATGGTCTGTTAGTTCTTCTTTTAATTTTACTTCTATTGTGTTGTCTTGGTAGATATTTTCGATTTTTTTGAATATAATTGGTATCTCTCATGTGTACAATAAGTGAATAACGTCCTTTAATTTGATCCCCTCAAGTGTATTCTTAAGGTCCACAAAACATAGATATGTCGGCTTGTTGTATTCTAATAAATTCTCTTCTATTGGAGTTGGAGAATCTGAACCATTAAAGTTAGATATTAAGTGATTAATAAAAGAATTATACAATGCTAACTTCAAAAATTACAAGAAGTAAATCTTAACCCCGAGTTACAAATTAGCCTATAAATGTGAAGGCTATTTTTATGATCTTTACAATAAAGACCATTTATTTTATTACTACAAAAAAGTACGAAGGGATATGTCTCTTGCTTAGAATGTGAATATTAAACACGGTTAAAATTAATGTTTAGTTAAGTATAGAAACACTCTATTGGTCAAAGAAAATTACTATTTACTAATCTTCTATAGTTATCAAATAACATTGTAAAAGTGTTTGCCTCGGTTACGAAGTACACCATTCACAGCCTCTGTCACTATAAAGATAATACTTTATTTATGCCGCTTAACCACCCTTTCAATCGAACCTAATAGTTTTATTGTGACTCATCTCTAGATTAGAGTAGTCCTTTCGGCCCAATATTTTTAACAAAGTCTAATATGACTCTTGGTGAGTTTTCTACAAAGCCGTAGAGCTTGAGTTGATATTGCTTAAATGTATTTAGTCTGATCCTATCCATTCTTGAGGTTGTACAGAAAGTGTTTCATCGTTTTCTCTTAGCTTGACAAAATCTGGAATCCGCATTTTCTGCCTGTCAAATTTTATTTTCGTGTTCCTTGACACGACGGTGTCCTCTCAGAACACTTACGATAATTCGTCTATCATTTCTATTTATATCTAGAAGATTTGGATCTCGTCTTTAAATGTTTATATATAGAAGCCTTCAAATGTTTAAAACCTATTTGTTCATATGAGTGGTTACATTTTATCCGTTCTAACTAGTACGAAATCATTCTTCTGACCGTGCTTCTTGCTATTTTAACAAAAGGTTTTGGACATATTAATGTTTCTATTGGCTTTCCCTTGCAAGTTAATCAGGTTTTTCGTTCCCTTCAATACGTTTATGTTCAGATATACATATTTAATTTATTAATCAAGTATTTCTATTGGTTCTGTTTTTTTTATTTATTTGTATTCTTTCTTTGATCAAGAAAACCAGACAAACAGTACTGAATTTATACACCTTGTTTAAATTGTTTACTAATATCTTCTACTGGATCTACATTTTACTATGAAGAGAAAAATAATTACCTACAATCATTATAAAATTATTCACCTGCAATTATTAATTGCCAGTTCCGTAAGTTATAAGTTATCTAATAAGCAATGATTAATGGTAATTTGAAGGTTATTTGACACTAAGTAATACAGTATAAATGTTTTTTATCATAGTAATTTTTAGAGTTTTATATAATTAAAGGTTTCAAATACTCTTTTAAAATTTAATTTTTTTTTTCTTAATTCACACCAAAGTTGATTTGAATTTATGGATTTAGTTAGTTATGTAGATCTTTAGCAGTGTCGTTGCATAAACGGTCATTTGATAATGAAAATCTAACAAACTCGCAAGTTTTTTTTTATGTTTAACAAAACAATAAACCATAACAATGGATCACTAATAGTACAAGAAAAAAATCTGGTTCAGATTCGATCTATTATCGTAAATCCAATATATTTATCAAATAAAATTTATTTTGACTATATTATTTTTGTTTTATTAAAAAAAATATTGTAACCTGTTAGTCATCCTTGACTGTCTTCTCAGCCAAAGCCGACTAACTGATGATGAACAGCTGACTGTATAATTAAGGAAAGTAAAAAAGTAATAATGAATAATTTAACATTTCACTTTAAAATTTCACCAACTATAGATTTAAAGCATAACTACTCTCTTTTTTGGAATACGTTAAATCATGGATGATTTGGTAACGGACTTTTTAAAAATAGATTGTCATAGTTCTTTCGAAATAGACTGATGGTTATCGAAGGACCTTCTATGACTAGCACACATTCTTATCGGAGACCGGTAGTACAATAACAACTTTAAAAATAAATTACGTGTTCGTCGTAGATAAAATATAGTATATGGCCTTGATACTTAGCCGGTAATTCAGATCCAATGCTTACCGATATTGGCGCCAGTGATTTCAGAGTGGACCTGTCTGGCGGCATGTCGCCAAAGCGGTCCATACTCTACTTTGTTAGCAGTAATTATATGTACGAGCTAATAACATTGCAGTTTTTGTTCATTTATTGTTCTCGTTATTTTTCTTCTTAATCTCTTCTTGGAATCTTGAGAATACTTTTATGCCCCTCCATATCTTCCAATCAAATCTTACCATTGCCTCGTTTTATCTCTATAGTATACAACACTTCACATGTAGAAAAATATCGAGTTTTAGGGCTTATGTCAATCTCTGTTACAAAGAATAAATTCTATTTTTATAAGTAGATACGTGCGTTGTTAATTCTAACTTTCATTCTCACTTTCGATCTGTTGGTCTACATAATAGGCTAATAAATTTAATTGACATTATATTTGATAGCAAACGAGAAATATATCATAGTTATCTCTTTCTTCTTCTTTGCGTACCACATCAGAATTATCCGACGTTGGCGATCACCATTGCGAAGGCTTCTCGATCTTCTGCAATATGGAATAATTGTCCTGAATTTGGTATCTGAGTCCATTCACGAATGTTTTTAACCAAGAAACTTGTTTTCTTCCTACACCTCAACGGCCCTCTTAAGGATCAGTTGTAATATTTTATATCGACTTCCCCTTACTATATGTCCCAGATAAGACATTTTTCGATGTTTAACGGTCTTTAGCAGTTCTTTATCTTTGTTGACGCTCCTTAGTACTTCTTCATTAGTTTTCTTGCTGTTTTTTGTGCACATTAAATAAGTCGTGTTTAGATTTAACATCCTTCATTTCGTCGCACCTTTCTATCATCCATTTTTCTTTGGCTAATTTTATCTTCTTTTTTATTCTTCTCTGCAGGTGTGTATATTCTGTTACATTAGATTTTATCAGTTGACATTGTTCCAATAATTTTAAGATGTCGTCTGTCATCCATTTATTCTTCTTGATTAAGTTTTTTCTATAATCATTGTTTGTGGAGATTTCGTTAACTTGATTTTTAAATTCACTCCGTAGTTCTTCTGGATCTTGTAGTTGTTCTCCGATGTTTTTTATTCTATTGTTAAATTCTGTTTTAATGTTATGTTTTATGTTAATATCGTCAAAGTTAAGTACATTGGTTTTTGGTTTTTGTCGCTGAATTCGTTTTAACCTTAGTTTATTATCTGCTACAAGTGGTTGATGATCAGATCCAATATCTGGCCTAGGATATGTAGTGACTTTTTTGACGGTATTTCTGAAATCCTCATTTACAAGTATATAGTCTATTTGATTTCTTGAAGACTCAGGGTTACTGCCATCATCTAATGGGGCTTTCCCAGTGCATAGTCGTCGCTTGGGTAGTTTATACTAGGTGTTTGCAATGATAGTATCGTTTTCTTTACAAAATTCATACAATCTCTGTCCTCGATCGTTAGGTTGTCCTAAACCATAGGGACCTACAGTCTGATCTCGTCGACCTTCCCCAATTTTTGCATTGAAGTCGCCTATAGTCGCCTAAGTTGCGTTTCGATTTAATCTGAGTCTCTTACCATTATCTTACACGTGTTTCTGTGTCTACCCGTCATCAGAGAGAGTTTGCAAAAAGACTCAAACCAAATCAAAACGCACCGACTACTAAGGCAATTATAGGAAAATAATTACCAGAGTATGCTACTAAAGACCTCTAGTGAGGAAATATAAAGTTAAATATCCATAGCAATTGAAGTAAACTGTATACATAAGCTTAATCAAGCCATTTAGAGCGATGCTGAGAATATTATATTGCACTATGTATTAACAATTTACCCATATAAATTACTATCATTTTTGTACTCATTGCGTCGAGTAAGGACAATAACAAATAAATGACGGTTGCGTTTCGATTTAATCTGAGACTCTTACTATTCTCTTATACGTCTTTCTGGGTCTACCCGTCATCAGAGAGAGAGAGAGTTTGCGAGAATTAATTATATTAACTGCAGATAAACCTACCAAGCAGAATAGCCGACAATCATTTTAATAAAACTTAGGATTTTAATTATTTGATTTGGTATTAAAACAAAAAAATTGTTTAAACGTTGTGGTATTCCATTTTCATATTTACTGGTTTTTTTCTTAAAAGTCTCCTATTTTTATTGTTTCTGTGTTTAACAGATGGTGGTAGAGCTGATCTTGAATACATTGTAGTTGTGGTGATTATATTGGTTATATTTTAATATTACGTATTATCTTTTTTAGTTGGTGTGAGTTTGACATCCATCCAATTAACAAAATATACATTCAACGCTAACCGTCCTTTCTTCTTCTATATACGGGAAAACAGCGCACGCGTTACACTGTTTGCAGGACGGTTTGGCAAGTAATTGTCTCAAAATAAATATGTATAAATAATAAGTTTACATAATAATCATTCTTTGTTATATAAGATTTTAGTGTACATCAATTTTGAAGTAAATAAAGTGTTAGCAGTTTTCGAAAATATACTTTTATTACCTCCTAAATTTTTTTTGTACTACTTAATTTGGGCCTTTCGCAGCCCATTTATAAAAACAACTGCACGGTCATATAATTTCATACATCACGACAGTCGTAGTTGGTCGTTCGTAACTTGTAAAACAATAGGATCCAGCCAATAAAGTCTTTCTGTCAACAGCTTTCCTTAAAAGCCTGCCTGTCTTTAAGGTAGAGTTTCAAGTTAAGTTAAATATTTCATCTAAAGTAGCAGATAACGCTAATTCCATTTACATATAAAATAACTCGTCTGAAATTTGATGTAAACATGATTTGAAAATTGACGTAAGACAGTAAATGGGTAATGCATCTAAAAAATGACAGAATTTGTGAGACAAAACGAGTATTATTCCCGTTAGCAGTTTTATGTCTGAGAGAATATTTTTTAATATAAGGCAATAAACTGTACATTGTCCATCTTCTTCTTCTCATGGCGCCCTATCGAATTAGTGGATATTGGAAACAATTCTCGCATACTCCTCTCGATCCTGTGTGGCTCTAAAGAGTGCATGGGCATTGAGGTTTGTCAAATCCCTTATGTTTTTAAGCCATGAGTATTTGATGCATTCGACCGTTACTTGATTGTCCATTATTTCTTTTTTCAGATGCCTTATTTTTCTTCTATTTTTCCTTTCATAATAAGCTTTAAGAACTGGTATTTGGAATTTTGCAAATATATGACCCAAATAAGTAGGTTTTCTCCTTTTTATTATTGGCAGCAATTCTCGTTCTCTCCCCATTCGATTTAATACTTCGACATTGTCCATAGAAGATTATTTTAAAATTTTCGTCTGTATTCAGACAAAACAAATTTTCATACTGGATTAGTTTCTTCTTTTTGATAGTTATTATATGCTTTGCTTGACTGCCAAATAGGTCGACGTTTATTTACAAATGTGTTGTCAGTTGTCATTTGGTATAGTTGTTAATGTAAAATAATGATCTTTATACACAGTTCTCTATAAATATTTTTGTCTCGCAGTTTTTATTAATTTTTCGTTAGTCCATGTTTTTGTATGTTAGAATTATTTCTCCTCTAACTCTCTTTAATTTTTTATCCGTACTAACATTTTTTGAACATATACTCTTTCTATCGACCTCATCGAAAATTTTTGTAAGAAGACAAATCTTACAATATATGATATAATATAGTTATCGTAGAACCTTCATTGCTAACTAAGGGCTCGATATTGCCAGAGTATAAGAGCCTTAACTATACCAGAACACACGAAAGGTTTATGATGTGTTATGGTAGAGCTTGTACATAACAAGTCCGTCTAAGTCCTGAGCTTTCTTATCGTGTATTATATTATTCAAAAAATCAGGACTTGAGCAGACTTACTATATACAAGCTCTTCGATAACACACTATGACCATTTCATGTGTTCTGGTATGGTTAAGGCTCTTGTACCATGGCAACATCAAGCTTTTAGTTAGTAAAGAAAGGTTCTGCGGAAACTAGCTTACTGGGTTAGAAGTTTACCTATAAGTCAATCATTGGAATTCTTAAGACCTATTTGGATACAGAATTCATGGCATAGTCATGATTTACTTTTACTTTTACTTTTACTTTTACTTCATTTCTGTTTACTTCTGGGCTGCCCCGTTTTATCTTTTTAATTTCCTTTCCACAAACAAAGACATATTGTTTCAGGCCCTACACTGCGCCTTTACCGTGTCAAAACTACATTCCTCTAGAGTTGGCAGGCTGTCTGAGGCATCGGTTATGCAACACTTTTCTTTCTGTACTTTATTAGATATCTTATAGGCATGAGTGTAATATTCCTCGAGATTAGTAATCATTAGAGAATGAGTCATTTGTGGTGAAACTTTTTGGTGATTTGCCGATTAAGCATTATGTACATTTTTACGTGCGTTTTTGTAGGTGTGGGTGTGAGTGTGGGTGTGTTTTATATTCAATTAACAAATGTATAGTTATTGTCGAAGCTACTATGTCCAAATCTTAGTTAATCTGCGGGTGTTGATTTGATTATGTCTTTCGTATTTACGCAAAGTCTTTATTCAGTTAACCATTGAGGCGTCTTCTGTAGGCAGTAAACTTGAATTACTCTATCCAATCTGTCCTGTATTGAGAAGAAGCAAACTCAGGCTCGTATTCTCAGACCGGCACGATGTAAAATTTTAAAGATAGGGAAGATAGTAAACAATTGATTTGGTTTTAGAAAAAAAACTTTGTTTGAACCTTGTGTTATTATATCTATTGGTTTGTTTCGTAATATTCTAGTATTTTTTTTTGTTTGTGTGTTCAGCAAATGGTGGTAGAGCTGATTTTGTTACTGCTCTGGTTTTGGTGGCGATATTGGCTATATTTAATATTATTATTTACTATCTTTTTTAGTTGGTGGGAGTACTACATCGATCCAATTAACAAAATATTCATTCAATGCTAATCGCCCGTTCTTCTTCTATATACGGGAAAAGAGTACTCGTGTTACACTCTTTTCTGGAAGGTTTGTCAAGTAATTGCCTTTTATTAATGAATAGGTATGGTTAATAGATTTGTCAAAATTATTCTTTGGTATATGAAATATTATTGTACACCAAGTTGAATATAAATAATAAAATAATATTATTTTCGAAAATATACTTTCCAAGTATCTGCAAGAATTTTATTACATATGATTTTATTAATAGAAAGAAAAAAAGCTACCTATAACTTAAAAAGTTGTCATGGAAACTATCATTTCCTAATTAAATATGAAGTAACGATGGGGTACATTTTATAAATATATTTCCTTGGTACTATTAAAGCACAAAAAAGAAAAGCCTGACTGTTTAATTCACGAAGACTTATCAAAAGACAAAGGAATAAAGATTTACGGATCTGCATATGAAAAGTACGAACCCTTTATGCTCCAGGCGCTCTTAAATTTGTAACACACAAACACGATAAAATTACCGCCGATGTAATAGCAATATAAGAGATGAGATGGTCTGGTTCAGGACTTATCAAGGGAAAAGACTACAATATGTACTATAGCGGACAGAGACCCGACACGAGTTTGGCGGTGGTTTCCTAGTCAGTAAAAAATAAAAGAATGAAGTCATAAACTTTAGATTCATAAACAACAGAGTATGTTATCTACGTCTTAAAGTAAAATTCTTACTAAGTGTACAATAAACAGTACAGTAAACTATAGCTTACTAAGTGTACAAGCACCTACGGAAGATGACGAAAAAGATAAATTCTATGACACCTTAGACAAAGAATATTAGTGATATCTACGTCATGGCGTCAAAATAATTGCTGGAGACCTTAATGCAAAAATTTTCGAAGAGCAATTTATTCAGCGTACTATGGGATGTGGGATCGTATAATAGGATGTGGGATCATACACGAAGAGTCAAAGATAACTGGCCGAGACCAATAAACTTTGTAAGCACCAAAAATCTGACAGCAGGAGGAACAGGATTTCTCTATGAAATAATACACACGTGAATATGGAAATACCCCGACAACGAAACCGTTAACCAGAGAGATTACATCCTGATAAATGTAAGGCATTCTTTTGACCCCATGGCCTCAAGACTTTTTGACCTTTTGACCTTAAGAAGCTACTGAAGTCCAAATATATATATTAACCACTTTCTTATGGGAAATTCAGAGGAAGGTATGGCGAAAATCAGAGGAAGAATATCAAACCTAAAGAATGATAAACATATAACAAAAGACAAAACTAGTGTCGATAATCTGCGCATTAAAACTATTTCAAGAGAGTTTAGAAGACAAATGGATGAGGAAGTGGAAAGACTGAAGGCGCAAAGAAATGTGGAAAAATGGTGGGCAAATTTAAAAACAAAATAACTGAGATGGCAACGGCAATATTGGGAAAAAACCAAATTAGTTGAACAAACCGAATGGTTTTACCAGGAGTGCCAAGAAACAACAGGTAACAAAAATAGAGCCTACTTACTTAAAGACAACTAAAGCTTGATTACTACAAAATCAGTAACCATGATTGTCTTTTACTTCGCTTCTGAGTCCTCTTCTGGGTCTCATCCGTCTCTTTTTGTCCCGTGTCAATTTTATATCTACGAGTTAGCAATAAAATGCTGCCAAGCCCCATAGTGCAGCTATACCGTGCCAAGGCTGCATTTTCCAGAGTTTTTAGGCATCCTGACGCATCACTTAAGCGATATATTTTTCCCTGTACTATAATATAACAAGAAATACTGGATATTATTGACTGTCGATATAAACAAACAACACAGTTTATTAGGGTTGCAGTCAGAATTATTGGCCGGGATGTTAACAAAACACTCTTTTGACTCTTTGTCGAGCTTTCGACATTTTGGCAAAAGAAAAGAACCATTTAAAACGTGTTTTTTGGAAATGTGTTTCATAAAATCTAGCACATCTTGTATCAATAAAAAGTCCGATATAGACAAATTAAGTAACATTTATTGTTATTTACTAGAAAAACACCAAAAATAAAAATAAAATAAATATTTACCTGTACAAAAAAATTACACCTCTGTATAATATGTTGCATACCATTAAGACAGGTTAAAAATTATAGACACCTAAGAAAGGCCTCTAGTAATGCTTGTAAAGAAAGATAACATCAATTTACACCTAATTACATATTAATTACACTGTTTTTTCTTTCCATTCTCTGTATGAGTTAATATACACCAGTAAAACATGCCATCAATCAAGTTTTACTATTTTTAACAACAAATTTTTAAAAATTTTATGATGTATTATGTCCATAATTGTATATTTTAATGTGTGGTATTAACGTTGAGTGTTCAATGCTTACAAAAAATAATCTCAACGACTAGTAAGTTACACTGAAGAATGGTGATATTATTTTTAAATACTTACATAATTGTCTTTTACAGTGTCTTGAAAAAGGAATAAAAATATTCCGAAAGCTCGACAAAGAGTCAAAAGAGTGTTTTTTTAACATCCCGGCCAATAATTCTGACTGCAACCCTAATAAACTGTGTTGTTTGTATATATATATATATATATATATATATTTTTTTAATGATGGCGTTATTTTTTGGGATTGGAAAGAGCAGTAGTTGATTGGAAAGATTCAACTGTATGTTGCCACTTGACGATTATGTAGATTTGCATGTATATATTTGTGCGTGTCTGTATCTGTGTGTTCTTTTAATATGTTCTCAGTTGATCTGCGGGTATTGGTTTTGATATACCCTATTCATACCTATCCTAGGTCCTATATATACCAATAGCATGTAACCAATTAACCACTGGGGCCTATCGTGTAAGAAATGAGAAATTTCCATCTGTTATGTGTTAAGTGCACGCGAACTCTGGCTCACAGTCTCAGACCGTTACGATCTCAGAGTCAGGACACATATTAAATAATTAATTTGGTTTTGGAAGAAAATTCTAGTATTTATTGATGTATGTTTAACCAATCGTGACAGAGATGATCTTGAAGCCGTTGTGTTTATGGTGATTATATTGACTGTATTTAATATTATGTATTATCTTTTTTAGTTGGTATGAATATCACATCGATCCAATTAACACAATATACGTTTAATGCAAATCGTCCGTTCTTCTTTTCTATACGGGAAAAGGGAGCTCGTATTACACTCTTTTTAGGAAGGTTTGTCAAGTAACTGCCTCAATTATATAAAAACATTATGATTTATAAATTTACGTAATGATAACTCTTTGTTATATTAAATATCATTGTACATCAATTTTATATCTCAATGAGTAATAAAATATTGGCTTTAGAAAATATACTTTTATTCAATATAATAATTTGACTACATATTATTTTAATATTATAAATAAAAAACGCTACCCACGGTAATCTAAAGAGTTGTTACAAGTGTTATGGATTTCTGATTAATGATCGTGGTTATTATAACCATTTTATAAAAACAACACTAAAACTACATTTTTAAAACTTTATAGTTTTAGTCAATTAAGTATAGAAAGTCATAGTTAGTCATTCGCGAATTGTCAAAATAATGGAACCTGGCTAATATTGATATTTTTTAACGGCCTTTCTTTAAAGGTAATGTTTCAAGTCAAGTTAAATGTTTAAGTGAAGTTGCAGATAACTTTAATGCCATTCACATATATAACAATTCGTTTTTTGATTGATTTTAACATGACATTTGATTTAAACACGATATTTGATTTGACCCAACTAAGACAATATCTGCAGACTGTATCCAAATTCAAAGTATACAAATGCAAAAGGGAGTGAATTTAGGAGGCACAAAGTTGAATCGCATTCGCTTAAGCACTTTGTCTCCAAGGGAACAACTTTCTTCTAAAATAGGATAATGACCTGTATATTGTCTATAGAGGATGACTTTGAAAATTGCCGTTTTATCCGAACAAAACGTGAAAACATACCGGATTCATTTCGTCTTGATAATAATTTTGTTTGACTGAAAAATAAGCAGACCCTTCTTTATAAATATGTTATTTAAACTACTTGTAAATGTCAAACAATTCAATTCTTATTTGTATTTTGTTAATACATATTTTTTTGTGTTATAATTATTTCTTCTTTAATTTCCGTTTAATCTGAAATCTGTATCGAAATATTATTGTTGTCTTAAGTATATATTTCATTATTGTCATATTGGCTCTACACCAATACGATATAAACATTTAATTTGGCTCTAATATACTTAAAGTTTATGTAAGAAGGTGAAACCAAACCCTCTTTAGCCACATTTAGTTCTATTGAAGCTGCCTTACTGTGCCAAAGGTCTTCTTCTTTGCGTGCAATATCAGAATTATCCGACGTTGGCAATCACCATTGCGAAGGCTTCTTGATCTTCTGCAATATGGAATAATTGTCCCGCATTTAATATCGGAGTCCATTCAAGAATGTTCCTAAATTAAGAAACCCGTTTACTTCCTACACTTCTACGGACCCCTTTTAAGACGTTTTTAGATGTTTAACAGTCTTTGGCAGTTCTCTATCTTGCTGTCCAAGGTATATTCAGCATTCGTCTATGAATCCACATTTCTAATGCTTCAATTTTGATCATGATTGATACTTTTAGCGTCCACACTTTTGCACTATACAAAAATAAGGACCAAACATAGCACTTAACCATTCTTTGTCTTGGTTCTAAACTGGGATAATTATTGCAAATAAATGACTTAAGTTTTATAAAAGTAGTTTTAGTCATTGCTATTCTACGTTTTATTTCTATGTCTGGATCTAGTTGGTCCGTTATCACACTTTCCAAATATGTCATTTTGTGAACTTTCTCAACTTGTACTCCGTTTAATTGAAGCTTTGGATCGGGATATGGGTCACGACTAAACACTAAACATTTGATTTGTTTTGAGTTTATTTTAATGCCCATTTCCTCTTCTACCTTTTGAAGAAGATCCAGCAGAATTTAGGCACCTTCAATATTATCTGACACAATTAATGTATCGTCTGCATATCTCTTCATATTCAGTAGTTCCCCGTTGATTTTTATTCCATATCGTTTTATCTCAAGAGTATTTTTAAATAACTGGTCCGAGCAAACATTGAACAATGTTGGCGACAAAATGCAACCTTGTCTGACTCCTCGTTGTATGGAGATTTCATCGGTGTAGTTATCTTAAATTTTTCGATAGCAGTTTGACTCCAGTACAAATTTTTAATGACACGAATATTCTTGTCATCTATTTCCCTATTTTTTAGTATGTGCATTATTTTACATGCTGTACTTTATCGAATGTGTTTTCGAAGTACACGAAACATGCAAATGCATCTTTTCTTTGGACACGGCATTTTTGTAATAGGATGTTAAGCGCAAAAAGTGTCTCACTGGTTCCGATAGCATTTCTAAAACCAAATTGGGTATCTTCGATATCTTTTTCGCATTTGCGTCTAATTTTTTGTATTTTGTTTCTTTTGTTTCATTGTATTTTGGACTTACAATGCTATAACTTGTTATCCTCTTTATATCATCTATTGATCTAGTATTTAGTCGGTCTTAGGGTTTATTGTGGGCTCTTGATATTTATTCAAAAATATTTTTTATGTTTTTTGATTTTACTGCCTTGCAAGGTGATCTATTCTCCTCTACTTACTAAGTTTTTTCACTTTCTTTAAGATATTTTTAATTTTCGTCTTCCTTCAAACATCTCCGTTTCTGTTTTTAACTCTTAATGTTACTTTAGACATAGATTTTTTATAGTTTGTTCGTCTTCCGGGTTTGGACCGTGTCATTTGTGAGTGACCCAAAAGTGGGTTCATCTCGACGTTTCGCTACAATTGTATGTAGCTTCTTCAGGAGAACAAAGAAAAAGAAAAAGAAGACAGGAAGATGGGTAGTTAGCAACGGTAACTCAGTTACTCAACGCAACCAGAGGCGAATACTAACTACCAAGATGGGCATTTGGTCACAGTAACTCAACTATTCAACGCAGCCAGAGGTAAAAACCAAATGCCAGGACAGGGATTCACGTCCAACAGCTCAGAACACTAACGCGTCGAGAGGCGGGGAGTGAATCCCATCCCATCAGAGGATTCACTCCCCGAATCTCGACGCGTTAGTGTTCTGAGCTGTTGGACGTGAATCTCTGTCCTGGCATTTGGTTTTCACCTCTGGCTGCGTTGAGTAGTTGAGTTACTGTGACCAAATGCCCATCTTGGTAGTTAGTATTCGCCTCTGATTGCGTTGAGTAACTGAGTTACCGTTGCTAACTACCCATCTTCCTGTCTTCTTTTTCTTTTTTTTTCATTTTTTCTTTTTCTTTGTTCTCCTGAAGAAGCTACATACAATTGTAGTGAAACGTCGAGATGAACCCACTTTTGGGTCACTCACAAATGACACGGTCCAAACCCGGAAGACGAATAAACTATAATTCTGACTCTGGCCGTGGAAGCCTACGATTTCAATAGATTTTTTAGTTTTTGTTAATGTTATCATTAATTTCCACAATAATGATTTTATTCGAGCCATGTACGTAAGAACAGGTAGTATGCATGTGTTAATAAGTTTTTTTTATTGTAATATGTTCTCACATTAATATTTTTCAAGCGTGCTCTAAAATAGTGGAATGGTAAAGTATAGTGCTGTCAATTACGTAATGGCTATTACCTGTGGTTATTTCATGTTTATATATTTATATGTTAATGATAATGCATGATAATATTGGTGTTCCTTTGGCAAATCCTATATTTTTACAATGTCAAGCATCTAATTAAAATTTACAAAATTAACACCAGTATTTCGTTGTGTTTGAAATTTTTTTCTGTTAGTACTTTTAAATATAGCAGATAGTTGTTGGTCCCGTAACCAAAACGGAAACCTGTTCTCGATATACGTTATCTTGTTGGTGATACTTTTATCCTGCAGTTTGAATTCTAGAAATCACTCAAATATTCCGAGGCATCTACATTTACCTTATGTTTTCTAGTCCTCTTGATCCTTCTCTATAAACTTATCTGCTTTGTTAATATAAACGAGATAACTTTGCTTAGAGATTGACTTTAATTTTTATGATTTCTAATTTTTTAGCACCTAGTCACGTCCGAAACATTTTAATTTAAAAAGATCTATTATGTACTCTAATTCTAACTGCTTGTGCAATGGAACTGTGAATTGTGAATCCTTTATAAATGGGCAGTTTATTATTATAGACCCAGTCAAGTCAAGTTTGCACCCCCAACTTTGTTTCTTTCTTTTATTTATTCAAATTTTTCATTTCATTTTCATTTTAGTGAAACATTGCAGATTTTGATTCAATCTTCCTTGTAATAGTATAAATTGTTTTTAGTGTTTTCTATATTTGCATCGTGTCGTAGAATAAAGATAAGCAAAAGGTTTATTATATATAGAAAGGGGAAATCAATATCGGAGCTTTCGATTACAGAATTGGCAATGGCGGTATTTTACAGACTCAAATCAAAATTTTTGCATGCAGAAATATATGTTAATTCTTGTACTAAGGAACATTTTTTTTGGATTTTAGTATTCGTCAATCTTATTAGGCCCAGTCTTCCACTAAGACCTCAGTATGAATTTCGTGCTGACCGTCCGTTCTTGTTTTACATTAAGGAGAATAATTCTGGAGTTAAAATTTTTGCAGGAAGACTTCAGCAATAACGAGAGAAAGCGAAAAATTTGGACAAAAAAAATTGTTATAAACATTTTTTAATAAATTTTTTATCATACTAGTTTTGCAATTGTATATTACTTATGAAAACGTGAATTAAATCCTTAATATTTATTTGTCAAATACTTAAAAAGTTCGGAAAACACATTGTAGCATAAAAAAACTGTTTTATCCATTTGATTGGTGTTTATTGTTGCATTTGTGATTATTTTTTATTGTATAATATTTCCAGTAGCAGATCTTTGGATAATTTAAGTAGAATTGTGATATAAATACACATTATAAATAATTTTAAGTTGGTCGATATAATACAACATCAATATCTTGAAATTCTGCTAATGCATTCTCTTAATTGATATACAGGACATTTCTGTCCTGATATACACCACGGGGCTGATTTTCTGCTGTTTCTGTATACACTTCTGCACAATACACATACGCAGTTTTGACATCAGATAAAAGCCATAATTTAATTCAATATTTCTCACGTGTTTTTGTTGGAATATACTGTCTGAAGGAACACTTACCTCTAAATGGTACAAGTTGTTTGTCGACAGTGAGGCTTTTATATGGAATAAATATTTTGTGAACTTGTGCTACAACTAAATCAAAAAACTTCTAATTGGAGCTAACTTATCGTGCTTCCGTAGAATAGGTCTATCCTCTTTATAATCAAATCGCAAAAAGCGGCTGATGTTACAAAATCGTTTTAGAGATATAGTAGCTCTAAAAATGGACCTACCATGAGAATTACTTCAAAGTTTCTGCAGAGATTAAGAGATTATCCGGCACCTTTATGAACACCAGTTAGAAGAAGTAAACCTTTTACCTAATGTACCTTGTAAGTAATAAAAATGCAAAATTTCAAGTTAATTTATTTTATAATTGTAATGAAAGTATTTACCTATAAAAGCTTATAATTCTTCCAATGATATTTCTTTTACAGTTAACATTATTTCATGACATATGTGACCACGTTCTCTGTTAGTTTCTACTAAGAGTAATTTAAGCATTTCATCGGTGAAAAACAATCTCATTGAAGATATAGATTCATCGTTAATTCGTTGAGTGTCATATCTGGTGGGACCTGGTACAGCATTTAGTATATTGATGGATCTAAACAATCTACAACGCAATTAGCAAAATTCACAAATTTAGTATGAAAATATGTGTAGCGCTTGAGCCACTACACCGTGACTGAGGTGGTGGACATTCTTAATAATAATTTTCTTGTTCGGGAACTTCTATTTTACTTTTCGAATTTTCACTTTCATCTTTGTCACCATCAACCGTAAACACATGATCTTCATCACTAGTGACGGTTTCTAAATTGGTAGATTCATTTTCATTTTCTCTTCTTCAAGTATTTTTCGTAATTCTTCTTCAGTAAGTCCTCTCCTGGAGCTCATTTTTCAGCAAGCGCTTATTATTCTGTTTTTCACAAATGATTGTACACCACACTTTTAACTCTAAATTTCAAACGATCTAGTCTGGTACAACCCTAAAGATACTCGACAAACGCTTCCAAAAATAAAACCCATAAAATCCAATAACCCTTCTCAGTAAAATAAACAAAATAAACATCACGTATATTTGGAAATACTTCTGGGTATAGGTGGATCCATAAACAACAGATGTTTTTCTTTCATTTCAACGAAAACCAAACTGATATTTTAAAACACAAATACGTTAAATTGTATATAAACCTTATCTTAAGGATATCGAAACATAACGTCTTAAATTTACGATTTAATAAATATATATAAACATTTGAATTTTACTACTGGGTCCAGGCGTACCCAGCAACAATACAAAGGTTAAACAACATTTATATTTATATACATATACAGATTGACCGAAATAAATTCGGAACATACGAAATATTATGTATTTCGGCTCAATTACGCTGTAGACGGTTGGCCAACAAAAGGTTGTCAAATAATTATATTATAAAAATCCAATACTTCAGCGGGCTGCTGGATTCTGAAATAATAAAAATTGAAAGCTACACATAAATCTACGATTTTATTATGCTGTCAAACCACTTATCGCTTCCTTAGACAAGCCCTTCTTTAAGAGGTGTTGCCAACCTCATTCCTTAGATGTTTCTCAAATAAGGTGTTAACAAAAAAAATTTGCAGGAAAAAAGGAAATAACTACAAACCATTAAGTTTATTTTTGTTTTTAGTCTGTTATAGTAGATTAGTAAATACAATGAAAAATATAGGCAAATATCCAATTTATTTAAAGATACGAAGAAGATATAACTCTCAAAAACATCCGCAAATCGGATTATTACACGGCAATTGGCAACATTGTTACGAAAACAACATTGTTGCGAGACAGATAGTTGAACGATATTTTATACAATGTCTATTCCCAGGTATGGATTTATTTTTGTCCAAGTTTTATATTGGTCCACTATTTCAAATGCAGTTCAAACAGACATATATTAAATTGTATGATCCGTTTTAAATTCGTTCAATCTGTATGTATTAATTAACAAAGTTAACAAAACTTAAAGCGTTTTTACCCACAACTTTAGTGGCGTCACTTATGTTCCCTGATAACTGCAACTAGCGATGAACTTATTAGTCCGAAAACGTTCTTGGATTTAACCCGAAAGGACATTTTATATTTAAAGTTGTAAAAATTAACAAAGGAAAAATGCAGCCTAGGTAGCTCACAACTAAGTGTATCCGCTTTTGGTAACGTCTCACAATATTCGTTGGATTTGTTGGAAAGTAATAAATACTTCGTCATTCGCAGCCGACGTTAAAGTATAATCCAAAACATCTGAGTACAGTTAATGATAACACTAATATATACAGAGACGTTTTCTACCTCAAAACTGGGGGTGATACATTAGGAAGAGAAAGTATGAACAATTAAACAAAATGTAAAATGTAAGAAAATTAATGACATTTTAAAACTGTTTCATATTGTCAATGAACAGACCAATAATGAGCTGACAACTACCATTACATAAACAACATACCTGAGATTATTACCGTTATGAAATAATCAATTATCTTCTTGTTACTTTTAATTTAATGGTTAAGGCAAGAGGTGCATGGTAAAAACTTTGCTACCATTTTCATTTCTAAGGTTATTTGGTTTCATGGTTTGGTAATCTTTAGTCAATATTTATTCTATTGTAACAGTAGCTCCACAGTAAAGGTTTTTTACTTACAGTAGAACATTTTGCTTTTTTTCCCCTGATTCGGGAAGTCTTGGGAGCACGTAATATTACTCTTTTTTATTAACCGAGTACTTTTTTCTCTCTGGTTTACTGTTTGTCTCCAATTCTAACGTAGATCTTTAGACGCTGATATGAATTTCTAGAAATTATGGTTTTTAAATTCTTTGCATTATTGTATTTGGTGATAATAATTAATTCTCTATTCCCTGTTTGTTTCTAGTTGGAGAAGATCGTATTGGTGGATTTAGAAGGCCACCTTCAAATAGATTCGATGCAAACCATCCGTTCTTTTTTTATATAAGGCAGAATGATGATCTCGCTACACTTTTCTTAGGAAGATTTAACGCCTAATCTTTTATTAGCAATAATATCATTATGTTTAATATTACTATGTTAAATATAGATTATCTACTAAAAATTATTGTACTTAAATAATTTTTATATACACTAAGTGACATAGAAATCCGAACACCCATTATAAATTATTATATTTTCAAAATATTTTGTACAGTTATACAAGGTAGCAAACTAAACAAACAATCAAAATTTTAATTTGATTGAAACAACATAAAATAATAAATTAATAAAATGTTAATGCACTTCGGTGGACTACACACATGTAAATGCGCGCAAGTTCGCTTCTGATTAGATGGTCAATATCCTCTTAGGGTATATCATTCCTTGTAATATGGCCTTACGTTAATCTGCTAAAAAATTTAAAATTCGAGAGTCTGAAGGTAGATTATGGGATGGGATTCCAGAATTTCTTCTACGTATAGCTGAGCAATCATGCTCCCTCTGACACAGATTTGTTATAATTCCAGACTTGGCTATTATTCATCCCTAAACGTAATAAGATATCCCTGCCCCATTATTTGTCACAAGCCTACCGTTCTCTGTACTGTTTAATAATATTATGCCCATGCATGTGTTCAGTGTGGCTGAAAGGACAAAAGGCCAAAACTACGAATTTGAAGATAAATTATTCCAATTATTGATTTCCATGTTCTGCAAACCATTGTTTTGCATTACACCTGGTAGTGGAGAAATGATCTCTTAGGGACGTCAGCCTTAGGCTACAATCTGAACGTTTTGTTGTTATTCGATTTGACCCTGTGCTCCTCGATTTTCGTGTTCAGTCTTTTTGAGGCTATGATCGATAACATGTTACTACAGTATCCAAACTTATATGAATTTTCTTCTTTTAGGTAAACTATCCGCTCTTTTGTCTTTATTATGTGCCATTTTTGTGTTAGTTTTTAATTTTTTTTGTGATTTTTGTAATTTTTTTTTATGGAATTTGGGATGAGGAAGGTCTGAGGGTGTAAATTAGTCGATTATTGCAAAGCTATCTACATGCTATCTCATTTTAGTCGTTGCTCATTTGACCATTCGATAGAAATGTACAACATCTTTAGTTGTTTGGCTAGTATGCCGTTACTAGTATGAAACGTTACTGCTTGTATATTCTCCAAAATTACTATAATTTTTCATATTATGCCCTATTTTTGAAGGACATCTAGTTTTGTCTAAAGGTTTCTGGTTGCAAGATCTAAATTTCTCTGTTTGGGCAGTATTGTTGTGTCGTCCATATGAAGGCTAATCATGGTGTCAAAACTATAAAAAAAATTTTAAAGAAATTTGTGACATGTAGTATTGATTGTGTATTGAGTAAAGTTAGTTTAGTGAGTAAATTCCTTATTAATAAATAAAGTTGGCTTCATTTCTTTTATTTAAAGTGGCTTATTTTATTTAAACAACTGGTATTGCCGGCATGAACCTCGAATAATGCGAAGTGAAGCAATACGTTTCAAAATGTTTTTATGATGTATATTAAAGTTATTTAACTTTTCGTATGACGTTTAAATTAAATGAAGACTACGTGATTTTTTAACGTCAGTTCCAAAGAATAATTACTCTGCTAATATTAAAACAATAAATCATGCAACTGTGAATAAACCGAGAAATAGAATGTTGTACAGTGAAACTTCTCCATAGCGGACACCAACGATGAAAAATAATTGTTTGTTATGTAGAGTTGCTCTTGGTAAATAGTTATCGCTCAATCAATTGAAACACAAAATATGTTTCGATTTGCCTGATCTTTAAATATACATTTTTTAGTGAATTTTATACAGAAGTTTTGTCTTCTGTCGAGGTGGAGTCCTAAATACTCGACTGATTCTCCTAATTGGATCCTTTTTCCTTCTACTGTGATTTCGTCCACTGGTGGATTCGTCTCCTGAGTGAACATTGTAAATTGCGTCTTCCCTGCTTTGATTTTGATCTTCTATTTTTCCGTGTATTCCGTGATTTTCCGAGGTGATTTTCTATGTTTCGGTCTATTCTTTTGTCGTCCTTTCCTGTTGCATATACTGCCGTATCATCTACGTAAAGGGCTGTAGATGTTGGTAAATCTGATACAAATATAATATATAAAATGGGTGAAAAAATACATCCCTGAAGCATATCTTCCTAAATTTCTGGAATCATCGACATCTTTTGGTCAGCTGAAACTTGAGAAGTTCTATTAGTTACGTATATGTTACAAATATTAACTAAATAATGAGATAGTCTAGCTCTGTCCATCTTGTAGATAAGTGCCTTCATCCAAACCGTGTCGTATGTCTTTTTCTGTTCTTTGTCGTCTGTTAAATCTTATCTTTGTGTCGCTGATGACTCTTGCTAGCTGAAGTTAGCAGTTTCTTTCTCTTCTAAATTCGAAATGTTTCTCCTGAATCATGCTTCTTTTTTCTGCATGTTTCATTAGTCATCTGTAGATGATTTTTTCCAGGATTTTGTCAATTGTTTCTAGTAGTGATATTTCCCTGTAGCTTTCCGGTCTTTTTCAATCTTTCCTTGGTTGTAGTAGAGGGATGATTTTGGTGTGTTTCCAGTTACTTGGAAATGTCCTTTTTCCCAACAGTACTTGAAAATATGGTACAGTTAGTTGTACTATAAACTTCTTTGATAGTTTCTTTAGGTCAATGTTGTGTACTCCTTCTGATTCTGGTACTCTACTTCCTTTTATTTTCTAATGATTTTGGCGACTCCTGTTGGATTGATGTAGTCTTATTTTTCTACTAAAAACTTATTTCTTTTTTTGATCCCTGCATATTCTGTGTGGACTGCTTCTATGGTTCTTGTATCCGACATGTTTTGGTTTTGCCTGTCTGTTGCTTTCATTCTTCTTGCAATTGCGTATACTTTTTCTTGTGTTTAGAAGTGTATTCCCTTGTCGTCTATTAATTAAGTCATCTTTTGTTTTCCTTTTTATTTTGCTTTTATTATTTTTCATACGTTTCCATGTTTTTCTTTAGCTTTTCTGATGTTATACCATTTGTTCTCAGACTCAGACTTCTGAGTCTTACTCTTATTTCTTTAGAAAGTTTATCTACGTAGTCCTTAAATTCTTGTGCTCTGAAATGCTTTTCTAAGCTCTTTTTTTCAAATTAAAAGGCATTTAAGTTTAAAAGTAAATCAACTAGATTGTGTTGTACCAGTGACCAACATAAACTGGGCCCCTGCCTGGAAAATCCAGATATTAGCCAGATTCTATTCATTTTTGATTCATATACTTAAGACATGTCAAAGTCTGTCATACCAGATTAGTTATTATTACAAACTTTATTATGACTATATTCACACATTGTTTAAATTTCTTACAAAGTTTAATAATGTATACTGACTACTCTTCGTACAAATACTTTGGAGCATGGATTACAGAAGATACTAATCAATCAAAAGAAATAAGATACCGCATTGAAATTGCACGGTCAACTTTTAATAGAATAAGAAAACTTTTTTGTAATCGCGATATCAAAATATCCCTCCGGATAAGAATGCTTCGATGTTATATTTTCTCACCCTTTTGTATGGGGTTGAATCTTGGACACTTAAAAAATCCAACATTAAAAACCTAGAAGCATTCGAAATGTGGTGTTACCGTCGTATTTTGAAAATATTATGGATGGATCGCAAAACAAACGAACAAGTTCTCGAACAACTAGGAAAACAATACAAAGTTTTAAATTCCATAAAAATCAGAAAATTGCAATAGTTGGGGCACATAATGAGAGGTGAAAAATATCAACTACTAAGGAATATAATGCAGGATAAAATCAAAGGTAGAAGAAGCGTAGGAAGACGTAAAATCTCGTGGCTACGCAATCTCCGTGAATGGTTTGGATGCAGTTCAATTGAACTATTCAGGCGCGTAACCAACAAAATTATAATTGCCAGAATGATTTCCAATCTCCAATAGGAACAGAACTTGGAGAAGAAAAGGACTGACTACTGATTTTGAATTAAAAAGTGATTATAAAACTAGATATAGATTAAGATTATACAACAAATCTTTTTCCATTAACAAATAATTGTAGTTTAATTTTATAGATAATGTTGGAGATAGGTGGTGGTTTAATGACTTGAGTAGATATTAATCGTAAGTGAATGCAACTAAAATATTTTCTACATAATATAAGAGTAATTTTTATAGCCTGCACAATTGATGCATTTTTGAGATATGCATGGAAGTGTTTGCTTCGTAAAAAACTTTGGAAAAATGTTTAATAAATATTTTCCTTTATTTCTAGTTGGTGTGAATTATCTTTCTGCCGTTACGGCGCCAGAATGCGTCTTCTTCGCAGATCATCCGTTTTTCTTTTATATTAAAGATAATGACTCCAATGCCTTACTTTTTGTTGGAAGTTTCACTCGTTAAACCACTTAGAAGAATAATTATTTTGTAATGGTTACTAGAGACATTTGTGCAAAATGTCGTGTTTATTATTTGTAGAAATAAAAAAGGCAAAGGTTATCATTTTTGATGTTGAGAGTTGCTATTATATGAGAAGAATTGAATGTCGAAAAATAAATAATGCGAATGGTAAAAATCAATAAACGTGTTTTGTTTTGTAAACCTATGTTTGAATAAAAATAGAGTTATTAGTTGCTGGTATTTACCTTTAACTACTGACATTGATGTTTTAGGACAAAATACTCTGTCATGCTGTCTGTCATACCGTTGCTTATTCTCCTTTGGTGGTAATATGACTTGGTCATATATCACTATATTTCTTTGGCTTCAAATAACTTTATTTTTTCAGGAAAATTATGAACGCATGCATAATATTAAAAAAACGGTGGACATTATTCCAAAATCCTTTATAAACTGGATTGAACTGAACTGAACTGAACAAAGAATACTTTTAGTATTGGCAACTAAAAAATGTTAAATAATGTCGAAAACAACAGACTAATATGAATGAAATGAGGTTGAATGCTCGAATAAATGAACTTTGAAAATAAGGCTATTATCGAGCACAAAATAATTAAATCAAGCCCAAGTACTTTCGCTTATAATAGCATCTTCAGGGGCATTTCGTCAAAATAAGATCTATCCAGCAAGCGTAGGAAGTTGAAACATTAAAACTAACATAAATTATACAAAACACTACACTAAAACGAGGACAAACAGTTTAAAATTGCTTCTACGCTACATTCTCTGTCAGTTTCTGGAGGGAGACTAATATGAATTTAACAAAAAATAAAATACAAAATACTGACAATAACCAACAATTACACTAAAATAACTAGTCATTTTGAGGGCAAAGTTCGCAAATTTTTTTTGTATACTGTAAGCACACTGGTTTTCCACAAGAAAAGCAACATAAAATTGCTTTAACGAACTTCTCGTCTTCTTAACCCCTTTTTTAATTCTGCTTCTTATTGGCGTTTTTGTCCTAGTATCCGTTTAATACAACATATTAATTCTTCCGGGATTCTTGGTTTATCAAGTCTTCTTTAAAGATTTGGTAAAACTAGTTGCTTCGCCAACTTCCTTATGTAGTTTAGCTTTTCCGTATTTTCTTCTTCGAAATAGTTAGAACAACGTTTAAAAGAATATTCGATATACTTGGCATCTAACGTATAGACCCCTTAACCCGCGCTCAGCCGCCATTTTCTTCTCATTTAATTATATTTTATTAGGATATTCAATGGTTTATGAAATTTGTCGGTTGCTGGTTCTTTAAAAATTTTATTAGTGATAAATAACATGAATGTATGTACTTTTTGTTAATGAAATAATACATATAGAAATAATGGTATAACATAAAATAAATGTAAACACTTCACTCTCATAGCATTTGATTTGACGTATTTAACATATTGTAATTATATGTTTACCACCAATAAGTTTTGAACAATCTGTATACCTTAAAGTGGTTTTTCTATTTTTACTTCACATTTGACTCAGTGCAGAAACTAAAGAAAGTTTTTGCAGTTGTTCAAGTTTCTTCATCAATAAGACCTGCTTGGCGTCTTATTTGAAATAATAATATTGGCAATATTTTTATTGATGCACGACTATTGGTAAGGTCTAATGAGAGCTGTACTAATTTCTCTGAGATATTTACAACGTTTTAATTTAGTATTAGTATTGCGATAATAAATTACCTAAATATTTATTCCTGCAATATTCATCGATAAAAAAAATACTGTAAGTGACCACCAGCAACTTATTCGAGCAACGAAGTAATTACATTTCATCTGGTCCACAACGTCCACTGGTCCATTTCTCTTATTGTAAAAGGTTATAACCTGCGGCTGAAAGTTTTCACTAGTTTCTTTATCAATTATGTCATCATCATGAAACGAAGATAATTTCAGAATATTTTTGTTTTTCTTGGGAACGTAGGATAGTAAAAAACAGTATTAATCATAACCAAAAATGCCGCTGTTTAGTGATTTTGCTTTTGTAGCTACAAAAAGGGAAAGAATTTGTGGTTCAATTATTTTTTAGAGTTCCTTAAGAGTTATCCTGTAATTATGCAGCAAGTCAGTAGTCAGCGGAATAAACGTAAACCAGTTGTCGCAAGTAATGTTGCATCTAGTATGGGCAATTGGTTCTATCATACGTTTAACCATATTGCTAGGTCTATTATCTATCTTAAAGGGGCTTTTTGGCTGCCTTGCAGCATATATTTAACTTTGCTCTATAAAAAGTTTGCGAATCAACAAGTGCGAACATTTTTATCTCATATTTTGCCAGCCTACTGGGTATCTATTGACGAAAGCTACATATTTTCCGAAAACCTTCAAGCATCTCGTTAATGGAGCCAATATATTCCAACATAGCAAGCCATTCACTTTTCCAAATACTCGGCGAAAACTTTTATAATGGGTGCAAGTTTGTCATTGCTTTCGTCTTTCTGTTTTGGAATGGATATCGTCAAAGCGTAGTGCACGAAGGGGAATACAGAATCGCTTCTTGCTTTCAGAACTCTCCAAAAACATTCAGGAGCTGTTCCATTTGTAACCAAATATTGTCAAGATTTACATGAGAACCTTTGAAAGTACAAGCTAAGTACAAGCCAAATAGTGGTCTAATTTCATTACTATTGGTACATACTGCATCCCTTTCATGAGAAAATTTTACTAAATACGTATTAGAATGTTGTACAATTTTATTAGCAGAAACGATTTCGCTGTTTGTTTTACACCTGGTAGACAAGCAACTATGTTGCGTCTACGTGTGTGCCTAATTCTTCGCTGACAATGAACAGCCCATTTTGCTATAAAATCTTTTCCCAGATAAACTGGAGAAACTGGATCAACTTTTCAACAAACAGATACATCACTGTCATCAGATACTACCATTAGAGATTACACTGAGAGTGAATGCTTGCTGTTTTCTGAATACTTTTGTAGCCTTAAAAATAATTCCAACTTAGCGCTGCGCTCACTACGCAGACAATGACGGGTTAACTATAATGAGCTATAATTTCCGGTTATCCAGTAAACTGGTCTGTGTGATCTGTGCTTATTAAATGGTACATCGAATATATAAGTAAAACACCCTTAAATTTTTTGGCACATGGGTAATTAGAGTAAAACTGTTCCTAAATCTCTATAAAAATCTATGAGAATTATAGGATTTAATAAATCGAAAAATATAATATGGTTTATCGCATGTGAAAAATTAAACAAACATAAACACTGACACGTTAACTGACTGTCAACATAGTTCAAAGGCTAAATGCGTACCAAAAACTGTAGCAATTGAGAGCAGATACAACTACACACCACTTGAAGGTACACAGATTGTGTTTTAGGAATCTTTTATAAAACACGTTTTATAACAAAATATATTTTCGGCGGGGTATGGCATACCGCATGTCAGTAGATATGAGTTAATACGTTTGATACATCGTGCATAATAGCAATTTATAATCGTCTTAAAGGCAGTAATAGTATTAATGTATATTAACTAGCTGATCCGTCAACGTTTTGCTGACTTGTTTTTTTTTTTAATTAATATGTTGTTTATTTATTTAACACAATTACGTAAATTTCATGAAATGTATGCATACGAATTGTGATACGAGCAATGAAATAGAATTCGCCAAAAAATTTTGGACGATATTTCAATCTTCTTCTTTTTTCGTTTTATGGCCTCCACCTCTTAGGTACGTGGCCAGCTCATGTATATATTTTTATTTCAATTATAGAAGGGAATTCTCCTCACAGAGATTCTGGAAATAACCATATTCCCTTCAACTATTTTGGACAATTTATAGTGGATATTCTAAAATAATTCTATATGTCATTAATGATTTTTTTTGTTCCATCTATTAAGCTCTGTAAAGTATATCTGGAATTTGGCATCTTGGACAGGACATCAGTGGTTAAAGGATAGGTTAGGTTGGGTATTTATATTTTACTTACATTTTAATTTGGAAAATATTGATAAACTTACCAATCGTTTTCAAGGTTTTAGCATTGATATTGTGGAAAATATTTTGTACTGAAATGGGCGTTGGGCATCCATCTTTAATAAGTTTTTTATATAAATCAAATAGTGGTGTCTTATTGATAGGACACTCTAGCAAGATGTGTATTATACTTCCTATTTGGCCACACTCACAAAAAGGGGAATCAATACAGTTAATTTTAAATAGATGATCTGGCGCCAAACAATGTCCTGTTCGTAACCTAATAATTGTTGTCAGGTGTCTACGGTCTACAAGGTCAAACTTATGAAACCATGGTTTTATAGAGAATTCGCTTTGACATACGTTGATACGTTGACGTTGATACCACTTTCCCTTTTGTTTAAACTGTTTAAGCCAATCAAGTTTAAATTCATTTATTAATGTTTGAATAAGAAATGAAAGATAGTCCATTTTATCAATTTTTATGTTAGCTGGGATGTTTAGGGTTCTACTTATATTCGCCAATTGATCTGCCACAATATTCCCTTTTACTCATGAGTGGCCTGGAATCCAGGCTATAATTATATCAAATCCTGCTTTATTTGCCTCAAGTATTAATCTTTTAGTTAAATTTACAATGTGGTTATTTGTTCCCCAACAGGTACTTTGTAATTTTTGGATTGCACTTTTTGCATCAGAGAATATTATTGCTTTTTTAATATTTTTTTCTAAGCAAACTTCTACTGCCTTATTAATGGCAATAATTTCAGCAGTGCATATTTGTATGTGATCATGTAGTCTAGATGCATAGTTATAATTTATTGATGGAATGTGAACTCCAAACCCTACTGCCCTTGAACTGGGTTCTAATGACCCATCTGTAAATATCCAAGTGAATTCTTCATAGATGGTTGAGAATTCATTAAGAAATTGTTGATTACTATATGTTTCTCCTTTTTTGTTTTTGGAGAATATTGTTTTTATTCTGTCTATTTGATATTTTAGCTCAATCTGGTAACAGGACTGGATACTATCTTTAAATAATTGTTTAAGATCTTGATCAAATTTACTTTTAATGTAAATAAGATATGGTGTCTCTTTTAATTTCCACATTCCTATCTGATTATTGATTTTGAACTCTAGCTCAGACAATATTTCATTCAAAGGGTTTTCTATATCAGCTGAGATTTTAAGATAAAATTTAGCAGACAGGATTTTTCGTCTGATTTCTAATGATGTTTCTCCACTCTCAGCTAATAAGGCATTCGTAGGAATAGATCTCATACAACCTGTGATAATCCTCAAAGCTTTAAATTGGATTTTGTCTAATGTTACGAGGTTGGCTTTACTGCAGGGTTTTAGTACTGTACATGAGTAATCAAGGTGTGATCTTATAATACCTTTATAAATTAACAGAAGTGAAATAGGGTCTGCTCCCCACCATGTGCCACATAATGCTCTCATTATATTCATTCCTTTTTGAGCTTTCGTTTCAATATTTTTAATGTTTTCTGTCCAGTTTAAAGAATTATTAAAAACTAACCCTAAAATTACCACTGAAATAAAGTGATGTAACACTGTAAATAATACACAAAAGCTATTTACCTCAATTGAAGTAAAACTGTATGACGTTTAGCGTCATTTATTAAAAACTTATAAAACTCAAAAAATGTCTTACTGAGGTTACTTATTATCGAAATTAATCTTTTAAATTTGAATAAACAATACTAAAAATATTTTTTATACTGAATTGTCATAAAAAATATTAACCTCATTATCTAATATATTTCTTCTAAATTTAACGATTCTTAACAATAATTAAAAACATAGTATTCTGTAGAATGTCACTAATATGCTGTAAATAGACAATGTGTTTTGATGGCAATGGGAGGGTTACTGGGCTTCAGTAAAAGTTTTTTTAAATAAAATTTATTTTTTCTTTTAGTTGGTGTTTTCTTTATTGATTCTATCGATGAAATACCTATAACAGAGTACACATTTAACGCTGATCATCCATTCTATTTTTATCTTAAGGACAAAACTACCGGTGTGGCACTGTTTGCTGGACGTTTTGTGAAATAGTTGTCAGTTATTTTAAAGATAAATAAAGTGTCTATTAGTTCAAATGTTTTAGTACATAAAATTTTGTTTTGTATGTAAAATAAATAACAAAAATTTAAAATTGCATCTATTCTTTTATAAAATTGATTTTATGTTAATACCACCAGACATCTTTTCATTTAAATAATTCATATGGTAAAATGTATTTAATTTTATTCATTTTTTATTTATTTCTCCCATATAATACCATCTTAAAAATACTATGTTCATTTCTTCAACACCTGTATGTATATATTTTTCTGCATTCATTGGCTGTTCTATTGAATTTTTCAAATTATGATTGAGATCTTTTCATCTCTGTTATCGTAGATTTTGTTTTAATAAAATCTATAATCAAACCTATTCTTCAACTACTTCATTTAGGTTTAATAGTATCAATTTTTAGTTTATTTTTGGTCTATTAGATTGATATCTAATATAGCTCATAATTAAGAAGCATTTATTGATTTTAAAATATTCACCCACTTTAGTTTTTTAAGGTCTGCTCTACCGATTCAGTAAATGATATTGTCATATTGTTTTATTTTCTTTTAATTTGAAGTCTTATCCTCTCAAGTAGAAAGAAACAATATTATAAATCCAACTGTACATGGCCAAATAATTCTGCACTTTTATGTCAGCGAGTGAAAGAACGATACAGTTCCTAGTTTTTCTTACTAACTGCTGAGCTAAGTAAATGCTTATGTAGTAATTATCTAAAAACCTCCTAAAACCTTTATCAAGTAGCGAATCCGTTAGAGATTTCTATTTTAGAAGTTGTAGGTTTTTCAGAATATTTTACATCAAAACCTGTATCTTTCCCCGTATATATTATAAAATTGTACATTTACTCAGAGCTACTTTTAAATAATGTATAATGTTTAATCTCAAATCTGTTACGTTTTGTTTCTATGTATTGTTTCTATTTCTATTTCAAGCGTTCTTTCCAGTCTATAAGGGATTCGTTAAGAGATAACTAAGATGTCTCTTTTTAGTATGTAACACGTCATAACTTCTTCTTTTCATCACTCACGTGATTCAAAATGGAAAAACTCTTGCAACTTTGCGATTTTTAAATATATGCAATATATCTTTTGAACCTGTGAGATATTTAATCGGTACGCCTCTGTTTGCAGTAAATGGAAAAGTTCTATATGGAATGGCATCTGAAGCCCATGATATATCAAAATTTTTGCAGGTGAAATCAAGATTATTATCACTATTTATTGTTCTGATATTATTTTATTGTGGCATTTTAAAGTAATTACTATTTTAATAAGAATAAGCCACATTAATGTTTGTAGTTTGAGAACGATTTCCGAAGTGGAAATTGAAACGTCAATAAACTTACTTTAACCTTCAATTGTAGCTTATTCCCATTAACATAGTAATTATTTTTAGGTACTATTTTCGCTACATTCGTATTCGCTGTCATCTTCAGATTGGGTATCGTAACCCGGATCTGAATTTCCATTAGATTAACAGAATTCGTTTTAGCTATTACTGCCATTACAACTTTTTTTTTTTTTTACTCTAAAAACCAGACAACATAATTTTTTTAAATGAATCAACTCTGGCTATGCGGACTAGTAGTACGTTTTCCTCTTCTCCTATAGACCGGACCTAATGGTTATTCCTTAACCACGCCTTCATTATGTTGCATAGGCTCTTATTTCAATGTGCAAACATCGCTGGCTTGCATAATCGGTATATCCATCACTGGCTTACAAAAATAGTTCAATGTAAATATCTTGAACATACAAAAGCGTTATTTTGCATGCATATATAGTAACTTTATCAAGACTTATTATACAGTGCCAAAGTTCCAAACCTAAAACCGACTCAGAAAAAATTAGGGAAATTTTTAAAAGATTAAGGAAATAATGCTACTTTTGGGATGCAAATTTGAATAATATATGAATAATCCTTTACGATAACAAATTATTTTAAGGACGTTTTAGTTAATTTTGCTCGGACTCTGAATCGCCATCAGAACCTATTACTTGTTGAGTTATTCATGCAAGAAGTAATGAACTGAATGGTAGCAATCAAAGTATATGAATCAGTGCTAAGAAATGGAAATTCAGTTTACTGCAGAGTTTACATAACAGTTTATTTTTAGTTAGTTTATCTCAGTGTCTCAGTTAAGAGTCCTCATTAAATGGAGAGCATTTTGCTCCAGAGTGTTAAGGAGAATCGTTTAATATCATTTGTTTGCCGGCAACTGGATATTATGGCCTATGTTTTGTTCAGATTGAGCAAAACTCTTCCGTTAGAACAATATGTTTCAAAGAAATTCCTTTGGCGTTTGACATAATAAATTAAACGCTGTGAATCCATGCTCATGGCAAGTATGTAATGTCTTAAAGTTGATTGTCTTAAAGTATTCCAAGGGAGGAAACTAAGGACAAACGAATTTCTTATTGTAGATCGTGTAAAGTATTGGCGCCAAAATAGAACCTTGAATTTTTTGTTTGAAGTATATTAATTATTTTATATAGTCACCAGTCCGATTTAATCGGACTTTTTAATTAGACCTTTATGCTAAATCTGCTCAAATACCTTTTGGGCATTTACAAATGTACCTGTAACGAAGAATTTCCTGTAGTTACTGGTATAAGTAATGTGGGTAATGATTTTATTTTAAGCGTTTTAAATAGAGTGGCTAAGTCTGAATGCAAATTGGAAGTCTGTAACAATATTGTGGGTATCTAGAAACTCAACAAGTCTTTTCCTTAGTTTCTTATAAAATATGTATGTCTAGTATGTTTAGGAAAGAAGTGTTTCTGTAGGAATCTGAGTCATTTTGGTTACCTTTGTTGTACATATAGTATTATTTTATTATTTAGTTAACCAGAAGCAAGAAAATACCAATGCTATGAACATCATTTGAAATTATTAGATAGAATAAAATAAAAAAAAAAGAACAAAAAAAAATTTTTAAATAAATATACCCACTTACGAAGACTAACCTCTTTTTTGTGATACGTGGTATACAGCCAGCTACAGGAATTGTTTTCCTTGTGGATTTTATTAGATAAAATATTTTTTTTGTCTTGTCACTTTAATTTGTCTTTAGCTACAACAACTCTTCAAAGGAAAAGCCTCACACTCTTAAAACTTGGTATACAGATACCCTTTTATCTAAGGGGTAAACTTTATAGTACAAGGAATAAATGTCAAAGGTTAATAAAGTTACTAGAAAGTTACTACAAAGTTACTACTAAGACTACAAAACTACAAAGTGTGAAATGTGTACAATCGTGAAACTTGGTATTACCTCAATAACAATAAAACTTATTATAGTTATGATAATAAAAAAATTAGAGAGAAAGAGAATTAGATGAAGACCTTTGGATGGACCGAAGTGAATGGTGACTAGGCATCGGAAGACGTAGGAGAACGTTTTAAAACCGATATATATATATATATATATATATATATATATATATATATATATATATATATATATATATATATATAATAAAACAATAAAAGTTATGATCACCCTTAAGATCAGTTTAAGTTATGATAAAACAGATTCATCAGAGAGCAATAATCTATCTATATAAACGGCTAGGACGACAAGTCACACTGTCCCATAAGTTAACTACGACACCTAATAAAGAAATCTGAACTACCAATATTTGATATTTCATGACCAATATTTTGTTCTTAAAACGATACGGTTGATTTATTGCTAATTAATTCTACAATTTGATGATTAAAATTTAATACACTTATTCTGAAATTTTACTACTTCATCAGTAATTATTAATTATTTTTTTCGCAAAATTGCTAAAAGTATAGGTTACTGTAATTGTAAGTTACATACGTTTACATAAATATACACTTATTATAAAAATAAATTGACGTATAAGAAACGTCAACGTTTTACCAAAATAAAATTAAATTAAATTAAAATTGAATAAAATGGAATAAAATAAAGTAAAATTAATTAAAATTTTATTTAATTTTACACGTAAAGAATGAATAAATACTATATATTTAACAAATTTTAAAAATTACTAAAATCTTTTACCAAAATTTTTATAGTAAAAAATAAAGATTTTTAAATTTTAAACAGCTCAAATGTGTAGTATTATTAAAAAAAATATTAACAATGTAGTTATAAGCAAACGTAAAATTGTATTGAGCCACATAGTAATAACGCAGTATAAGAAGTAATCACTTCTGTCGGCACTCCCCAAGAGCCAAGCACCGTTTTTATTTTTTTTTAAGTTAATGAGTGACTGTAGATAGGAATGGATTTGTAACAATTAGGCAATTAGATGTAACAAGGTATTAACTTCAAATACAGGCTATGCAAAATTATTATTCCGCAATAATTTTGCGTTTGTGTGATGCGGATAATATAATTTTAAAAGTAATTTGATGATTATATCAACATGCAAACGATATTTCATATATAGAACAGTTTTATAATTGATTTTGTTTTTTTTGGTTTATTTTAGAGTTTGGCTTGTAGTTTTTTTTTTATACCACGACAATAGTGTGATTTTTATCTTCACTGGTTTTTGCTTCATTGATTTTACGAGTGAAAAAGGAAATTAGAATAATATTTATCTCTCTAATTTCTTTGTTTGATTTTAGTTGGTAATACAAGACTCGTCCGTCCACCTCCACCAAGATTGATCTTTAATGCCGATCATCCATTTTACTTTTATTTAAGAGAACGCAACACAGGCGTAACCCTTTTCTCTGGACGTTTTGTAAAGTAGCATAAGTCGGTTCAGTAAATTGCGATATTCCGTATATAATTAAAAAATGACAGTTGATTTTAATGTTAAACTTAAAAGTTAAGTTTAGACTGATGTAATAAACTTTAAAGCATAGAAATATTGACTATATAAATTTTTATGGAAATGGATTTTTGCTTTGCACAGCTTTGGAGCTGATAATTAGGTTGTTGACACCAGCTTTTATTGTTTTCGCAACTTGTCTTTGCAAATTAAAAAGAACCTAGATACAAGTATATATTTAATCTATTTATTAGAATAAATTACATATTCTCTTTGGAATCATATAAATACCCATATTGTCATGCAAACTATATCTTATAGATAAAAAAATTTGATAATCGATGTTGATGTTTTTCAGCTTGTTTTATAGTTTGGCTTAAATGCTTTTTTAAACCACGAAAAGAGTGTGTTTTTTTTATTTTCACTGGTTTCAGCTTTATTGACTTACGAGTGAAAAGGGAAACTGAGATAGGATTTTCGTCTCTAATTTATTTTATTTGATTTTAGTTGGTATTAAAAAAACTGCGTCCGTCGGTCCACCTGCTCCAAGATTCATCTTTAATGCCGATCACCATTTTTATTTTTATATTAAAGAGCGCAATACTGGCGTAACCCTTTTTACTGGACGATTTGTAAAGTAACATAAACCAATCCAGTAAAATACTAGATTCCAATATTAATTAAAAAAGGAGCTGTCATTAAATTTGAACATTAAAATTAAAAGTTGATAATGGATTGATTTAATCAATTATAAAGTGTGTAAATATTGACTTAGATTTTATGATTTTTTTTATTATTTAAACAAATAGACCCGCATCAACCACTAAGGGTTACTAGCGGGGGGACATACACAAACAGTAAGATACATATTGTTACATAAAAAAATATTTTTTACAATTAATCAATTTTGATATATAGTTTAGTCATTTTAAGATAACTTAATAAATACTGTAAATTTGACGTTAGTGCACTTTTTAAATTGTCACTAAGGGCACATGCGATTGTTTTATTCTGGTACACTAGACACTCAACAATTATATGTTTCACTGACAACTGAGTGTTGCACTTGGTACACATCGAAGCAGCCTCCTGGTTGAAGATATGCTTGTATGTAAGGAAAGTATGTCCTATTCGGAGTCGGTTGGTGATGACTTGGTCTTTTTTATTATTTGGTAAAATGAGTTCGGTTCCTACTTGACTTAGACATTCTTTGAATTTGTGAGCAGTGTAATCCCAAGTGGTTTGCTACGCTCTGTACATGTGGACTTTGATATTTACTTTGCAATCAATCCAAGGCATTTGATTTATAAGAGCAATCCGTTGGTCGGTGGTTGTATTGCTTGTCAGAGAGTCCACTTCCTCATTACCACTTATTCCCATATGGGAAGGTACCCAGATAAAGGAAATATCTTTTTGTTGAGTCTGTAGATAAGATAACTCTTATTTGATCTTGAAAAGTATGTCGTGAGTTGTATAAAGCTGTTTTATTCCAAGTAACGCGCTCATTGAATCGGTGATGATAGAATTTCATTGATAGAACCTTATTTTTTCATGGCCTGGTGAATCGATGTAAGTTCTACGGTATATATACAACAATTTGTTGGGATTCGTATGGTAGACATGACGTTTTCGTAGACGAAGGCTGCAGCATGTCCTTCATGACACTTGGAAGCATCAGTGAAGATTTGATGGGTTGTTGGGTATTTGGATATTCCTTTTTTATAAGCTTGCTGTATAAGGAAAGGATGTGTGGCATGTTTCGGGAGTTCTTTTAGAGAAGTGTCTATTTTTGGAGATTTGATTATCCAAGGAATAATATTTACATGAATAGGCATAGTAAGACTGAACTGTTCTAAATTAAGACCAATACGTTTTATTCGTTCAGGAAATGGTAGTTTTTTTATTGCAATGTTTCTGTAAAGATCGGACGATATATTTGTTCTGCAAAGTATTCATGAGTAGGTTACGTTGTTGTTGTTTGCTGAAATTCTGGCAACGTATTTATAAAAATTGATTTTTGCTTTGCTCAGCTTTGCAGCTGTAGACATCATTTTAAAACCTAGACAGATTATACAACTTAACTCGTAGTTTGTATAATTTTGATTTCATACTACAATTGGTTTAAAAATATTTTACTTCTACTAAGCTTGTTTAAACATGCTCGATGGGATTTAAATCGGTACTGTGCTCTGGCTATGACATATGGGTAATGTCAACTTCAGTTTAGTATTCTCTGATAATGCGAACGACATGAAGGCCTACATTGTCATGCATCTGTGTGGAATTTTCTCCCATAAATAGTGCATATGGCATAATATAATTTCGCAGTATCTCATTTGTATATACTATCTTACACTGTAACTGAAATTCTTACACCGTGAATGAAAAGTTACGAGATAGTACAGTACATTAACAAGTCTATAGAGGGTTTGGTACTTTTATCGTGTATGTGATGCGGTGTTTGTTTTTTTTTTTTTTTAATTTTACTAATATTACTGTTCAGTGATGTTACGACTTAACTTTAATATTTCTTTATTTGGTTTTAGTTGGTATAAAACGGCTCTCTCCTTCACTTCCTCCACCTCCACCAAGATTCATCTTTAATGCCGATCATCCATTTTACTTTTATCTTAGAGACCTCAGTACTGGCGTAACTCTCTTCAGTGGATGTTTTGTAAATTAATACAAGCTAGTATTCTAAAGTGCTATGTTTTATATAAAATTTGAATTAGGTATGTGTTATTTGATAATTTCATCAAGTTTAAACGTTAAAACCATGTACACTTGAATAAATTAGAAATTTTCAAAATTTTGTCTCATGAATTTTTATATAATCGTTTGTAAGTTTCTATATGTCAACTATTAACCTCAATTCAATCGTTGCATAAAAACTCATGTGTAGGTTAATCACTACTATCTACGGCGGATCATAAACTGTGAATTTCGTTAATGTGTTAAATAATACGTTACAACTAAATACGTATCTACCAATGATATTGACTATATCCGTAATTATTACGTAGTTCTCTAAATAAATGAAGACTTGAAATAAATAATGCCCGAAGTATCAAATCATTATTTCGAAATAATCGATTTTTTTATAATATTATAAATTTTATTTTTTATTATTTTCCCAGATTTAGCCATACGGCTCACACTCCCTCTAAGGGGAAAATTCACTCATCCCAGATACCTACGGTATCAAAAGGATTGAGCTCTGGTGGGACTCTTTCCATGTTATCGAGCCCTAGGTGACTTGGTATATTGGAGTATCTCCCAGAAATTTTCGTACACATCTGGACGTCGCGAGGAGTACAGCTTTCTGCATGGCCTTATAAAGATGTTCATTTAGACCCAGCTGTTTTATGTTAGCTAGGAGGTTTTTGGGAATAACACCAGTAGTAGATAGAACAATAGGTAGTGTCTGGGTACTTTCCATTCTCCATTGTCTCCTGATTTGTATTTCTAGATCTCTGTACTTGGCGATCTTTTCGTTGTATTTAACGACTAAATTATTGGTGTTGGGTATCGCCACATCAATAAGTGTTGTTTGTCTAGTAAGTTTATTAACTAGTATGAGATCCGGTCTATTATGGGCCACTGGTTGGTCTGTAAGCACAGTGCGGTAAATTATTTTTATTATTATTATTATTATTTACAATAGATTTGAGCAGGGGTTGCAAAACCCATATGCCCATGTGACTACAATGTTATATAGTGTACAATTAAATTGTTACATTACAGTAGTTACATATTAAGCACTAACTAACTAAATGAATATACAATAACATAGGTAATAGCAAGTGTTTAGTACAAATTAAATGTTCAACTATGGAACAAAAGGTCATCCAGTTTATTTTTGAAAATATTGACAGATGTAGCATCTATGATCTCAGCCGGAAGGCTATTCCATAACGAGAACACTCGATTACAGAGAAAAAATTGTCTGGTTGTTGTTAAAAAAGTTTCCTTTTTAAACTTAAGTTTGTGGCCACGAAGACGATTGTCATTATCTATTATGAACATATTCCCCAAATTTCCAAAGTTGTATTTTACTATCCGAAACGTAATAATTAAGTCGCCTCGAAGTCGACGTTGTTCAAATGTAGTGAGGTTGGCCATATTCAGTCTTTCTGTATACGTAGGTCTTGAGCGACCAAAAGACATCCTGGTGCACTGCCGCTGTACGTTTTCGAGAATATTACGATCGCGCACTAACACTGGACACCAAACAGTTCCGCAATATTCCAGAACTGGACGAATGTACAGTTTATACAGATGAATTGAGCTCATAAATGACATTTTCGCAAACGTTTTATTTAGTAGATATAATTTACTGTTAGCTTTTTTAGAAATATGCAAAATGTGTTCCGACCAACTTAGATTGTTATTAATTATAACGCCTAGATCATTATGCGATTTCACTGTTTTTAACACGCGCCCATTAATAGAGTAAGGAAGACACGGATTATTTTTACCCATGTGAAGAACTACACATTTTTCCACATTAAGAGGCAGCATCCAGGTAGAGCACCATTCCGATATGCAATCAAGGTCATCTTGTAGTAACTGAAAATTTACGGAGGGATCGGAAAATAGCTTCGTGTCATCTGCATAGAAAGCATTGTTGCATTTAATATGAAATTGTAGATCACTTGAGTATGCTATGAATAAGAGTGGGCCCAAAACTGATCCTTGCGGTACCCCACTTAAAACCGTTCTCTCAACTGAGAAAGAGTCCCCAACTCTAACACAAAATTTTCTATCTGTTAAATACGCGTCGATCCATTTCAGTAGTTGACCACGGATACCAAGGTGTTTCAATTTATGTAATAGTCTTCGTTTTGGAACTCTATCGAAAGCTTTAGCAAAATCGAGGTATATAATGTCCACCGGGGCTTTTCTGTCTAATGCTCTTGACCATTCATTGACACACCAGAGAAGATTTGTCATTGTAGAACGTCCTTTGACAAAACCATGCTGCTGTTCTGGTATAACCAGTTCATTTTGCAGAAAATCAGAAATTGTCTCGGCAATAATAGTTTCCATTATCTTAGATATTATAGGTGTTAAGCTGATAGGACGATAGTTATTAGGATCCAGTTTGTTCCCTTTTTTAAAGATCGGTGTTACAGATGCGGTTTTCCATATAGGAGGCAAAATATGTGTGGTGAATGATAGGGACATAATCACATATAGTGGATAAGCTAAAGCATCAGAACATTTCTTTAAAAATAAAGAATAAACTATAATAACTAACTTATTATAATAACTTTCTCAAAATTAAACATAGATTTATCCCAATGAATTATGTTTTTGTGCATTGAATAACTTTGCGACCTTTTTGTAAAATAGTTTTTGTAAAAAAAATAAAGCAGCTATAAAATATTGGAATGTGCTAAGTGCAATCACAAAAATATAAAATATTAGGGTAAGTAATAATGAAAAACGCAAAAAAATGTAGGTTCTAAAGAGTATTGGGATTAAATGGATCTTAAAATTTTCTATTTTCTTTCTTAAAATAGGGAACTATTGTCAACAAGTTTTGTTTTTTTACTTCATAAATTCTACTCTGGTAGGTGAAGTTAGGAAGAGTCATCTCTGCAATAGTTAGTTGCAACATTTCTCTTTAAAAGCTTTGTTGATTTCCAAGCTTCTGATTCATTGAGAGTTAATCATATTTTAACCAATCCCGGATTTTGCCGGTTAATGTTGATCCATTGAGCTTTTGAATTTTGAAGGTTGGAGGTACTGATTAAACTTTCAGAAGCAGCTTTAAAATCGAAGAAGTCCTCACGGTTCATTAATGTAACAAGAGATGGTGTTTTGATATATAAAGACAATAACATTTTATTTTTATTTTGTCCGGCACAGTTGTCGCTCCAAATTGTTACTTTTCGTTTCTTTGTCCGTATATTAGTGAATGCTTTCAACACACACGACGCAATTTCATTCCCTCCACGTACCATTATACTCTCATGCCACAAAAACATGAAGCCAGTGCTATTGTCCCCTAGGTGAACACAAAAGTTGTAGTTGGAAAGTTGTCGCATATAATACATTTGACTATGAGTTAGAGTTGGCAATGGTAAGACCTGCTGTAAATCCATAGAAACTGTCATGGTATCACTTGTGGCTTACTGACAATTCTGATGGTGTTTTCGCATTGCTTCTACAGCTGCTTAAGCTTTTCGGTGGTGAAGTTCTAACTTACATTAAGCATCTTTCTGTGTAGGATCTTTTGTTTGCATGTGCAGTAAATCACAGGTAGCACAGGTATCCGCTCTAGGCTTACGAAAGCTGACATTGGAAAAATTATTTTTGAAATTTTAAAAGGAAAAACGAAAGCTTCCTGCTGAATCAGGATGAACTTCCTTAAACGCCGAGTAAAGTCTATTTATATTGAGATCATAGCTCAGATACTATTTCTCGCTTTTTAAACGGTTGTAATGTCCAACGTCTCTGGGAAAGTGTTTATGTGCGTTATTCCAAACACCGCGCAAAATGTCTTCCTACATAGCTGTACAATGTTGTCTTCTCCGTTGGCAATGTGAAGGAAAGCATAACCTGTTTCGTACCCTCTTCTGGTCTCTCATAATTTCCATGCCTTCTCCTCAGCACACACATAGATAAAATTCATATCATACGTATTTTGCCGTCTCTCTTTATACTTGAAGTTGCTCTCACAATATCTAAAACAAAATTTCAGAATAACTACTACCCAAAAATAAAAACAATATTCGACTAACCTTATTTTCAGGAGGCTGCTTGACAGGAACTTTTTTATTATTTTTCTTTGTGTAGTACTTTTTCCAGCATTTCTTTTTTGCCTTCCTTTTTGCTTATTGCACTTTCTTGCACTGGTAACATCAGCATTCATTCTTATATTATTCTAAGATTATACAGAGCGAGATAAACAATAACAACTTCACTAATATAACATCAAAACAGTACTAAAACTGTCATATTTATTGGCACTTCCGATTGACACACACGCACTTAGTTGAGAATTTTTTAAGTATAAATAATAACCCGGCGACTTAGCGCTTCATATAGGTTGTTGGTTATGGTACTTAGAACATTTTAAAGGTATAAAATAAAAATGAGATTGTTTGGCACTAACACATTATTTATTTCATGTCTACAAATATATGAGTTTAATTACATATTAAACTTATCAATTAGTTTGACTTTAACATTAAACCGTAACAGAACGAACACTATTTTAAATGATGTGTTATGAAAATTATCCAAAATCGTAAAATTGGAAAGATTATTAGGGAACTTTTATACGAGAGCTAATGCTGTCGCGTTGATGCTACGGAAAACAGGGCGGATTATTTACGTTAAGTTATACGTTACGGTAGTTGCACCGCATTAAGATCATTTTGTCGGCATTGTCAGCGCTATATATAACTTAAAGCACTCTTTGTACTATGCGTGAAATGCGCGGGACCAATGCGACCTGCCGTGCTAGCAACGTTTAACGTCGGGAATTAAAAATGTCAATATTATCTAAATAACCTCTTCTGTTAACAATATTATTCAAATCCTGCTATATTCTATTTCAGAAGTTTAGTACACAATTTCCCATTTTTTTCTTTAATATAATTATCCTGTAGATTCATACAAAATAAAATTTTCTCCTTTTATTAGAAATACCGTCTTTCTTCTCCATTCTTGGATTTATAAAATTAATTTTTATTTAAATAATGCATTAGTTACTCGTTTAAGTACATTTCAAACAAGCTTTTAAAAATAAATGACAGACTTACTCACGATCTATTTATTTACAAAGCGACGATTGGTTTCGATCACTACAGTTGTCTGGTCATCATCAGTTTACTGGGAAGATACAATCTTTAGAATGATTTCGAAAATAAGAGACCTTGTACCGGAATAATTCTAAAGATTGTACTTTACCAGTGACTCGACAATGACCGATAAAACTGTAGTGGTCGAAACCGGTCGTCGCTTAGTAAATAAATATATTTATTTCTGTCATTCATTTCTACTACCTAGTTCGATTTTCATTTGTTGGTTTTATAAACGTTTTCCTGTCAATTTATTTTCTACTTTTTCCTAATATGGTTTTAATGTATGGTATTAGGACTCTACATAAGCGTCCCCTGTTTATATCCTATCATCTTGCCATCGGGTAGTCGGTCTTCCTCTGATTCGTTTATCTGTTCTTGGTCTCTATTTTGTTACGTGTCAACCTTTCATCTTTCATTATTTTCACTTGGCCAGCCCATGTTTATTTTATTCTGCAAGCCATCTTAACTATATTTAATTCTGGTTCTGTTTTTTAGGTCTTTGTCTCTAATATTTTTTTTATTGGTTCTCGTATAAGTGAACAGTTCATAATTGTGTGAACTATTTTTAGTTTTAAGGCATTACATGGGGTCTTCTAGTAACGACCGTAAGTCACAATTGGCAGAACAGACTAATTAAAGATTAATCGGTATATTACCGTCTTTAACATTTTTATGAACTCCATATACTACTCTTCCATGTGTTATTCTACTTATGAAGAAGATATCTCTAAAGATTATTTGATAAAATTAAATTGCAAACCTACGTATAGAATGGGAAAATGTTTCGTAGAAGCCATACTCAATTACAGTAGTTCGGATACGTAAACCAAAAAAAAGGATTAAAGAAAATCTAAGATTTATTAATAAAAGAAAATAATGTTCTCTCCATAAAAGCAAGTACTTTGTCATATGAGGGTGCAATAATTCTATGATTTGAACTTTTAGACTAAAATCGTAAGATTAGGAATCAAAATTGCAATCCTAACTCCCACTAATATTAACAATGATTCGAGAAAAATATATTTATCATATCCAAACTTATTTGAAGAAATATCAATAAGAACGTATCTATTGGATAACTTATTGTTCATAGAATAACAACTGGTGAATTATTAAGAAATCATTTAAGCTCGGTATATCAATTAAATTAAATCGACACAGGATTAAATTAAACAATAAAGGGATTAGATTAAACAATATTATGATGAGTTGATTAAACAATTAATGATGAGTTATACAATATCATTTTTCAAAAGATGATTACTATCAAATAAGAAAAATCAGCACGTCAAATAAAAATATTAATTCTCCAATTTATCAGACGAAGAAATCAAAAGACGAATAAATCTTACAAATAGGGCATACTATGGACTCCAAAAGCATTTCCACTCAAGAAACATTCAAAGAAGAACTAAAATTAATATATACAAAACATTGCTGAGGCCGATCCTCACATATGGAGCAGAAACATGGACACTAACGCAGAAAGATGAAAGACTTTTGGGAATATTTGAGCGTAAAATACTCCGCAAAATATTTGGAGCTGTAAGCGACCAAGGGCAGTGGCGCAGAAGATATAATTTTGAATTGTATCAGCTCTTTGATGAGCCAGATGTCATAACGTTAATTAAAACACCGCGACTTAGATGGGCTGAACACATAATACGAATGCCAGAAAATACCATTGCTAAAAAGCTAACCACAGGAACACCTGTAGGAAAAAGAAGTAAAGGCCGACCGCGAATTAGGTGGTTAGATGGAGTAGAAACCGACTTACGAATATTAAAAATCAGAAGATGGCAACATGTTGCCAAAAACCGAACAGAATGGCGACGAATCTTAGAGCAGGCCAAGATCCACAGAGGATTGTCGAGCCAAAGATGATGATGATGGTTTATCAGACAGTAAATCTATTTACAAAAATGTTTTGCTTTATTATTGGTATATTGTCTGTCGAGGATATGAACTAAAATGACAATCGTAATAAATATTAGTACGAAATAATGAAAGGTAACTTTAATTAGAAATGTATTTAGTATAACTACCGCAGTAAAGAAGATGATCTCTTTAAATAATTTATAACTTAGGCCTACTATGAGTATATATTTCAAGATCAATATTTATTTAAAATAGGAATTCTGAATAACATGGAAAATAGAACCTTTTAAGATTATATTTTGCAGGATATCGATTTATATTTTACGAAGTTGTAGCATCATCATTATCATTATCAGCGTTACTACAACTTTTTAATAGCCAAAGCCTTCTTTAGAACGATCCCTATTTCCCTCTGATCTTTGGCCACCACTTGGAAATACTCTAACTGCAATATATTTTAAATCGTCCTCTAAATTTTCTTGATACCCAAGTCTCGGTCTTACTCTGGCTCATTGTCCCATCGACCCTCTTGGGTCAAAAACTTTTCTGACCATTGCACCTTCTTTTCGCCTGATTCCATGCTCTATCCATGTATCTAGAGCTATACAAATATGAAACGATAGAAAATCAACTAGTCCATATGAAATTCTCAACGAAATATTCAAATTATAAAAGCAAAAATTCTTTGCTAAACATTAGAGCGTATGGAATAAAATTAGAAAGAGTTTACAATATTACCTATTTGAAGGCTAATGTTAAGCATAACTGGAATTTGAGCAAAGAAATAAAAATATGCATTGAGCAAGCCAGAGCTGCATTTTATAAACTAAAGAAAATTCTCATGAATAGAAGATATATTACATTAAAGCTTAAAATCAGATTTATATGCAGCTACATATTCTTCACATTGCTGTATGGCATAGAGAGCTGGAGAGCTGGAAAAAATTAGAGACCTTTGAGATGTGGATTTACCAACGAATATTGCAGATCGGTTGGGTTTATCGAATAAGATAGTTTTATACCGAATCAAAAAGGACAGAAATAATAAAAACAATAAAAATTAGAAATGTACATTATTTTGGCTATGTAACGCAACATGAAATTTTTCATTGACAGGTTTCCCAAAACTTTTATACAACTCATAACTAAAAACCTAGCTGTTTTATTCCTCTATAAATCTTATTAGGATATTCCGCTCGAAACTTTTAAGCAGTTCTTGGTGCTCCTGTGTGAGTGCTCCCTAGTCTACTCCCTATATTAGCACCCGTCCTTTTAGTGTTTTATGGACGGTAACTATAGCTTTGATGGGCAGTTTTCAGTCCATCTGTATTTTTAAGCTATAGGAACACTTATTGGCACGCACTATTCTTCTTCTTTAACTTCTTTACTGGCGTAATTATCTTTCTTTATCATCCGTTATGATTTTCTTAGGTGTCAGCTTGTTCGATCTGCATGAAATTAACCAAAATAAGCGATATGTTGTTATAATTAAACGATAAATTCTAAGGGTTATAATGTACGTTACTTTATGATAGGGAGTCAAACAAGAAAATGACAAATAATACATTTTGCAGAAATATAAAGGCCTAAATCGAATAAAAATAAGAACAAAAACGTATATACATATATATATATATATATATATATATATATATATATATATATATATATATATATATATATATATATATATATATATATATATATACAGATTGAACCAAATTAAAACGGAACATACAATTTAATACATGTCTGTTTGAACTGCATTTGAAATAGTGGACCAATATAAAACTTGGACAAAAATAAAACCATACCTAGGTATAGACATTGTATAAAATATCGTTCAACTATCTGTCTTGTAACAATATTGTTTGCGTAAGACGGGTTTGTCTAAGGAAGTGATAATAGTTTAAGAAATGAATCTCGAAAAAAGTTAAAACTTCGCAATTTTTTCGTCCTGCATGTATCCAGTTGAAATTTTAACAGAAGGTAGGTGATAGCCCAAGGATCAAAATCTATATCGTACCGACGTGCGCTGAAGGGTTTTAGGGGTGAAAACTACCCCTAATTGTCAAAAATTATAAAATAACATAATTAACTTGAATATGGTTAAGATTTGGTTTGAATTAGTTAAATAATGATTATTTTATACTTTTGAATGGAGTTCCATCATATTTCAACCCTTAAAAAGCAACCCTTGTTAGAGATTAATGTAAAAAAAATTACTAATTCTAAAAAAATGTTTTATCCTTGGATCGATTTGGATAAAAATTTGGATTTAAGCTCAATTCACCCGCTGCTTTATAGTTTATGTCATGTCGACGAACCCTGATTGTTCTTAGGGGTCAAAACTACCCCTAATTGTCAAACATTATAAAATAACATATTAAACCTGAATATGGGTAAAATTTGGTTTGCATTAATTAAATAATGATAGTTTCGTGCTTTTGAATAAAGTTCCATCATATTTCAACCCTTAAAAAGCGACCCTTATTAGAGATTAATATAAAAAAATTAGTAATGCGAAGAAAATGATTTCACCTTGGAACGATTTGCATAAAAATTTGGAATTAAGTTCAACTCACCCTCTGCTTTATAGTTTATGTCATGCCGATGAACCCTGATTGTTCTTAGGGCTGAAAACTACCCCTAATTTTCAAAAATTGTAAAATAATATTGCAAATCTTAAGATGAGTGAAATTTGGTTTGGATTAGTTAAATAGTGATTTTTTTATACTTTAAAATATAAATTCATACATTTTCAACCCTTAAAAATCAATTGTTATGAGTGCTATAGGTGAAAACAATTTTTTGCCAAAATTTTGCAACTTTATCATAATAAAAATGCATCATAATTATATTCTTATACATTTACATAAATAGTTGAAAATATTTACATTTATAGGTAAAACAATTATAATATTAATTTTATTCGTCATCAATTACATCTTCATCGTGATGTCATCCTCATCTTCTTCAATTATTGGTGGACTGTTATTGCACCCTTCACCTGAGCACCCAGAACAAGTAGAGTTACAGTATAAACCAACTTTTCTGCACCCACATGAAACGCCGCATCCTTTTTTGCATTGGCAAAAAATAATTTTCAAAAGTTCATCGGGTGCAAGTTGTTTGTTCATGCGTACGGGTAATAACAAACCATCTTTGGAATACCATCCCCAATCTGTTGCTCTGATATTTTCATTGCCAAGCCTTAGACATATGAGCAGATGTTTTATTCTGTTGTATGGGATTTCAAAATAAGAACGCTTAAAATTTCCAGCGTTCTGGAAATTTAAAATTAAACGCCCCACTAGCTAATATACCGGTTTTGTAGATTATTATGCTCCGAAATGTACTGTACTATACTAATGGAATTTTCCGGAAAAAAATTAACTGGTTTTTTAACGTATTTCCTTTAATTTTTAACGATAGAGTGTTTCTTCAAAAACGATTTGTAGAGGTTTTTAAGAGCTACAAGGATCTGTGAATTAAATCTTTTTGGAACTCTTGGTTTTTAAATGGGGTGAGTTTAAAGGGCTCGAAAAAGATAGTGCTTGATCGTAAATCGATGTTTTAAACGGCTATATCTCGCCAAATATTCATTGTACAACAAATCTAAATAAAGGATAATTTTAGTCATTAAAAAAGCTACAATTTGGTAATTTTTATTTTTTTCATATATTCAGTATTTTCGGGCATATTTAAAAAAAGAAGGGTAAAAAATATGAAATTGTAAATCGTTTCTCGCTTTAAGCTGTACTTTTTCTAAAACTAAGCATTTGAAATGGGTTAAACTTCTTGGACGTATTAACAATACATGTACAAAGGGAATTGCAGCAGGGTGAAGATCGATTTTAATTATGGGGGTGGTTAGGGGGTTGTTAAAATGAGGTATTAACCTTATTTTCATCATAACTCACTCAATTTTTGAGCTAGAGTTCGTTTTTATGATAGGCCTATTTATGCTTTAAAAAAGGTTTTGTGAGTTTTCTTTCAAAAATGCATCATTTTCCCGATATCTGACTTTGAATCTTTCAAATTTGGCATTTGAAGAAAACCGCTGAACATTGTTCCTATTATATCGTTCCTATTATATCGCAAAAACATTTTAAAAAATGAATTGTATTTGTCTTTTTAAAAGCTACAAATTTGTTCTCTACAATTTTTTTGATAAAGTGCACCATTTTCGAGTTATTCGCAAAAAATCGATTAAAAACGTGGATTTTTTCGTCTAAAAGTTGTTACTTTCAATCGCGAATAACTTGAAAAATATCATTTTATAAAAAAATGTATAGCACATTTTTTGTCTAGAATCACTTTTTTAATCGAAACCTGTAGTTAAAACGTAAAAAAAAAATTTCACCCCGGAGATGGGGTGTCAACCACCCCCTAGGCTTTGGCGCACTTTGGTTCGATATAGATTTTGATCCTTAGGCTATTACCTACCTTCTGTTAAATTTCAGCCCACGCAGCACGAAAAAATTGCGAGGTGAAATGCTTCATTTCCTGGACTATAACTGGTTTGTCAGCATAATAAAATCGTAGATTTATGTGTAGCTTTTAATTTGTATGAGTTCAGAATCCAGCAGCCCGCTGAAGTGTGGGATTTTTATAATATAATTATTTGACAATCTTTTGTTGGCCAACCACTTACAGCAGAATTGAGCCGAAATACATTATATTCCTATGTTCCGAATTTATTTCGTTCAATCTGTATATATGTAATATATATATATATATATATATATATATATATATATATATATATATATATATATATATAATCTTATAACATCATAAGTGCAGTTTATATATTTGTATTATTTTTTTTCTAACGCATTTTATTTACATCTCGTTTGTGTTTTAACCCTTAAGTGTTAAAAGTGAGTGTGATAGTGCACAGTGTTTACAGGTTTCTTTATTGCACAACAAAGTTTTAATTTAAATTAAAATTGTTTTTATTTAAATTAAAACAATAATTTCTTCTTAAAAGCTTTTGTAGTTATAAAAGACCTGGTTTTGGGTAATAAAAATGGAATATATTCACGTAATAGTAATTTTAATTTTTAATCTTTTTCAGTTGGTGTAGTTGGCATTACATCTGTTGGTGTGAATCCTGTAGTACGATATGATTTTAAGGCCGACCATCCATTTTTCTTTTATATTAGGCAACGTAATATAGATGTGACGCTTTTTGCTGGACAATTTATATAAAATCTTACACTTATATCTTAATATATCTTAATATACACACAATAAACATTTGTAAATACTTAATACGGACTATCTGTAATAATTAGTGGATCTAACCTTAATTTAATTTTTTTTCTTTTTATAGAAAACAATTCTGCCAGTCCTATTTAATTCAAATTCATCATCATCATCGTCATTCTCAGCGTATTCTATCGATTATGGTGCAGTCTCCCTTACGTAATTTTTCTTCATTCCTGCCTTGATTGTCTAATATTCACTTTTCTGTACCATTGTACCGGCTTGATATTCCTTGCATACCATAATGTAATTTTATTGGATCTATTGTCAGTTCTTCTTGCTAAATGTCCTGCCCATTATGCCCCATTTTAAAGATTTAAATTTGTAGATTTTATAAGTGAACTTGGTTTTCTGTCTGATCCACTCTACTCGTGTCTTATCTTTATTTGTTATACCTAGCATGCATCGTTCCATTGACATTTAAGTGACTTTGAGTGTAGCTATTATCTCTTTTTTAGCGTCCAAGTTTCGCAGCTGTATGTCATGATTGATAGTATACACTGGCCGAATGCTTTATTCTTCGGGTAGAGTCGCATCCTCAATTGAAGTAGAACTGCATTGTTTAGTGATTAAACTTGAGAGATCGCTGGTTAAATTGTATTGGATAAATAATTTTTAAAGAAAAAATGCAATATTAAATTGTATATAAGATTAGCGAAAATAGCGAATATTTGTGGCAAATATATGTAAAATAAAATGAATTCAAATAACAATTGGCAGATTTTATATCTTATTGTCAATTCTATATGTCACTTACCCTTTTGTGTATGGTTGGGCCCGGCTGGGGTTGGCGTGAGATACACTGCTGTGGTGATCTGCTTGGCGCTTGCTTCCGTACAGGACGAGAGTTTTTTGAAGAATGGTCGATCATATGCAAAGGGGCACGTATCTATTACCCCAAATCGACTAGAGGGTACTGTTTTTAGAGACCTCCGTGAATAGCCGTAAATTAAACTTAAAGTGACATTTTTTACTTGCTACACAAAGGCGGATACGTTTTCTTAAGGAATCTGAAGTGTTTTGGGTTGATATATGTTTCCCAAAAACATGTTGAATTTCAGACAAGTGAATTCTCAGAACTTGACAATAATTAATCAGCCAATTTGAGTTCGAGAATTTAAAAATAAACTAAAGCCATATTGCAATTAGGTAATATATTATGATTAAATAAAATTTAAAACTAAATAAGGTCATATTCGTAACAATAAAAATAAAATATTTAAATTACTTGACACTTTTCCAAACATGCATTATCAAAAGATTCTCAGGCCAGTTTAATTCTTTTGTTGATTGTTTAAAGTAAGGAGCCAGATTTATGTATTAATTGTCTTGGGTGTACATACTCATGTACCATCTCAAGTAAAATGTTGTTTATTATTACACCTTTGACATCCTTTAGCTCGTTGTACATGGTTTTTGTTTTTGTCAAGTTTATTTTTGGGCCAGCAGTATTGATAGATGCATTTAGGTCACTTATAAATATTCTTGTAGTTCTGCAGGATTACTAGCAATTATACCGATGTCGTCTTTAAATCTTAGATGGCAGAGGTATTGTCCATCAATGAATGCCAGTTTGTTCTGCTTAATATATTTTCCAGACTTGCAGTAATGTGCTTTGGCAATATTGCATCACCTTATCGAACTCTTGTAGTAGTAGGAAATTCTGAAGTATTTTCATAAATGTTTACCTAAGTCCATGATCCAATATATTACATATATTTTAGCTCTACTTATTAGTTTTCGAAGCATATGGATATGATCCAGGGTATTAACTTCACTTCTAGATTGTAATGCATTTGTTAATTGGTTAGTAATGATTATTGAAGTATCTTGTATATAATTCGTAGAAAACTTATAGGTCTGTAGTTTTTGATATTCCCTGTGATACCTCTATTATGAATGAGAATTGTGTTTGATGTATTGTCTTTGTCTGGTATGCAACTTGATCTTAGGCAGTTCGTAAATATGCCTGTTAAGATTTTACAGGTTTTTTTGCCAGCGTATTTAAAGAGTTTAACTGTTATGTCACCTGTTCCATCTGCTTTCTCGCTTTTCTTGTTTTCTCTTCTTAGTTTTGCCCTATCAGGGTGTCGGATTTGCTAAGTATTTTAATTTCAATTCACCCATCTCTTCCATTCTTTTTTATTTCCTGCCATGATTTTTATTTCCTGGAGTGATTTTTGAACTTTTATTGCGTCTACGACTTTCTGTATTCATTTTTTTCTTGGTCTACCTCTTTTTCTTTTAACGATGGTCTTTGCTTAATGGACTTTTCTCGTAATTCTGTTGGGTTGCATCCTCATCAGAGGCCGATACCAGTTCATTTGTATCGTTGCTATTTTATTTATTATTGCTTCTTGGTTGGCCATACCCTTAATAGTCTTTATACTTAATTTAGCCCATTTTCTCTTTCCAGCTATTCTTCTTAGATGTCTCATCTCCATTACATTTGTCCTGCTCTTAAGTTTTTTCAGAAATATTCAGTTTTTACTTGCATAGAGCACAGTCAGTATCATTATTGCGTCATCATCATCATCACACAGCCCTTTAAGTCCACTGCTGGACATAGGCCTTCCTCATTTTTGTCCATTGTGCTCTGTCTTGAGCACTTTTTATCCAATTTCTTGACATGTTCTTGATATCGTCAGTCCAGGGGGGTCTTCCTCTACTTCTTTTGTCTAACCTCGGCCTCCACTCAAGCAATCGCTTTGTCCACCTTTCGCCACTGATCATTATTGTGTAGTATATTTTATCTTTGTTTTTTGTGGAAGTTCTCTTTTTTCCACAATGGAGGCTAACGCATAGTATTTTGTGTATTATTTTTGAGTATAATATTTAGTGCTTGGTTTTAAAATCTGATATATTCCCACTGCCTAAATATGCCTGCTAAGATTTTACAGTTTTTTTGCCAGCGTATTTAAGCAGTGCCACTGTTATGCCATCTGTACCAACTGCTTTACCTCTTTTCCTTCCTTTCCTATTTGTAATTGTCAATTCTACTTCTTCGGGAAGGACTTCGGATCCCTTCGGGAAGGATCTTCTGGGTTAACGATTTTTTCTTCATGTGTTTCAGGACCTTTGTATATTTCCCTGTAGATTCTAGTCATAAATTGTAATATTTTATTTTCTTCTTTAATTCTGTTCCCAATGAATAATGCTTTTTCTGTTTTCTTAGAGATTTTTCTATTTTCGATTACATTTTTCACCATTTTTTCATTGTATTTTTTTATGTGTTTATTTTTAATTTTATTAGTGTCTTACAAAATTATGTGTATTGTATTCTCTGTATTTTGCTAGTTACTTTTATTTCCCTTTTTTGTTTTAGCATTGTTTTGGTTTTATTAAACATTTTCCTATGTTCATTTTGTTGTTGCGAACCTTCGATTTCTTTGCCACTATCAAGGATAATTTCCATTAATTGAGAGCTGTCGATTTGTTCATAAAATATTTCAATAATTGTATATATCATATGTACTTGTTCCTTACCATGACAATCTTTAATCTTTATATATTAAAAGAAATAAAGAAAACTAGTATCCTAGAATAGATAAAGAATTTCTTTTACAATTTCCAATATTGGATTTAAAATTGTAAGAATCAAAAAAACATGGAAGTTTTAGAAACATTGAATTGAAAACGTAGAAAAAAATCTCCAGTGAAAGTTCCATTCAACAATATATTTATAGATATTTAGTAGGTACAACAAATCGTAAATGTGCGCAGATCTACCAATTTACATTTTCGGTAAAGTACTTAAAATATGTATTGGAATCTTAATTTTAACAGAGTAGGTAGGTATCTTTAATTACATTAAGAAAATATGTGTTAGTATAAAACAGAAAATTTTTATATTGGTATTGTTTGTATGTCTATTTAAAAAACTCATTATATTGAAATAAAGTAAACAGCAAATGTGTTTAATATTAATAAGTTTGTGCAGCAATTGCGTCAAGTTTGTTTATTCGGTACATAATAGCATCTTAGAACTTGGAAAATTTTTGAAATGATTTATGTAATAGGCAAACTTGTTACGTTTCCTTAAATCAAATGCTTTAGTCGAAATATTTGAATGTTTATTAGTTTCATATTTACTATTTAATCTAGTCCGACTGTTTGTTTTTCAATGTGTCTCCAGTGTACTACCATTTCAAAGATTTAGCGACGGTCCCACGGTTTGCTTTTTTACTGAGAAATGATCTGTCTCTTTGATTTCACAACTTTGTCACAATTAAGTCATAATTTCAATATTATCTTTCCGCTCTTCTTATCTATGTGAGTCTAGCCATAAGTCTTTTTCTAATCAATTATTTTTGACTAAGTTATGATACGCAGTGAAATACACAGGTACATAATATGTAACTAAGAATTTAAAAATACAATTATTTCTTTGAGAAAATACCTTTTGGAAATCTTGGTTGTCACAGATTTGGGGTGAAGACCGCCAGTAAATTTTTTTTAAATCTTATATTCTGGAAGATGTATTTATAACAACAATTATGTAATTAAATTTGAAAGTAAAGTAAAAAAAATAACAGAGTTGATACAATAAATGTAAAAAGTGTGCCAAAAAAAAATTAATTTGAAAGGTTGTTTCTAGAAAAATGTCGAAAAACCAATATGCTTTATGATGTGAAATAATGGACATATAATAAAATATTCCAATTTCTGAATAGTAGAGTTTCATCTTGTAAATAGGAGTAAAACGAAACTGGAAGTAAAAATGTTGTAAATGGGTAATTGTGATTAAAACATATTAAAATCCACATAACTTTTTTAAACTTGTATATTTATCGCAGATCTGCTTTTGGATAAAGGGTATATAATATCTAATTATATAATCATTTATTATTAACTTTATTTCTTCATATTTTTTAGTTGGTGTAAAATATGTTATTACCTCTGTTCATCGAAAACCTATTGTAAGATACGATTTTAAGGCCGACCATCCATTTTTCTTTTATATCAGGCAACATAATATAGATGTGGTGCTATTTGCTGGACGATTTTTCTAAAATTATTGGTTAAAATTTCATTTATTAAAAACAGTAGCCATAAATATCTACTTTAGTTGTACTAAATATGTTAAATTTATTAAATTTTAATTTTACTTTCCCGTTCTCTTTATTTTACTTTCCTGCTAGTAATTAAAAGTCCTGTCTCACCTATTATGCTAGATTTTGTAACACTATTTCCATTCCCATAGGCTTTCTCTATAAGCCTGTCCAAATTCTTCTTTTCACATATACTTACGACATATATTTCACCTTCCGACGGCTGACTTACCTCAGGCTATTTTAATTATTTTATTTTCTTACTCCCATTTCTGATGCCATTTCTGATACTCTCCATTTCTGATGCCATTACCTCTTAATGTAGTTATCGGTTTCTTTTCTTTTACTCTTCTTGGTATTCCCTTTCCATGTATTATCATGATAGTTTCTGATATCATGAGCATATATGTTCTTATTTCGCAGTTTAGATGTTTGTTGCTCCATTTTGTATCAATTATGTATCCCACTCTTTTATTTGCTTTTTTAACTTGTTTCCTTAATTCATCCTTGATATTGTTGTAATTTGATAAACTGATTCTAAGGTATATAAATTTCACTACTTTGTAATTTTACCCATTGTGTTTTGGTCTCTAGTTTAAAATTTATTGATTCTATTGATAGTACTGGTCTTTTAGTCATTTTGTCAATATTTTTATATTGAACTACATTAAATTTCAAATTAAAATGATTTATCGTTCTCTCAAGTCGTTTTCCTTCCTTGTTATCATGACAGCATAATCTGCATATCAATATTTTTATTTTCTTATTTTTCATTTGATGCTCTCTTTTTAATTTTTTCATATCAGCTTAAACATTCTTAAACTCAACGAGTCTCTATTTCCGATTTCAGGTGTATTTTCTATGGTTTCCATCATTTCTGGCTAAACTTCTACTTCACTTTTACTAAAACTATGTTTGGCGCCTTGGCTCTTTGAATTTTATTTCTGTTTTAAAGTTTTAAAACAAAAAAAAACATTTTATCGTAGATAATTGCATTTCCTTTGTGCTAGTCCACCATTGTGCTACACGTATTTCGAGTTATCCAGCTCTTATCAGGAACACTTAGCCATTGTAGAAACATATCAGGAAAAAGCACATTAGGCGACCTCTATACGAAGCAACAAAAAGTCAGTAGACTTTTATTCGTCAGCAAATTAGGTGAACTGCACATTCAAAGCTTGAAACTAGTATTTTTGGACCCTTTTAATAATAAAAAAACAATAACATGTTTTTACCAAAACCATCCAAATAAGAAAAAAACATGACTATTTAGGTAAAAGGCAACCGTAACTATTTATTTCTGTGAGGAAAGGATCACTCAAAAGCAATGTTACTAATTGTGGCAATAATGTCAAAAGACCCTACTTTCTAGATCTACAACTAACACAGCCACGGCGGATTGCACTCCTAAGGAAAGGAAAAATGTTTTGAAACTCAAAATAGGGTGTTAATTAATGCGAGATTGGTATAACATAGATAAGTAAAAAAATCATAAGCAAATGTCGCAGCTCAGTAGAAGAGAAAATAGATTAACGTGAAAGGTAACTGTAAATACGTATTTCTGACTATTTGCTCGTCAGCAGTACGGTAAAGCAAAGTTAGAAAAGGAGCAAATTTACTTAGGAAATGCTCTACACGTAGTTGTAGTTTCCCCCGTGGCTCTGTTGCAGAGTAACGAGGCTGGGATGCAGGGAATTCTAACAGTACTGCCACAATTGGTCTCATAACTCCTGTAGATCCTTGGTTAATTTGCTCCTTTTCTAACTTGGCTGCACCGTACTAATGACGACCAAATGTTGCCCGTAGGTTTCAATTAAAACAGTTATTTAAAGGGTATTTCAATATAATGACTATTATTAACAGTTCATTTGTATCCAATAATGGGATATTAACCCTTTTAATACTCATTTAACACTCATTTTTTTGGGCCAAATCACTTTTGAAAACATCTAGAGTACTTAAATATTTCTGTTTATATAAGCGGATTGTTCATCTACTCTGGGCCTATTATGTTTAATGTTATAATAAACTTGTAGCTTTATATACATCGGGACCTCTTTAACAGTTTTCAGATAAATTAAAAAAATTTTTTTGTTTAGATGCCTTTTCCACCATTAAAATCTGCCAAAATCGTAGTAGATTTTAGTAAATTCGTTTAGAGTATTTAGTTTCTCTGCACCTAGACCTAGTAAATGTTTTAGTACATTCACCTAATACATTTGAATCCTCGAACACTCATCGTCATTATGTGGCAAATTTATCTCTGTCATGTGCGTTTCGTAAAAGTGAATTTAAATTTATTTATGTTCAATATAATATAGTTTTGTGTACTAAGACAATAGCTCTTTATTCCTCCCCGTTTTCTTTTAATTATTCCCTCTATTGTAAATGTGTTAAAATAAGATATTTTGATAGTGGTTAGTTCTGTACCATTCTGTTTTTTTTTACGAAATATTTAATTTTTTTTTGTAATTATGTAGGCTTCTGTGAAATTAGGCAAAGTATTCCTATTGTACATATTCTAGCTTCTTATAATTAACTGGAATAAATATTATTTTTAATAAATCTAATTTAATTTCTTAAATAGAAAATTTATGAGATATGAAAAATTATTTTGATTTAATTTTATATTTCATTTTACGAAACCGTTTTATCAAGTATTCTTTATGTTAGGATTCTTTCTATCTCTCTGTTTAACTTACTTACTTTCCATGTCTGGAACATCAACAGCTTTAAATTTTGTGTTTCCAATGGTTGGCCACATAGATGGCCCTGTCCTTCGCTAAGAATAAGTCTTCTTTTGTGCAGGTTTCTCTCATCTCTGTGCATGATAGTAGATGGTGACTATTCTGAACCGTGCCACAGTCGCAGGTATCGTCCTCCTGGTATCCCATTTCTTTAGGTTACTAGCACAACGTGAAATGACAGTTTTTACTATGTTTAGTGCTTTCCATGTGGGATATTGCAAATTATGTCCAGCGGGCATTTCTTCTAAGGGAGCAAAATGTTGTGCAGCTGACGCTTGCCATAGATGTATTCGGCGCTTTTTTGACTCTTCGGGAGGGATCTTGATTTTTTCAGAAAGATTTTCCGGGATTTTAATCTACTTAGCTGAACTTGGTGGTCATACAAGGGGTGTTTTGAATCCATCTCCTGCTTCTTTCGTTCTATCTCTGACGTGACATGTTTTCTGATAGCAGGTGGAGCGATTATAACTATAGGGTAGACCTGTTTGATAGGTGTCGGTTTTAGGCAACCAGATGTTATACAAATCGTTTTATTTAACGCAACATCGATGTTTTTAGCGTGAGCAGTGTGCGGCTGAAAAACATAATGCTAAGGCAGAAGTATGAAGTGAGTGTGGTTGTGCCCCCATTTTGTGTTTTTTTGTTTGCAGATGATATTATTGCTAGCGCTTATTTTTTTCCTGATATCTTAACAGTGATATCGATAAGACAGAGTTCTTTACAGACGTACGCCGAGGTATTTTGGCATCTCATTGTATTTTAGCATCTGATTACGTCATTCTACCTCCAGTGTCACTCGGGCATGCTTGTTTCTAAGGTGGAAAGCACACACCTGGGTTTTGGTAGGATTCGGTTTCAGATGGTTTTAGTCATGGTACAGTGGTAAGTCTTCTAGGGTATCTGTCAGTTTTACTGTGACTTCCCTGAGCTGCCGCAGCTGTATTATTCGCGTAAATAAACTATCTTGTTTGTTGGTTTATGGGTTGGTCGTTGGTGTAAATGTTGTATAGTAATGAAGCGAGTAATCCCTCCTGTAGGGATCAATTTTTTTATCCCTCCACCAACTGTACTTGGACTGGAGCGTTACGTAGAAGCGTCTATTTTGGAGAAGACATTTCATTAACCTTGCGAGTCGGAAATCCCGTGTATCTCGTAGAGTTTGACCAGCAGCCGTTGATGGTAAATGTGTTATAGCTGGCAGTCAGGTCTATGAACGCTACTCCTGTTAATTTCTTTCGCTCAAACCCATCTTCGATATTGTGGGTGAGAGATAAGAGTTTGACTGCAGCAGCATTTTCCGAGTCTAAACCCTACTTGTTCAGGAATAATTTTAGTGTTTACAGATTCAGCGATCCGGTACAGTATCATTCTTTCAAACGACTTGAATAGGCGACACAAAACAAAGACAATTCTAAAACTCTTTGTATCCGTCAGATCCTTTCCTTGTTTAAGAGGGCCATCACTCTAGCTTTCCTCCAGATTTCATCATTTTTACGAGCCACTCGAGTGTTTTTTGTCCAAAGTGCTTTATCTGTTCTGTTCGTATATCGTTTAGGCCAGCCGCTTTATTATCTTTCATTTGGTGGATTGCACCTCTCATCTCCTGCAGACAAAAGGAGGTATTTGTTTAAGTAGGAAATATTTGCTTTATTCAAGCAAATACTTGCGGTGCGTGTATGTATGAAGTCTCTTTTAAAATCATACTCATTCTCTTCAATAATAAACAAGTTACCGAGTAAAATATCCAGATGTATGTAAAGCCACTCCTCAAGAATGATGACTTTAGTACTGTTTGATATTAACAAAGGACATTCTTCAAATTTTAATAATTTATTTACCGTTTTAGTTGGTATCATTCCCATTGCACTATTTAGAATTAACCAATACTTCAAAGCAGACCACCCATTCTTATTTTACATTAAAGAAAATAATTGTGGAAGTATACTGTTTGCTGGAAGATTTAATCAATAGAAGACAAGTAACTAAATTTCCAATGTTTTATAAATTTGTGTATAATTGTTTTGTTATAGGGAGCAATTAAAACATTATATATTATCAAACTAGATACATGTTTTTTATTATATTCCGTGCACACTGTGACGATACAATTTGCCTATCACATTGGGTATCACTTATAGGGGGTTGAAAGTAGGGACTAGGTAAATAATGGGCTAAAGATAGGATAAGCAAAAAAACCCAAACGTTTGCGAATGGCCACTTTTATTATAGTTAAAGAGCTGGATCCCAAGTAAGTGAATAAAGTAGGGACTGGAAGGGGTAAATACAAAGAGAGAAATAAAAAAATACATATATTTAACAAAGGAAGGTTTCTAAACTATTTGAAAAGGACGCTGTTTAGAAAAATTCTCTTGATGGATAGAACGAAAGGCTTTTCTTTCCTAAAAAATATTAAAGAGTGAAAATCTTTTTAAAGGAAGTAATTCTACAACTCCTGGTTTAGAGTTTAGAGTTAGGTTTATTAATACACATCAACAGTTATTACAAATAATATTAACAAAATTTATCAACAAAACTTACAATGGCGCTATCTGGAATGATTTACAACAAGCTCCAGACGTTGGGCGATGCTTATGGGAATTTAAATTATTATTAGAAATGAAAAATATATAAATTTTTTAACCGAGCTTACATAGAAATTCAGTCGCAATTTTAAATTTACACTACCATGGAAAGAATAGAGAATAGAGTGATACAATTTGGGGCAGCTTGCTGTGCTCTGGTCAAATGCTGTCCCGACTAGATCATAAACCAATATTATTAAACACAAGGATAGTCATGTAGCGTCGAAATTTGACACATGTTTCAATGTTGGCTTTATAAATAGTTACGAAATGGTGATTAAAGTCAGTTCTATTTGTAGGTACTTAATATCATTGTATTTCACTGTCAGTAATTGCTGCACGTATTGTTCAAAATGCTGACTCAAACCCAAAAATGTATCCAAAATATACATCTTAGCACTCAAAGACATCTCTAGGGCTTCTAGTAGTTTCTTTAGGGCTTTATCGCTGCCCTAAAATTCAGTACTTCATCTTTATTCTGTTTTAAAGGACAATACCACTGCGAGTAAAGACTACTTAAATATAACATAATGACGGTATTAGATGTTTGTTTCAATCGCTGCCCTGCATCGAATGCTTATACGTATTTCGACATCTTTAGGTCTCATCAGAGCGGTATATGCCACACTTTATCAAGCTCTTTGGCAAAGAGCTTGATAAATTTGCAAGCAGCAAACATTTGCAGCTAGCAAATTTATCAAGCGGCTTGGTCAAATTAAAAGACGTTATTCACTTATTGTACGCAAAAGAGATACCTTTAGGAATAATTAAAATGATCAAAAATATCTAATAAAATAGCACAATAGAAGTAAAAGTAGAATATAAACTAACAAGCCCTATTAATAATGGCAATGGGATAAGACAGAGAGATGTCCCCTATTGTTCACGCTGATTATAGATGAAATATTAAAAACGTAAGAACTAAAAAAGGATACCAAATGAAAGAAAAACGACTTAAAATAATCTGCTATGAAGACGGCGTAATACTCCGCTCTGAAAGTGAAGATGCTTTATAACATATGCTGCATAATTTTATATAACCGCTAGAAAATTTAACTTGTTAAGTTTCCAAAAAAGTCAAAATACGTGGTTATAAGAGCAAATTTACTAAGTCGTAAATTGGATCTGAAAGGTCAGATAATCATACAAGTGGTTGGGTTTAAATATCTAGACATTACATTATCTAGCCACAGAAAGCTTAAAACAGCAATAGAAGATCAAGTAAAAAGAGTAAACAGAGCAGCAGGTTGCCTGAATAAAACAATATGGAGAAAAAAAATATCGGGAAAGAAATGAAAGACAGAATTTGCAAAATAGTCATTATACCAATAATGATATACGCGTCAGAGATATACGACGTAGATACAAGGAAGAACATCTAGGAGTGGGTAATAAAAGTAAAAGAAGAGTAGAATAGAACGATAATTTAACACCTTGGCTACCGTGTGAGATGCCGGCATCTCACACAAATTATGACTGTGGTACCGTGTGAGACGCCGGCATCCAGCGTTATTAAATGACTTAAAATGCTCTAAAACAGCCTGGGTTAAAACGAGAGTTTTTAGTTTCTCGTATTGGTTTCAAAATAAAGTAATGAACTTATAGTTACCATGATTTTTGAAAAAGTGTAATATAACTTGCATATTAGAGATTAGAGATTGTAAAATGTGATTTTTAATGAATTCAGGTTAATAAAAAAGTAAAAAAAAATTTATTGCTTAAAAAATCAAATACAAAATACCAAGTTACAAAAAATAATGAAATTTTAACAATCATTTAATATTTTAAGTTAAAACAGTCCAAACACATATATGGATTTCCTGAACAACTGTTACAAAACGTTGCCACCTGCTTGCATTTATTCTGTGCAAACTTTCTATCATGACTAACTAACAACTTATTGTAACATGTCATACAACGCTTTCTCTTCTTTCTGTTTCTCTCGTCTTTTTCTTGTACTTCGATCAGCTCATGTTTTGGGATTTTTTCAACTTTCTTCTCGTTCGAAATGGATGCAAAACTTTGAATAATTTGTAGTCTAAAATCTCTAGACGTAATGTTTTTACCCGTAATTGTTTTATATAGAAATTGAGCATTAACAATCGAGGTTCCTAAAAGTAACTCCAAAGCTACTTTGTGGTACCATCTGATGGTTCTTCTTAACACACTATAATAGCTGGCCATTTGGTCAGATATATCGATACCTTGTTTGTATTTATTGTAAAAAACAATAGCTTCGGGCTTTATGACAGGTTCTCCTCTCCTATTTTTTTTGTAAGTTCACACATTTTCAATGTATGTTTTGTTGATAGAAATCTTACGTTCCTCTTATCCTTCCAGTTCCCAACTACATACTACATATCCTTTTTACTTTCCTCTCCTACAATCTCTCCACGTTTCATCTTCTTAGGTTCTAGAATAGATTCTGGGCAATTTTTCACGTTTTTTCTTAGTGTTCCAATTAAATGTGTTTTTTTTTCTAACAACGTTTGAGCTAATTGTGGGTTAGTATAAAAATTATCTACTACTAAAGTTCTTCCACATCCAACATAATCTTCAAGCAGTTCATAAACAACTGTATTACTTGCTCTCTCTTCTCTCTTTTTCTGCTTCATTTGACCCTCGTAAATCTTAACGTAATAAGTATAACCTTGAGAATCACAAATTTTAAATAATTTTACACCATATTTAGAAGCTTTTCCAGGGATGTATTGCTTAAAAATTAATCTACCTCTAAAAGGTACCATCGATTCGTCAATTACGATAACTTCTTCAGGAGTTTTTAGGTGTTTGTATTTATGTATAAGAATATCGACTAATGGTCTAATTTTGGCTAATCGATCATTGGGATTATTAGTGCTGTTATCAGAGAAATGCAGGTATCGTAGTATAGACTGAAATCTATTACGCGACATAAGTTGTGGTACAAACTTATTTGCAAATAAAAGATTTCTTGACCAGTAATCAGATATTTTTGGATATACTACAAGGCCCATGTAAATTATGATAGCAAAACATTATTCGCAATCGGTATCCATTTGCCTTTGTAGTTCTTGAAGCCTGAATATTCGTCTGAATTCTAATTAGGTCTAGGACGTCATCATCAATGATAGCAGATAAAATTTTTATTGGAGTAATATCACCATCTAATACATTATTAACTCCTCCCGTTCCAGAATATACTAAATCTTTTAAGTATGCACCATTTACCTCTCCCCATTCTTCACCTTCCTCATTAGATTGAAACTCTGTTGTTTTTGATTCATCTTCTGGATTCTCATCACTGCTCTCCTCAGTATCGTGGTCTAACATCTCATATTCACTTCCACTGTCCTCAAATGGTTCTTCGACATCAGAAGTATTATCCTCGTCCGATGGGATTTCTTCATACCATGCCAGCCATTGGTTCACTTGTTTTTCAGACATAGTAGAAACTAAAAAGAGTGATATCAAAAAATGAATGTATTATTTAGTGTGATTTTTACTTACTAAAAACTCAAAAATTCGCTGAAGCTACTTGATGTTATTTTAGAAAACAATTCGACACAATAAAAACTCAAAATCTAATAGAACAGCGTTTCAATACACATAATATTCCACTTCTAAATTGCAAATGAATAGCAAATGACGGAAGCAGTCGGTATGTAACGTAATCTACTTAGAAGTGACATGGATATGGACTATGTGTAATATGTGTTTGCCGGCATCTCACACGGTCTCAATTTCAAGTTCACGTTTTTGCAACATTTGTGTACCGTGTGAGTCACCGGCGCACATTTTTTCAAACTTGAAAATTCAGCAAAAATATTTTTTGTGATAATATTTTTACACTGTCTTTGACATAATAAAGAAGATAAGCTTAAAATTTGATAACAAAATATTTGGTACAAAATTACAAGTTATTAGTTTAAATGGGCGGTAGCCGAGGTGTTAAGCCAAATAACAACTACTGACGACGGCAAGATTCGGTTCCTCAAAAGAAAGACGATGACCACGTAAACGATGGAATGACAACTTACAGGAGGTAAATTATAAAACATACATAGTAATGCCTACATCAGAAGAAAAAGAAGAAGTATTTACAATTTGGGTATTAACTTACTGTCACGAGTTGGTACGCAAATATTGTCATAATACCTCTTGAATAATTATTATTAATCAATTTTGTAGAACTTAAAAATATGGGTAACTGATAAATTTTTAATCTTCTTTTCTATCTTACTCTTAAAATACTAGATCCAATAAATACCTAACCTAACCAATCTAACTATGTCATGATTTAACAACTTTCTGTAATACTTTTCCGCGGTGATGGTGCAAAGAGATAATTTTTCTTCTTTTTCCTATTAATTATTTTCAAGTAAAACTATAATAAATTAAAATTTAAGCATGGATACGGTAGCAATTATATTTGACATTTATATCTAAAAAATAATAGTTTAGCAGACCAGCCAGACAATAAAAGTTTGTCAGAATAAAGCTAGCACGCTGGAGTGAGCTGCAATAATTAAAAAATAACTACTCAGTGAACTGCGGAACCACCTATAAATAGGATAAACAAGATATCCCAAAACAAGATAAATTAGTAACCTATACAGAAAAAAAGGGAATAAAAGTGTTAAAAAAAATCTTATTATAATAGTGACTTTGAGCATTAAATCCTACAACAACAGAGATTTAAAACTGAGCAATGAAATAAGAGATAACAATAGAGAAAAGCCTCGATTACACTTAAAATTGATCCATCTAAGGTACGCTGATGACATCGTATTGATAACCGATAAAAAAGAAGAATTATTTGAAATGATGAAAGAACTGGACGTAGAAGCTGGAAAGATAGGCCTTAATATGAATTACAGCAAGACCAAAACTATAACAAATACAGATGAAGACATCACAATGAGAATCGGACAAGATGAAATAGAACAAGTTAAGAATTATATATATCTTGGTCAAACTATAAAACTTAACAAAGAGAACCAAACAGCAGAGATCAAGAGACGAGTTAGACTGGCATGGGCGGCATTTGGCAAACTAGCTACATTCTTAAAACCAAAAGCCACAGCATCTTAAGATCAAAGTATATAATCAATGAGTACTCCCTGTTCTTACTTATGGTTCCCAAACGTGGACATCTACAAAAGCAAACATGGACAAAATCATAAAAACCCAAAGAGCAATGAATAGACAAATGTTGCACAAAAGACTAATGTATAAGAAGAGAAACGAGTAGATAAGAGAGAAAACAAAAGTGAGGGGTGTTAGACAAGAAGTTGAAAAATTGAAATGGAGATTTGCCGGAAACAATATAAGACAAAAAGAAGACCGATGGAACAAAATTCTTATAAGTTGGAGACCGTGGGAATATAAACGAAGCAGAGGAAGGCCCCAAATGAGATGGGCAGATGATATCAAGAAGCACGTGGGCTCTAGATGGATGACTGTAGCGACAGACAGAGAAGAATGGAAAAGGATTGGGGAGGCGTATGTCCAAAGATGGACCGAAGAAGGCTAATTAGATAGATAGACACTCAAAATTGTGTCAACTGTGTTATTCCCTTTGCAGAATAAGAATTGTATCGAAGAGACAATTTGACAAGTCATCGATCCGTCCTCGTAGAATCCTCTCGTACAACTTTCCGATGCATGTAAGGAGACATATAGGCCGATATTTTTCTCCAGTTCTGAGAAGCAGTACCAACCTTGACGTCCTGTAAGCTTCAGGAAATTTCTGTGCTTCAGGCAATGCATTCATGTACTTCAAAAGCCACCCACTCCGCGCGTCCTAGACCCTTCACCGCTTTGGGCGATATCTGTTCGAGTCCGGGGGACCTAAGAGTGCGTTCATAACGGAGACCATCGCACCGTCTTCGCGCCTAGAGCTTAGCACTGACGGTGAACGCTCGCGTTTATAGTAATGCATTTATTTTACTGAAAATCGATTAATTAATGATGTCCAATTGAGGGTCGGCGCCTCGTTATGAACGAACGCTAAGTGACCTATTTATCCATGGTAAATAGTACAGCTCGCTCAGCTCCCTCGTTTCTCCATACTCCATGCCATCTGCCGGACGGAAAAAGCTCTCGTATTAGTATGTACTAGACTTAAGTTAAGAGGAGTTAAGATTGAAGGAGTTTACTACTGCTCGAGGAGTTAAGATTTAAGGAGTTTACTACAGCTGAAACAACAGTTAAAAACTAGGTGTAATAAAATCTTAACATTTTTTAGAATATCTGAGGAATGGAAAATAAATGAAAATGGAGATTAATGATCCCTGTTTTTAAGAAAATTAAAAATATTTATACGGTGGTTTTCAGACGCTTATGTACTGATAATATATTTTGCGTAAAACAGCTTATAGAAAAAATAATAACATTCAACCTGAATTGCACATTGCATCCTTGAATATCCGAAACAAAGGAAAATTATCAAGTAGATAACACTTACAAACATGTTTTAAAACTCCTTTAAGTAGACACTAAATTAAGAAACAAAGTCTAACAAACCTTCTCAGAACCGTTTAAAGTGATATAGAACTTCGACAAGGATGCTGTCTGTTATCAACCTTATTTAAACTTTATTATACAGAAAACACTAAAAAAATTTAATAAACATGTGGACAAAATAATTTTAACAGGAGGCAAAGACGACATTGTCCACATACAAATATCTGAAAAAATAATTTAAAGCTAGGGTGGGAAATAATTGTGATTAAAACGAAACACATGGTCATTGGAAACACCGCTGAAGACCTGAAGATGAATAACAACTCAAAAAAACAAAAAAATTAATATAAATACTTGGGTGTAACCTTAACAAATACGGGATTAGATTCAAGGGATAAAATAAATATCACAAATAAAGAAAATACAATAATATTGTAGCAATATTACAGGCAAAACTAAACTCAAAATGTTTAAAATACTAGTGATGAGCTGCCCACTTGATGGCTCTGTGTGTGACAAATTTAAGAATGGAAAATAGAATCACTGCAATGGAAATAATGTTTGGATACAAAGCTGCGGATTAACGCTAATTAATAAAATGCGAAATGAACGAATTAGGGAACTAATGATTGTGGAAAGATGGATAAAATACTTAAAAAAGTAGGAATTAAAAAAGAATACCAAATGGGAGAAAAACAGTTTAAAATAATCTGCTATGCACACTAAGCAATATATATGCAACATCTGCATCTGCAACATATGCATATCTTTACGAAGACTAATAACGAAGAATGAATTAAAAATATTCTTTACATAGTAAAAACAAATCTGTTTACTTATTTTTATATTATAATTAACAATTACTTTCTTCGTTACGGCTCGGCTCTGCAATTTCTTCGCGTAATTTATTTACTATTCTCCACTAATTGCACTACACACCTTAATATTTTTTGGTTAACATATTTCATTTATTTTTAATTTTATTTTCAGTTGAAGTAGTCGACAAGATTGGTTCTCCAATACCTTATTATTCCTTCATTGCCGATCATCCTTTTATTTTCTTTATTAAGGAAAATAGTGAAATAGTACTTTTTGCTGGCAGATTTAATCAATAAAAATAACAATATAAATAAAACATTTACTTTTTAACTTGTTCTTGTTAAGACTGAAGGCAGATTTAATCGATAAAATTAATAAAATAAATAAAGTATTTGCCTTTTAACTTGTTTTTACTATGACTGAAGGCAGATTTAATCAATAAAATTAACAATATGAATAAAGTATTTACCTTTTAACTTGTTCTTACTATGACTGAAGGCAGATTTAATCAATAAAATTAACAATATGAATAAAGTATTTACCTTTTAACTTGTTTTTATTATGACTGAAGGCAGATTTAAAAACTAAATTAGGGATAATAATTTTTACACTTTTTTGTTCTCTCGATATTGGCTCTTTCGTGCCAATGGGATACACGCGTCCTACTAGTAATTTTTAATGGGTTATCTGCCTTCCTTTGGTTATGAAAAAAGTTCAATTCATGAAAAGAAAATTAACTAAATATGAATTACAAGAACTTATAGAACGTTTACGGGATGAATCAAGAGATGATAAACAATTCCAAAATAGCGAATCTGAGTATCAGCGATCTGATTTAGAGACCGGTACCATATCAGACGACAGCGAATAAAATTCCAATGTTGAAAGTTGTGGTGCTAATTTAACTAATACAGAAACTTTATTTTCGGTACCAAAACAAGTTGTAATTAATGTTTCAAATATAACTTGAACATCCGAAAAAACCAAACAATAAGATTGTCAGTAATATTTAATGATCTGAACATGAAAATAATTTTTAACCCAAATTGTCCTTATGCGAATAAGTTATCCAAATATAAACCTTGATCATTCTTTTAAAGAAATTTATGTTTTCATAATAAAGTATTTCTCCAAAGTTTACTAAATTTCGTTGCTTCAAGTACAAATCTCGAGATTTGATTTGCATGCAAAAAAACAATAAAAAATCAATTATAAATACTGAAATAAGCATTGTTATTGGCTCTTTACTAATAATAAGTTATATCAAATATGTATTGCTATTGGTCAACATGAAAATCTCTTGGAAATGAGACACTGAAAAAGGAATTTCAAGGCACCAGAAAAGCTAGATGACTGCAGTAAATTTTATTATGTTGGCGAGCTTTTATTTTGTGTGAAGCACACTTTTTGGATTGCCGTTTAGACAGACAGTGTCAATCCTGAAGTAATGGTATTGCAATAAGCAATATGTAATATGCTTGTAATATAAACATATATGTTATAAATATACAGGAAATGTTAAGGAAAAAAAAAAAGGGTCGTAAAAACTGTGCCAGACTATCATACACGTATATTTAACTTGCTCTCTCATTGTATTTTTTCAGAATACCTTCTGGAAGAAAGTACTTTTGGCCAAACCATCGTAAATTATATAAAATGTTGATTTTTATTTTTTTTATGACATATTTGGTTGTTTAAATGGTCCCTATTCAGTATTTTATCTATGCCTTATTCTGTTTATTTCGATCACGGTAACCCATACACTTTAAACACTAAACGTACCTAAAGAAAGGTCTAAGAAAACGATATTAATACTACAATCTTTAAAAATACTAATAACGAGATTATCCCTTCGCTACACGGGTGATACTTTGATACACGTAAGAACGGGTTGGGTCTGAGAAGCCCAAAAATTAAACTAAGAATGTTTTATATTAATTTTGTAACAACAGGTTTGTGTTGCATATAGCAGAACTACTATTAAAGACAACTTACATACATTAAAGAAAATGAGTTTCTATTATAATACTAAAACTAAAAATATAAAAGAAATTACGTACTACAATATGGCCGAATGTTAAAAAGCACCTTGTATATAACTTATTTAGTCATTTTATCAATGCATATGCGACAAACAGGTACGGTATGTTCCAAGCACATACATTTTTTACAATAGTACACATGTATCGAGTTTTACGATCTTTACAAAAAGCATAACGCCCCTTTTATTTTGCAATTTCGCAGGTGCTTATACTGGTCCAACACCACTAAGTTTAGCAGCAAGTTTTCTTAAATCTAGTGCCAAATAAGGAGATTAAGCTCTTCCAACGGAACACCTAGTTCTTTTAAAAAACATCTTCTTTTGATTGTTTTTAGATCCAGTTTGTTAATTCTTTGTATCACAACTGCATTGATTGCAGCAACATTAAGCAATCCATAAAAGATGACCATGGGCCAACGTTTTGTATTTCTTGTGACGGTATAGGAACCTCGAAGGTGATCAACCAACTTTTGTAGAGTAATAGAACGTTATTATTTCAGGTTTACTTTCGTCACCCGTTGTCATATCGATTTGATCATCATGGTGTAGGGTTGACAAAAAAACATGTTTTTTTTTTGGTTTTGGTATATAGGACAATATCGTCATATCTTTGGTAAATCCAATCATAGTTGATTTTGGCTATCCATTGTTCAATAAAAATTTGGTTGGGATGTGCCTTTTGTTTTTTCGTAGTGGGGCTACAATTGTTAGACTATCATTTATCAGTAAGTTTTGTGCGACTTCAATTGATGTAAACCAATTGTCCATTGTGTCATTCTGGTTAGATTTGGAGATTGGTTTGCAAAGCCGCTCAACCACATCGTAGGCTATAGAACTAATATAATATGGACCTGGTTGTTATGTACCAGCATAGAGTTTTAATTGATAAGTATAGAAAGTGCGAGAATCCACCAAAGACTATACCTTCAGACCGTATCGGTCCGGTTTACTTGAAAGGTATATTCTAAAACTACAGCGACCTTTAAAGCCTAAAAGCATCTAATCGATAGTGACATATTGGCCAATGGTATAATATTTTTAAAAAATTTTAACTACATCCACGAATACGACTCTAACTGCTGCAAGTTTGTCTACTTGTTTTCGTTCGTCCCTTGTATGAATATAATCTAGGCGTAAGCACTTCATAAGAAATCTAAATCTGCGGAGACACATGGTTGCCGGAAATATGTCGATGCTAGTACCATTTTTTCCCAATACTCAAAAATTGAAGTTATACCTTAACGGTAAACTCCAGCTAATTAAAGTAGGCCAATGAGAGTTTTTATTTCACATGTCTTTGTTAGAATCGCATCGAAACTGTCCTTATATTTCACGGACACACGCTCGATATTAGTACATTCAACAATATGTTTTATAATTTTGTCATTAAAAAACAGTTTCCAGCATTCCTTTTTAATTGTGCAACTTTTCGCTTCGCGAATAACTCCAGGAAGTTTTATAGTGATATTTTCTTGTCTAGTTCTAACATTTCGTGATCCACATGTCTTATTCTATTTCATTCTATCGTTTTTATTGTTATAAAGGTGTTGGTTTGACCCACCTTGTGAAATACATTTTTGTAAGTTTAGTTCGGTGTCTGATTATCTAATTCAGACTCTGTGTCTATCTAACTAATGAGTTATCATTACCATCTCCATTTTCAAATTTTCCAACAACAGACTCATCGGAATCTGAATCTTTATAATTTTCTTCCTTGTCTGTTGCAACTTTCTCGTAGAGACATTGCAAACGTTTTACCTCTCCCTCGTAAAAATACATGGTTTTGCTTAGCTCTAAAAACAATGCACTGCAAATTTTGTTTTGTACTTTCATACAAAAAATTCTTGCAACGGGTTGGATCTGAGAGGACGAAAACAGATCGCTTCAATACGCATTGATGGCCATGCCGTCGAAAGGTACCTAGACCGCCAGGACCGTACTTAAACTCGCTGACCAAATAGAGGTATTAAAAAACTGAATGGGCCAGACAGACCCAACCCGTGCACCGCAGGATTAAATTAAAAATATTTTTTACATAGCGTAAAAACGAATCTGTTCACTTGCTTTTATTTTTAATTAATAATTAGTTTTTTCGTTACGGCTCGACTGTGAAATTCCTTCGTGTGATTTACTTACTTCTTTACTCAATTCTACTACATACCTTGATATTTTCTGGCTAAGACATTTCATTTTTTTTTTTAACTTTGTTTTCAGGTGAATTGACCGACAGGATTGGTTATGCAAAAAACCCGCCTTATTCCTTCAATGCCAATCATCCATTTATTTTCTTTATTAAGGAAAATAATAAAATAGTACTTTTTGTTGGGAGATTTAATCAATGAAATTAACAATATGAATGAAGCATTTATTTTTTATCTTATTTTTACTATGACTAGGGGCAGATTTTAAAAATATGTATAATTTAACTTGCTCTCATTATATTTTATTAGAATACATACAATTAAACATTTTTTTTTCATTTGTCATTTTTGTGTGTCAAGTCGTGTCATGTTTTGTCATTTGTAAATCATTTGTTTGAAATAATTAATCCAATAATTACGATAATTCAAGATAATAAGTAAAACAGAAATAAAAGACACATATCTTACTAAAATAAAGAACAAAAAACCCCATATGTAGTGTAATCTTTACTGTTGCCAATTATTTGTATTGTTACTAGCCATAGTAAGTTTGAGGTCATAATTACTGGAATGAAAGGGCTCATAATTTAAAAATTATTATGAAAGAATAACGTACCTCATCAAGTTTATTATTATCATCAAGTAGCTCAATTAAATTTAAAGGATTTGTAGAAAGTACATAAATGGAGTCAAGAAAATAGATAATGGACAAATCTTTAATACAAAGATCGTCAAAAAGAAAGCAATTCTAGCAGTTCTAAAAGCTAAATACGCAGAAACGTATACAAATTCATACAATAATTAACATTATATCAGGGAAATTTAAAGAAAAAATATATAATAGTTAAACATCGATTAAATAAAGCAAAAGGTTAAACAGATTAGATGTAATTGAATAATGTAAACAAATTAAAAATGAGGACAAGAAAGATTGGATGTATCCGAGAGAATAAAAGTAATATGTAAATAGTACATCTTATATAATATATCTAATAGTACATCTTATATAATAGTACATCATATGTAAATAGTACATATAGTTCTTATTTACATAAGAAGGAAGGTCTTCAACAATAAATAAACTACCAAACGTGAGAGACGTGGTAAACGGCAGAGGGAATAATTATTTATTTAGTCCTTATTTATTCACATTATACTTAAATGAGATAACTGGAATACTGGAAAACTGAAATAGTCTTTGCAAGTTCTTTAAGAGAAACTTGGTACAAAAATATTTGGAATGTTTATTTAAAATATGAAGTTTATCTCAGCTTGTCTCAGAGTGCCACGAGTAACAATAATTGGTAAAATATTGCAGTCAACATAAATAAGGAGTTTCTGAACAACTGGAGGTTTGCAACTTCTTCGAGATCTTCAGAGCTCTTGTACACAAGTTGGCTTTAAATTTAACTTTTCCAAAACAGAATACATGATCAACCATGTACAGGCCAAAAACATTTTAACTAATGTCATACATATTTTATACCTATATGTATCAGGGCCACGAGATTTAATTAGGAAGGGACTATTAAACAACAGAGTTCAATAGGAGAATACGACTAACATGAGCTTCCTCATTTTTTCCTCCCGTAAAACTGAGGAAAAACTTTTGATCAGATATTTGCATGTGCTTGAAAATAAAGGTCTTTGATCAATGTATACTTTCAGGTCTAACGTATGGAGGGTCCAACAATGACCCTTACCAAAAAAGTAATCAATAATATATTCCTCAGAGACAGATTTTCAGATTAAACAGTTAGTAGAAAAATTGGTGTTACGAAAGCAATTAAAAGAATTACAATGCTAAAATGGTACTGAACAGGACATGTTGCCATAGTCATAGAAGAAAAATGGACCATGAAAATTTTAGAACGGAGACCTATACATGAGGCTTATCGTTTTCGAGAACGTTTAACAAGGTGGTCAGACGACATCTGCACAATCCAGCACAACTCAATTCGGCTTGCTCAACATAGGATGCAATGTAATATTTTATACGGAAGGTCTATGTTGAGCAGTGATGAAGCATGAAGATGAGCATCTACTTATGATCAAAATATAACGAGAAAACGGATGAAGATGTAATTGAGTTATGGAGGAATGGGTAAAGTAGAAGAAAACTAGTGGTATTTTGTGTGATGGAACGATTTTATTGAAACTAAAAACAACATTCTATAAAAATGGCATAAAATCTGGTATGATGTATGCAACAGAATATTTAAACAGTTAAAAGAAAGAGAAAAATAGAAAATAGTTATATAAAGATAGAGATAGGATAACAAAAAGGGCTAAAATTAAGAATTTTACTCTGAAGTAAAAACTTCTTAAGTAAAATGGTATAAAATTCATTAAAAATTTTAAAAATCATCCAAACTTGAATTATTAATTGTCAGAACATTTTCAATCCTACTAAATCATCATCAGTGAAAAATCCTTAATATAAGTATTACCACTTAAAAAATGAGCACAAGGGAGTAAACTTTTGACTGTGAGTTAAACGTGATTAATAGTTACTAGCTCGAATGATAGCAATTAACTGATGACAGCAGAAAGTACAAATTACTTGTAACTAACAAGACCCTCAAGATCAGTGATGGGTGGTTTTCAATGTTTGATCAGATAATATCAAATTAGTTTAACTTTAATATAAATTTTATTTTAAATAACACCCTGAATGGGCATATATTATATGATTATATTTATCTTGAAGCTCTTATCCCTTGCAAGTCATTTGTACTTCCTACTGTTATCAGTTGGTTGTTACCACTCGTTAAGTCCTTGTTTAGCCGGGAATTTGTGCATTCCCTTAAAAAATGTAATGCCTTATCATCGATCTAGTTTCCTGCTGTGATCTAGTGGCCAAGTGTAATAATATCAACGTTTATTACTTAATTATGTAATTGAAGGGTCAACTCACCTCATTATGTTAGTAGATATTATTTTATAGACGTAAGTTTTAATCACATATTTAACTTAACAGTCAAAATTTTACTCTTCTATTCTCATTTTTATTTATCAGGTAATACTTATTTCTAGGGATTTTCACTGATAATAATCTGATATAATCAAAAACGTTCTAAATATTAATACTATTAAATTCATTTTGGTTAGTTTTTAAAATTTTTAATAAATTTTAATTGTATTTTAGTGAAGAAGTTTTTACTTCATGGTAAGTTTTTTAAAAATATGTTAACTAGCCAACCACTAGGAATTTCTCTTTTAAATTACAATTAGAACTGTTTTTACTCAGTAAGATATAGGGGAAGATATAGGGGTTCGAGCATGTTTAACGTCGAGACACATCGAATATGAAGTTTTGCACGATTTTGCAAGTCCTTGGAAGATATGTGAAGAGTAGAAGGGAAAGACCCAATAAGTCCTGGGTAGATGTTTCGGCAGAATACGTCGGTCAATGTAATGAATATTGGTATGGTTAGAAGATAGAAATTTGGGGAGAAATGTAATTAGGTAAGCTGACCCCGCATACGGATGAAGGTAAAAGGCGTATGATTACTACGAGATTACCCATACCATTTTTAAATCTCTAAAAGTAATAAATATGGTTTAAACTAATAACAACATTAAAGTTAATATTACCGTTGAATATTGGCACTATTAAAAACCTTTAATCGTGAGGTCTCTTAAAAAGATCGACAGGTACAGTTAAACAGGTTTTCACATGACTTAAAGTTTATTAATACATGCACCCGGTATCAAAAACATATGATACATAATAATAGTTTACTATATAAATATGAACTGTTACTTTAATAAAAATTTGGTTGTAGAGCATCCATCATGTAATTATGTTATTTTCCCCAATTAAAATCCAACCAAGTACTACCATTAAATCAATCATTGCATTCATTAAACCTAATTGTATATCTATTTAAAAAAATATTTTAGAAAAATATCTTTTTATTTATATTTACCTTAAATTTATTGATTTTATAAAAACCATAATAAAAATATTCGATCTGAAATACTCAATACTCTTTGGTCTATTTTTTTTTAGCTGGTTTTTCTGTTGGCTTTTGCTGCTTTCGCTGCTGCTACTTTAACCTTTGGAATTGCCTTTATATGGTTTAAGGTTTTCCGTGTGTGCTTTTTATGTTTAATTACTTTAGTTACGAAGGAAATCCTAAGACTAGCTCAATTAGTATGTTATGAACATACATAATAGTTTTGGTTAGTTCTTTAATTAATTTGTTATATTTTCTATAAATTGATGTTGCTTAAATTATAGTTTTGTGTCAATAAACCCTAATTACAGTTACAGTTATCATTACTGCTGACTTTCCTATTTTGTGACTTCTTAAAATTTACGTTTGCACATAATTTGGCACTTTTGAATGTCATTACAACTATGAATATCCTCCAGTTTGATTATGGTGGATTAACCTTACGTAGATGATTTCAATTACTTAATAAATCCATTGATACACATTTCTATGTCAAGGTCATCTAGAAGCTAAAATCGTCTTGCTGTCAGTTTAAAGGAGATATTATTTTTATTCTATTACTCCAATCGCCATATACCAAAATACCACTAAACCTCTAAAAGTCTTACGAATAGGCTGCATTTGCTAAAAATGTTAATCTTAAGACATTAACAAGATGCAAATCAGTTTGCAACTCCTAACCCCGGGCTTTGGATGAAAAATGGAAAACATCGATATACTAAGAATCTGTATATAATACCAAGAAATATTTCCAACAAGAAATGTAGTTGAGATAATTTTGAACTAAAATATTATTAGCACTTTTTATGTAAAATGAACTGTTTTCTCAGAAACAACGCTTAAAGCGACTATTTGTTAAATCAAATTTCAATTAAGTCGACAGTAAAAATTTAATATCTTTTGATCAGAGTGTCTAATGGCAAAACTCAAAATGCTTTTTAAATGCGACTAGAGCACAAAATTTCAATTTTCAGTTTTGGCAAAGAGTATGAGGTATTTTAAGTATGCCTAAAAATATTAAAAATTTTCCCATTACAAACGATCTAAAATGATTAAAACTGAATCTCTTCAATTGCAAAAGGACATTTTTCAAAACTGTACAACTTTAGACACAAACTTCACCTAATTCCGTCTTCGTGGATCATTTTTCGTGACGAGATGTTGTTTATAATGTAAAAAAAATGTATTTTACCCTCTTGAGCTTATCCCCTATAGAACACCGAACTAAAATTCAACAAATTGTCTGAAACACTATAGAATATTTTAAATAATTAGAGCGACTCGTTAGCATTTCTTTACTCGCTATTTTTCGTTGTAAAACGAGGAATTTGCCAATTCAGTGTTATTAGGGTTATGGGGAATAGGTTATAAATGTTTGAAAAATAAAACTTTATTATAATCTAAATTTAATATAGTATTAGACCAATCAAGTTAGTAAAAATAAGGTATTTTTCGTGACAACTATGTAAACGGATTTGATGGTTAAGTTGTGTATGGTAAGATATTACAAAAAGACTTTTATCTAGGCATTCAATAATTTTTAAGTGAAAATATTTTTATATAAATAAACAACAATCCAAACTTCAAACTCATTATTTTGCTCCTAACTTTAAAACTTGTCTATAAGCCCGGAGGTAGGAATTTTAACCTGTTTTGCATATTTTAAAGTCTTAAAATTAGTATGACGAATGACGATTACGATATATTTAAAAAGCATGGCAATTGAAAGCATGTAGGTGTAATGGGCTGTGTCTAAATACTAAACAAACTAAGAAGTCTTTTAATACTTACGTGAAATTATATTTATTTTCAGTTGGTATAGTTGGATATTCACTTCGACAACCCCAATATGATTTCGCAGCAGATCATCCATTCATATTTTACATAAAAGAAAATAACTCTGGCGTAACGCTTTTTACTGGACGATTTAATATTCCTTAGAAAAAAAACGTCATAGGCTATTATGTTTAAGAATTTATTATTAAGTATTTGTATTAGTTCACAGTTACCAGATTTACAATATTATGCAAATTAATTGGGGCAAACAAAAAAAAGAGAAGCATATCGAATACTTATTAAAACAATTCAATGCATTCTAAGATATTACTGGTAGGATTAAATATGTTTTTCTTTGACATGTGCAACAAAACTTCTCGTGCCTTTTTATTAAGAAAATTCATAAAACATATGTTGTAGAGCTTTTTAAACCATTGAATATTTCCTGGTTGTAATTGAAAAATCTTATTATTTCAAAACACTTGTCCCAATTATTATTATGCACAATAATGTATTTAACCGGCCGATATTATGCCATATCGTGCTTTAGCTTTATAAAATTTTTATATTTTATCTTGGTTTTTATTAAAATAAAAAAAATAGTATACTCTAAAATTTATGGAAACTAATATTATAAACACCTGTGTGCATTATTTATGTGGATTTAAATACTTAAAAAATATTATAGTAAAAAAATCGAAAGGCTGAATTTACAAAATATTCATCCGATCAATAACGACATACCCGGCAGAAACATGACCTGACACAAAGAGGAAGAAACGAATGCTAGAAAGAGCAGGGATGAAAACCGTTAAAAAAATCGTTGATAAGTCACTATGAACTAAAAGTACATAGATAAGGATAAGACATAGAAGCGTATAATGAAACGATCATATAAAAATGTCGAGAGACGGTTGCCCAATTGAAAATTGAGCTTCGATAACCTACACTACTCCAAGTTCCATTACCAACTTTTAATAACCAAATTACTTGCCAAATTAAAGTTTTTATTGGATCCTTTGTGGTATTATTAGCTTGAAGTCAATTAAGACTATCGATCAAGTAATCAAGTAAATTTTACAAGCACATTTTGTTTCCTTACATTTTTTTTAATTGTCGCCTGAATAATTTTTATAAGTGATCAAAATATAAATCTCCTTCAGAGATATGCGTCAACAGCCGTGTGCCAGTAGGTATTCCCCTACTCACGAAGGATATAAGTAATATGAACACTCCATAACTCTTCTTAGGGGGTAATTTTAACCTCACATTTTGTGTGCTTCGTGAGTCATATTTTTTTAAGGGTTAATAGATGCATTAATAGCTGCAATTCCCCATTTTCAGTTTTTAAAATATTTTTAAAATAATAATAACAGCTTTATCTTTAAGCTATTATTTGACTATCTTTTTCATCTGCTTTTACCTTCAAAAATAAAAATTCTAGATATATCGTCTTTGATGTACCAAATCTTAAACCTTTTCTTGCTGGAACTCTTCATCGCTACTCAATTTGTCGTCATCTGGAACGTGTACAAACTGATCACTTTATAGCTCCAACAAAATTACTAGTCCCTTCCAGATTTATAAAACTGACTACCAGCATACATTAGAGATCAATAAACTTGTCACCGCAGATAGGTAAACTCATCACCAGAATTGTTAACACAAGGCATTGGTTTCAAATGCTGAAGATTGCCTGTTAGCTATTACACTTCTTGTTTCCGCGGTAATTTATTAAATTCAGAAATTATTTTAAGCGAATTGCTTTAAAATTCCCCCCATATAAAACACCCCATATAAAATATTTATATGGAGTGTCTCCCGGTGAGGGGCCTATTAGATGTATCTACCAATCTAATCGGATTTGAGATCTGAAAATTTAGCTGGATAGGTTTTTTGATAGTAAACTTTTTGATGAAAATATTTTTGAATATTTGCTATTTTCGGATACATCGCAAATGGTCCCCAATTTCGGTATTTTTATTTTACTTTACCTGCTACAGTTTGCAGGTAGGCCAGTAGTTAGTTTGCAAATTCTTTGGTCTATTTTAAAATCCCTGGTTTTATTGCAGTGATTCATTTGTAGTCTCTACGATTGCCATTATGCTAATTGGTGATGAGTTTACTTGTATCCATTTTGTGATCTGTTATTATTCGATGATGATATACAAACTAAATAGTTTTTTTATGTTGATGATACGGTCATTATGTGGATAGAGACATTATAGACTACTAAATAAATACACAGTAACTATTAATTTTATAAATATAACACTTTATATGTACAACTTTATAAGTATAACACATAAGTATGTCCATTTAAAAACATTTTATGTTATCTGATAATTTTTTCCCGATAAAAAGGTTTGAAAAAATAAAAAGTCTAGAGATTTTTTCTACATTTTATACCTCTGCTCCAATAGTTCGATGATATTCTAAGACAACAACCTTTTTAGTCTGCTTTATTATACTTATTTCTTAACGAACTTTTTCTCTTCCTATTCTTTTTGCTTAGCTTAGTAGATACCTTTATTTATTTAAAAAGAGTTAAATACTGCTTGAAAGATTAGATAATTATATAATATAATTATATAATGTATATAATAATGCTTTTATATTACATTTATAATCTTTACTTCATGTACATTTCTAATGTTTTACAGTTGGAATATTGGAGTCTGCATATATTGAGCCTGATCCACAATATAATTTTAAAGCAGATCACCCATTCTTTTTCTACATTAAAGAACATGGTTCTGGGGTTACTTTATTCGCTGGAAGATTGAACAATTTTTAAGATTAAAATAATAACTAAAATCAGTGTAAACACGGTAAGAATGTAAAATATATTCGAATTTGGATAGAGATTTTAATAAACAGTTTATAAATCTAGTGTATTTTACTACAATAAATAAAAATTAATTTATATAAAAAGGGTAACACACACTATGTTGATCTCTGAGATGAAGTTTATGGTTGTTGTAGTTGTTGTCGAAAGTTGCGCATGTCTGATAATCGACAAGTAGTTTAAAATTTTGAGAATATGCTTATAACAACTCAAATACAGTGATTAGCAAGCGCTGTGTCTCCGAGGCATAGACTTAACCTTCATCTAAATACGGCAACTAATACTAACAACTTTTCTTTATTTTGTACGCTATAGGCTATATCAATAAAAAAACAGAAAACAATAAGTAATAATTTGATTTTAAAGGCATCAGAGTAGATAGCTTATTTTTAAGTTACGGTAACACACATTATGATGATTGATGAGCTTAAATTTAAAATTTGTCGCTGCATGCTTACGTGCGATGACCAGCATGTACATTAAAATCATTAAGATGCTAATATTAGGACACATTTAGAATACAATGGGCTTTCTTCACGGAGAAATAAATTACATATAAAAGGCGAAAAGGTCGAGTTCCTTCGGAAAAATATTCCCATGAGATTTTTTTGCATAATCACTTTCACTAGATATCCCAAAATAATGTTCAAAAATGAGCACCCGTTCTGCCATACTTGCTTAATTATCATTTAAAACATAATGGTTCAATAGTTATTTATGCATCAAGGATGTTATTACGATCATCACGCCCGGAACCCTTACCAACCAGATAGGGCTGGCTCGAGGGATAGATGTTACTTGATGGGCGAAATCATCCGGCAACACCAATGGTACATACAAAATATCTTCTTCTTTACGTGCCATATCTGCGACGGACGTTGGCAATTATCATGACTTTTCTGATCATAGATGCTGCCACTCTGAAAAGTTCAATTGATTTTCATCCGTACCATTCCCTTAAGTTACGCAACCATAAGATTCTTATCCTTCCTACACTTCTCTTACCCTATGTTTTCCCTTGTATAATTGATAAAAGTATGTTGTATCTTTCACTATGCATAATATACTTCAGGCACATAATAAATAACAATCACCTTCTGTCTTTAAAGTGTGTCAGTACGTGATCGGCATATTTTAAACGGAAACACAGAGGATAAATTTGTGCCAAGCTACGACAGAACCCTAATTTATAGTAAATTTGAAATAATTCAATCTGTTCTTCAACTAAATGTACGACATAAAATATTGCATATTATGTCTATAGTTGCTGTAAATGAATTAAACCGGTTTAACTCTCTATGCACACCAGATAAAATTTCACTGAACAGCATTGGTTCCGTTTAAAACATGGCTGATTTTGCCTGCCCGACGAGATGCGCGTACTTATCTTAACAAGCAAAATGGGCATTCTAATTGTTATTTATTCTATGCCTCAGATATTGCAGCTGTCGTGACTTGATGGTTTCCAATATTTCCATTATTTTGTTGACTCTTTTCATTACTTCTTTGTTTTTTACATGCTCGGTCCATGATACCTTCAAGATTCTTCTATACACCCACAGTTCAAGTGTTTTCAACTTTTTAGTAGTTAAGAATATTGCATTTTAATTTGTATTGCATTATTATATTGAATTATGTTGCAGGGTATTGTATTGTATTTTTATATTAATAGCAAAATAAACAACGAACTCTGCTGCAGAGTATGTGTAAAAAAATTTTTTGCACTCATCTCCTTTCATACATATAGGAAAATTAAAATAACATTTTCATCAAAATATTGATTTAGTCCTTCATTTACTGTACTCTTATTACAGGTCAAATGTTGTTTATATACAGCAAACGATGCACCATATACCTATATACCTAATTCTGTTTCTCTTTCTGCTCTTTCTTACCTATAGTATTACATATGTAATAATTGTGCAGATTGACTCCCATGTAAATTTGTAACGGGGAACGCGTGTATAGAAGCATAACTTCTACCGGCAGTCTCACTGGACTACAACACCCGTTTTTTTATATTATTGGATACATCACAGGACGTTTCTAAAACAGACCAATTATCAGTTATAGTTAGGTACGTTTCTATTAATAACTGATATTGTAAGTAATATAAAAATTATTGAATCGTGCTTAGGTTTCTGTGATATACATAGCCAAGCAGGAGAAGATATTTTACGTTTTATTTTATCCTTCTTAAAAAAACATAGTATAATGTCAACATAAGTTAGAAAATGTCTAAAACCGGGTTATGACGGTACAGCAAATATGAGTGGCCATTATTCCGAAGTGCAAAAGAAAATTAAAGCCATCCAACTCCAAGCTGCATACATTTATGGTGCATCTTATAATTTACATTTGGTAGCAATAATATATTAATCATCCGCGATTACTACGATATCATATAAAGTATTTATATTTTTTGGACAAAATCATTAAAAGATGAGATCATTTGCCAACAATGCAGAAAAACGTTCAACCAAAATCGCTTACTCTAAAAACGTTAACGGTGACTAGTTGGTCACCCAGATTTCAAACTGTGGTTGGTGTAAAGCAGAACTAAATTATAATTCTAAACACACTGTCTTAAATAATATAAACTTTCACAGATCGTGAGCAAAAAATGACCGCTAACAATTTTAAAGAAAAAGAGTATAACCTTGGGGAGTACCGACAGAAGTGAATACTTCTTATATCGTTTTATTACGAGGGTTAATGAAAATTTATGTGTGCTTATTACTGAATTCTTCCTATTTTTTATAATAACGGAAATTTTGATATAGTCATTTAACAAATTTAAGCTAGATTTATAAGCATGTACAAAGTGAACGAAGATTTTACAGTCTTAGATCCTAGAAGTGGATATCGGATTTTCAAATCGGATCCAGAATTTTTTGCAAAAGCCAGTAAATTAGTTACTGCGTACCCGTCAGATTCAAGTAATCAGTTTTTGAAGCAACTGTAATTTGCTAGAAGATCATGAAGAACACAGTTGGTATCGGCCAACTCTATTTATAAGGTAGCCAAAATTATTCTTATGTATTTTCATTGCACCAGTGCTTGCATACCAGAAATATGTCACGCGTATATATTTTCAAAGGAAAAGATTGTTTAAAATCATATCAAAGGAAGTTGTTCATCTCATGTAATAATTTAAACATTTATTAATTTTTGTTCTATTTTATTCTATACCAATAAAGATGAAAAATGTAAGTTATTATAAAGAGTGCATGAATACACTTACACATATAAGTTTTTGGTTAACAAGTCACATTCAGTGGTACCAATAGGGCATTTTCAATTCTGCGGGGGAGGTGGGCAACGAAGTTTGTTACGCCACTGCTGACGGGACCGAAAACGTTTCGACAAAATTATAATCCTTAAGATCTTCTCATTATTTTAGTAATTTTATAAATATACCAAATACTCTAGAATTTTTAGAAGTTTTTCTAAACTATATTACACAGCCAATTACTGGTAATTTTTCCTTTGCAAATTATTTGTTCGATTCTGCACATATAAGATTTTATATTATCTCCCATTATTATATCTTTCAGTGACTATTGTTTCTACTGACGGGTCTGTGAATGTTCTTTTAAAGTTTCTTTAAGCTTGAATGTACTAGGTTTGTGTCGTTCTAATTAATCTACAAACTACTTTTGTGTGTGTGGTTTCCATTAGTGTAGACAGGGATGGGGTTGCAATATGTATCCTTTAATTACATTATCAATAACGTTATACAGGAATGAAAACAATCTTGTAGAAACAGGCACATCCTAGATATAAAAATAAGTTAAATCATTCTTAAAGTTCATTTACATTCACAGTTAAAGTATCATTCTATGCTAATAAAAAATAAAAAAAAGTATTAATTTTTTTTATACTTCAAAATAATTTGGCTTTGTCATTACTTTACTGGATTAGTATTTGAGTGTGAATTTAAGATTTTATAACATTTTAAATATAATATGATATAATAATATTCACGTTAAGTAATTTTCAATCATTTTCAGTTGGCATTTCTTTACACTCAGCCTTTATCGATCCTGCTCCGCAATATAATTTTAAAGCTGATCACCCGTTCCTGTTCTATATAAAAGATCAAAATTCTGGAGCAACTCTTTTCGCCGGAAGGTTTAATATATAAAATAAGAATCAATTGTTACATCTTTTAGAATTTAAATCTAATTGTACCTATTATAGCGGTTTTAATGGAATATTGATATGAAATTTGTGTTTAAAAAAAAAATAAAGTAAAAACTTCTACATTAATCACCCTTTCTCTTCACTTCTTTCTCTAAAACATTGCATGATATCTTAACTGTAATACAAGTACCTAACTTTATGTAACTATAACTGCTTTACAGTTGGAATAACCTTGGAATCTGCCTTTGTTGAACCCGATCCAATATATGGTTTTAAAGCAGATCATCCGTTCCTATTCTACATAAAAGATCAAAATTCTGGAGCAACACTTTTTGCTGGAAGATTTAACAGTTAAATTGAAAGTAGACTTTTATAATTACAAAATTTATATCATAAAAATACACTTATTTTTATCAGACATTGTATGACAGTTTTAATAAACTGTGTAAATTAAATTTGTGTTTTAATAAAATAAAAAATAAACCTTTATGAAGATAAGACAAATATACTAAATCAATACTCATCCACTATGTACACCATTAATTTGTTTTCTAATAGTTTAGATTAGGGATGGGAAAAACCTACCGATTTTAAGCGAAAACCGTTTTTTTTACTCCGCAATAACCGGTTTTATCGGTTGTTTTTTGTCCCGGTTATAACCGGTTCTTTATTTTTAAAGTAAAAACCGGTTATTGTATTTTTACGATGATTAGGTTAGGTATTATTTTGGATCCCAATCATAATTATTATTCTCAAGTAATTATTCCAAACAAAACCATAATTCAAATTTTATTTTATTTTATAAATACAGAAGAAAACTGAAAGTGCAAACTCACATCTGCCAGAAACAGTTAAGTTTTATTATAATATTTCGTTGAAAAGGTATTTGTAATCATAATATTTGATTAAATCAAAATAAGTGACCTGGTACATCATCTATTTTTCACACTTGACATTGAAAGTGGGTAAATGGCTTTTTCTGATTACCAAAAATAATATTCTGACTATGAATATCGAAGTACCGAATACGAATCTCCAAGGAATTCCCTACGTTTTCAAAACAATGCAGGAAGTATTAAATGAGTTAATGTACCTATTAAACAAATATACAAACGTGTTAAAAGTAATAGGTATATGATAAATTTTTTTGATGGTGGTAAAAATAAAAGATGAATTGCATTATCCAATTTATTTTTAAGTGAAATATTTATTTTAATATTTTTGTGTAAATCCCATTTGAAAGAGTCTGGGAAATTTTTTATAAGTTGAAACGGTTGGGGAATTTTTTGGGTTTGGGGAGAGAGGAAAATTGGTAGATATTTTAGAGGATTATATTTTTAAATGGTAAATTAAATTTACATCATTAATCGAATGCAATAATTGCATATTATATTCTACTTTCATTATATATTCAACGACAATAGAACCTGAATTATTTCAGCGCTCTCTGTTGGGCAGTAGTATAATATTATATTTAATACTACTACTATTACTATCAGTTTACAGCGTTCTTCGACGCCTTCCGACTCCTAACCGCCATTCTTCTCTATTTAGCCATAGGCCTGGAGGGATTTCTCTTTCTTCTAGTTCTTTTTCAATTCCCTCTCTCCAGCTTCTTCTCGGCCTTCCTCTTTTTCTTCTCCCTTGTGGTGTCCACATCAAAATCTGTTTCGGAATCCTGTCATCTGGCATTCTCTGTACTGTTTTTTTGTTATGTCATTAACTATTGTATGCTTGACTTTCATCATTTCTCGTATTCACTCATTTGGTATCCGATCTCTTCTTGATTTGCCTGCTGCTCTCCAGAAGTCCATTTCTGTTGCTAGTAACCATTTATCTGTTCTTTGTTTCATTGGCCAAAACTTCACTGCCATATGTGATTACACTTTTAAGTATAGTGTTGTATATGAGTTGTTTGTTCGCTTTAGATATTGTTTGGTCCCACAGAATGCCGTTCATCATGGATATGGCTTTTCTACCCTGTATGTTTCTGTCTTTTATAGCATCATCGAGTGTTCTATCTTGAGTTATCTTCATACCCAGGTACTTGTATTCATCACATTGTCTAATTTCTACCCCATCATCTAATATAATGGACTGTTTGTCCCTCCAATACACATGGCTTCAGTTTTCTTATTGTTGACTTCGAGACCCCATTTGTTATATTCTTCTATTAGTTTCCCAGTCATGTAAATCAAGTCGTCATGATCCTAAGCAATCAGTATTTGGTCATCAGCGAAACATAAGGTGTAGAGTGTAGTCTTGTCATTGAGAGGGATTCCCATGCTATTACATTTTCTTTTCCACAGCTTGAGTGCTTGTTCCAGATAAATTTTGAAAAGGGTAGGCGAAATACAGCAACCCTGTTTTAGTCTTTTTGTGACCTTAAATCCCTTAGATGTCCTTGATCCAGTTTTAATTTTTGCAGTCGTTCCATTATACAAACTTTAGACTGCTTTGATAAGACCATGCTTAATGTTGGTTTGCTGTAGGGTTGACCATAGTTTACTGAGGGGTACACTGTCATATGCTTTTTGTAAGTATACGTACACCAGGTGAACTTCTTTATTGACGGCTGTGTTAAATAACTTGCGTAATAGAGTACAGTTGGTCTAATGTAGATCGCCCAGCTCAGAAACCAGCTTGCTCCTCTGCTTCGTAATCTCTATAATCATTTTCTCTTTTGTTCTTAATAAATTTCCCATACATCCTACTTATTTTGCTATTTACCGCAATTCATCTTTTTTTTTTCACACTGATCCTTGCTGCCCTTTTTTTGATAGTTGATATGATAGATAATTTTCTTTCTTTTGGTAATTCGGCCCCATTCAAGCAGTCTTGAAAGAGTTTTCTTAACTATTCCTGGAGTTTATCTGTACCGGCTTTCACCAATTCGGCAGGGATGTCATCATTATATTTAATAGTATTCAATAAATATATAATAATATATATATAATAATAATAAAAGAATAAATAAATATCATAATTAATAGAATAAAACGGTTTTATTAAAAATTGTGTTTTAATTATATTGATATTGATGTTCTTTCGATAGTACTAATTTTGATCATATTAATATCGAGTCGAGTGAAGTATTACAAATCAAAGTGCATTGTAAATTTAACTTTGTAACCTATTGGATTAAAAATTTGAAAACCGGTTTTTGGAAAAACCGGTTTTTTTTTGGGCCGGTTATAACCGCCAGGTTAAACCGTAAGCAAAAAAACCGGTATTACCGAAAACCGGTGTTTTGTCAAAAACCGCCATCCCTAGTTTAGATTCGCTGCGGCTTTGGTCTAGCACTACACCACACTCCAATGCTCCAGACCATCACTTTCCCCCTATAGCACTCTGATAAGCGTCACTCTGTTAAGCACCCAATTAGGTCACAACTATCAGCTCAATGTTCTTTATGTGGAGGTCCATATAAAGAGCTCCAGAAAGAGGTAAAGAGGTAATAGAACTCTAACATGGTATCCTATGCAATTTTAATTCAGGCTAGCGTTAGGCGCTTTAGTTCTGTTATCCTCTTGTGAATTGTCCTCGAAACTAAAATTGCTTACTTGGACTTGGAGATTTTTTTGGTGGTTAAAGCCATTTTTGAGTTTTTTATAATTCGTTTGGAAGGATGTAATTATTGTATATTAAACTCATTTTTTTTGGGGCCTAAACTTTGATGCGCTTCTCTACGTAATACAGCTTGTCGATGCTTCGTTGCGCTCTTATCGTCAGCTGTTAACTATTTGGGTATGCCACACTCACCTAGTTAACTTTACATAGCTGTGATGTTTTAAACATCTGAAGGAGACGTTGTGTTACCGTCCAATGCTTGTTAAACTCTGCCTTCCTAACTTGCATCTAACGTTATTATCTTGCTTAGGAGGTGCGCCTCTTCAAGAAGGGTCTCCCTTTTTTTGGAGATTTTTGGATGTTAAAGCAATATAAACAAAAGGGTGAGATTGGTAGTATGCTGCCAGTGGAGCGTTGCAAGCTAAATGTGGGCCTTTTTTATGGAAGGAGAAGTTGAAAGCCCAAAATGTCTCTAGGAGAGAGCACCTTCGCTAAAACCAAATCTACGATGGAAATTACTCTTGGATTAGCATTTTTGGCTTGCAGCTTATCCTATCTGCGATATTTGATGGGGGTTGCTTTCAGGTAAGTAAGTATTACTTACCACATTTGTACAATAATGTTTTAGAAGCCCAATGAGGTAAGGCCACATACAGCAATTGTGTATTATACATTTCTCATATTTTTGAAGTTACCACATTTCTGTTGTTGGCAAATCTTAACTGGCATTGGCTGCAGTTAGCACATTTTAGCACAACCAAGATAAGGTTCTGCTTCTTCTTCTTCTTCCTTTTTGTATGTAGGCTTTAAAACCGGTTTCTTCTTCAATATTAGCCTCCTAAGTTGTTCAAAATATTACACCATCTTTTTTTTGTCTGTCAATACTTCTTCGTCCATTTGGTGACTTATCTCGTACTATTCGTACTATTATATATGCTCTGCCAATCCACTGATGTATTCGTTCCACTCCTGTTTTCGTTTTCTCACTCATCCATTTATGTCTTCTATATTGAATGCTCTTCTATGTTTTCGCTTCTCTTTCTATCCAACAGACTTTTCCCTGATATTAGTTGGAGTATTTTTATCTATGTTGTTTCTAGTAGTCGTCTCGTTTTAAACGTGTCAGGTCCTGTTTTCGCCGTGTATGTTAATATAGGTCTAATTGCTGCTTTATAGATTCTTGTTTTTGTGTCTTGTCTTAGGTGTTTGTTCTTTCAGATTGTGTCATTAAAAAATCCCGCCGCTTTACTTGCTTTTAAGCTTTGTTGTCGTACTTCTTCTTCAACATCTCCGTAACTAGTTATATCTACTCCCAGTAAAAACCTTGGTTCCTGCTTTAATATTTTCACATCAATCTCGATTTTACATCGTAGTGGGTATTTAGATGTTGTCATACATTTGGTTTTTAAGATAAGGTTAAAAGTGCAAACTTTAAAAAAGTATATTACTGCTTACCGCTTTTACTATCCCTAATAGCATCGATTTGTTGTAAAAAAATGCATTCGTTGGAAATAATTATTTAGATTGCATGCGGTGGTTTTATTTCAGATATTTGTAAAATTTTCTTAACAATATATTTTAATGTTTTTAGTTGAAATAATGGTAGAATCGGCTTTAGTTGGCATTGACCGACTATATAAATTTACAGCTGACCACCCATTTTTATTCTATCTAAAAGAAAATTACTCTGGGACAACCTTTTTTACTGGAAGATTTAACAATTAGAATAAGTTATTATAAATTTTAAAATAGTATATAAAAAATGTCTAGAGTTTAAATTTCAGTTTAAATAAATTAGTCACACAATATTTCTGTTTTATTAACTAAGCTGATGGAATTAGAAATTTAAAGAAAAATAAAAAATACATCGAAAAATATACTTTTTAAAACAGTTTTAAGGTGAATATAAATACTTTATATACATACATAAGACAGAGGCATCCGTATAAGTAGGTGAAAGGCACACGTATAGGTTTTAAACAAATATAACAGAATATTCTTTGTTTCAAAAATTTTTGCATTTTGTAGTAAGACAAAACTTAGGACAGACCAGTAAATGGAGAGAAGAAAAGAAGATATGATAAACGAATATCTTTGATTTAACATTGGATTGAAGTATATGATTTCAGTTTAACCAAAATAAGATAATAATTTATATCAGCAAGAATAGTATGTTACTTCATCATAGAGAGGTAGAGGGGATCTTACTGAATTCATCGGTTGATGAACTACCAAACGGAATCGTACTACTGAATTTGGGCGGTCGTTACGAGAACGTTCATTCCCTATTAAAGGTCATCCTATCTGTTGAAAATAGGGTCAGTATATGGTATATTTTGTCGTCTCTCAGTATTATTTTTTAATCAACCCCACTAATTCCTTCTTCTTCTTCTTCTTCAGATGCAAAGCCACTAAGGGATGTTAGCGATCACATTTTTCATTAATTCTCTATTTCTTGCAATATGTATCAGAGATTGTATGTCGTTAATCCTTGTCCATTGCCTTATGTTTCGGAGCCAGGACATTTTCTTGCGTCCCATTCCTTTCTTGCCTTCAATTTTACCCTCGATTGTAAGTTGAAGGAACTGGTATTTTTCATTTCGCATGATGTGACGTAGATACGCCGTGTTCCTTTTCTTGATGGTTTCGGAAAGTTGGCATTCTTGGTTTATTCTTTTAAGGACATCTATATTTGTGATTTTCGCTGTCCATGATATTTTTATGATACGGCGATAGAGCCACCTTTCGAAAGCTTCTAATCTGTTTATATCCCTCGTTTTAAGTGTCCAGCCCTCTACGCCATATAGCAGCACTGACCACACTTAGCACTTAATAAACCTTAGTCTCAGTTGAAGATCGAACTTTGAACAAGTCGGGACCTTCTTGAATTTTACGAAAGCTTGTCGAGCTTGCTCAATGCGACATTTTACTTCCCTGTCCGATGCCCAGTCTTAAAAAAGCCACGATCCTAGGTATTTAAATTTACTTACTTTTTCAATGGACTTAGTATTCACTGTTATGGTGGAGTTTTCAAGTGCATCCAAGTTTCTGGAGATGATCATAAATTTGGTTTTTTTTGGTATTATTCTCTAATCCCATTTGCTTACTGTATTCTCCGATTATAGTAACAAGTTGTTGAAGATCGACTATGTTGTCACAAATTAAGACACCATCATCAGCATATCGTATGTTGATGATCAATACTCCATTCACTTTGATTTCCATCTTTGCATCCTCCAAATACTTTTGAAATATGGCTTCCGAATAAATGTTAAATAAAAGAGGGGAAAGCACACATCCCTGTTGAACGCCCCTTCTTATATGTATGGGTTTGGATATAGAATTGTCTATTTTTAACTGTGCCGTTTGATGCCAGTACAAGTTTTCAATGCATCTTGTCTTTTTGGTCTATATCAACTTTCTTGAGGATCCGCATTAACTTGTGGTGTTGGACACGATCAAACGCTTTTTGGTAATCCAAAAAGCATAGGAACACATCCTTCTTCTGATCGTAACAATTTTGGACCAGCACCTGTGTTGCTACTAATTCCTAGTACAGCAATAATTATTTGAGGTTTTTAACCTAATTTTTCTTCTAATATTTTAATAACCGAAGACAAATCTTCCCCCATCAATGCAAATCAAACGATAAAGAACATGGTTATTAGTTTAGGAAGAATGAACATTTATATATCCCTGTAAGAAAACAAAATCTCCCAGAAAATAAGCTTGTGGTATGGAGCCATCTGCACATAGTCTGTTTATTTAAATTGTTTCTGTTTTTTTTTTAGAATTATTCCGTTTTCGTTTTAAAAAATCTATTATTTTATTTCTAAAACCAAATTGGGTATCTTCAAAATCTTCTTCGCATTTGCGTCTAATTCTTTTGGGAAGTAGTCTTAAGAAAATTTTAAGAGTGTTGCACATTAGGCTAATTAATTGATATTCTGAGAATTTTCTACATTGTGTTTTTTAGGTATTGCTACAAAGATGGATTTAAGCCAATCTATAGGAATCATTCCGGTGTTATATATTGGATTAAAAAGTCTTACTACTACTTTTATGTTATCATTCTTTATTAGTTTAAGCAACTCTGGACTACAAGCTTATCTAATTTTAGCATTATTTATAGCGAGTTCTACCTCGCATTTCATCATTTCTGGGCCGTCAGTACAGTTTTGGTAGAATTCAGCAATATTATTTCTGTCATCTTCAAACAAGTCTGATATATACAGCTGCCATTATTTTCTTATTACGTGCTCATTTACACTACGGAACTTGTTTTTTAAAATATGTTACTCATTTCTTTTAGTTTTTTGTGCACATGAAATAAGTCGTGTTTAGATATTACATCCTCCATTTCGTCGCACCTTTCTTTCATCCATTTTTCTTTGGATAATTTGATCTCCTTTTTTATTCTTATCTGCAGGTGTCTATATAATGTTTCATTAGATTTTACCAGTCGACGTTGTTCCATTAATTTCAAGATGTCGTCTGTCATCTATTTATTTTACTTGATTTGATTAAGTTTTTTCTATAATCATTGTTTGAGGTGATTATAGTCCTAGGTCCAATACAATAATTGGAAAGGGACAAAATGAAAAGTGTGAAGGAAACTATGGTCTAAAAATCGCAACGAAAAAGGGGACCTATTGCAATTTTTTTAAAAGCAAAAGACGAGTGTACACATGGCTATATCCGTAGATACATCAAAGAAAGTAGTTAGGAATCAGACACAGTACTGTTGTTAAAGCGTCGAGCAGACATATTGTCGAGCAGACGTAGCCTTAGATCACATCCCACTTATTGTCAGGGTTATACTTTAAAACATTAAAAGACAAAAAAAATTCAGTAGGCACCTTAAAGAACTAAGTTAAAAGAACGCCTCTAACACAAACTGCATAATAACTATAATAAACTGAATATAGGCATTCATTTTATTGACGAGCACTGAAATCGACTGAAACATTGTCTACTGGAACTGTTAAAAGAAATACTAAAGATTTATACAAGGAGAAAATAGGAGTGGATAAATGACGATGTGTTCAATATGGTGGTAGAGACAATGTAAGAACAATGATAACGTGTAGATGACACTGTGATCTTAGCGAAAAATATTAAAGATCTTGAGAGATTGGTGACCAGAATAGCAGAGTATGAAAAAGAATACCGTCTAACAATTAAAGTCAAGTAGACACAATTTATGAGAATCTTCTACTAAACGAAACCAATCTCAAACGAGTAGACAAATATGAATATCTCGAAACAATGATTAACTTTACAAATGATTACTTTAAGGAAATTAAATCGGAATAAAAAAGGCTAAAGCAAGTTTCATCAATAGTTTCTTTGGGAACCAACAGTTACATGTTGGTTGCTTAATATTCCCAATACTAACCTACGGATGTGAATCTTGGACTCTGAGACAATCGGAGGAAAGACATGGAAAGACTCATAATACAAGGAACGGTAGAAGGCCGAAGATCACGAGAAAGATCCCCAACAAGATGGATAGATCAAATTACAGGAATATGCCAAAGACCTATGCATGAATTAAAAGAAATGATCAGAGACAGAGATCTCTGGAGACGGGCAATACACGACATCACGTCGACCACTACACTCCCCCTGGAGGGTCAGGATTGAAGGAAGAGAGAACTTCGAACAGCAGAGGCCACTTACTGCAGTATTTTCCTTCCAATAGTCGACCATATGGTTTGAAGAGTTCTAAAAAGAAGGACAGAAATTAAATTGGGATAAAAAACTAAAATAATGAACCTTGTGTTAGCAACTGAATGAGTTTTGAAATATTTTTTTGTCATAGAAAGATTGAAAATAATTACAATATTAAATAGCAAATAGCAAATTATGAAGGAAAAAATTAATCAAATTACAAAATGAATTAGTTAACATTAAAGATACTAACTTGTGAATGAATTGGTTAATATAACAGATAATAAATTAAAGATACTATCTGTATCTAGGCATAAAACATTAAAAAATAAAATGTAGTTTTAAGTTAAGTCAAATACGAAATTATAAATTTAGTTATTATTGAACGTATATTACAGTTAAGTTTTTTATACATAATACATTACAAAGAGTGAATAAGAATAATTTATTTTTACAAACATTTAGTTTTGATCAAATGAAAAGGCAGATACCGAGCACAGTTTATTTATCAAATCTTGCCCAAGTACCTTCGCTTCCTAGAGCATCTTCAGGGGCATCTGAAATAAGCCAAGAATGGTTTTTTTAAATAAAGGAAATTAATTCACTTCGATAAAAAACTCGAAGTTGAAGGTTGATAAAAGTTTTTATGTGATATAACGTTCCAGACCAATACTTCGTCAATTTTGGCCTATCCAACAATTTGTGGAGAATGTCATAAACATAAAATTGTACATTACACTACACTACACAAGGACAAACAGATTAAAATTTTTAAAAAGGAGAAGCTGCATTATATTTGACATAAGGAGAGAGGATGGCTCCTGGTCTTACGGAAATGTTAGGTGACATATGTTGACCTGTGGTGACATATATTTGAATTGACTTATTGGTCGCAACTAAGAAATCGGACGGATCGCCACTCAGTATTTTATCGGGCATTCTTCCACTAGATGTTTAACGGTTTGGTTTTCAGCACCACAATTTTAATTGGGAGAAGGTATTTTGCCCCACCTAAAATTTAAGTCAAAGCACCTGCTACAGTTTTTTCTGATTCTTTCCAGTGTGGCCCAGATTCGTCTTCGTTGATCAAAGTCCTCTGGCTTGCTTGTGATACATGAGATATTCCGAATGTCAAGTGGTGCTTTCTTCTCCTATTCTTTTTATTAACGCTAAGTAAACTAGAAGGTCCTTTTAATTAAACTTCTTGTGGAATCTATGTGCTTCAGCACGTAAAAAACTTAAAAAATATACACCAAAAAAAGCTGCTACAAAAATAGAAACCTAATTAAAATATAAAATTGTAAGGAGAATTACGATTTTGTTGATTAATATAAAGCGACTTAGTTGATTTTGCGATTTTGTTGATTAATATAAAGCTTCGCGCTAGTTAATAGTACCGCTTACTGAACCCTTTTTTTGTTATAACATTTTGTATTAAATTTACAGTCAATTGGAATTCATTAAAAATTATTTTGGATTCTTATTTTGGTAATTATATTCAAAAAATAGTAGGGGGCTGTAGGCTTAAGTAGTTTGGAATTACCATAATTATTGGGACATTTTAAATTATTTTAAATTTTAATCTCTACTGTAATTTTTTCAGTTGGTATAGCTTTTATGTCAGCTCCAATCTACCGACCACCGAAATTTACTTTCCAGGCAGACCATCCATTCTACTTCTACATACGCGAAAATAACAAAGGAGTAACTTTATTTGCCGGACGTTTTAACAAAATCTAACAAATCAAATAACCACGTATACATTTTAATTAATTAGACTTAACAGAAAATTGTAATAATATTATGTAGTTATGATTTTAAATAAATAAGACACTTAGACCACATGTGTTTAATTAAGAGACAAAAAATTGTCTCTAAATATAGGTATCTATTGAGTTTGTCCTTACCTAAAAGTAACCTAAAAGTAACATAGAGATAGAGAAAATAAACGACACCATTCAACAATTAGCACCTACAAATAGCATATTAAAATCTTTTAAAGAATTTGTACAAAGCTATTTGAATACTAAATAAAAACAACAGAACAATCAACTCAAGATGCTACAAATAATAGACATGCTTACGTCATGGAAGAGTAAGTAAGGCACAAAACAAGAAAGCTTAGGATTTAAATTACGCAGGCTCCACATAAAAATTAAACGAAGTAATTAAATACAGTAAGTAATCGTAGAGAAATACGAATATACAAAACTAGTCACTTATATAGGGTCTCCCATTTTTTAACGTTATTTTTTTTAACGAAACGGTAAAAATTGCTGTAAATCAAAAAAAGAAAAGTTTTTTGCAAAATATAATAGATAACAATTATGTTCTGAATAACACATCATTCAAATGTCCCCCTCTACTACGTTTGCAGGAGCGAATCCGATGAACCCAATTTTCGGTCACTTTATGCAAAATATCCGCATTAATCTCACGAATGGTGTACTCTATATTCCTCTTCAAGTCTTCAATGGATTGTGGTTTATTCACATAGACCAATGACTTAAGATAGCCCTATAAAAAATAATCCAATGGTGTTAAATCGCAGCTTTTTGGAGGCCAAGCATCTGGTCGAAGTTGCTGAATTCTCCTGGGATCTCTGGCATCAAGAGAAATCAATGTTTCCGGGAACTTCTCCTTCAATAAATCAATGGTTGGGGCAGTATTGTGACATGTGGCACCGTCCTGTTGAAAAAACATGCCATCCAAATCCATTTCATCCAACTGAGGCCACAAAAAATCCTTTATCATCGTTCGATACCTTTCACCGTTAACTGTTACACCATGTTCGAAAAAATAAGGTCCGATGATGCCACCATGCCATAAACCACACCACACAGTGACTTTTTCTGGGTGCAAAGGTTTCTCAAGAATCTCATGTGGATTATTTTCACTCCAAAAACGACAATTTTGCTTATTCACAAAGCCGTTTAACCAAAAATGAGCTTCATCGGAAGAGATTATTTTTTTGAAAAAATCGCCATCATTTTCGAGTTTGTCTAGAGCCCAATCAGCGAACAAACGACGCTTATGATGGTCAAGTGGCTTCAGTTCTTGAGTCAGAACAATCTTGTAAGGGTGTAGGCCTAAATCTTTTCTCAGAATTCGCCAAGTTGTCATTCTGTCGAGTCCAAGTTCCTGAGAACGACGATTTACGGATACATTTGCATTCTCCGCTACACTGGCTATTACAGCAGCAATATTGTCCTGAGTTCTTGTATTTCGGCGTCTAGTTGGTGGTTTCGTATCCTGCAAAGTAAATTCACGTTCAAACTTTTCCACGATTCGACGAATTACACGCACATCAGCACGATAGGTATTCACAAAAGAACGATTATTAGCATAAAATTTTAGAATAATTTCCAAACGTTGTTCAAGCGTATATATTGCCATGGTAATTTGTTAGAGTATACTAAATACAAACGTCAAAAAGTGACAGTTCCATCATTTTCAAAATGGCCGCTAAGACATTTCAAAAACAGGACGTCCCTATTGGGAAACCCTGTATTAAACTTTAATATGCATGAATACCAGAATTAAAATGCAGTCAAGATTATGTCAACAACTTGTTATTTTTTATTTTAACCATGTTTTAGCACTACTTATGCTAAAACTAAATATTTAATATGTTATGTGTTTTAGCAAACATTTATTAAGAAACAGATTGACTCCATTGAACATGGTAGATAGCTTAATTAGTTAACACTATTATTTAAAATACCTATACAATCTCGATTTTAGAAAGTATATACTACACTCCAAAATTATCGTACAACTTCAAATGAACCATAATTTTGAAACTATATTTCTTCTAAACCCTTAATTGGATGTCAATATTTTTTGTCATTGTAGGTACATTTATAATTAATTACTATATAAACGTTTTTTGAGAAATGTCAAAGTTTAAATATATACGGGGTGTAAAAGTAAAGTTGTGTTTTTTTTATCTAATTTTGCAACAACCTGTGAAATGTAATAAAAACATACGCTGCATCGTATTATTCTTTAAAGATAGCCTCATCCTTCTCTGTTAAAAAAGTCATATCGATATCTATTACCAAAAAAGAAAAGTACGTTCAAAGGATAACGTGATTTTCTACTCTCCAAAATTGATTGATTCAATGATAAATCGAGGTATTACTTACATAGCTCAGATACCTTTGTAAAAGTTCGACGGCCAAGAAAACGCTACGCACAATGCAACATACGACCTATTACTTAATTCAATAGAGGATCTGTTATGGTTTGGGGAGGAATATCTGTTACAGCGCGAATGGACCTTGTTGCTTTACGAAAAGATACCTTAACAAGACAAACGTATATTACAGACATTCTTTTTACTATGTTGCTTTCTTTTGTTCCTTACATAGGAAATCATTTACTTTTCATGCATGATAATGTTCGACCACTTGTTCCATGTGTGTTCCGTGATTATTTAGACGAGGTTAGAATACAAACCATAAACTGGCCACGATACAACCCTGATCTAAATCTCATAGAGAATTTGTGTTATATAATTGATCGCCAACTCAAGAGTCGACAACAACAACATGAAGTTATGGTAAGAGAGGTTTGGAGTGCAATTGATCAAGACAAAATACGCCGCTATAAGTGTTAGAACGTTTCACCTTTCACGCCGCGAAGAAGTAAAAGGTGAAAGTTACCTTCTTTGTCATCTTATGTTCTTTTCCCTTACTCAACGTTATTTTTTATTATCGAAACTAAATTTTGAAAAGTGAAACTTACAGTTAAAAATCTTGTGGTGTTAAAAAATGCAGTGACGTATACCAACTACCTATTATTTTTTCCGAGCTCTCTTAATTAATTACTAAAACTATAGTGGCATTGTTTTAACTCTGCTGACGGTATAAGGTATATATAACGCTTAATTTCTTCTTCTCTACTGACTATGTCTACTTTTGTATTCATCTACAGTTTTTAATATATTTTTTAACAAATATAACATTTTTTTTTTTCAGTTGGATTTGTGCTTCTGTCGGCCGTAACGTACTTGGGCCCAGTCGTCGACTTTACCGCAGACCACCCGTTCTTCTATTACATTAAGGATAACGATTCGGGTGTTACATTATTCGCAGGAAGAGTCAACAATTTCTAATATGTATTATCTATTTGTTAAAAGAATTTTCTTTGGTCTTTGGTATTTTTAAAATGGGCATAATAAATTTGTTTATACAGCACAGAAAATATTTTTAAATAATCCGTAGAAGGTCGTTTTGTATACTGTGAATTATTATTTTAATTTTAAAGAAAATGTTTGGATTTTAAATTACCTAATTTTTTAAATACAAAGTAGTACATTGGAAACTGCTGTGTATTCTTATCTGCGAAAAGGCGCAAAAGTATTATTTAAAATTGAACTACATTTATTGTGTTGGACTATTTATTTTGATTATCTTTTTGTGTTTTGATAGGCAACCAGTAATACGGCTTCGTCTGTTGTTATCTAGACACTGGTCAGTAATCCCAACAATTTCAGATAATCATAAACCTGTTACTTTTTACTACAAGAGCAACAAAATTAAGCAAATTACTTTAACCGTAACAAAATCAATAATGTTAACAAATGACGGAGGAAACAATACACTGTAACGATACTTGTCGGGATGGGAAGTAAGAGACTAAAAGAAAAACAAGAAATCCAGATGCAAGTATGTTCACCTGCAAACCGGCACATCCGTAACAACGACTGCAAGTACTTCATCTACTGAAACAGTTGTAAAAAATTATAATTAAAATAAAATTAAAGATTTAAATATATTTTGATATAAATTAATCCATTTAAAATAAATTAATTGTTGGAGCCAAAGAGGCCACATTCGCTTATCAGACAGTAGTGGATGATATTTTAAAATACCAAATAAAATAAAACGAATACGCAATAAACTGAACACATGCTGTTTGTTTCTTATAGTTGTAAAACAGATGAACTATAATTAATTTATAATTCATTGTAGCATTAAAAAATATTTACAAACACCTTCAGACTGTAATAAACGGGACACCAAATGATAGTTCCAGGAATAAAACAGCGATATAACAAACATACGAATAAGTAATACAGGCAATTGAAAAACTTAAAAATGATAAGACATCAGGTAGCGATGGTATACCCGCAGAGTCCCTAAAACATGGAGGAGAGACTTGCACAGTTCTATATACAAGCTAATTTAAGACATTTGGCGAAAAGAAACAATACCAGATGAATGGAAATAAAGGGTTGTTGTACCAACATACAAAAAAGAAAACAGAAAGCAATGTATTTACTACCAGGGAATAACGCTTCTAAACACCACCTACAAAATCCTTGCAAACATCCTGCTAGAAAGAACCAAAACACACACACAAGAAATCGTTGGAGATTATCAATGCGGGTTTAGACCGGGCCGCTCTACTATTGACCAGATATTTACAATGAAACAGATAATGAAAAAATGATGGGAGTTTGATCGTGAGCTTCATCAGATGTTCATAAATTTTAAACAAGCATTTAATAGAGTATGCACGGCCAGACTGTGGACAGCGATGCAGGGACTTGGCTTTCCAACAAAACTAGTCAGGTTGATACGGATGTGTATGGAACGGTTACGATGTAAGGTGAGAGTTGGACAACAATACTGGGAGATATTTGAAATAAGCAATGGACCAAAACAGGGAGATTCACTTTCACAACGGCCCTTCAACTTAGCTCTGGAGCACATAATCAGAAGTGCAATAATCGAAAAATCGAATACAGTATTTCATCGAGAAGGACCAAACTTACTACGGACATTTGCAGACGATATCGATCTAATAGGAACACACGATTAAGGACGAAGGAGACTTTCGTGAGGTTCGAGAAGTAAGCAGAGAAGATGGGGCTCCAAATTAACGAAAACAAGACGAAATATATGTATATGAGCCGCAATAACCAAAGCAGAGACAGAATTAGTCAGAACATTACCATATATGACTTTAACTTTAAGCGCGTTAGAGAATTCAAGTATCTTGGAACAACAATAACTGAAGACAATAAGGGATCACAAGAAATGAACAACACGATTCAGGCCGGCGACGGATATCTTTTTGCTCTCCAACACCTTATAAAATCGAAACCACTAACAAGACGTACGAAGATACAGGTCTTTAAAACAATCATACGACCCGTTGTGATATATGTAAGCGAAACGTGGACGATAACAAAAGCAAACGAAGAGAGACTATGTGTTTGGGAAAGAAAAATCCTAAGGAAGATCTGTGGTCCTGTGCTGAATAAAGCATCAGAACAATATAGGATAAGAACTAACAAAGAGCTCAAATAACTCTACCCAAATGCCAAGATCAAAAAAGAAATAAAGTCCAGAAGACTTCAATGAGCAGGACACCTCAGAAGACATTTTGACGAACGAACAGTAAGACTGGATACCTAATATAGCAGAAGACCTAAGGACTATGGGCGTGGAGAATTGGATGGAGGTTGGTCAAGACAGAAAACAGTGAAGGCATGTTGTTTAGTCGTCTAAAACCCACGAAGGGTTGTAACGTTACAAAGTAATTAGTAACACATTCTCCCTAAGAACAATACAAATACACTTTTGAAAACAGTAAAGGATAAATATTTATGATAGACTATATGCTATCGAGTAGAGATTTACAGCCCTTTTATATCTTGGATGTAAGAACACTAACATCAGCAGAAATAGGAAGTATATCACAAATTGGTATTGTGCAAAATCCGAATGAAAACACATATATGTGATAACAAAACAGCAGAATATATCACAAAGATAAAAGTCGAAAGCGCACAGGATGAAGAAAGTCAAAGAAAGCTGTGCAATTAAGTATAATATCTTAGCCTTGGCCAAGAGAGTTCTTGTTAAAGGAAATATAGATAAAAATAAATTTTTCTTTCTAAAAGACATATAACTCAAAATAAAGTAAAGGAAAATGTAAAGAAAAGAAAAAAGCTTTCCTGAATTTTCGAAAAAAAAATGGAACATGAGTTTTACGGTCTACAAAAGGAAATATTGCGCTTCATGAGTGGTCAAAAATGGAGATAAAGGAGCTTTTAGAACCAAAATACATACAAAAAGATACGTGGATTGACTATCTAAAAAAGCTATAAGCATAGGAAAAACAAACGACGATAGAACTCGAAACACCAAAAATTACCACAAATAAAGTACTTAATATAAATGTATAGGAAGTTCTGAAAATAATTGAAAACCTAAAGAACAGAAAAGTAGCAGGTAAAGACGGAATACCAAACCAGTTATTAAAATATTGTGGAGCAGCAATGACATAACAATTAACAACATTAATTAATAAAAGTATAAAACACAATAAAATGCCGGCAGAATGGTAAACAAGCGAACTAATTCTACTATTCAAAAAGGGGATAAAAACAGCCAGAAAACTACAGAGGTATAAACTTGTTAAATACTGCGCTAAAACTTACAACTAAAATTTGCTAATAAATCAAATGCAACAAATGCTAATAAATCAGGGGATAAGTTTGGTAGATATAAATAGGGTTTTCGTAGTGGAAGATCGTGTACAGATGCAATATTCGTTATAATGGCAAATTACTGAGAAACCACTATAGTATAATAGACCAGCATTTCTGTGTCTGATTGACCTAAAGAAATCGTTTGACACAGGAAAATTCAAAGATGTAATCCATCTTTTGTATTATAGAGAAGTTTTCCTAAATATTATAAAAACTATCAATAACATCTACCAAAACAACAAAATAGGAGTCAGGATAGATGGACAACTTACAGAACGTATACAAATAGGCAGAGGAATAAGACAAGAGAATTTATCGACCCCCATGCTATTCAATTTGATCATGGATGAAATTATCAAACCTAGTATCAATAATAAAACTAATATTATTTTCATAATTAAGCATACTAAAAATAGCCAGATATCAAATTTCACTTAAATTGGTTAAATAGTTTTCAATATATCCCTAAAAATAATATAAAAAAAATATTAATGAATTACCCTGTAGAACAAAAACTAGCAACATTTTGCCTAAGCAATTTGAGCTCAAACGGGTTATTATGATGTCTTCTTCTTCTTAGAGTGCCGTCTCCCTACGGAGGTTGGCAATCATAATGGCTATTTTTATTTTAGAACTTGCTGCTCTAAACAAATCAATCGATCTGCATTGGTACCAATCACGTAGATTCTTTAACCATGAGTTCTGCCTTCGGCCAACAGATCTTCTTCCTTGAATCTTTCCCTGTATTATCAGTCTCAAAATTTCATATTTTGGTCCCCTCATCACGTGGCCTAGGTATTCCAGTTTTCTGGTTTGTATAGTGGTGATTAGTTCTGTTTCTTTACCAACCCTCTCCAATACTTCTTTATTTGTAATTCTATCAGTCCATGATATTTTCAATACTCTGCGGTATAACCAGAGTTCGAAGGCCTCGATTCTTTTTAAATTACATTTTTTTAATGTCCAAGTCTCAGCTCCATATAATAATATTGAAAATATATAACAGCGAATGGTACGTAGTCTGATCTCCAAATTTAGATTTTTGCACGTTAGGAGTGGCTTCATTCGTATAAATGCTGATCTGGCAATCTCTATTCGTCTGTTTATTTCTACAGTATGATCATTGATTTCATTGATCAAAGTTCCCAAATACTGATATTTTTCTACTTGTTCTATCACGTTACCATTTATTGTCAATAGGTGATGTATATGTTGTGGCCTTTTTGTAATCCGCATGTACTTCGTTTTTTTGGCGTTTATAGTAATTCCCATCTCAGCACTATTTATACTCAAGCTTTCGATAAGATGTTGTAGATCCTCTATACTCGTTGCTATGATCACAGTGTCGTCTGCATATCTTAAATTATTAATTAATTTTCCGTTAACGGTGACTCCCGCTTCGATATTGTTGAGCGTGTTTTGGAAAATTTCTTCAGAATATAAGTTAAACAAAAGTGGTGATAACACACATCCCTGTCTAACTCCTCTACAGATCTTCATTTCTTCTGAGTGTTGCCCATCAATTTGAACTATGGCACTTGGTTCCAATATAATGTCAGCTATCACCTATTAGCTAATGTTCAAATAATTATGGGACACCCTGTATAAAGATTACAGAGAACAACTTACCTACTTTGTCATCTTATGTCCCTTTCTCCTACTCCGTTATTTAACATGTAAACTAAATTTTGACAAGTTATACTTACATAAAAAATCTTGTATTAAAAAATACAATGAGGCAAAATACATCCCATTTTGCACAGCTATCTTAATTTATTACTAACACTATATTGGTGTTGATTTAACTCTGTTGACGGTACAAGGTATATATAACGCTTAAATTTTTCTTTCAATTGCCTATATCTTTGTATTTATCTACAGTTTTGATCTGTTTCTTAACAAGTATAACAATTTCTTTTTCAGTTAAATTTGTGCCTCAGTTGATGTGGGCGTACTTCGACCCAGTCGCCAACTTTACTGCAGACCACCCATTCTTCTATTACATTAGGTTTAACGATTCGGGTGTTACATTATTCGTCGGAAGAGTCAACAATTTCTAATAATATGTAATATCTTTTTTTTAAAACAATTTTTTTTATTATTTTTAAAATGGGCGTAAAATGTACAGCCAATCACTTGTCATCCGAATGTCCAAATCCAACACGAATTAAAGATGTGAAGTGTACAAATTGCCAAGAAAATCATCCTTCATCCTACAGAGGCTGTTTGGTCTACAAAGAGCTCCAAAGAAAACAATTTCGAAAAAATTGAGGGAAAAAATACAATCTCATTGCCCGCCAAGTTCCTCAAATACTCGTCGCCTATCTGTAACATATGCAAACGCTGTGGAGGGACCAAATCATAGTACCGCATCAGTCTCAAATACTACACAGGAAAAACTGAATACAACAGAAACAAGTAACAGTTTAGAATTGATGGTCCAAAAACTTATGGATAGAATGGATAAAATATTCGACCTTCTCATAACGATGTTATCAAAACTTAACGTTCAACCCCAAAATTAAAATTGGATATTGGAACGCAAACGGCCTCACAAACCATAGTGAGGAGATTAAGGCATTTATAAAGTTACACAATCTTGATATCATGATGGTCTCTGAAGCTCATATGACAAACAAGAGCCATTTTAGTATGCCAGATTTTTGCACCTATGTCACACCACACCCAATGGGAAAAGGTCATGGTGGAACTGCGTTAATCATTAGAAGTAATATAAAACATCACGAAATAAATAAAGTGTGTGAAATCAACATTCAGGCAACCTCTATATCTGTAGAACTCAGTAAAGGGCACATAGCGATGTCAGTTGCGTATTGTCCCCCTATTAAAACAATTAAAGAGGACCATTTCTAGTTATTTCAAAGGGCTTGGTCATCGCTTTATTGCAGTAGGTGATTTTAACGCAAAACATACAAAATGGGGTTCAAGACTGATAACAACTCGCGGAAGAGAACTTATTAAAAGTTTAAACGAAAATAACTTGACTCCAATTTCTACTGGGCAGCCAACCTACTAGCCTACAGATAGAAATAAAATACCCGATCTCATCGATTTTGGTATCATAAAAAGAATAAGTAACAACTTTTTAGACATTAAACCTTCTTTTGACCTTTCGTTGGACCATTCTCCCATATTTATTGATGTGATGGAACATGTATATAATACAAATAAACACCCCACGTTTTCAAATCATAAAACAAATTGGAGTCTGTTCAGATTTAATATTCAAAACACAATTAACTTAAATATTCCTCTTAAAACAAGTGAAAATATTGAGGAAGCAGTTCATCACCTTACATCAATCATTCAACAGGCAGCTTGAAGAGCAACTCCAGATCTAAATCGGGGTAATAACTGTGAACCATATCCACATCATATAAAAATCTTAATCAACGAAAAGAGAAAACTAAGAAAACAGTGGCAAACTTCCAGATCTCCTGAGAACAAAACTGAACTGAATAGGGCTACTCGTTTGCTTAAAAGAGAATTACACAAATACAAAGATCAGGGCATAAACGAATTTCTTGAAAGTCTTACTGCGACGGATGACACAAACTACTCTATTTGGAAACTCTCTAGGAAACTTAAACATCAGATTAAGCATGACGGTCCCATTAGAAATAAAGACGGTGATTGGGGCAAGGCCGATGAAGATAAAGTACAAGCATTCGCTAATCATCTCTGCCAAGTTTTTCAACCACACTCCAGAACTATCTCAAAGAAAGAAGAAGAATTCATTCACAAGAACTTAGATGCACCCTACCAGATGTCACCTCCTATAGAAAATATCAAAATTAACGAAATAAAAGAGTTAATTAAACATCTCAATACTAAAAAAGCTCCAGGGTATGATTTAATATCGGGAAAAATCTGCAAAAATTTACCCGAAGAAGGATTTCGGTTGCTTTTGTACATATTTAACGCTATACTAAAGTTAGGCTATTTTCCGTTTCAATGGAAAATGGCACAAATTATTCTAATACCAAAACCAAATAAAGATCCACAAGAACTATCATCCTATCGTCCAATCAGTTTGCTTCCCATTATCTCTAAGATATTTGAGAGGATACTCCTTCAGAAAATGAATTCTGTAATCGACAGACAAAAGTTAATACCTGATTATTAGTTTGGATTCAGGCAACAACATGGAACAATTGAGCAGGTACATAGAGTTACCAAAGTAGCAAGAGATGCGATTGAAAAGAAAGAATACTGCACTGCAGCCTTTTTGGATGTCTCACAAGCATTTGATAAAGTATGGCATGAGGGGCTGCTATCTAAAATAAAAACTCACTTTCCTCATCCTTTGTATGCTCTTCTGAGATCCTATCTTACCAATCGATATTTCCAGGTCAGATGCCATGAAGCAGTATCAAACATATCTCCATTTCTATCGGGAGTACCTCAGGGTAGTATATTGGGACCAACTTTATACTTACTCTATACGGCAGATATTCCCACAAGAGTAAACAACACAATCGCTACCTATGCAGATGATACTGTGATAATGGTTTCTAGCTCGGTTCCTGTTAACAGCCTGTCAAAATTTACAAATTCATTTAAATGAACTAGAGAAATGGTTAAAACTGTGGCGAATTAAAGTAAATGGCAGCAAATCAGCACACATAACATTTACTTTACGCAAAGAGAGTGTACCATCTGTGTGCATAAACAATACCATAATACCCAAAAAAAAGTGATGTTAAATACTTGGGAATACATTTTGACAGCCGACTAAATTGGGGAAAGCACATCTGGACAAAGCGACTGCAACTAGGATTAATATACAGGAAAATGTATTGGTTCATGAATAAAAAATCCAAACTAAGTCTACATAATAAATTATTACTGTATAAATGTATTCTAAAGCCAGTTTGGACCTACGGTATACAGATATGGGGTACAGCATCTAATTCTCACTTGCTGAAACTTCAACGTTTCCATTCTAAAGTTTTGAGACATATTACCAATGCACCGGGGTACGTGCCCAATTATGTCATACACCGAGATCTTCAGATCCAAAATATTAAAGACACCGTTGTCTCACTCAGTGGTACTTACAAAAATAGACTACTAAACCATCCAAATACACTTGCCCAAGACCTACTTAAGCGACCAAGGAGAGGAAGACTAAAACGACGTGATCCTCTAGACCTCTCTATACCTTTATATACATAAACGTATATATCATTTTATAGCTACAACTGATACTACATATACCTACAACTTATAATTGTGTGTGTTGTTATAATTTTAACTATTACTATTTTTTTTAATATGTTCGTAAAATGTCTTTGTAAATTGTTATTTATATTTCAAATATTTATATATATTAGAAATTTATCTTAAGGATTTCTGTCACTGGACAGCTCTCCCCTATGTTAATTACTTGATATACATATTGATTATTGTTTTTTTTTATTTGTAGAAACAGATTTCAATAAATAAAGGATGAAAAAAAAAATGGGCATAATAAATTTCTTTCTATAGCATAGACAATATTTTTAAGTAATCCGTAGAAGATTGTTCTGTATACTGTGAATCGTTATTTTAATTTTAAAAAGAATTTTTGGATTTTAAATTACCTAATTTTTTAAATACAAACGAGCAGTAACTGCTGTTTACTCTAGTTGCGAGTAGGCGCAAGAGTATTATTTAAAATTCAAATACATTTATTGCGTTAGACTATTTATTTTGTTTATATTTAAACGTTTTTTTTGGGCTTTAGTGAAACATTAATACATTTTAAGTTACCTCTCACTTAACAACAATATAGGTAACCAGTAATGCGGCATTGCGTGTTGCTATCTAGATACTGGTCAATAATTACAACAATCACAGATAATTATAACTTGTTGTTTTTATTACAAGAGCAAGAAAATTGAGCAAACTACTTCAACCGTAACAAAATCAGTAATGTTAACAATTGACAGAGAAAGCAATACACTGTAACGATACTTGTCTGGATGAGAAGTAAGGGATTAGAAGAGAAATAGAAAATCCAGGTGCAAGTATGTTCACCTTGCAAACCAGTGCTTAGGTATTTTGAAGGAAACAATGGTGAGCTTTGGGAAGTGGTTCTATAGATTTACCAGTGAAAATGACAAAACTTGGTACTTAAAGAAAAGGAAAATAAAGAGTACCACCTAGTCTTTTGCCGACCGACGAGGAAAACTCAATACTTGACTTATAAGAAGATTGGTGTAAGAAAGTTAAAAAATAGGCTAAACCTAAGTCACTTTTCAATTGTGATTGCAAATAGCGAAAATATCGCATCCTCAGTGCAAGACTGCAGTAACTCAGAATAAGTAAGTTTCGAGATAAAGACGATTTTGTTTATTTTCGTGTTAATATCGGTGAAATAAGACATGAGTTGTAAGAAAAATTAACATTTAATTATGATTTTGCATGCTTTTTAGCCTTACATTAACCAAAAATAGAAATTTAAAAAAATAAATAATGCCAATAAAATTAGCAATTACAAAGTTACAACACTTTTGCACGGAGGAAATTGTAAAAAAATTAGAAACATTTTCTGTTAGTGGTTGTCCTTTTCTCGTATTCTCTTCTCTAACATTTTCGAAATCATTAGTTTTGCATCTATCACTTGCAAGGGCTAATAACATATTAAAATAAAAACTACACTACTAAATTGTACCTACTCGTACTTTTTCCCTGAGAACTAGTTTCTAATGAGTTAATCAGGGTAGGTAAAGAGAATAGTAGGTAATGGATTCCCGGGGTTTGGTATATACGTTTAATAAATTCCAATAAATCATCGGGTAAGTAAAGAAAAAATAATCCCCAACCACAATTGGGGTTAATACGGTATTAAACTTTACATTTAATAGATTCCAAGAAATTAGATAGCTACCTAGAATAAATAGGTACCCAATAAAACGGCTTATTGCTAGCGGCACTTTAATATTTCTATCTCTACACATGTTGGAAAATTAGAAAAGTTGGAAATTAGGGGGGGACAATATGATAAGACAATCGCCCGGAAGGTTACATGAAGATTTAATACAATTTGGGATTTAGTTATTACAGAACAAGTTTTCTAAGAATATATATTTTTAACCTGTCAGTGTTGTTAATATACAAGTTTTAAGATAACTGTTTTTCCTTTTATAAAAAAAATACTTTTTGGCTGTAAATAATTATTCTTAATTTATGTGTTTTTAATCCAATCTAATAAATAACTGGTCAAACGACATTGCACACATTTTATGAAAAACGTAGTGCCACACAATGAACTTATATCTTACTTTTTTTGTGCCTTTTATTGCTTGTTATCGAAACCATTGAAATGTTCCGTTCAAAACTGTTGTAACTATGTTACATTAGAATTACAAGAGTCTTGCACAGAACTTATGTACAAAACGCAAAATAGTTAAACAGTTGCTGTTGTAATATTTAGCGAGTTAAGCATTTGAAAGTTACTAAAGCTTTACATGGGATATATATGCATGTTTACCATCGAATTTCATAATTGCTTCATTTTCATAAAAATTTAAGTTACTGCAGTCTTGCACTGAGGGTGCGATATATTAAACAATTATCATGTACCCAAATAGCGAATCGCCACTGCAGATTGGATTGGCTTCTGCTCGTATCTCCAAAAAGATCTTAAATTACTTTCTCTTTCTGATGACGAGTCTTTGACCCTTCTTATCCATTGCATCACCTCTATAGCTGAACTAAGTGGGAGCAGAAAACGACCACAATCCTTTTGCGTTTTAAAAGTATTAATTTAAACAGCTTCGAGAGAATCTTGAAATTAAACAAATAAATAATTAAAGCGTAGGTATATTTGTTTTTGTTCATCATGAATTGCATTAGTCAGAAATATTTAATTCAAGCCGATGTGCGAAAGTGGCCGATCAAAGATTTGAATTTTTATGGAGCACGTTTGGCTGGTAGGAGAAATGAAATTTGTTCTTGATTTTCATTTCAATGTGGAGGATCGTAGAGATATGAGGTAGGAAGTCTAGCTAAAGAGGACTGTTTGTTCTTTAGCCTTTCAAAATCAATAACACGATACAATACTCCGAATTTCTGAGCACATAATAGTATGTCTTATTTAAATAAACAGATAAATTTCAATTTAGCTGAAAAATTGGTCAGTGAAGTCTGCAGCAATATGTAAGTTTAATTTAATTTTAAAACCTATCAGAATCTTGTCAGAAAATGCACTTAAAAACTTATATTGTCTACATTTTTATTGCAATGCAGTGCCACGTTATTCTATATAGGGTTTTTGCCTTCATTATTATTACTTCTTTTTTCTTCTTTCTTCTTGTAAGTAGGCTTTAAAGTCTGTTTCTTCTTTAATATTAGCCTCCTAAACTGTTTAAATTATAGCACCATCTTTTTCTTTGTCTGTCAATACTTCTTCGTTTATTTGGGGACTTATTTCGTCCTATCCGTACTATTACATCCTCTACCATTCTACTAAAGTGTTTGTTCCACTCATGTTTCCGTTTTGTTACCCATTTATTTATGTCTTCTATATTGCATGCTTTTCTTATGTTTTCGCTTCTCTTCCTATCCAACAGACTTTTTCCTGATATTCCTCTGAGTATTTTCATCTGTGGTGTTTCTAGTAATTTTCTCGTTTTAGATGTGTTAGGTCTTGTCTTATAAGTTTGTTCTTCTAGATTGTGTCATTAAGACATGCTGTCACTTTATTTGCTTTCAAGCTTTGTTGTCGTACTTCTTCTTCAACATCTCCGTAACTAGCTATTTCCAGATATCTAAACATTGCTTCCTGCTTTATTATTTTTCGATCAATTTTGATTTTACATCGTAGTGGGTACTTATATGTTGTCATACATCTGTTTTTTTCTGCTGATATTATCATATTGTATTTCTTGACTGTTTTATTGAAGATATGTGTTAATCTTTGGAGCTCACCCTTTATGGTGGTGATTAATGCGGCATCGTCGGCGCAGCATAATATTTAAAATTCTTTTTTCCTCATTCTGTAGCCATGACCTTAACGTACTGCTTGTATTATTTCGTCCATTCTTACATTAAAGAGAAGTGGGTTTAACGAGTCACCCTGTCTGACTCCGCTGTGTACTGGTATAAACTATATTAGTTTTCCATTTATCTTTGCCTGTATTCGAGTACGGAAGTAGATATTGTCGACGGTTTTTATAATATTGATTGGTATGTTTCTTTTATATAGTAGGTGTTAGACGTCTTCTACTTGGATGCAACCGAAAGCCTTTGTCAGGTCTATAAAAGATATAGATATGTTTGTTTATTGTACTCGATGGCCTTTTATGTGATTTTTCTTATAGGTCAAATACGGCGTCTACGCATTTTTTTAGCTAATACTTCTTTACTACGTCCATAATCCTTTTTTTTGCCATACATTTCCCGATAACCTAGCATCCATACAAGTGTGACACTGTTATTCTTCTCCAGTTTGCCAATTTTGGGTTGGTATTCCAGCACTAGGTCAAACGACGGCTGATGATGTGTAGGGACGAAAATGGACAGATAGTACCAATAACGCAGTATAAAGCAGATGGGTTGAGCACTTCAAAAGGACTACTTGGTACTAAAGTTAAAAAAGATAAGTCACCCAAAGACCAAAAATAGCATCCACGTAGAACTAGATTTAATATTGAAAGTGGAAGACATAATCCTACGTCTCCTCAAAAATAATAAGTCCTCGAGAGTGGGCTGTATTTTTGCATAGTACATTAAACATTAAACCACAGCAATAATATGCATTAAATTAACAGCCTATTAATCAAAGTCTGGGAGGAAGAACATATACCAGAGGAATCGTGCACTGGAGTCACATGTATATTATACAAAAAGGGAGATTTATAGGAATATAAATCTTCTAAATACAATATACAAAATATATCCACTGCTCTGTACATCCGTTTAAGTACGTACGTAAAAACTCCGTGGTAAATATCAAAGCGGTTTTGGGCCAGGTAGGTCAACATTTTTCCCAAGTTTTTGGTGCTTTTCTACAAGTCAAATCTTAAAATAAAACAATGAATTTAACATTGATACGTTTTATCTCTTTGTGGACTTAAAGTCAGCGTACAAGAGCGTCCTAAGACGTAAATTATACGAAGCCATGAATGAACAGAAATAAATAAAACATGTAAAAATAACTATAAGTATGATGATTTGCACAGTGAAAATACCAGGTGAAATGTCACAAATCTTTAAAATAAATACATGGTTACGGCAGGTAGATGCGTTACCGTTGTCTTTCCAGGAAGAAGGGAACAGGTGTCGAACACAAGGAATCTTAGAAAGGCAGATAAATGCGGCTATACAACCTTTAAGGCCATTCCTCGCGATTCTGGGCATAACTAAATTCCAATGTAAAAGTTTATATCAAATAACGCAAAAACTATGGCAGATATTGAGATGATTCTTTTTTTATATGAAAGGTCTTAAAAAGTTCTAGTGCACTATTTGATTGTAAATTAATAAATTATTTAAACAATATTTTTTTTTTAAATATTTTTGGTTAAAATAAACGTAAAAATTTTTTTTTTGAAATAGGGCACTACAGAATTTTACCCACTTTCCGAATCTGTTTTTATTTTTAACATAAAGTGTAAGACAAAGCAGCTATTTCATATAAACTATTTAAAAAATGTTAAATTGTGCTAAATGTACTCTCTCTCTCGGTCAGTACAAGCTGTCCTTGTTGATAGTTTGTAGACTCTCGCCGACGAGTAGGTAAGAAAGTTGGAGGGTCATAAATAATGTTGAATAACATTATTAGGGCTTATTTCGACTTTTGACTAGTTTTGACAAACCAGTGTGTTTTGTTGTTTTTAAAATGGGTAGTTCGCGAAGACGTTTATGCTCCGGACGAAAAAGTCGACGACGATTGAGGAAATTTTATATAAATAAGCAGTAAGTACCTATAATTTGATTAAATTTTTATATGAATAGAAATATTTTCTGTTGAGTTGTGACATTTTCCTTCTAAATGCTTATACTGTTTTTATAATAATACTATTGTTTCAATATTTACTTATATAATTATAATTTATTATGTAGAAACAGAGTAAAATGTTGGTCAATCGGTCAGTACATTTTTTTGTATTTCAATCAGAATTATTATTTTCTTTTCTTCTTTACATGAGCTCAGAGTAATACCCAAATAGTTTGCAGTATTTGAATATGGAATTTGATTAATTATATTTATTGGACTATTTATTTTGAACGTTTTTGTTAGTAAAGTTTACATAATATATTTCGTCACTTGCTTGTCCAGTCATATTAGTCCAGAGTAATAAGGATTTTCTCGTGACAATCAATAATCCAGGTAGCTGACAACTATTTTAGTTATTGTAGACATATAAGAACAAAACCTACCTGTTTCCTGTCTAAAGTTCGGAGCCGTTTTTTAATGATTTAATGTAATGCAAGAAACGCGATTTTTTCCACTCATTAGAAAGCTAAATACTTGACATAAAATTACAAAATTTTATCTTTTAGAATATTGACAAAGCTTCAAAATGCTGATTTTTGTAAGTTGAAAAGTCAATTTGTTGCTTTACAAACTGCAAAATAAGTGACAATTGATATTCGTTAAAAACTTTGAATACAACAACTTTACTTTAGAGTTCCAGCGAAGGTTGGGTATTGGGATACTTAACAAACCCTCAAAATTTGGAACCGATATATTAATCAGTTTAAAAGTTTTTGTATTTGTTTATCCCAGAGGTCTTTTTTTACAATAAAATAAGACAGAAAATATTAAAGATAGGGTAATGCTGTGGGCGACAAATGAAAGCAAAAGATACTATCAATATGTATTAAAAAATGATAAAAAAATGATTTATCATAATCAAAAATCCTGATGCCAAATTTTTGAAATTATCTAGTTTATAAACATTTAGAACTTTAAAAACATTGCCCTTAGAAGAAATCTTTTTTTACATTCGAAAAGCTAGTATTTTCCCCGAATTTTCAAATAAAAAAATTTGACCTAGGTTAATTTGGGTCAAAGTTAGCCATGTTTTTTTGTTTATTCACAGCTAATTTGATTATAATAATTAAGGAACCTCTTTGACGCCATGATAAAGAATGGGATTTGTATTTTTTGATAAAAAATTTGCACAAATGTTGTACCTTTACAGGACCTTCTACGAATTTTAAAAATGTAGTTTAAATGGTGATTAGGAATAACCTACAAATTCATGGAGTACAAATCTATACCGAACAAACAATTTAAAACTAATAAAATTTTCTATATCTCCGGTTCTACTCAATGGATTTTGATCATTCTTTTTTAATTTGTATGTAATTTCTACGTACATTACAAATATGTAATTTGTTTATATATTAATTAATTAATTCATAATCTAGTTTGTTTAAACAATTAAATGTGAATAGTGAAAAAATAATTTTCTTCCAAAAATCTATTTTTTTAACACTATTATCATTAATAATCATAGTAAAGATTGCGTTTTTTGCCTTAAATTGTTAATAATTAAAAAATGGCTCCAAATTCAAGGCAGGAAACAAGTAGGTTTTCTTCCTATAGGTCTACAATAACTAAAAAAGTTGTCAGTGACCTGGATTATTGAGTGTCACGAACATGGTCTATTTTTTGCTTATTTCCCTGGAGTAGGTATATATTTGATAAAGATCTGTGTAATTTCTCTGTCGCTTCCTGGCTGGTTTTGCATATTGCTATGATAGAAGTGTCATCGGTAAATGTTTCAATTGTATTATTTTCTAGGACAATAATATAATACGTATACAAAAGGTATACAAAAGACACTTCTTTGTGGCAGCCCTGCTGTAATTTCTTTCAGTTCCGTTTATGTATATTCCTGTTTAATTCTGAAATATCTTTCCAAGATGCAGGATTCAATAATTTGAGAGTATCGTTTTGGTAAATATAGTCTTAATTTACAGTTATGGCATCTTTGCCATACTTTATCATATATCTGAGTCACAACCTTTTGTGTCCAATTGTTATAACATACGTGTTCTTTATATTCTCCGTATAATTTACAGTAGCACCAGTATTTGTTCTAGTTTAGAAGTACTAAGATACAGAATCTTTTGGGTTCTGTATCTTGGTGTTTTAGTTCAAAAGATTTTTTTAATCTTCCACACTGGTTAAGTTTGCAGAAACAAAAGTTTTGAACAGAAAATATTTTGAACTAATATTTCAAACTAATTTTCAAACTAGTTTGCTTTTTGGAAGAAAAAAGCTTACTTATTTTTTGTTGTCATAGATTCTCTCAACTTTTATACACACCTAGGTATATACGCTATAATCATAATATATTAGTCTGTGTCAGCCATGTATTTATGATTTAAAAAATTTTAATATTTTCTTCTCTGCATTCAATCTTCTTTCGCATTGTAGAATTTCTTGAAAGAGGAAATAAACTTTTCAATATGAAGTTGATTTTCAATATATCGTGTGGTAAATACCGAAATGTCAAAAGTCAAAATCTACAACTTTTCAGGAGAGCGAAAAAACTTCGTCGCTTGGTACATATTTTTTTTCTCAATACTTACTTAATTATTACAACAGAAATAAATTTATCGAATTATTACATCAGAAAAGAAAGTAGAAAAAGAAAACACGTGTACTAAGCAGTGACGTTTTTTTCGCTCTACTGAAAAGTTGTAGATTTTGACTTACGAGGTTTCGGTATTTAACCATGTATATATCATCATCAACCATCATCATAAATGCCTAGACAATCCGTCTTGGCCTGCTCGCACAGAAATCGCCACTCCTGTTGATTCCTGGCAACTTCCCTTCATCTTCTGACCCTTAGAATCCGCTTCTGACACATTATCAATCCATCTTCTTCGTGGTCATTTTTAACTTCTTCTGCCCTCTGGTTTTGAAAATGTTAATCTCTTCATGTATTCGTGATCTGACATCCTAGTAATGTGTCCAGCCCATCTAAGTCTCTGAGACGCTATACTCCATTTTCATTTACGACCTCAAAAATCTTTCTAAGAATTTTTCTCTCAAAAATACCAAGAAGTCTTTCATCATTTTGAGATAAGATCCGCGTTTTAGCCCCATATATCAAAATCGGTCTTATCAAAAAGTTCTTGTATATATCGAACTTTACTGCACGTTTTATATTTTTATTTTTTATTTTTTTTAATGTTTCTGGAGACCGTGAACAGTTCTGTTTTCTATTGCTATGCGTCGTTTTATTTCGTTGCTTGTTGTGTTTGTTGCGTTTACTAGCGATCCAAGATAAGTGAATTCTTTGACTTGCTCAAAGGTATGGTTGTTAATTTGAGTTATCTGTTGGAAAACCAACCTATATTTGGTTTTTCCTCATTTACCATTTCTAATTAGGACCACAAGTCCTAATTCACTTGCCGCGTCCGCAAGCCTTGTAAAACACTGCACCATGTCTCTTATGGTTCTATTAAAAATAGTTACATTCATTATAATATTGTATTTTCTGGTTGCCTTTTCCAAGGCAACATTAAAGAAGAGACAAGCCAGCGCCTCCCCCTGTCTTATACCATCATTAACGTCAAAGCACATGGAGTTTTCTCCTTCAATTCTAACGCACGAACTCACGTTTTACATTGTTAGTTGGGTCAACTTAACTAACTTCGGTGGGATCCCAACCAAAGTCTATCATTGCTTAACACTGTCATAGGCTGTCATAACGTGTATCTATGTTATATTCTAGTGACTTTTCTAGAATCTGCCCATGTGTTTGAATTTGATGTATAGTTGATTATGCAGCAGTAAATCAACAATATCCTTTGTAAAATGTTTGTCTTTCAAACCATACATTGCTGAAGATTTTATACGCAGATGCTAACAGAGTAATGCCTCTATAGTTCTTACAATCCAGCTGATAGCCCTTTATGCAACGCATATTATTTCATTTAGCCACTCTTCTGGTACCAATTCATTCTGCCATATAAGTACTATTAGTTTATGGATTACTGCAAAAAGTTGATCATCACCTTTTCATACATTTCCCAGCAGATTTAATCGATTCCTGTGGCTTTATTTACTTTATGTTTTAAGACGGCATTTGACACTTCTATTATTGTTGGGTCTTCACTATGTAGTTGACAATGTAGATTTTGTTGATTGTCTATGTTGTAACCTCCTTCAATATCGTGTATATAATGTATTATATAAATAGATATAATATGATATAATAACAATGTACCTATACTCGTAATATGATATAATCCGTATAAAACGTCTTCCGACGTCCATTTTTCATTGAATTCGGTTGTTCCATTGTTCTTTAAGTACTTTCGAGCGCATTGAGTTTTTTATTCGTTCCATCCGTGTTTTCTACGGTAGTCCTTTCATTGGACAAACTTGATTGTTTAACTGGGCCCGGACTACCTTCTTCTAATTCTTTAAACTCCCGTTTTGAAATTAATAATAATCGTTATTTTGTCTAATTACCTATTTAGTTCTCAAGACAGATACATTGTTACCTAAAGAAGTGAAAGTGGTTCAATTTAGAAATTATATCGTAAATAATAAATATTTGAAAACTAATGCATATATTCCTCCCGCGATTTGAGCTACTAATTTTATAAATCGCACCACTAATAGACGTAAATCCCTTCATTTTAATTTCATGAATGATTTTATTCGCCACATCTCAACATTTTCCATTTCAGAATATTTATCATCAAACTGTAATATACGTTAAAAGCCAATTTGTCAGCAAAAAAACAATAACAAAAGAAAATATAAGACATAAAAAAACCAATACACTTATATCTTGTTATACATTATTTTGTTATAAAATTTTATAAAAGTTTGTGATTTAATTTATGAATTATTTACAGGACGATTATTTGTTACCTGTATGTACCCTTGCTAAGTTGTAAATTAATTATTCAATAAATAATATTACTCTGGTTTACTCGTATTATTCTAATTACCCCATAATCGCAATGAATAGAAGACCTCCCGCTCGCTTTATTGTATACACCCAAGACTTCACAATAGGGGATTGTAAGTAGGTAAAAATATAAAATTTAGTACCAGATGACTTTTAGAATATTCTTCGTGAATGGATTTTGTTTTCGTAAAGGAAGATATTTTTGAAATAGATAGCTCACTGAATTTTACCGTTAGGATTATCGAGGATAGGCCTTAAAGAAAATATGTAAAGATCCACTACATAGAAATAAAAATGATTTGCCAATCATAGTAGGTTTCCTAACATGATACTGTCGCCTCATGGGGCATATGGACAAAACCATAATGATAAAAACTGCGAATTTTAGATTATGTCAAACTGATGACGAGATGATGGAATACGTTCTGTGCAAATGCTTATAGTTAGATTGGATACGGCTCAATATATTTTAGCATTATAAGGTCAAACCCTTTGAACAAATATCAACTAAGACCATAATAGACTTTTTTATAAAGGCTGGGCTAAAGTGACAACTTTGTCCTATGGATGAGACAAAATGGACCTCTTCAGTCGAGTGGAAGGGTAGCTATCCTAACCTAACGTAACTTATAATGTTAACGCATAAATGTTAAAAGTTAGTAGCTCAAATAATATTCTCCAGGCATTAAAGTTTATTTATATCGATGAATGTTTAAAATTTATTAGACTTCCACGCCACCAAATTTTGAGTAAAATGACCCAAAATCCTTTTATTTCAAATGAGTTGATCAAAGTCAACAAAAAAACGGAAAACTCTCGAACTAGAAATAGGGAATAAGATCGAAGGTAGACGCAGACCAAGGTTCAGACAGTGCCCGTGGCTTAAGAACATATGGCATTGAAAAAGCTCTAAGATCACAGGTGAAGAAAAAATTGGCAAAGATTGTTGCCGATCTGTGTCAATATTTTTCAAATAAGTCTTAGGTAATATGTTTATATTGGTACAGCCTAAGACTTTTCTTTCGTTCGTATCGCATAACGATATTATTATAAAATATCATTGCAAAAAATAGAAGATACTGCATCTATGTCAGAGTATTGTTCTGAAGCTATTTTCTTGTTGCATTTTTAAGTAATTACTATTTAAATGGGAAAGGGCCACAATTAAAGGTTATAGTATGTTTATTGGCGTTTCAATTTTTACTTCGAAAATCGTTTTTAAAATACAAACAGTAATGTTTTCATATTTGGATCCTTGTCATTTCCAGTGTAAACTTTCAGCTCGTATGTATATCCTCTTTTGCAACAAAGCTTGTACAGCTTTATTCCGAACTTTAAACGTTTATTTTTTGTATACTGTTTAAACAGTAGACGATCTCTAAATGGAACTATACTCTCGTCTATGCAAATTTCTCGTTTCGAAACATAACTTCCTTTGAATTTGTAAATAATTAGTGTCAGCAAAGGACGTAGTTTTGCAAAACAATCACCAGGAATAGCTTCTTCGTTATTGCTAAAATGCAACAAATGCAGCAGCATCTCAAAACGATTTCTGGACATCTTTCTGAAGAAATTATTTGAATGAAGTGGGCTTTTTCTTCAATAATCTGTAGGGTATTTCTATATTTTTCTATAATTTCCAATAATTTTTCTCCAATTTTAGGGTATTTTGCTAACCCCATCCACAAACAAATTGCAAAGAATGAGGTAATTTCTTCCGCATCAGTGTCTTTCTATCTATGCAATCTAGAATGTTGCGTAATTTTTTTATGGATGCTTTGTTGCGCATAACGAATTGTTTCGGTTACTTTAAGATTTACTACATTTTCATCGAAGAATATTGTAAAAAAATCGACAGAGGTCTTACCCAGATAGGATTCCCTAATCTCATCAGAGGGGCCTACGGAACTACGGAAAAATCAAATTTCCTTAGAGATGTTCCCGTAACTGTAGATCAAGTCGCATCTTCTGTTATTACATCAGGATCATCATTGTCCGAGTTGTCGTTATCGATCGTGCAATATTTCATAGCAATTGCCTCTTGTGTCTAGTATCTTCTACAGCCAAATTTATATCCGGCGGTTAAAAAATTTCTTTGGATGTTGAAGGAATGGTTCCATCATGAACTTGACTTGCTTTTGGCTTAGATGTCAATGAACTACTTTCTGGTCTAAAAAATAACTTAGGTAATAATACGTTAAAAAATAGTAAATAATTTGGGCATACAAAATAGTTTAAAAAATCCATCATAATTTTGAAGAAAAAAAATTAAAATGTTACCTCTTGAATCTTTTATGCGGCCTAAAATCTTCATTTGAAAAATATTCATGATCAGATTCAGGATAGTATCTCTCTGATGACCCACCTTGAACATATTCATCTTCCGATTCAGACAAAATTTCACTACAAAGTTTTTGTAATTGTGCTTGATTTTTTTCGTAATCACCACTTATTTTCACTTTGAATAGAGCGTCCTTTTAGAGTATCAAATAAGAAAACGTAATAAACAAATGACGGCGGCGACACCCGTGTGCTGTTCGAGAGTATGAACAATAGGGTGGAGCGAAAAAATCCATATTTTTTTTGACATGTAATAATTGCGAAAAGTTGACCCTACCTATAGTATACTTGCTGCTAAAATTTCAGTGGAAAATAAAAATATCTTCAGGGCTCTACTGCGCATCAAAAAAAGAAAGAAATCAAGAAACATCGATTTTATTTATTTTTTACTTTTAATAAATAAAAGAAGCTGCTTTTATCGATGTTAATTATTTTCTATTATTTTAGTTAAAAATAATGTTATTAGAGCTCTATCTGTCACCCAAGTAAAGATTTTGAGCAATATTTTTGGAAATAAAACAGATCATAAATCTTTATGCTTTATCTTTATTGAATAAAGCTACTATTTAGTAAAGGCTTCCCGTGAAATAATGTTTTCCTGTAAAACGTTTTTTGACCTGTTGCTAGATCGGTTCGACAAAGTATGTAAGACGAAGTTAGCTCAATCTTTAGTCCCACTGTGATAGCCGTAGATATAAGATCGTTATTGTAATAATTAATCGGTATATAATGAGTTTTCCAGTGAAAGACACTAGGGGCACTACTAATTGTCCTATATTTGGTGCACCTCCGAATATACCTTATAATGTTTTACCAACTATAGAAGATGTTATGAAGCGATATCTACTTAATAGATTAAATGAACTAAAACGTATGGATTCCGGCAAGGATCCTAGCGTTCTAGTTATTTCTCAATTAGTTACTAGTAAAATCGAAGCCATCTGGGAAAAAGCCTCAGTTCCCACTGTATCAAGCAATCGTATTATTCGATTAATTCGTGATATCCTGAGTAAGTACCAAACTCTCATCAGATATCCAAAACAAAAACGTAATGAGACTTATAATTTAAGAGTAAAAAAGCAAAAAAGTTCAGGCAGAAAGGATAAAACTCTGTGCCAAGAAAAGGTTGGAGATAAACTTCATTGCAAGATAAAAACCGAAGAACACATTTCGTTACTTGAAGAATCAGGTTTTAAATATCTAAATCACATTACTCCAACGTCAGGTACAGGAAGACATATTGCCACATCAATACTAAATTTTTTTGAAGAATCCGGTATTGGCACAGGTAATCTTTTAGTAGTAGGCTGCGACGGTACAGCCGTCAACACTGGGAGGAAGAATGGGGTTTTACGGTTTTTAGAGACAGAACTGAAACGTCCTCTGCAGTGGTCAATTTGTCTGTTACACATGAATGAATTGTTCCTCCGGCATATCTTTCAATCTCTCAATGGAGAAACTTCGGGACCTCGTAAATATTCTGGCAAAATAGGTGAACTATTTGAGTCTTGCGAAAATTTGCCAGTAATCTATTTTGTTTCTATTCATACGACTCTACCACAATTAGATGCTGCAGTTATAAGGGACCTTAGCAGTGATCAAAAGTACTTATACGAAATTTGTGATTCGGTTTCTAGTGGAAAGTGCTCGATAGATTTAGCAACTCCTAATCCGGGTAAATTATCACATGCACGATGGGTTACAAAGGCAAATCATATTTTGCGTGTTTACGTCGGAAGTGAAAATCTGTCTTTGGTTTAAGATCTTTGGCTAAATTTGTGGTAAAAGTTTATGCGCCAGTGTGATTAAATATTAAAACTAAGCCATCGTGTAGTGAAGGAGCAAGACACGTCTTTAATATGATTCAATTGTCACGCTACCTGAGGAACAAGTTGAAAGCCGTCACTGATCCTGTTATCAAAAGAAATTCGTATTTTTGTCATCAGGAGAATCTTCTCGTACCAATGCTTTTTGATGATCGTCCTTCCATAAGACAACTTGCCTTACGCAGAATGTTGAAGAAGCGCACAAAAATACCTACTGTGGACACGAATGTAAGAGAATTTCTAATTCCTGATTTAAACTTTAATGCTAGTGAATATTATGAACTTATTGATTGGCATAATTGCTCTGTTACAATTCCTCCCCTTTTATCTACTACAACTGATGATGATATTAGAAAATGTATTAATGGTGAAGAAATTTTTCCAACTACTTTTTTGTCATTTTCTTGTCATACTCAAGCAGTAGAAAGATGTGTGAAGGTTGTAACAGAAGCTTCCAATTCTGTCCTCGGCTATGACTCCAGAGATGGATTTGTTCGGACAAGGATTCATTCAAGAGCCATATTACCTCTATTTAACACTAAGGCGTAATACAGTGCATACATTTTTTAGGAATTTAAAGACAAGTAGCAGTTTAATTTCCATGTAATAGTCTAGATAATAATATTTGGTTGAACTTTTTTTAATGAGAACCTGTTTATTTAGTAAAGGGTTTATTTTCTATATTAGAGATTTTTATTGTTTTCTATATTAAAAGTTTTTATAAAATAAGGGATTTGTATTTTCTTGTCTTTTTAAATGTAGAAGACTTTTTGAAACTATAAAAGTTGGTAAAAAGCCTAATAGTCATTAATATATTTAGCTTCCGCGCTATTATATTAGAAAAAAAAATATTATTTCTTTTTGTTTCACCCTGTACAACCCTGAAGATGAAATAGTAGGAAAAAATAAAAAAAACATGGTACTCCTCTATGCAGTAAGCAACTTATCCGCGCTATTACATTAAACAAAATTTTATTATTTCTTTTGTTTCACCTTGTAGAACCCTGAAGATGAAATGGTAGAAAAAAATAAAAAAAACATGGTACTCCTCTAAGCAGTAAGCAACTTTTCCGCGATATTACATTTCAAATAAAAAATTAAAAAAAAATTCTTCATGTTTCACTCCACCCTAATGAACAAGTCAAAACAAGTCAAGCAAAGCAAGCCTGAATAATGCGTGAACCCGCGTTTGAGTCTCAGGGCCTCACAAATATATAGGCTCCGAGAACCAAACGTTGGTTCACATTTTAAAATTATTTTTTTATGTGAAAAATATCTCAAAAAATTGGTTGTTAATTATTACATAGTATTTTAAAGTTATCAATTTAAATATTTCTAAACAGAGTTTTGGCCTGAGTGGAAAAACGTGGGCGATTAACGTGTACTAATTGCCAATCTGGTTATCATTAGGACTAATATTAACAAATAAAAAAGTATAGATTAGGTTAATATCTAGAAATACCATAATCACTTTGGAATATATTAACAACCCATTACCATTCTAAATCTAATTTTTTCCTTGTGAATAGTTCAAGGCATACAAATTGTTCAAACTTATACAAGAAAACACAATTTTAATGTTTATTTATAATAAAATTTACATTTTTAGTTGGATTCGCCTATATGTCGGCCGTAACATACATTGGACCCAAACCAATCATCTTTACTGCAGATCATCCATTCTTCTATTACATTAGAGATCAGAACTCGGGCGTTACCTTATTCGCAGGAAGGGTGAATAATTTGTAATACCTAATATATGTGTGCTAAAAAGTTGGCCTGTTTTACAAACTTCCGTTTTTTATGTTTTTAGAATGAGCAATGTAAAATGATTTATATAATAAAACATTATATTCAATAAAGTTCTATCCAGCAATTCAATTCTTTTTATTTAGATGTTCATTATTTGAAGGATTAGTATTTCTGTCTAATCAGCAGATTCAGTAGAAATAAGAAGCGATCATAAATTGATATTGTACAAAATCCAAATAAAAGATTATAAAAGATAACAAAACACCAGAGTACACCACAACAATAAAAGTCGAAAGCTTACAGAACGACTCCACAAGAGACCTATTCCAATAAAAATAATTCGTTTTAAAGGATCATGTCGTTTTGTATATAAGTTAAGAAAAATTGTGGTGTGTAAACGGGGTAGTGAGGCGCAATTCAAGATGCCGTATCCTGTTGGCGCCGGTAACCTGAGCAACCTCACTGGAGATTGGGTAACCAACTCCCAGTGGGGTCAGGGCTGACGAAAAAGTGAGTCTTGGTCCTCCGACTAATAGGGGGTTGACTACCTTCTCCTAGAAAAACTATGAGTTATAAAAGTTCAAGGAAGCAAAGCCGGACGACGAATATGAGAGAAACAGGTACACGATTTGAGGGTTGCGCCGTGGAATATTCGAAGCTCTCCAAAATCTCCTAAATGAACTAGACAGATACAAAATAGACATAACTGCCATACAAGAAATGAGGTGGGTTGGAAAAAATGTAATGGAAAAAAGAAGCCATATGATTTTTTACAGCTGCGATCCTAAAGATCACTTTTTGGGCACAAGATTCATAGTAAATAAGAGAGTAAAGCATACTATAAGAGATTTCAGAGCCATAGTCCAAGAATGTGCATTTTAAGAGTTAAAGGTCGTTTCTTTAACTACAGTCTAATAAATGCGTATACCCCGACAGAAGAAAAAGAAGAGGAAATTAAAAAAGAATTTTATGATGAATTAGAGTCCGCATATCAGTTATGCCAAAAAAATTATATAAAAATAATTTATGAAGACCTAAACGCCAAAGTTGGAAAAAAACAGCAATTCCAACCCATAATAGGTAGGCACAGTCTCCATGAGCAATCAAAAGACAATAGCAATTGGTTAATAAACCTAGCAATATCACTTAATATGGTGATTGCCAGCATATACTTCGCTCGCAAAGATATACATAAAGGTACCTGAAAATACCTAAATGGGCTTACAGTAAATATGATAGATCATGTCATTGTAGACTCGAGACATCAATCGAATACAATAAACGTCCGCAACAGAAGAGGGGCAAATGCGGATTATGATCACTACCCGGTCGAAATTAGGGTAAGGGCTAGAATTTCAAATATCAAAAAAGCTCTAAACATTAACAATACAAGGTAGAAGGAGCCAAAGAAACAAACAAAAATAAAGAGTATAAAGAAAGAAACAACAAACTAGAAAAAAAACTAACACATGAAAATCTAAACAAGGAGTTGGAAGAAGGCAGAGACATCATAAAAGAGGCAGCTAAAGAAGTATTAGGTATAGAAGGTAGAAAAAGAAGAAAAAAAAAACGATTGCTGAAATTTATGAAATATTCGGCGCAGGAAGAAAAAGCGATTTTGTCAATGCTAGAAGATTGCAGTGGCTAGGTCATCTCGTTAGAACGAAGGACAGTAGAGAGATAAAAAATAAAGCAAGGAGAACACCGGAGAATCAGAAGAAAAGAGACAAACCGAGGAGAAGATGAAAGAATGTAGTTGTGGAAGATCTACAAGAAAAGAAGTTAGAAAATTGGGGGAAAGAAGCTAGAGACAGAAGGAGGTGAAAGAGAATTACTAAGCTATGAGGCTGAAACGGCTTACTACAAGCTTTTATATATAACTAATAGATGCCGCCATACTATGATTATTAAAGGAAGCGATGATTAACAAAATAAATGTCAGTATTGATAAATTAAATAACGATTTAACATATTAGATGGGAAGATACGTCAATAAGGCGATTTGGATAATCTCCTGATTTTCCTTACCCCAACATCATTCCACTGAAGTTAAATTAGCTGTTAACTTGGTGAATGAACAAGGATTTATTCCACGAGAAAAAACGCAACGCATAGAGCTGAACGATCACCAACGACAATGTTGAAATGTTGAAATGTCACCTTTTTTTAAAGAGACAACAAAAATATATATTTTTAGGTACATTTAAGTTCAGTGAGAAGTCAGAAACTGTTCATTAAAATAAAAATAAAACATAACAAAACAGAATAGAATAAAAATAGTATAAAATATAATAAAATAAAATAAAACAAAATGAAAAATAAAATTAATAACTCTGCCTGGATTGCAGATGGTTCCAAGCCCGGATAAAAGAGCAGGGACAGCTTGGGCCCGGATAAAATGCAGGGCTACATCAAAAAGAGCTAATTAAGAAGAACGTGGAGATAATTATAACAGGAGATTTTAACGGCAGAACCGGTAGAAAAGAAAACGATAAAGTAGTGGGGAGATTTGGAGAGGATAAACAAAAGGATAACGGAGGACGTCTGATTGAATTATGCGAACTGAACAACCTAAAAATCACCAACGTATTCTTTAGATATAAAAATATTTATAAATATACATGGACGCAAGAAACACGAAAACAGAAATCAATAATAGACTACATAATAATCAAACAAGATACCACAATAAAGATCAAAGATGTGCGAGTCAGAAGAGGAGGAGAATGTGGAACGGACCATAAACTACTGACAACAAAAATGGGCAATAATTCGAAACATAACAAGACCTCCTCAACTGAAGAACCGGTGAACACTATAAGAGAAAAACAATAAAATATAGAACTACTCCAAGAATAATCAATAAGAGAACTATACCAAAAACGTCTAAACCAAACATTAATAGAATTTAGATACGACGACATCGAAAAATATACGAGCATATAAAGGCGAGTGTAAAACAAGCAGTATTTGAAGCCTTTAGAGAAAAAGAACATATAACAAATAAACAGAACTATTCTGAAACAAATAAACCAACAAAAAGAATAATTGAAGAAAAAAAGCAGCTATACTGTAAATGGCTGACTACAAACAACGATGAAAATTATAAAGAATATAGAGAAAAACATTACAACACAATAATAATGGGTGATTTGAATGCTAAAGTTGGAAAAGGAAGGACAGATGATTTGGTAGGAAATTTTGGATTAGGGAATAGGAGCGAGTCTGGTGAAAAACTGGTACAATTTTGCCAGGAAAACAGAATGGTAATTACAAATACCTTTTTCGAACTACCCAACAGACGTTTATACATGGAGATCTCCACAAGACACAAAACATCACATAGTGAGAAACCAAATAGACTATCTACTAATCAATGAAAGATACAGAAACAGCATAATGTCAATTATGACATACCCTGGTGCAGATATATCATCTAATCATAATCCACTAGTTGCAAGAATGAAAATAAAACTAAAGAAAATTAATAGCACAACCCCCAAAAAAGCAGTTGATATCAACAAATTACGAAAACCAGAAGTAAGAGAACAGATGATACAAGAAATTGATGAAGCAGTAACAAAGATACAACCCATAAAAGACTACACAAAAGTTAACATCAATGAGAATTGGACAGACATTAAAACAGCGTTAATAAAACCAAGCATAAGTCACCACCATAAAAGTAAAGAATATAAAAAAGAATGGATGACAGATGAGATACTGAACTTAATGGATAAAAGAAGAAAACAGAAAAACAAAAAGAACCAGAAGTATAAAGAGATAAAAAAGAAATTCGTCTAAAAATACGCACAGCTAAAGAAAACTGGTACGGGGAAAAATGCGAAGAAATCGAACAACTGTAAAATAAACACGACAGCTTTAATGCACATCGGAAGATCAAAGAGTTGACGAGGAGACAAAGTAACAGACAAAACATATTAGTAGACGAGAGTGGAAATATTATTATGGACACAGAAAAAAAATTAAGAGTCTGGAAACAGTACATAGAACAACTGTTTAAAGATCAAAGAGACAATGTAGATAACGAATACATAAACAATGACACGGGACCAGAAATAACAAGAGATGAAGTGGAATACACGATTAAAGAAATGAGATCGGAGAAGGCTACAGGCCCAGATGAACTACCAATAGACATAATTAAACTCATCAAAGGCAACAACTTAATAAAGATCGTGGAACTATTTAACAGCGTTTACAAATCTGTTATCATACCTAATGAATGGCTAGCAACAACAATAATAGCCATACCCAAAAAGTCTAATGCGAGACAATGCTCGGAACATCGCACCATCAGTCTCATGTGTCATATATTAAAGGTCTTCTTAAAAATCATTCATCGGAGAATATATAAAAAATTGCAAGTTGACATCGGACCCTCTCAATTTGGCTTTAGAGACGGACTAGGAACTAGAGAGGCACTGTTTGCTTTTACTGTTCTAACACAACGATGCTTAGACGTAAATCAGGACATATTTGTGTGTTTCCTAGACTATAACAAAGCATTTGATACAGTAAAACATAGACCACTGATGCAAATACTGGAAAATAAAAATATTGATACAAGGGACATGCGAGTCATAAGGAATCTATACTACAAACAAGAAGCTACAGTACGAATTAACAGCTCGATATCAGATAGAATACAGATCAAAAGAGGTGTTCGGCAGGGCTGTGTGTTGTCTCCAACCTTGTTCAATGTCTACGCGGAAGAAGTTATTAAAAAAGCTCTTATGAACGAAAAAGCCGGAGTAAAGATCAACGGTCACCCCATTTGCAATATCCGATATGCTGATGATACCGCGCTCATAGCAGAAAATATTGACGACCTACAGAGATTACTAAACAAAGTGGTAGAAGCAAGTGAAGAATTTGGTCTGTCACTGAATACAAAGAAGACCAAATTCATGATAATTACAAAGAAACGTATCAATAATATCAACTTACATGTAGGACAGAATCTCATTGAACGAGTACAAAATTACAATTACCTCGGAACAAATATTAACGAGTCAAATGAATTCACCAGAGAAATAAGAATACGAATAGAGAAAGCCCGCAGTGCCTTTAACAATATGAAACAAATGTTGTGTAGCTGAAACCTAAGCCTAAAGCTGAAAATACGAATGCTTAAATGTTATGTTTTCTCAGTCCTGTTATATGGGGTGAAGGCGTGGACACTAAATAAGCAATGTATGGGTAAGCTGGAGGCATTTGAGATGTGGGCGTACCGAAGAATGTTAAAAATCTCCTGGAAGGATAAGATAACTAACCAAGTTGTATTAGACAGGATGAACAAACAAAAGGAGGTCGTATTGAGTGTTAAAATGAGGAAACTACAATACCTGGGACATATTACACGTGGAAATAAATATCAACTGTTACAACTAATTATCCAAGGAAAGATTGAAGGTAGGTGCAGCATGAGTAGGAGAAGAATGTCATGGTTGAGAAACCTCAGGGAGTGGTTTGCTGGCACTTCCATACAATTGTTCCGAGCGGCAGCCTCCAGGGTCAAAATTGCCATGATGATAGCCAACCTTCGTAGCGGAGATGGCACGTGAAGAAAAAGAAGAAGAAGAATAAAGAAAAAGATAAAGTGAAAAAACAAAATAACACAACAGAAGAGTAAAGAATGGGAAAGAACCTACTTAAATATTGAAATATACATAGGAGGTACAAGACCTTCGGAGTCATGGAAAGTACTAAGAGGATTGGAACAAAACTCAAAAGAAAAAATTAAATTGGAAAATATATAGGGCAAAGAATGAACGGACTATTACAAGGAACTGTTAACAAAACAGACCACAATTCATTGGAAAAGAAAACAGGCGAAGACAAAGAAGATCCCCACAACAAGAAATAGAAACAGATAGGGAAATGGGAATGGCTATAAAAGCAATCAAAAAAAAGAAACAACCGGGATCTGAAGGTATCTCACCTGAGCTTATAAAACACGGATCACAAAATTACACCAGATGATACAATGGATATTTCAGAAAGCCATAAATGGAGAACAGCTCCCAAAGGAATGGACGAAGGCATATATGACATCTATATTTAAGAGAGGAGATAGAAAACGATGCGAAAACTACAGAGAAATAAGCGTAATATCATCAATAGGAAGATTTTATGGGAAGATACTGCGAGCAAAGATAGAGCTAGCGATAAAAAGCAAAATTGGGAAGGATCAGGCAGGCTTCACGGCAGGATGATCATGCATAGATGACATAATACTCACTGGAACGATTGTTGAAAAAGAAAAAAGTAAAAAATAGAGATAAACATTTGGCATTTGTGGACCTGAGGAAGGCCAAGATTCCTGCCAATTTCTAAAAAATTAGAAATATAGACGGAACTCATAGAAGCTACAAAAGCTCTGTATAAAGAAAATAAAGTGTCCATTAAAATGAGAACAAGAATCATAGGTGACTTCACCACAAAAAAAAGTTCCGGCCGGATTGTTCCACATCTCCAACCCTATTTAAAATATACTTAGAGAAAGTCTTGACTACATGGAAAATAAAATGCGAAGGCATAGGAGTACCGGTACGGAACGAATACCTATATACATTAAGCTTTGTAGACGATCAAGTAGTGATTGCACAAGACCAAGACGTCCTCAGCTATATGATAAAGAAACTATAAGAAGAATATACCAAGGCTGGTCTAGATATTAACCTCACGAAAACATAGTACCTATCTACAAATGAAGAAAATATACAAGATCTACAGAATAATGATAACGTTACAATCAAGGGAAAGGGTAAATTTAGATACTTGGAGATGGAAAGCCTGCGAAGATGCTGCATAGTAAAAAGAATGGATAGGAGAAGTAATGACGAAATAAAGCAAAGAACATCAATAAAAGAGACATATTAACATATATACAGGGTGGTGAATCATCAAACGGGCCATGGGAAACCCATTGGAAAATTTTAAGTTGTTGAATTCCTGCTTCCCTAATTATCTTACACCAAAAGTCAAGAAAACTGTTTGTAGCGGACTGAAATATGTATCGAAAACAAATGTTAAAAATTGTTAAATTATTCTACGGTTTAAACGCATTCCAAAAGTTTGCAAGAATGTAATACATTTTCAGGCCATCCCTTAAAGTCAGGCAACACGCTGTGCAAGAATGTGTATGACATGTTGCGTTTGGTCATATCGATGTTCCTGATATTTGACAATATTTGAATTGCCAAAATTTTTATTTTGTGATTTATTGTTTAAAAAACAATAAAGTTGAATACAATTGTATTCAGTTGGGGAGAAACTAGCAATAATAAAAATGTTTTAATCAGCCAATAGTGAGCGAATTGTCAGTTCTTTATTTAGCGTAAGATATCGAGAAAAAAAAACAATTCCAGGTAATTTAACAATTCAAGAATTTTACAAAATTTTGAAAATACTGGGACCGTGATTTCTAATTGTACCTGTACAAACAATATTGCTGAGGTACCAAGTAATTTAGAAAATCAAAACAAATTTCAATGTCATCAAGAACTAAGAGAAAGGGTATGTTGAGTGGCGAGCGGAATTTTTGTTATAAAATTTTAGAGAGGGGTATTGCAGATAGACAATTAAAAAAACATTTTGTTTAGTGATGAATGTAGGAATTATAGGATTTGGTCAACAGGAAATCCTGAGGATATTATTGAAAGCCATAACAATACCCCGAGTGTTATTACCCGAGTGAGGACGTAGCATCAGACCACAATCCGGTGGTATGTAAGTTTGAAGTAAAGTTAAAAAAGCCAAATGTAAAGAACAGGCTTGCAACTTTAGATATTAGGAAGCTTTCCAACAATAGTATTAAACAACAGATGCAAGAGAATTTAAATACCGAAATATAAAAAATCCTTAAAAATAACAATAAACCGCTGGAAAAGTGGAGTGAAATTAAAGAAGAGATTAGGACTTCAAGCACTAAGTTTTTACTACCTGATAAGAGAAAAAAGAAAGACTGGATGACTGCAGAAATCCTTGACATGATGGAAGAGAGACGGATATATAAAACTAAAGATACTGCCAAATACCGTGAAAGCCATAGACGAATAAGAGCTGAGATAAGAAGAACTAAAGAGAAATGGTTCTCGGAGAGATGCGAAGAAATCAAACAGTGCGAAAAGGTATACGACTATCACAATATGCATAAGAAGATAAAGGAACTCACAACAAAGAAAAAGCTACAATATTTTATCGAAAGGGCTGTGCGATGATAATGGAAATCTACATCTAGACCCCGACAAAATATTTAGAATCTGGGAAACTTATGTGAAACAACTGTTTAATGATGACCGTCCTAGTAGATTTACACTGAGCAATGATGATACTGGCCCTTCTATTCTAAAATCAGAAGTGAAAAATGCTAAAAAGGGTCTTAAAAATAACAAAAGACCAGGCAACAATAACGTACACGGGGAAATATTGAATATGCTGTGCGAAACAAACAGTCAAATTCTAGACTCACTCGTCAGACTCTTTAACAATATTTATAACAGCGGGGAGTTTCCTGAAGACTGGCTAAAGTCAACTTTTGTTGCCATACCGAAAAAACCAAAAGCAAAGTCTTGTAAGCAACATCGGATGATAAGTCCAATTAACCACATTTCGAAGGCATACACCAAGGTTATTTACAACAGAATAAGCAAAAAATGCGAGGATAACATTGGAGATTCGCAGTTTGGGTTTCGGAATTCTCTTAATACAAGAGAAGCACTTTTTAGTCTACAGGTACTCATCCAGCGCTGCAGAGATATGAACAAAGACGTGTGCATATGCTTTATAGACTACGCAAAAGCATTCGGTAACGTAAAGCACAAAAAGATAATTGAAGTTCTCCATAAGATCGCAGTCGACTACAGAGACATTCGAACAATAACGAGTCTCTATTGGGATCAAACAGCTAAAGTGAAAGTAGGATCTACATTAACCAATAAAATTGAGATCAAGAAAGGGCTACATTAGGGCTGTATCTTGTCTTCAATTCTCTTTAATATATACCCAGAAGAAGTATTTACGACAGCGCTGAGGAAAATGGAGGAAGAAAAACCAAATGGATGTTAGTAAGCAAAACGCAACAACCATCACAGCAACTGATATTAGACAATGAAAAAATTGAACACTTGGATTCGTACATCTACTTGGGAACAACAGTTAACTTAAATTGGGATCAAGCGAAGGAAATACGTATAAGAGTAGAAAAGGCAAGAGCATTGTTCACTAGCATAAAGCAAATTTTCACCTCTTAAAGCCTCACCCTATCTCTCAAAATTCGACTTCCGAAATGTTATGTATTACCGGTTTTGTTATAAGAAATGGAGGCGTCGACAATGACCGCAACATTGATGAATAAAGAGAGGCCTTCGAAATGTGGGCTTACCGACGTATATTACGTATATCCTGGACTGAGCACGTGACCAACGAAGAGGTACTACGCCGGATAGGTAAAAAGAGAGAGGTAGGAATAGTTAGGCGTGACCTAGAAATAGAAACGTGACCCAAGTATTCCAAGTTGGAATACTTGGGTCACGTTATGAGACATAATAAATATACAGTACTACAGCTGATCGTTTAAGAGAAAATAGACAGCAGAAGGGGTCCAGGGAGGAGAAGACACTCGTGGCTCCAAAACTTGCGGCAATGGTTCGGATCGTCATCTGCTGAACTATTCAGATCTGCCGTAAACAAAGTTAGAATAGCCATGTTCGATTGCCAACGTTCGGAACGGACAAGGCACATGAAGAAGAAGATAACAATATCGTCGAAAAATAAGTGTCTGGTTAGGAGTATTTAAACAGAATATTATTGGACCATTTTTATCTGAGGAAAATTTAAATTCAAAAAATGTTTTTAGACTTACTACAAGAAGAGATTTTACCCAGACTTGCAGAAATAGCTCCAAATAAAGAAGAAATTTTTTTTCAAATAGTTAATTAATAATGAGATTTTTATCACAATCACAACCAATAGTTGTGGTTTAATTCCATAAAAAACCATAAAAACATAATATTTAGCTTAACCTGAAAGTACACTGAAGGACAAAAATAGTGGCCACCCTATAAATTGCCAAAAATAAAAATTCGAGCAGTACACGCAGTACTTCAATTTGGTTCATTTATTGAGACAATTTTTGACTCTATGCATGATAATACAAAATATCAATTAAATGAATGTGAAATAAAAATCGTAACAAATTACTTAAGGATGGCCAACCTGGAACCTTATATGAATATCATCGAACATCTTTGGGATAAACTTCATCGTAGGGTTAGAAGTCAAACAGGCCAGCCAAAAAGAAGAAGAAGAAGCTTCGTGAAAAAGCATGTTTTATTTAAAATTTATTTCTTTTCCTTCTAAATTGTATGCAAATATTTATTGATATTTTAGGGCATAATACCCGATATAAGACAATGTTGTTCAAGTTCACCCTTAACCCGTAACTGCTACCGACAGGGTCAGCGTGACCCATCAATAGTTTTAAACCGCCCTACCCATTTAAGTTTGATAGTGGGGGAGCTGTCTGTCCACCTATTCTCTGGCCAGTTAGTATTTTATAAAAAGGCAAAGTGAGTTTTCTTCATATATATTATATATATATATATATATATATATATATATATATATATATATATATATATTATTATGTTAACGGCTTGAATAATTTAAATATTTATATCATTTGCTTAATACACATTTTTTTGTTTTAGATAAAATGGCTTATTCAAGTAAGCATTTAACTTTGTCTGAGATGGAAGACATTCTAAACAGTGAAGAGTTTTTGAAAGATTTGGAAGATGCCGATGAAACGACAGATACTCTCCAAGAAGTAGAAAATAAGGAGCAAGCTGCACACAAATTATTTAACTATTCAGGTGAAAGTGACAGCGATGAAATAGACAATGAAATTTACAGTGAACACGACTCTGATAGTAAATTTGAGGTTGAACTATTGCATGAAAACACCTTAGACAGAGATGATGCCACGAATAACGCTTCAAGTAACAAAACAGCTACTTTGAACATTTCAAAATTAGCTTGGTATGGAAAAGATTTTACAAAATGGGCAAAACAATCGCCAAAAAGGTCCAAAGTAAAATCTCATAACATTATAAGAGTTTTACCAGGACTGAAAGGTTCTACCCGTCAGAATCCACCGCTGTGTCCTAAAGAAGCTTGAAAATTATTAATAACTGATGACACGTTGGAAATTATTGTTGATCATACCAACACAAGAATTGACTTAGTATCCTCAAATTACGCTACATTCAAACGACGTAAAAACTCTCTCTCAAAATTTGCCCCAACTTTCATTGAAAGAACAGATAAAATTGAGATAGAAGCTTTTATTGGACTTTTATTTATGCAAGGTATATTTAAGTCTAACCATGAAGATTTAAAATCATTATGGGCAACAGATGGTACAGGGAGAGATTTGTTTAGATGTTTGATGTCACTTGCACGATTCATATTTTAACTAAGCTGTTTAAGATTCGACAATCATCTTACAAGGTCTGAGAGAGTGAAAACTAATAAATTGGCAGCTATATCCAACCTATTTAAAACTTTTGTAAAAAACTCCCAACAGAACTATGTTCCAGGTCCTCACGTAACAGTAGATGAAATGCTGGTACCATTCAGGGGAAGGTGTGCATTTAGAATGTACATACCTAATAAACCTGCGAAATATGGTATAAAAGTGCAGATCTTAGCCGATTCCCAAACACACTACATGTATAACGCGGAGGTCTATACAGGAAAAATTCTCCAACAGAAACAAAAATCGCTATTTTCACATCCAACTGAGGTTGTTCTTCGAATGATAAAATGTATTGAAAATTCCAACCGTAATGTCACTGGTAATAACTGGTACACATCAATGGAATTAACTAACGAGTTGAGAAAACGAGGAATTACATAAATGTAGGTACAGTGAAGAAAAATAAAAGAATGATTCCTCCAGAATTTAGGGCCGACAGAAAGAGACCTGCTAGTTCTTCAGAGTTTGTATTTACATTAGACAATACTCTGGTATCATATGTCCCAAAAAAGGGAAAATCTGTTGTTTTAATATCATTAATGCATCACGACAGTACTGTTGATCAGAGCACTGGGAAACCCGAAATAATTATGTTTTATAACCAAACCAAAGCAGGTTTAGATGCTTTGGACGAAAAATGTGCAACATATTCCACTTCTCGAAGGACCCGTCGATGGCCTATGGCAATTTTTCACTTTTTCCGAGGAAAAGAAATATCCCGTTACAATTTTTTAAAAGAACTAGGCATTGCACTGTACATGCCACATATGAAGAAAAGACATTTACAACGTAAATGTACCCCGGAAACTTCGATGTCTCGCAGCGAATATCCTTGGAGTAGATATAGATGACACACCTGCACCATTGCCAATACAGAATATATCAAAAAGGAAGAAATGCGCAATTTGTCCCGGAAAACAAATACATACTGTTTTGTGTGCAAATTACCTATATGTTTACAATGTGCTCTAAAAATGTGCCCAAATTGTAAATAGGAATTTATTTTACATTAAATTAGTTTACCGTTATATAAAAAAATGTTTATGACTTAAAATAAATGTATTAGCTAATGTTTTTTCTTTATTTCAGAATTTTAAAACTGGGTCACAGTGACCCGTCAATAGCAGCTGCGAGATAACTTTTTGTCGGTTTTTCTGTTGGTGATTCGTTTCGATATTACACTATTTTCTCTTGTAGCCTTCTAATTAATTAAATTATGCTAAAGAAACAAGCAGTAATGACCATTTTTTGTATTAAACATAAAAATATGTTGAGTATACAAAATGAAACAGTGCATAAAATTTCTAATAAAATTTTATTTTTGGAAATTTATAGGGTGGCCACTTTTTTGCCGGTCAGTGTAGTTTCAGAACCTTGATTTAAATTTATATTTACACAGTAGTATACAGTATTTACAGAAAATACATAGCTTAATGTCTTAATGTTATTGCAATCTAGTAGTTGCTTACTGATGGTTTCAAATCACCAAACTCACGGTATACTAAACCGTGGTACTAATTGTGAATTTTATTACGACTTAATTGAATTAAAACTATGAATAGTGCTTATATAAATACTATGGACGAATCTGTTATTGTTTTGGTTTGGCATTATTGTATGGGACTTAACCACAATTCATTGTAATGAGAAATAAATTTTACATATTTATGGTTTGATCTTTCGATTTTGATCCAGAAAAGGTTTTTACTTTTTTTTAAATTTATTCCTCGACTTAACTGTAAACATTTTTGAATTTCTAATTACAATTTCGAGAAATTTCTAATTTCTTATTAGTTTGACTAGAAGTTTCATCAATTTTGTGGGACATTTCCCTGATTATTTTTATAGCATCTGCTGACTGAAATTTGACTTTCATTATGTTGTCTCCATCCTCGATTAGATCGTTCTTGATCTTTTTAAATCTACTAGAACCTTCTGCTATACAAGCAACTTCTTCCACTATAACATGTTTTAGCAACATGGTTGATCTGAAAGTCCCAAATTTTTGAAATAAGTCATAAATAGTCTGTACGAAAACCCAAAAAAAATATATTTTCACAAAAGACAAGGTTTTTTACCTGGGCTAAATTGCTAATCTGACCCAAGAACCTCTCTCCCTTTTCAGAGTTTAGGACCGGCATCAAGATCATTGAGGTAGTATGTAAATGATCCTGTCGGCGGAGTTAAAAAACCTGGACTTACCGAGATACAAAACTACGTCGCTAAAATTAAAATTTTTAACAAAAAATAAAATAATGCCTTTAAAAAATTAACTGAAAAATTAAGAGAGTTTTATAAAACGGACTATATGTTTAATTTATTTAATAGAACTATTTAATTAGTATTACTTGAAATATATTACTAATATACTAAAACAGACAAATTCCGCAGTACTTCCTCAGCACGCTAACGTAGAAACATTATAAAAACTGATCTACGGTATAAAAGATCTATGTGAAAATTAAACGCTTTTATAAAAAACGAAGAAAAAAAGTATTGAAATTGCTAACTTGCTGCTCAATTAACTTATATTATGTATATTAAACGTAACACGATTAAAACACAACGAATGGCAGCACAAAAGACATATCAAAGATATAAGGTAAAAGTAGAACTAACAATTAAAACACAAGAACAGAAATTCACAGATTTAGCAGACTTAGAATAAATTGGTAAAAATTCTAGAAAACTTAATTTTTTTTGGAAATGAAAGACATTACATAAAGAGCCAGGATAATTAATATTCCAAAAGAAAGATTCAGTGTTTTCACCAGTCTTAGGTTTTTACTGAAACATGTAGGCGTCGACTGTCGCTGTGGACCGAGCGCCGCGCCGGCGACTGGCTTATTACTGAAGGTTTTTTCTAGAATACCATTTACCAGCTGTCTGTAGTATCTATAGGGTCAGATTTTTAATCTAGGAAGAACGAGAAAATGAAACTTATTTTATTTAATATTACTAATGACGAAATAATAACAAAATGCATAAAATACGGTTATATAAAATTAGAAAAGTATGTTTTAGACACAAGCAACAATAATGTTATTCACTAGCTCTAACACCACTTCAATAAAACCACCAAATATTTCATCATAATAATTTCTAATACTTAAACATAACAAAAAACAAAACCTTTTAATTTCCATGTATTATTTCCAACTTTATCTTGAAATAGATTTTATTTTCCTCGAAAATGAAAAAGACGCTATACAAAGAGAAAAGAAAACTGATTCTAAAAAAAAATTTTCAGTGTTCACCAGTCGTAGGTTTCTACTGAAACATTTAGGCGTCGAATGTCGCTGTGGACCGAGCGCCGGCGACTTTCTTATCACTGAAGGTTTTTTCTAGAATACCCTTAATCAGCTGTTTTTGAGCATCTATAGGGTCTGATTCTTAATCTATAGTGTATTTTTATGTATGAGAGAGTAATAAAACAATAAATTATGTATGCAAATCCCTAAACTGTTGATACGGGTGACTCAATGAAAAACAGATATTTGTCAACAAGTTTACAGAAGTATATAGGAAAACAATTTTAAATTGAGTATGACCACCAGGTATAAAGGTTGGAGCAGAATAGAATACAATAGTTGTGAGGGTTACTAATCCCTAAATAAGGTTGCCAGTGTCGGAGTGATGGGGGTTAACAGGTACTAATGAATTTGCAAGAAATGTAAGATGTTTATTTTATTGGTTATATATAACCAATAAAAGTTTAATAAGTACCTATTTGCAAAATAAAGCTTAATTCTTTAGATAAAATAAAACGTTTTATTTTATCTGAAATGAGTGCATTCCACGAAGTAAGGGTTTCAACAATCAAACATTTAATTCTTTAATTCCAGGAATCTACGACAGTAATTGACTAGATAATTACCTTCTAACTTTATTCCACAGAAAATGTGATAGTGGATTTTTCCATTTTGTAGGAAGGTCCAAGTGGCGTATTCAAACGTGTAAACGCCGAAAAATTGGTCCTTTAACAGTTAATGAAAAAACATTAATATTTAATTGTTTTAAATTATTTACAGACAAACGTTTAAGTGAAAGTGTTGATGAGACCGTTAGTTAGCAGTACACTTGGTGTTGGGAAATCTACGATTTACAGAGTTATTAAAGAAGAGAAATGTGGTAGTTTTCAAATGCCACGTAATGCTCCAGGGAAACCAAAATTTCAAATAGAATATCATTTTAAAGAAGGACTTCGACGGAAAGTGCATGAATTCTTCTTTAGACAAGAATTTCCAACATTGGATAAAGTTCTTGTCTCAGTTTGAGATGATAAGGATTACCCAGAAATGAGTCGAAGTACGTTATGGAAACTTTTAAAAGAAATAGGCTTCCGCTGGAAAAAAAATCCCAGAAAGTCTATTTTATTAGAAAGAAGCGATATTGTCATATGGAGAAGACATTTTCTAAGAACCATAAAGGAAATGAGAAACCAAAAAAGAAAAATATTTTATCTTGATGAAACATGGATCAACGAGGGTTATACACCAAATAAATTTTGGCAGGATGAAATTGTTACAAGGCAAAGGCACGCTTTTGTAAATAACTTATCTACTGGTTTAAACCCACCATCAGGAAAGGGACGCAGGCTGATAATAGTACACATTGGCAGTTCAGACGGTTTTGTTGAAGGTGGTTTATTAACTTTTGAATCAACTCGTACCGGTGACTACTATGAAGACATGAACGCTGATGTCTTTCAAGAATGGTTCGAACAAATGATAGATCTTCTTCCTAAGAACTGTGTAATAGTAATGGATAATGCAAGTTATCACTCCAGACTTGTAGAAGGACTGCCCACAACCAAGTGGTTAAAAAAAGACTTGCAGAATTGGCTGAGTTCAAAAAATATTACGTACCATCCCAGATCTATAAGAAAGGAACTTTATTCGTTGTGTGCCCTTCATAAAGAAAAATTTTAAAAATACGAAATTGGTGAAATTGCCAAAAATCGTGGAATGACAGTACTTACATCCCCACCATATCATTGTGAATTAAACCCGATTGAACTGGTATGGGCACAGATAAAGAGTGAAGTTTCAAGAAAAAATACCACTTTTAAAATTCATGATGTTAAACAGTTGTTTTTGGAGGCCGTAAATAATGTAAAACCTGAAAACTGGGAAAAGGCAGTAAATCACACTATTAAAGAAGAGGAAAAAATGTGGAAGCTGGACAATATTACTGATAAAATGATCGAGCCAGTTATTATATTTCTTGGTTCTGAAAGTTCATCTTCTGAATCTGATTTGAATTTGTAACAAGTAGCTGTAAGTTTTATATTAATATTTTTATTCATCTATTTAACATACCTTAGACGGTTTTAAAAACTCTTTTTCTCTTTTGTAATTTTTAAAAATTAAAAAAAATGTGAATATTTTAAAACCCTTTTTAACGTAGGCCAGTCAGTTCTAATATAGTGTGTGATAAAAGAGGCCACTTTTGTTTACATACACATAACACTTTATAACACTGAAATAATTCATTTATTTTTTACAATTATTCAAAGTAATTTTTCAATTAATCTTGAGCACGCCCATGGAGTGGTCGGAGGTACCAGTTAAAATTATGCTAATTACTTTCTCGTTCATAAAAATAAACTATAGCAATACGGACAAATTGAAACTTGTTTTATCTATTTAAATTAATAACGAAATAAGAAGAAAATGACTAATATAAGGTTGTACAAAATCACAGAAGTATGTTTTAGAAACAAGCAACAATATCGATATGCACTAGTTCTAACACTATTTCAATTAAACCATCAATACTTCATTATAATTATTAATATTCAAACATAACAAAACACAAAAATAGAAAATTACCAGGGCCCGTATTTTCGAAACCGTTCGAACGGAAGTCGTATGCGAAAGATGATGAATTTCGAACGAAAATTGATGATTCGTATTTTCGAGTTGATTTCGAATGCATCGTATACGACGATTTTCGTTCACGACTGCTCGAGTGGGTATTCACCATTCGAATAGCGGTAAACACACGGAGTTTGACATTTCTGACTTTTGCATTTAGTTTGGTTTTTTAATTGTTTACATAAGTGAGATGGCCGGCCTAAATTTTTTAATTGAAAGAAATGTTTTAAATGCCTTAGAAGATGCAGTAATGTTAGCGAATGTGGAGAATAGATTATACCATGCATTTTTAAACCCTCTTGAAGCCTTATCAGACAAACAATTTGTAAAATTATACCGTTTAACAAAGCCTCTGGCAGAAAAACTAATAGAACTTTTGGAGCCCCACTTGGTACCTTCATCTAGGGCATCTGCTTTGAGCATACCGAGAAAGGTAAGTATAACAAATATTTTTAATTCAACATAGGTATACTGTGAAAATGTTCCCCAAAGTACCCTCCGCTTTATTCCTTAAGAATAAACATCCGGGCCAAGTATTTTACATAGAGAGTAATAAAATTGTTTACCTACAATAATTTTTTGCAGGTTTTCTAATCTATTTTCTTCCATAAAATCTTTCAGTTCTTTTTTTTTTGTTAGATAGACAAATACTGTTAGATAGATAATTGTTAGAGATACAAATCCTTCGAGCATGGAATTTTTATTTTCTTTGTCCATATTAGAAACAGAGAAAACAGATAAGTACGAAAACACAAGCCAAAACACGTTAACACTGTGTAGAAAATTGAGCAAATCACAAAAAACTAAAAAACTTCAAGTCTGCTGCAACAAGTAAAATAAACTTGTCAGTCAAATAAATGTCGCCTGTCACCTCTACCTCTTCTTTTCTTAATTTCGTGCGAATTTGCGGCGTTGCCGGTGAATTTGGGTTAACGGATTCTCGTATGCGAATTAAACTTTCGAATTGCGTTTGAAAATACGCTTTTACGTTCGTGCACGATTTTTTTTTCATTCGAACTAGTCGCATGCGAATAAATTCGAACACATTCAAAAATACGACCCCAGGGTCCGTATTTTCGAAACCGTTCGAACGGAAGTTGTATGCGAAAGATGATGAATTTTGAACGAAAATCGATGAATCGTATTTTCGAGTTGATTTCGAACTCATCGTATACGACGATTTTCGTACACGACTGCTCGAGTGGGTATTCATCATTCGAATAGCGGTAAACACACGGAGTTTGACATTTCTGACTTTTGCATTTAGTTTGACTTTTAATTGTTTACATAAGTGAGATGGCCGGCCTAAATTTTTTAATTGAAAGAAATGTTTTAAATGCCTTAGAAGATGCAGAAATGTTAGCGAATGTGGAGAATAGAGTATACCATGCATTTTTAAACCCTCTTAAAGCCTTATCAGACAAACAATTTGTAAAATTATACCGTTTAACAAAGCCTCTGGCAGAGGAACTAATAGAACTTTTGGAGCCCCACTTGGTATCTCCATCTAGGGCATCTGCATTGAGCATACCGAGAAAGGTAAGTATACCAAATATTTTTAATTCGACATAGGTATACTGTGAAAATGTTCCCCAAAGCACCCTCCGCTTTGTTCCTTAAGAATAAGCACCCGGGCCAAGTATTTTACATAGAGAGTAATAAAATTGTTTACCTACAATAATTTTTTTCAGGTTTTCTAATCTATTTTCTTCCATAAAATCTATCAGTTCTTTTTTTTGTTTGGAAGATACAAGTCCTCCGAACATGGAATTTTTATTTTCTTTGTCCATATTGGAAACAGAGAAAACAGATAAGTACGAAAACACAAGCCAAAACACGTTAACACTGTGTAGAAAATTGAGCAAATCACAAAAAACTAAAAAACTTCAAGTCTGCTGCAACAAGTAAAATAAACTTGTCAGTCAAATAAATGTCGCCTGTCACCTCTACCTCTTCTTTTCTTAATATCGTGCGAATTTGCGGCGTTGCCGGTGAATTTGGGTTAACGGATTCTCTGATGCGAATTAAACTTTCGAATTGCGTTCGAAAATACGCTTTTACGTTCGTGCACGATTTTTTTTCGTTCGAACTAATCGCATGCGAGTAAATTCGAACACATTCAAAAATACGACCCCTGGAGAGGACAGAATACCGAACGAACTCCTAAAGTATTAATAGAAAGCTATTAAAAGTAATCCAAAAAATAATATATCGGACCCAGAAAATTACAAAGGAATTAATTTATTAAACACAACATTAAAATTAACAACCAAAGTGATAACAAATAAATTGAATGAAATTATAACATTAGCAGAAGAACAACAAGGTTTTAGGTGGGGAAGATCAAGCACCGACGCTATATTTATAATGAGACAAGTGCAAAAGAAATCATTAGAATGCAACAAACCAGCATCCACCAGTTTTGTGGACCTTACAAAGACATTTGACCGGGTCAAATTAAAAGTCGTTATCCGCTTACTGTATGTAAGAAATATACCTCTACGAATAATCAAAACGATCGAAAATATCTACCAAAACAACACAATAAAAGTAAAAGTAGAAGAAGAACTAACCGACCCTGGTGAAACTGTCAATGGGGTAAGTCATGGAGATTCCCTGAGCCCTCTATTTTTTAACCTTATTATGGATGCAGTAATAAAAAAAGAACTTGATGCAGTAATAAAAAGGATAATAAATGAGAGAAAAACAATTTACAATAATCTGCTACGCAGATGAGGTAATACTACTCTCTCAAAGTGTAGTTTATTTACAACGTATGTTGCACTTATTTTGATATCACCGCCAGAAAATTTAACATGTTAATTTCTTCAAAAAAGACAAAACGCATGGTTTTAACAGCAAACCATAATGCAAATACATGATGCAACTAAGATGCAAACTGGAGCATTGAGGTCAAATAATAGAACAAGTGATGAAGTTTAAATATCTAGGCGCCACATTATCTAGCTACGGAGAGCTAGAAACAAAAGTATGAAAAACTGTTAATAAATAAAAATATGGGGAAAGGAACAAAAAAGACAAGCAGAATTTAAAAAACAGGCATCAGACCAACAATGACGCGACAAAAACAAGATCTGACACAAAGAGGACAAAAACGATGTTAGAAACAGCATGGGATAAAAACACTTAGAACAATCGGTGGTAAGGCACTTTGGGACAGAGCTAGAAGTGCAGATATACGACGTAGCAGCAAGGTGAAGAACATCACAACCTGGGTAAGAAATAGAAGAGTAGAATGAAAGATCATATAAACCGAATGACAACAAATAGAGTAGTAAAGACTATAAGAGACGGTGTTTCAATAGGACGACAATCAGTAAGAAGACCACAAAAACGATGGAATGACAACATACTGGAGGCAAACTGAAAAATAGATAGAGTCATGACCTTATAAAAAAAAAGAAGAAAAAAAAATGAACAAAACACAAAACCTTTTATTTTCCATGTATTATTTTCAGTTTTATGTAGAGATAGAAGATTTTATTTTTCTCTAAAATTAAAAAGACGCTACACAAAGAGCCAAGATAACTGATATTCCAAAAAAAAAAGATTCAGTGTTCACCAGTTTTAGGTTTCTACTGAAACATTTAGGCGTCGAATGTCGCTGTGGACCGGCGACTGGCTTATCACTAAAGGTTTTTTCTAGAATACCATTTACCAGCTGTTTGTGGGCATCTATAGGATCAAATTTTTAATCTAGGAAGAAGAACAAATTGAAACTCGTTTTGTTTAATATTATTAATAACGAAATAATAGGAAAATGACTAAATAAGCTTATACAAAATCACAGAAGTATGTTTTCGAAACAAGCAACAATATTGTTATGCGCTCATTCTAACATTAGTGCAATTAAACCACCAAATACTTCATCATAATAATTTTTAATATTCAAACATAACAAAACACACAAATAGAAAACCATCAGGAGATGACAGAATATCGAACGAACTTCTAAAGTAAGGGGGAACAGATCTGACCAAACTACTATTAAAACGAATCCAAAAAATAATGGAACAAAACAGAATTCCTCAAGAATGGAGATCAAGCATCCTAATACCTTTCTTCAAAAAGGGAGATAAATCATAAATACGACAAAATGTATGGTTACAACATCAAATTTACTAAGATGTAAAATTGGAACGGGAAGGTCAAATAATAGAACAAGTGATTGAGTTTATCTAGGCTCCACATTAATTAGCGCCGGAAAGCTCGAAACCGAAGTGGAAGATCAAGTGAATGGAGCAAACAGAGCCGCAAGCTGCTTAAATGAAACAATATGGAGAAATAAAAATATCGGGAAAGAAACGAAAGGCAGAATTTACAAGTTATTCGACCAATAATGACATACGCTGCAGAAACAAGACCTGACAAAAGAGAACAAAAAGCTTTTTACTATTAATTTAATTTATTAGACAAATTGATTTCCTTGCACTTTGTATTGGTATTTTTAAACACTTGTGATAAACACTTATATTATATACATATAATTATACACACAATTACTGAACCAAAGAATACAGCAAACTGAACTAACTGTAACTACTGACAGAACGACATTTGCATTTTGTCTTTTGCTAATTTAAATTCTGATAATTTTTTATTTGTTATACTTTCGAGAAAAAATCAAATTAATTTGTGATTTATATTATTTAATTCTGGCAACCGACTTATTGCGTTTTACTACCATATTGTCATATAATGCTAATTACAATAATGGGTATTTCCGGGTGATATTTTTACCTACCACGGTGAAATAAATTACTTGCGTTCTAAGATATTTCTCTATATTGTAATATACCTGAAAATATGCCCTTTTATTAAATGCATATGCACTTATACAATGTATACAAAATATGTAAATATGCTCTTAATATGTATTTTGCATATTTCTTGAGCTCTAATCATCATTATCATTCTCAGTACATTCTACCAATTATGTTGCAGCCTCCCTTAAATGATCGTTTCTTATTTCTGTCCACTATTCGCTTGTCTGTGTTATGTTGCTTGTTTCCTTATGTCATAGTCGTATCTTAAACTTGGACGTCTTCTTGGTCTCTTGACGCCTCTTGGTTACCACAGTGTAATTTTCATGGACTATAAGTTCTTCTCGCTTAATGTTCTGTCCACTGCTATTTAAAAGATCTAATTCTGTGGATTACATCAGTGACCTTGGTTTTTTGTCTTATTCATTGTATTCTTTTTCGATTTCTCTTTGTTATTCCCAACATGCATCGCTCCATTGACCTTTGAGTGACTTTAATTTTCTCTATTATCTTCCTCTTTAATATCCAGGATTGGCATCCATATGTCATGACTAGTAGTATACACTGATTGAATGCTTTTTTTTTCAAGTGGAGCGTCATCTTTGATTTGAAATATAACTGCATTTCTACTAGAAGAAGCCCAAGCTCAAGGTTACATTATTGATTTCTGGGAGTAGGGAGTCAGATTTATGTATTAATTACTTCAGGTATATATACTCGTACTGTTAGAGGCAACTATCGTTTTTGAAGTTTTTTTACCTTCATCTTGAGATCCGTAATTTCGGCATCCGTTTCCTTTAGTAGGATTTTTAAATATTTCAGTTCGGACTTTTCGTCCTCACTGCTTCTCTGCCTCATTCTCTTTGTGGCTGGCCGTTTGTTGAGCGGTACGGTATCATCGGTTGTGTTAGTTTCTGTTCCGCGGTTTCCCTCCGCGTGGTTTTTAGATCTTTTTTTTTTATTGTTGGGATGTTTGAAGTCCTGTTCGGCAACGCTGTCTTGGGCAGTTCTTTGAATATGTCGTAGTTTATTTTGTTGTCATCTTCTGACTGCAACGCTTCATAGATGTTGCACTGGAGTTTCCTTTCACTGCAACATAGGGACTGGAAGATGCCTTACGGACAGGTGTGTATCTTGAGCGATCCATAGTTTGTGGGGACGGAATCCTAAAATGTTATGTGTACTCAGTGCTTCTGTACAAAGTAGAAATGTGGATATTAAAGGCGAAAACTTTATCAAAACTTTAGGCTTTTGAGCTGTGGCGATACAGAAGAATCCTAAAGATACCATGGACATACAAAGTCACCAATGAAGAAGTACTGCGGAGGAAAAACACAACTGCGGATTTGGTCAACATTGTGAAGGGCAATAAGCTGCAGTACTTGGGACATATAATGAGAAAGCAAAGCAAATTCAAGCTAATTTAATGCATTTTCCAATGTAAAATTAAAGGAAAAAGGGCCCTAGGACAAAGAAAAGTATCCTGGCTTGCTAACCTGAGAGCATGGTATGGAAAGACCTCAACACAGCTATTTTGTATAGCAGCCAATAAAGTCATCATAGCCACAATGAACGTTCAGAACGGACAGACATCTTAAGAAGAAGAAAGAGTTTGGCCCGTTGCCAGCACGGCTTGTGGGTGCCACTCGGTGACCTTACACTGCATTTCTACTAAAAGATGCCCAAGCTGGTTTTATTCTTCTGTCGATTTCTGGAAGTAAGAAGTCACATTAATATATTAATTGTCTCAGGTATACATACTCGTACTGTTTTAAGTCCAGTGTTGTTTAATATTACATCTTGAACATGCACTAGCTTATTTTACATGATTTTTGTTTTTGTCGAGTTCATTTTTAGGCTGAATTATACCGGTTACTGTTGATTTTGTGATCAATTAGATTCTTTTTAGTTTCAGATCTAGAACAATTTTTGCTCTGATTAGTCTATGGTCGCTGCCTGTATGAAATTTATTTATTACACTGACATCTTTTATTGTAGTCTATTAACAATGGATATGTTTTAATATTGTGCAAACCTTAACAGTCTTTTTACCCTTTCAGTTATCCCACTGATTCCATACTTTCCCATAACTTGTTCCTTGCCGTTTCTCTTTTACACTTGCCACTAAAATCACCTACCTACATAATTACATACTAAAAATGACTTTTATTATAATTTAATACTTCAGTTATGTTACTGTAGAGTCATTTGGGCCTACGGAGAATTAGAGCCATGATTTAAATATACTTTTCATGTTAGGGTTGTGAGGCTTACCTTACCAGGTTGTCCTAGTGATTGTTGGTAAGGATTCGCTGATGTGTTCCGAGTATAAGGAGCCATAATCCGCCTTTCACACTGCTCCTTGTGTTATATATCCTCTTATAATACGCCATATATTGCCAGGGATTACGCGACTTGGAATTATGTCTTCGTGGAATTATGTGGAATTACGTGGAATTATGGATTATGTCTTCGTGGAAATCTGGCTGACTTTTTAGATCAGATGTGACCCATTCTTCATTATAATTTAGGCATTTACCGGATATTTTAATGCTTTTGATTTTTATTATAGATTGTGTATTTTATGGTTTTATACTTATTTAATAAATCAAACAATATTTTTAATTAAATTACCTAATAATGTTTTAATGTCAAAATATAAATTACCTAATCCTTTGTGACCGAAAAGTTATAATAAAAATATATTTTAATGAGATTGATACCGAATTAATTAAATTGTTAACTTTAATAATTTTTAAACCAATTTTTTAGTTATTTATGCTTTGGATTTCAAATTGAAAAGATGCATATTGTGGTCGTTTTAGTAGTAGCATTATTTTTTGGATGTAATGCTGACAATTTCAAAAGCGTTCTTCACGGCAATGATATATTTACAGCAAATATATACAAGGTAAAATATTTATTTACTGTTAAAAAGAGAAGTAATTTTTCCATGGATTACAGACATAATAATCAACAAAATTTTAAAGCTTTTAGCAGGATAAGAGGGTTACATCTGCACTCAGCGGGATTATATTTAAGGTTTGGTACTTAGAAGTACATATTTGGAAACCCCTTTATGATATATAAATATAATAACGGATTGATTACGGCTGTCGCCGCTTCTCCGCCCCCAATTTCCATCTTTTTCTGTCATACGTAGTTGCCTCTTCTAAGTCTCTTGCCGCCATTGCTTCATCAATATCGTTGCGCCAACTTCTCCGTGGTCGTCCTCTCTTTCTTCTTTCAGGAGGGATCCATTCCAGTACTCTTTTAGGCCATCTGTACTCTGGCATTCTTTTAACATGTCCGAACCAGATGAATTGTTTTCTATCTTTGGACTATACTACCGTAAATGTGGTTTTTGGTTTCTCGTCGAATTGTTTTTTACCAGAGAAGAGAGTTTAAGGGACGGGTCGCTGCTCTACCCTTGTTTATTTTTTCCCTGATTTCATTTGCGCTATTTCCCTTCTTATTGAAAATAACCCCCAAATATTTTCAGGATTGTACGCCTTTGATTTTGTCGTCTTCCAAGACTAGGTCACATATTTCATCTGTTCCCACTGATAGATATTCACATTTTGTCATATTCATGTTTAGACCTGCCACCTCATATTTTTCTTGCAGTTTTCTTACCATATAGCTAAGATCGTAGCTATCTTCGGCAATTACTACCTGGTCATCCGCAAAGAAAAGTGTATATAGCGTGTTTTCTTTCACCGTTATTTCCATGTTTCTACAGTTTTTTACCCATTTCACTAAGGATCTATCCAAATAGATTTTAAATAAGGTGGGTGACAGACAGCAGCCTTGTCTTAGTCCCTTTGTTGTTTGAAAAGGAGAGGTGATTTCTTGTCCCATTTTAATTCTTGCAAAGTTTTGTTCGTAGTATTTTTGAGTGGCGTTATAATAATTTTGTTTATTTTCAAGTTATCCATTTCTATCCATAGTTGGGAGATCAGTACACTATCATATGCGTTTTCCAGGTCTAATAAAGCTATTTGGGTTTCTCTATTTCTCTGCACTCGTTTTTCCATTGCAATTTTTATTGTGAAAATATTATCCATAGTGGAGCGTCCGGCCCTAAATCCCGCTTGTTCTTCGGGTTGTTTATCTTTAATATCATTTTCTTTCAGGTTTCTCAGTACTTTTGAATATAATCGGCCTATAGTAGCAATAACTGCGATTCCTCTATAGTTTTTAGGATCCGTGTTTGTGCCTTTCTTGTGTATTGGAGAGATATACGATTGTCTCCATTCTTCTAGAACTTCTTCTCCGTTTAAGCATATTTCGAATAATTTTCAGATCATTTTAAGCAGTTTTGATGATCCATATCTAATTAACTCTGGATGTATTCCGCCTGGGCCTGGAGATTTTCTTAATTTCATTCCCTTAACTGCTTCTTTCACTTGTTCTATTGATAGTTCTATTCTTCCTTCTACTTGAACTTTTATTTAAAGAAGAAAGAAGAAGAAGAAGAAAGAATTTAAACCTTTCTCATCTCTCTGTTAATAAGTTCTCAAAAGGCTCTATCCATGTGTTCTCTGGTATTCTGTTTATTATGACTTGGTTTTTGTCGTTGTTCTCACCGTTTTTATAGTTTTACAGGCTTCAGAGCTCTTTGTCCCTCCTATGTGGTTGTCTAGGTATTGGCAGTTTTGTTCCCATGCAATATTTTTATTTTTAACGCTTTCTCGTTTGACTTCTTTATTCAAGTTTTTATATTGTCATTTTGTTTGTTCGTCTCCCTGTTGTAATAACTTTTGATATACTTCCTTCTTTCTTTTTATCTTTTCTTCCACTTCTTTATCCCACCAATATGGTTTATCTACTCTCCGTACCTGTAGCCCTAAGGCTTCTAGCGCTGCGTCTTTCATGCAGTTTTTTATATGTCCGTATTCATCCGTCGTTGATCTGTGTGATTCCTGTAGTTTTTGTGTTAGTCTCCAGGAGTAAAGTAATTGTGTGCTCTCGTTATCTAGATTGTCTAAGGTATACGTCGTTCTTTCTATTTTTTCTCTGTGTTCTTTGTTGATGTCTGTGTGATTCCTGTCTACGATTGGTGTATATATTTTTCCTATTATCAGGCAGTGGTCCGAACCGCACTCTGCTCCTCTATTCACCTTTACGTCCTGTACTCTTAGCTTAGTTTGTTGCCCTGTTATGAAATAATCTATTATCGATTTTAGACCTCTTGTATGCTGATACCAGGTGTATTTATGTATGTTCTTGTGGGCAAAAAAGCCATTCAAAATCTTTAACTCATATTGTTGGCATATATTTATGAGTCTTTCTCCGTTATTATTAAGAGTTTCTTCTCCGTGCCTACCACTTTACTTTGTACTTGTTTTCCTACTCTGGCATTAAGGTCTCCTCCGCATATAATCTCATGGCTGTTAGGAATTTCGTTCAGGATTTTTCTAAAGTCTTCTTCAAAAGCTTCCTTTTCTTGTACTGAGTAGTCCTCATTTACGGCATATACCCCCAGAATTGTTATTTGTGTTCCTTTTAGGAGAATCGTCACTTTAATAAAACGTTCGTTGTATGCTTCCCAAGATTTAATATATTTTTCGAATTTCTTGTGTACAAATATAGATATTCCTGCTCTTGCTCTTTGATCCTTTTCTACTCCTGAGAAGAAATGTATATAGTCTTTTAATTTTTCGCTTCCATTTCCTTTTTTCTTGGTCTCAGAGAGAATGGCTACCTATATCTAATTTTCGATTTACGAATTCCTGCATAATTTCTTGTTGTTTGTTACGGATTCCCTGTATATTCCAGATTTCGTAATTCATGGTCCATTTTCGTTGCTATTTTCGTCTACTGTAATTTCCGTCCGGTAACCGAGGCTCATTGTGTTTTTTAGCACTGTAGAATTTTCACAAGTGTAAGGTCGCTGGCCTTACGACTTAACCCCCATCCTTGGAGGACCAAATTTTCTGTTGGGGTTCATTTCCCTAGCCGATATGTTTCAGTTTTTAGGCGCCAGAGACTCGCCTTATACCCTCTCTCGTCTGCTACATAGCGCACTCCCATTGTACGCCATGCACCCACTGGTTACGCGACATGGAATGTCTTTGTGAGAGTAGGATTTGCTGACAGAGCTGAGTTTTATTCTTAAAACCTTCAACTCATTCATTTTGTTTATCCAAAACATAAACAAAATTCCTACTCTAAAAAAGCGGCAACACTTAATACACTTTTGCCATCCGCTGAACTCTCAATAAAATTTGAAGTATTTCCGTGTCAGTTGCGTTTAATTGTCTAATATATTTAATTAAAATTATTATTTTGTGGAATATTAGACTTATTATATATTAAGAGTTATTTCGTAAAAATTATTTTATTAATAATAACAAATGTTTTTGGTTATTTTTTCAATATCATTCTAAAATTTCCAATATAATTATGATTACATTTTTCTGCTTATTACACCATGTTGACGCCTATGAAAGATCGAGTAGTTCCGTATGGGTTTCGTATTATTAGCTGTGTTAGGAAAATTTGAACTCTAAGGTTGATGTTCTGAATATTTTAAATACCAGTGACGTCACTTTGTAGAAATCGTGACGTGAATTATGAATGTTCTTGGGAAAAACACTTTTTTAAAAACTGAACTTCACAAATAAAGCTTTTATTTTCGACTTACGAAGATTTTAGTAGCAACAACAATAAATTAAATCAAACTAAATTATTAATCAGATTAAACTACAAATCAGACTGAAAATATTGATTTTTACATAGTGTTTTTATAATTTCATAATTGCTGATCTTGCAGTCCAATACTTCGCAATTCAGTCCAGAATGATCTAGCAGTAGACCCGTGTGGAGTTCACGTGGTAGAATTTAGTGGATGGTAGCGGTCATTGTACTGTAACTCGTGCAAGTGTTTTACTTTGAACAATGGTATATCATGGGTATTCTAGAGATTTACCTGTCTAATTGAAACTAAGCTTTGACAAGGAGTGGCAGTTTTTACCATTTCCAAGAATCTATAACGACCATTTGCCAATAACAGAAGACAACGTTAATCACCTGCAAGGCCCTTATTCAAACATACTATCATGGTTTTTATGACTCGTTTAAGCACTCATTTTATTTTAATTTTGTTTTTAAAATGTGAAAAATACTTACTACCAAAACCTCTTAAGTGATGAAATTAAATACCATTTAATTTTTTTTTTATTATTGAGTTAATGCCTCGACAACTATGATCATTGGCAGTCAGGTACCTACTGTAGTGTGTGTGTGTGTGTGTGTGGGTGTGTGTGTGTGTGTGTGTGTGTGTGTGTGTGTGTGTGTGTGTGTGTGTGTGTGTGTGTGTGTAAAGTAATTGTCTTGATACTTAGCAAAGTCGACGTCATTTTCTTTGCTAAGAGACGCTAATTGTATCCGAACGTCTGCGGTCCCTCCGGTGAGTACCGTTCGCACAAGGATAGAAATTATTTTGATTCATTAATTTTTAATAAACGAAAATTTCTCGACCCACATGAGATTCGAACTCACGACCTTCAGGTTTAAAGGTAGGCGCTCTTACCACTGAGCCACAGAGGGGGTTCATTTAAATTTTAAAAACTCGTATTTTACGTTTTTTTTTCGAAAAAATCCAACTTTACTTTTTTCAAGTTTAATCATCAAAAATCATTTAATTTGTGAAAATACGCACATGTCAGAAAACAACACAACTTTAAAATTTATATTTTCTAATATGAGAAGTTTTAAAGGATTTCTCAAAATACACTCATTTTGACTGAGTGTCGTATCTGAACGACGATATATCATATTTATCATATTATTTTGTCAGATAATATTTGACTTTATGTATGAGTTATTAAGTAAAATTTAATTTGCTGTATTTTTTGCACTTCATTTTTACTTGTTTAAGTTTTTTACAAAACATTTTTTATTTTGTAGGAACTTATAAAACTACCTAAGAATAATAACATTATTGTAAGTGGAGTGTCTGCAGAAATCGTATTATCTTTGCTTGTAAATGGAGCCAGAGGGGAAACGCGAAGACAATTGTTAAATGGTTTAAGGTTGCCCAGAAATATAAAAAGTATAAATACAGCTTTCGCTAAAATAACATCTCGCCTAAAAAAAGACAAAAAACAATTTAAATTGTTATCAGCAAACAAAATGTATCTAGCTAACGACTTCTCAATCAAAGAAGCATTTAACCGCATTGCTGTTACTCACTACAACTCAGAAGTACAAAATTTAGACTTTGCCAAGTCTACAGAGGCCGCTAATTCGATCAATGACTGGGTTGAACAAAAAACTAATAGCAAAATTAAAAATCTAATTGATCCGAAAAATTTGGACGAATATGTGAAGTTAGTGTTAGTCAATGCTTTATATTTTTCCGGACAATGGCAATATCCTTTCGAGAAAAACTTTACGACTAATAGACTTTTCCACATTTCGCCCACTGAATCTAAGAAAATTCCCAGTATGCAGACAGTATCACTCTTCAAATACGCTTACAATGACAAACTTAGAGCTAAATTTTTGGAGCTTGAATTTAAAGATAGCGATGTTACTATGACCTTTGTGTTACCCGACGAAATCGATGGATTAGCAGCTGTGGAAGAACATTTGCAAGACTACTTAGCTCCACAAAATATGAGTTATGCTATGGTCCGTACCACTCTGCCCAAGTTCAAAATCGAAACAGAAATTAATCTTAAACCCATTCTGCAATCGGTAAGTATAATAAAACTTAATTATTTTAATTTTGTTTCAGGAGCAATATCTATTTTGGCCTTTTATTTGTAAGGTTAGGTCCGTAGTAATACATATAACTTACATAAACTTACCATATAACATGAAAATACTACTTTAAATAAAATTTTTTTTGTTTCGTATTACTGAACTTTGTACAACAAACAAATTTGGTGATGTTGTCGATAACCATCTTAAAATAATGAACAAAAACTCGTCAATAAATCAAAATTTGTCTTATAGTAAATCTATTTGTATTCATATTGCCCTAAGATATTCCGTATTCTAAACGTTTATTATTAATGAAGATACTGTGTAGCTCCTTTTGTTACTCGCCTTGTTTGTTTTTTCTTACTTAATATTTTCGTCGTTTCTTACCCTCTCATTTGCTATTCCGCATGTTTCGTTCAGTTGTTAATTTTCTACTACTACTTTGTTTTGAAGAAAATCAGATGCCCCGCTAGCTTAAAAAATTCAATTACCATTTAAAGCAACAGCAAAAATGAAGTAGAAAACACAAAAATACTCACAGAGAAGCAGGCTATAGAAATTTGCAAATCTAAGAATGCTTTCCATTCTTATATTACCTTCATAAAGAAGGATACTCTGGAACAATCGATAAATCTTAATTCTTTGACCCCGTCAAAAGTTAGACTAACCAATAACTACAACAATCAATATATTCTAGCAAGCTAAAGGGAACTGGATATCGTGTATAAACCATTAAGCTACATCTTGCTTATCTACACAACCACCTGCTTTGGGATGTTACGAAGGATTCACAAACACAAGCGTTAAACTCTTTTTGGCTTCCAAAGGACTTCCCAGTAAGATTGAGAATTTATGAAAAACCCTTCTAGAATTTAACTATGCCTATGGAATTGGTTTAACTGAGGTGGAAGCTGATCTTGCTACTTTTAGGTTCTCTCTTACTTCGGAAAGAATTCTTAACCTACCAAGATCAAGGGAAAGTCGCCGAAATTGCTATTCCGTTGTCTCTCCAAAATAAAATTATTAAAACAAGTTAACTGCCAAGCTATATTTTTAAATTAGTCCTGTAGGCCAACCGAACTTTGACAATTATTACTGTTAAATATTTAACGCCATTGTTGTAATTTTTTTCTAAAGTAATTAATAACGAAAAAAATGTCAATATTTGACTGCCGGTCCGATGGGCCCGACGCGGCGTAGAAAGAGTTTGAAAGTCACTTCACGCCACGCCGGTCTTCGCAGGTAGTAGACGGTAGTAAGGAGAGAGTTTTGGCTTTGGTACGCCACGGCCACGCAGAGATTAGTGTACCGTGTACCTAACCTAATAGCCCAGGGAAATAAGCATTTTTTCATGACACTCGTCCGGCCAGGCAAACGACAGTTGTTTTGAGTAGTGTGGACCTCTGTAACAAAAACCTATATGTTTCCTGCAGTGGATTTTTTGGACTTAATTAGTTATTAACAAATTAAGTTCAAAAAACGGAAAATTTTTGCTTTTTTCGTCTATCAGCAAAAAGTGAAGCAATTTAAACAAATTTTAGAAGAGAGGAAACTTATAAGTTATATAAAAACCTTCAAAATGGCGTTCTCAAAATGTTTCTATCCTTATTTGTTGTTTAGAAAGTTGCAAAATAAGTCTAAAATTTCGGTTTTTTATAAATGTTAATAACTTTTTTGAAAATAAACCTATAATATTTATATTTCATGGAATGATGTGTCTTGTAGTGCTTAAAATAGGGTTAAAATTTCAAAGTGATCGGTCAAATAGTTTAAAAGTTATTTTATTTGTTTATCCCAGATTAACATTTTTTGCAACAATATAAGTCAGAAATTTATACAGTTTTAGAAATTGTAAGGGTTGTTTCTGGTAGAAGAAGGCTTGTTTTATTATTTACATTAAAAAAAAATTAGGAAAATTAATTTTAAATATTGCAAAATAATTTTGCAAAAACATGTCGATTTTTTGCTTATAAACAATTAGAATAACTTTTTAACCATTGACTGTAAAAATATTATTTTTACATATTTAAAAAGCTTAAATTTTTTCACAAATTTAAATAAAAAAAAGTTTGTCCTAAAATAATTTGGTACAAAGTTAGCCTCTTTTTTTATTTAATTCAAAGCACCTTTGTTTATAACAATTAAGAAATCTAATTAGCGCTATTTAAAAAGATATACATTATAGTTTTAAAGTACTAAATTTAAAAATTATTGCCCTTTAATGGAATCCTCCACAAAGCTTCAAAATGTATGTAAAATCGGTCGGCTTTGAAACTCTCAGGATCTGAAGGGAGGGGGAAGGCGCTGTTAACTGTATCTCTGTTCCTTTTTTATGTATTTCAACGTTTCTTTTTGAACTTGTATGTACTTTTTGCGTACATTACGAATATGCGTTATTTCAATAAATAAATTGTCAAATAAACCACCTAATTTGGTTAAAAACAATTTTTTTTAAATTTTTTTAGTAGTATTTAAGTTAAGTTTGAATGTAAAACAGAAGTACTTTGGGGAATAAGCCACAATTTAAGTTTATAATAAGTTTATTTTTGACGATTCGATTTCTACTTTGAAAATCTTTCTCAGAATACAGAACATTAACAAATTAATCAAATTTTGTTTTTGGTTACTTTTTTTGTTGTAAAATTTGTTGTAAATGTTGGTAAAATTTGGTTGGAAAATTTTTCTGATAAGTTTTCTGGGTGGTAAGGAAGCTCAGTAGATCTGTTTTAGTAAAAATTACAAAAAAAGTTATTGACAAAACTTGTAGACAGCTTTAAACTCGACATTTTAAAATTAGTTACAATCTTACAGGGTGTTCTATAAGATGGTGGCAGACCAAACTCATGTTTTTTAAATGAAACACCCTGTATTTTATTTTAAATTTGAAATCTGCTTCACTTCCACATCACAACAATGTAAAGTTTTATTATGTTATATCGGGTATATTTATTTATACTTATATATTATATATAAATATATAACTATACTAATATATATTAGTATAGTTATATATTAAAAAAGATATAACCAATATTACCTGAAAATGGTATCAAGTTTAACTCCCGGTATAATTAAAAAGGAGTATAGGACCATTGATCTATTGCAAACATAGTTTTTTAATAATTGTAAAAAATTATAAACATATTCGTTTTCATAATATTCGTTAAATCAAATACATGGTAAGTCAAAATGCAAGTACATTATTTTCTTGGTAATTTTAAATAAAACACCCTATATTTTATATCACTATCGAAAAGTACTAATATCGTACTTCAAATTTTATAGAGTACTCCCTATACATAAAGTTATTAGTTTTCTAGATATTTTTATTTTTCCATCAAAGTATAAATTTTGAAATTTTAACGTTTACCAATAATTATTGTGAGTTGACCATGATTGATTTGTCAGAAACTGACAGTTTGACATTATTGTTTATTATTTCAGTATTGGGGTCATCGAGCAATAAGACAAAAGAGGGAATGTAAAGGTAGAAGGGGTAAACATATTGATAGACAGGAAGTGCCATCTTGAGAGGCCACTTTAGACAAGGATAGGCAGTCTCTTTCCTTGTTTAAGAAGTCAAATTTAGGTAGGTTATGTTATTGTTTGTCCCAACTGTCACATGAAATTTTGTTTATATTGAAATCTTTTACCAATTGTGTCACTTTTTAAACTATTATAGTTAATATTTAATTAAAACTTTCTCGTCTGAAAAATATTTTATAGCTATTGTTAATAAGTGTTGGAAAATTTAAATTTGGCGCTTTCGCATTTCCGGATATGTCCGCCATCAGAGGCCACTTTTTTGGTCTCCTTTTCATAACGATTAGATTCCCTCTTTTATCTTTTTGCTCGATGATTGGGGTACATCGTAAATTAGCAACAATTATTATTTAGCAATTCAATAATTTATTCAATTTAAATTAGCAATAATGAATTTTACTACTGATGAAATGATAGATAAATATGATCTGGATATTGGGGGAATGCAATAAGAATTCATTACTATCAGCTAGAATTTATCATGAACGGTTTCCAGATAGGCGGCAACCTAGACAAGATACATTTGGAAAATTGAAAGATCGATTTAACCGCACTGGTTCAATGAATTCTGAAAAACATGAACGAAAAAAAACTAATGTGACAGAGGAAAACGAAATGAGTGTGTTGATGGCAGTTACAGAAAACCCACTCACAAGTATAAGGAGTATTTCCAATAAGCAAGAACTTAGTTACTACTCTGTTCAAAACATTCTATCTAAAAACAAGATGCACCCATATCATATTCAACAGCACCAAGAATGAAATGATGATGATTTTCATAAACGAATAGTATTTTGTGAATGGGCCTTAAAAAAAATTAATGAACAGATATTTTTTTTGATTATATCATATTTGGTGATGAAGCTGCATTCCACTGAAACGGTTCTGTTAATAGACATAAATAACTTTCACTACTATTCAACAAGTAATCCATACCAAATAGTAACACATAGTCAAACAAGATAATCTTTAAATGTGTGGGGAAGTATCGTAGGTAACCATGTAGTAGGACCATATTTGTTTAAATATAACGTAAATAGTAAGATTTATTTAGATTTTATAGTACATCAGTTACCGATATTATTAAAAGAGGTTCCACTTAATATACGTGAACAAATGTGGTTTCTACATGGAGGTGCTTCTGCGTACCACAACGAATTAGTACTTGGTGAACTTAATGATCAGTTTGGTGAAAGATGGATCTTAAGGGGTGGCCAAAGGTCACCAGAATTCAATAAAGTGAACTCTTTTTTTGGGGTTACATTAGGCACGAAGTATATATAACACCTTCAACAACAAGGGATATAAAAAATAGAATCCGAATTGCATTTCAAAATATTTCTTTACAAATGCTTAGTAATGTAAGTAACTCTTTCAATGACCGTTTCCAAGTATGCATAGATGTTTTGGGAGGTCATTTTGAACACCTTAAGTATGATTAGTTAAAATTACAGTTGTTTTTTATTTTTTTATGTGTTGTTATTTTTTTTATTTTCTGTCGGGTATTTTATAACGAGATAACGACACAGAAACGAAAACAATTTGAAACAAATTGTTTTCTTTTCTGTGTCGTTATCTCGTTACTGAATTAAAAAACAATAATGTCAAACTGTCAGTTTCTGACAAATCAATCATGGCCAACTCCCAATAATTATTGGTAAAAGTTCAAATATCTACCAAATTAATGCTTATCTAGAAAATTGATAACTTTAGGTATAGGGAGTATTCCATAAAATGTAAAGTACGATATTAGTACTTTTCTATAGTGACTTAAAATACAGGGTGTTCTATTTAAAATTATCAAGAAAATAATGTACTTGAATTTTTACTTACCCTGTATTTGATTTAACGAATATTATGAAAACGAGTATGTTTTATAATGTTTAACAAAAACAAACTATGGTTGCAACAGATCAATGGTCCTATACTCCTTTTTAATGATACAGGGAGTTAAACTTGATACGATTTTCAGGTAATATTGGTTATAACTTTTTAAATATCCGGTATAACATAATAAAACTTTACATTATTGTGATGTGGAAGTGAAGCAGGTTTTAAATTTTAAATAAAATACAGGGTATTTCATTAAAAAAAATATAAGTTTGGTTTGCCACAATCTTATAGAACACTCTGTAAGATTGTAACTAATTTAAAAATGTGGAGTTTAAAGCTGTCTACAATTTTTGTCAATAATTTTTTTGTAATTTTTACTATAACAGATCTACTGAGTTTCCTCATACTAATCAATCACCCAAAAGTGTTATCAGAAAAATTTTCTACCAAGTAACCAAAAACAAAATTTGATTAATTTATTAATGTTCTGCATTCTGGGAAAGATTTCCGAAGTAGAAATCGAAACATCAAAAATAAACTTATTATAAACTTAAATTGTGGCAAAATATAGGAAATGACACATACTTCTGTTTTACATTCAAACTTAACTTAAATACTACTAAAAAAATTTTAAAACATTGTTTTTAAACAATTAGGTGGTTTATTTGACAATTTATTTATTGAAATAATGCATATTCCTAATGTACGCAAGAAGTACATACAAGTTCAAAAAGAAACGTTGAAATACATAAAAAAGGAACAGAGATACAGTTAACAGCGCCTTCCCCCTCCCTTCAGCACCCGAGAGTTTCAAAGTCGACCGATTTTACATACATTTTGAAGCTTTGAGGAAGATTCCATTAAAGGGCAATAATTTTAAAATTTATTACTTTATAATTATAATGTATATTCTTTTAAATAGCGCTAATTAGATTTCTTAATTGTTATAAACAAAGGTGCTATGAATTAAATAAAAAAAGAGGCTAACTTTGTACCAAATTATTTTAGGACAAACTTTTTTTTATTTAAATTTGTGAAAAAATTCAAGCTTTTTAAATATGTAAAAATAATATTTTTACAGTCAATGGTTAAAAAGTTATTCTAATTGTTTATAAGCAAAAAATCGACATGTTTTTGCAAAATTATTTTGCAATATTTAAAATTAATTTTACTAATTTTTTTTTAATGTAAATAATAAAACAAGTCTTCTTCTACCAGAAACAACCCTTACAATTTCTAAACCTGTATAAATTTCTGACTTATATTGTTGCAAAAAACGTTAATTTGGGATAAACAAATAAAATAACTTTTAAACTATTGGACCGATCACTTTTAAATTTTAACTCTATTTCAAGCACTACAAGACACATCATTCCATAGAATATAAATATTATAAGTTTATTTCCAAAAAAGTTATTAACATTTATAAAAAACCGAAATTTTAGACTTATTTTGCAACTTTCTAAACAACAAATAAGGATAGAAACATTTTGAGAACGCCATTTTGAAGGTTTTTATATAACTTATAAGTTTCCTCTCTTCTAAAATTTGTTTAAATTCCTTCACTTTTTGCTGATAGACGAAAAAAGCAAAATTTTTCCGTTTTTTGAACTTAATTTGTTAATAACTAATTTAGTCCAAAAAATCGACTGCAGGAAACATATAGGTTTTTGTTACAGAAGTCCACACTACTCAAAACAACTGTCGTTTGCCTGGCCGGACGAGTGTCAAAAACAGGGTACTTTTTTTGCTTATTTCCCTGGCCTATAAGTGAAGTGTAGCTTGAGTACTTGTCGATACATGTTGAATCGGTCAAATAGTTCAGTATTTACTGTTACCGTTGTTACACGCTGTTACACAATGAGTTCACGAAATAAACGATTTTTATCACAGTATGAACTTGAACAAATACTAAATAATATGTCCGACGAAGAAGATGAACATGAATTTAGCGATGATTCAATTATAGATCGTAATTATGAACTTAATTCTGATGAAATCTCTGATAATTCTGAAGACGAACTGGAAACTTTCGAAGAACGTAAGTTGATTTACTAAGTATTATATATTTTTGTACCCATTGGTATAATATTTGTAGTCAACGATAAATGCGCTGAAAATGTTTTAACACTTTATTATTTTTAGCACTAAACACACAAGATAATGAGAATCATCAGAATATATCGACGTGTGATGTTGGAATATCAATGAGAGTAGATGATGATTGGACAGAACCAAAAGGCAATCAAGTACAATTGCCAACTTTTTCAATTGAAGCTGGTGTTAACAGTGATGTGGCTGGTATGTTAGCAATGGGCAAACCAGAAGAGTTCTATTCCGCTATCGTTACTGACTCAATATTTGAAATGATAGCAAATCAGACAAACTTATACGCTACGCAAACACTGATCAACACCGACACTCCTTCATCTTCTAGGCTACACAACTGGAATCCCACAGATACTGTTGAAATAAAAAAGCTTTTTGGTTTGATAGCTTGGATGGGACTTGTAAAATTACCCACATTGTCAGACTATTGGACTCAAGATCCCTTGTTCAAAATGGGGTTTGGATCAAGTGTTATGTCTAGAAATAGGTTTGAAATTCTACTGCGAATGGTTCACTTTTCAAATAATGAGGAATATATAGAAGGAGACAGATTACACAAAATAAATAATTTAGTAAACTTAATTTTGAAAAATTATCAATCTGTTTACGTACCTGGAGAAATTGTGTGTGTGGACGAATCAATGGTTCCTTTTAGAGGCAGACTACTGATGAAACAGTACAACAAGCAAAAAAGACACAAATATGGAATTAAAATTTTTAAATTGTGTTGTAAAAATGGATATACATATAATTTACAAATATACGCTGGTAAAACCTTAGAACAAGAAAAAACTACCCCTTTAGGCGTTGTTATGAAGTTATGCACACCAATATTAGATGCGAATAGAACTGTTTGTACGGATAATTGGTATACCAGTATAGAGTTAGCAAACAAACTGCTAGACAGAAATACACATCTTATAGGAACAATCAGACGAAACAGAAAATTAATACCAAAAGAAGTAGTTAACAAAAAACTAAAAGTAGGTGAAGTAGCAGCTATGGAGAATAGCAGAGGGATAACTTTTCTAAATTGGAGGGATAAACGTAATGTGTTGATGCTGTCTACTTGCCATTCGATTGAAACTGAAAGTGTACAAAGAAAACAAGGAATTTCTATAGTAAAACCAAAAATGGTTTTAGCTTACAATACAGGCAAAGCTGGAGTTGATTTATCAGATGTTAGACAGCATACTCCAGTCCACTACGTAAAACTGTTAAGTGGTACAGAAAAATAGCAATAGAGCTATTACTAAATACTTCAGTAGTGAATGCATACATTTTGTATGTGCAGGTTACTGGTAACAAAATAGGTGTGGTTGAATTTCGCAAAGAAATTGTAAAGTTTCTCTGTTGTAGCAGTTTAGCAAATCCCATCACTATGGTCACTCCGAAAAGAAAATGCCACGAGTTAAGTGAGGTCCAGGGACATAAGCATAAAATACGAAGATACTGCAAATCGTGTTATGAAGCAAATATGAAAAATGAAGGTCGTATAGTAGCAAAGAATAAAACTAAAAAAGTTACTACACGGTGTAAAGAGTGTGAAGGAACACCATTCTTGTGTTTACAATGTTTTAATACATTACATACATAATACATAAATTACATAGATACATGAAATATAAAATGTAATGTTTTTGTAAACATATTTCAAAATAAAAATAAATTTTAAGCTTAATTTTTATATCATTTTTATTTAAAAAAAAATGTTTACCATTGAAAATATCCCGTGCATAATGTTTGCACAGGCTGTGCCGGGCCATTACATACGTTTTATACACAGTTAGTTATGCCGGCAGCCTGGTAAGCTGCATTAAAAATAGGATTGTAGTGCCGGTCCCATCGGACCGACGTGGCGTGCTGAAACATTGTGGTGCCGGTCCCATGGGCCCGGCACGGCAGTTAACTTGTTTTAAACAATACGACATATCATAAGGGACTAGAAACCTCAAATTATTTAAGTGATGACAAATTTAGCATGGTTTTACTTAATATCCGTTTTATGAGATACAAAACAGAAAAATTATTTTTGTTTTTAGAGAACTTAGGATTTCCTCCTATAGTTGCGGTTACAGAACACTGGCTTAAAGTCAACGAGCCTTTTTCTGTAAAAAAATATACCACATTTGCTAGGTATGATCGTTCAAGTTTAGCTTGTGAGAGCACCCTAATTCTTTCTACAAGGAATGATTTCTCTCTGGTAACCAAATATGACTTTCTGTTAAATGAATCTTTTTTAAGTTTTTATTAGTTTACAACAAAAATGTTAATCTATTATATTCCTCGCATTTATAGATCACCTGATTCTTCCACGGAACTATTTTTTTTTTTCAGAAATTGGTAAATTTGTTAGATAACCTACCCAGCAGAGGCAGAAAAATTTTATTCGGTGATTTAAACATTAATTACGCTATTGCTTGCACTATTTAACTATTTTTAGTCAATACAATTGACTCGTATGGTTTCACAATGCGCAATAATTCTCCTGCAAGAATTACTAAAACATCATCTACCATAGTTGAATATATTGTCTGAGATTTCTCGCCCCTTGATGTACGGTCCGCAATAATTAATGCAGGACTATCTGAATCATAAAGCAGAATTTACCAGATTTAACGCTCTCAACAAATCCTCCTCAAAGACCCGACGTGTAGGTACGATATTTTCCACTCAGAACTTTCGTTGATTTCAAAATGTATGCTTAACTTCTGGGTGGCACTTTCTTTCGATGGACGTGGACTATAATTTCAGTGATTTTTTAGATAGGCTTTTCTGTATACGAAATAAGGCATTTTGTTTAATTAGAAATAAATAATAACAACAATAATAATATAACAACAACTATTGAAAAAAATAAGAGTATGAAATGCCTCAGACCGACACTAGGACGACGTCAGATGATATCGTTAATGGGAAAAGACGAAAATGAAAGCACAACTAGAGAAAACATACTGACACGAGTAGAAGAATTTTACACCTAACTTTACAGAACACATTACCAAGATGATGAGATGAGACCAGCACGGAAATTAATAAAAAATGTTGGATCAGAAATAACGCCAAAAGTAACAATTTCAGAGGTAAATACAGCATTGGAAAAATGAAGAGAAACAAAGCTGCTGGAGAAGATAGTATTACCACAGATATGATATTAGAAGGAGGTAAGGAACTAATTGCAATTGTAACTAAGCTTGTGGACAGTTGTTTACATCAGGGCAAAGTCCCTAAGAGCTGGAACAACTCTAAAGTAATCTTATTATACAAGAAAGGTGATAGTCGAAAATTGGAAAACTACAGACTCATCAGCCTACTATCACACCTGTTCAAAATACTCACCAAAGTCATAACTACTCAACTAACAAGGAAATTAGACGAATACCAACCATATGAACAGGCAGGTTTTAGAAAAGGCTATTCAAATTCCGATCACCTGTTAACCACCAAAAATATTAATAGAAAAATGTAACGAATACAAGTTTCCAGTTTTTCTATCATTTGTAGACTACAAAAAAGCTTTCGATACCTTAGAACACACGACCGTAATAAACGCAATGCAAAATTGTAGAATAGACAGCAGATATATTAACTTAATAAAAGAAACTATGAACCAAGCTACAGCTACATACTACCTAAATGAAAATGAACACACGAACCCTGTACCATTAAACAGGGGAGTCAAACAGGGAAATACTTTATCACCCAAACTGTTCACCTTAGTTTTGGAGGACGTTTTTAAAAACTTAAATTGGAAATATAAGGGAATAAACATCAATGGCCGCTACCTCAGTAATCTACGATTTGCAGATGACATAATCCTGATAGCTACTGACCTACAAGAAATGCAAACCATGCTTTTAGAACTACATACCGAATCTTCTAACATAGGACTGAAAATGAATTTAAACAAAACAAAAGTCATGCACTCCGAAGACACCGTGACAATAATAAACGATTATGTTGAAGAATATATATACTTAGGACAAAAAATAATACTAAATAGGGAAATTCAAACTGAAGAAATAAAAAGAAGAAGAAAGTTAGCTAGGGCAGCATTCGGTAAACTAAACTATATACTCAAAAATCAACAAATTCAATTACATCTTAGATCTAAAGTTTTTGATGCATGCATTATTCCGATATTAACTAATGCGGCACAAACATGGACAATCACAAAAAAGAATATGAATATACTTTATTACTATATGAGTTTTACAATCCGATATCGGATTTTCAGATTAAGGCTTTGGCAACTCAGAAATTTCCTCATTGTCATAAAGGCTGCTCTTTATTGCTTTATTCTTGGTCCAATTTCTGATTTTGGTCTACTTGTTCAATATTTTTATTTTTTATCTGGATCCTTATTATGGCTTTACCCCTCTTGCTGATAACCATGGTTTTTCATTCTTTATGTTGATTGTTAAACCAACTTGTTCCCCAGTATCACCAATTGTGTTTAGTAGCGTCTTCAGTTATTTCTCACTTTTAGAAGAAAGAAAGAAAGAAAGAAAGAAAGAAAGAAAGGATAGTCATGTTTTAATAAAACAAATGTTAACAATTGTTTCACATCTGGCAATTAATTTTTGTTAGAACAAGTAATTTTATCGTTTAAGGATTTAATGATTCCCTTTTTAACATTGATGTTGTGATTTGATTTTAAATTTAAATATCTTTTGGTGTGTGTTGGTTTCCTATACGCCTGAGTCTCATATCCAGTATTGTTCTTTAAGATTAAAATATTCAGGAAAGGCAGGGTATAATACTTATTTCGTTTACACTAATTACTGCTTTTACTATTTTCCTTACAATTTTATATTTTATTTAATCTAAGCAAAACGAGAAAAGTAAATAGACGTGAAGTTATTACACGTCACTTTATGAACTACCACTGTAACAGTAGAACGTATAAAACATTTTGTATAAGAGCCTAATGTAACTGTAACATCGTATTTTCTCACCTATTAGACCTTCCTAAGATTTTAAATAAATATTTCAAAACCAAAATTAGCAAAATTCATTCAGTTGTTCCCGAATTATTGTAGAAAAAATTATAAAAATATTAAACGCGTTTGTTAAACGTCATTTTATGATATTTTATAACAACATGGATCAAGTGAACTAAAACCATCGAGCATTGTCTTTTTGCTTGATGACTAAAACTATAGAGGTGAAGTCCTATATATATTTTGAATATACAATTAAACTTTGAATATACAATATATATACTTGGGACAAAAAATAATCCTAAATAGGGAAATTCAGACTGAAGAAATAAAAAGAAGAAGAAAGTTAGCTTGGGCAGCATTCGGTAAACTAAACTATATACTCAGAAATCAACAAATTCAATTACACCTTAGATCTAAAGTTTTTGATGCATGCAATATTCCGATATTAACTTATGCGGCACAAACATGGACAATCACAAAAAAGAATATGAATATACTTAGAGTCACTCAACACGCGATGGAAAGAGCAATGCTAGGTATATCACTTAAGGACAAGAAAACAAACACATGGATAAGACAGAAAACCAAAGTCACCGATGTGGTGCAAAAAGCATTAAAGCTGAAATGGGAATACGTTGGACATGTAGCTAGGGGCGATCTAAACAAATGGCACAGATCACTTTTAACCTGGAGACCATACCAACACAAAAGACCTAGAGGTAGACCTCCTATGAGATGGACAGATGATCTGAAAAGGACTGCCGGGAAATTAAAACGTCCCATTCCCTAATTCCCACTAAAATAGTAATTATTTTTAAAAAACTTAATGAAATAAACAAGCTTAATCATTTTTATTGTTTAATTTTTAATTTTGTTTAACTATCTTCCTAAATATGTATTCAAAATGTATTATAATTTTAGTTTGGAATTAAAAACATTTTTGATGATAAAGCTGATCTTACTGGAATGTCCAAGGAAAAACTAGAGGTTTCTGAAGTTCGACAAAAGGCATTTATTGATGTCAATGAAAATGGAGTTGAAGCTGCAGCTGCTACAGAAGGTAAATATGTAATATATTTGGTAATAGGCCATCCGTTATTCGTGCCGATTGTCTAAATTTTTCGAGTTAGGACTAATTTATGTTTGATGGCAGTGTTGCGTTGACGTTTAATTAAATTATAATTAAAATGTTGGCGCAATGTCCTGTTTATGATGTTTGCATATTTCTATAATGCTTGAGGATCCTTCTTCTGTTCTTATTATTATTATTACCATTATATCGTCGGTATTATCATAATATTACCAGTTTAATATTACTTTAAACCTTGAGTGTCGTTTGCGACCTGGTCGCCTTCTACCTTTAATTTTGCACAGTAAAATGATTTTTAAAAGATTGTATTTGTCGCCTTTAAACATATGGCCTAGATACGAGACCGTTCGCTATTTAACAATGTTAAGAAGCCCTCTTTGGATATTAGTTCTTCTTAAGACCTCTTTATTTGTAATATGGTCGCCCCATAGAATGTTAAGCAAACTTATTGCTGAAAGCTTTAATACTATTTAGGGATCTTACTTAAAGTGACCAGGTCTGGCTACATTATTATTGGCCATATGGTAGCATTTTAGGACGCGAATACGCTTCTTCTTAACGTGCCCCATCCTTAAGGACATTGGCGATCATCATGGCCCATTTGACTCTATCTGCAGCCGTTCTGAAAAGTTCTATTGACGTTTTTCCAGTCCATTATTTCAGATTTTTCAACCAGAACGTGCGTCTTCTTTCCGGTCCTCTTTTACCTTCCATCTTCACCTGTATGACCAGCCGCATCAATTCGTATTTCTCGTTTCTTAGTATGTGACCAAAGTAGCTCATTTTTCTTTTTTTTATAGTGTTAAGTAATCCATTATCTTTTTTTATTCCATGTAGCGTTTCCGCATTTGTTATGTGTTATGTCCAAGATTATCCAAGCCTCAACTCCATATAACAGGACAGAGAACACGTAGCATCTCAATCTATGTATCTATAGCCCAAAATCTATTCATGTGTTGAATATAGGCCTCTCCCATTTGTCTCCATTTGTCTCTGTCTTCTGTCTGTCTTTTCCACGTTGGACCTGCGCTTTGCTCAGTGTCATCTTTCCATCTCATTTGCGGTCGACCTCTTGACCTTTTTGCACTATATGTTCTCCAGCGGCCAATTTCTTTATTCCATCTTCCATCCTGATAACTTTCATTATGTCCAGCCCATTTCCATTTTAATTTCAATGCATGTCCGACAGCGTCTGTTGTTTCGGTTTTGCATCTAATCTACTCGTTCCTCTTTTTATCTCTCAACGATATTCCCAAAATTTGTCTTTCCATATCTCTTTGAGTTTTCTTTATTCTACGTCCATGTCTGGACACCATATGTCAGAACAGGTAGAACGCATGCATTGAATACCTTCGTTCTTAATTTTAAAGAAATTTTTTGGTTTTTGATAGTATATGAGAGTTTTCCGAATGCAGCCCACCCCATTCTTATTATTTTAGTTATTTCTTTATTCTGGTTACTTTTGTCTGCTCTGGTAGCTTGTCCCAAGTAAATATATTCTTGGACGTGTTCTATTTTGCTCCACCTATGGTAATTACTGATCTGTCTTCTGTATTATTCATTATTTTAGTTTTCTTTAGATTCATTTTTAGTCCTTTCTCAAAAGATGTTTTTTCTAGGTCTAAAATCATTATTCGTAGTTGTTCCATAGTTGTTGCTATCAGGAGCGAATCTTAGATGATTTAAATATTTCCCGTTTATACGAATCCCTTTATTGTCCCAGTCTATAGATTTAAAAATGTCTTCCAACGCCAGAGTAAATAGTTTGGGTCAGATTGTATCCCCTTGTCTTACACTTCTACAAACTCTAATTAATGAAGCATCTTAATACTCTAGTTCTAATTTCAATGTTGAGTTTTTTATTGCATATAAATGCTATATTATTAAATTGAAATCCTTAAACCAGACAAATTCTGGTTAAACAAAAAAGGTTAAATAAAAAAAATGTTTAATAAAAGAGGGGAAAGCACACATCCCTGTCGAACACCTCTTCTTATATGTATAGGTTTGGATATAGAATTGTCTATTTATAACTGTGCCGTTTGATTCCAGTACAAGTTTCCAATGCATCTTATGTCTTTTTGGTCTATATCAACTTTCTTAAGAATCTGCAATAACTTGTGGTTTTTGACACGATCAAACGCTTTTTGGTAATCTAAAAATCATAGGAACACATCCTTCCTCTAATCGTAACAATTTTGGACCAGCACCTGTGTTGCTACTATTGCTTCTCGTGTTTCTTGCCTAAACCCGAACTGAGAATCACTGATGTCCCATTCACATTTTTTGTATAATCTTTGATGTGATGATCATAATAGTATATGAATCGTCAGCAGTGTGTGTGGCATCATTTACGTTTCCCTGTGAATTATTACAAACTACAGTTGGTTATTGTTTGAGTTTAACGATCATTTTTATATCAGTTTAAACATAAGAATTTTCTATTGCCAGTGGTGTTTATATTTCGTCATAAAGTGCATCAGAGATCCCGTATTTTGGATTATCTACAGATTGCAAGGTCAGTCTTTTTATTTTGTTTATATCTATTTACGGCGATTCACTCCCACTGCTGCTCTGCTGTTCCCACCATGTCGACCTGCGCTAACTGTTCAAAGTCAATCGATGATCGAGAATCATCAAAACAACTTCAATGTGAAGCATGTAAACAGAACATACATTTAGCTTGCACTGATCTACGAGCCGAAGATCGCGTTACTAGGCATAAGCTACGCGGAATTAAAATTCTTTGCAACAACTGCTGCTCTAATATCGAAAACTTTGCTAATTTAAAGACGCTCTTAAAAGATCTAAAAGAGAATCTTCAATCAAAAATTGATCTAATAGACCAAAAAGCTAATGATATCAGTGAAAGACTTTTACAGATCGAAAACAAGTTATCTATTGAGGATCATTCTTCATCTCCAAAATTTACAGATACCATAGCAAATGAAGCAGTTGATCGCATTAACCGGGCTAAGAATATTTTTGTTAGGGGTGTACCCGAAATTACAGGAGACATTGAAACAAAGAAAAGTCACGATGGTGGAATATTAAAAAATATTTTAGATACTGTAATGTCTAACTCCACTCCTGTCACATTTTTCAGGACTGGAAAACCAAACAATCGCTTCCCTAGGATGATAAAGGTCATTATGCAAAATGAACATGAAGCCAAACATATTTTGAAGAACAAAAAGAAACTTTTACAAAACGTCTCTTTAAAAAACGTTTCCATTATCGACGATAAGACTCCAAATCAAATAGAATGCCTAAAAGAACTTCGAGTGGAATTGGAACAGAGAAAATCGAATGGAGAGGAAAATTTAACCATAAAATATATACAAGGTGTCCCGAAAATTGTAAACTTTCGTCACTAATTCTGATATTTCAGGTTTTAATAATTGGCTCTGTTTCTATACTAATCTAGCTACTTTAAATTACAAATATAATGAATTTTTATGCAACATTCAAAACCTAAATCCTCAAATAATTCTTATCACTGAAACATGGTTAACACCAAATGATCCTGACTCCCTTTATAACATTGATAATTATTCCCTTTATAGGTGTGATCGTCGTAATCGGCGTGGAGGAGGAACTTGTATCTACTTGTCTTCAGAAATTACTAATAATTTCTCTGTTACATCTCTTGATATTACTGTCCCTAATATGGAACTTCTTGGCTTAAAAATATGTCATAAAAACTCTTTTGTTTTTCACCTAGTATGCGTTTATCGGCCTGGTGATTCTAGATTAGCAGATGATGAGTCCCTTATCGCATCACTTGATGAACTGTCTAGACTAGAGAATTTAATTGTTATTGGAGACTTTAATTTTAGAGACATTTCGTGGCCTATAACTGATCCACCTAGTGGCTTAACAACTTCCAAAAACGCATTTACAGATTTTGTACTAAATTCTAATTTACATCAATTCATAACGGAGCCGACTCGTTTCAGAATCAATAATTTACCATCTATTTTGGACTTGGTATTCTCTAATGATCCCCATTTATTAACACATCCCTTAATAAGCTCTCCAGTAGGTAACTCAGATCATGCAGTCATAACGTTTCATATTCAGTTTAACTTACAGTACTGTACTCCTAATCCTAATGTTAATAAAACGGTATATGAAATAATTGATTTTGAAAATGCAAATCGCCAACTGACCGACATTGATTGGAATGATGTTTTCGGCGACATAAGGAATCCAGTTGTATTCTGGGATAAGTTCTTACAGGTTGTTAATTTATGCAAAAACCAAAATACCCTCAAAAAACCATATACAAAAATAACATAAAACCTTGGATTAATGGGGAATTAATATATCTGATCAAGTATAAAAGAAAGTTGTGGAACAAATATAGACGTACAAATCGCATAGAGGATTTACAAATTCATCGAGACTTTGCCAGAGATTTAAAGAAATCTTTACATGAAGCTCGTGTTGCCTACGAAGAGAGTATAGCCATCAGTAATAACTGTAAAAAATTGCACAAGTATATTAGATCTTCGTTGACAACAAAAGTTTCTATACCTTTACTGGAAAATGATAATGGGGATATATCCCAAAATAACTATGAGAATGCCGAACTTCTCGCCAGTACTTTCTCCAAGGTTTTCTCTGTTGAACCCACTAATTATCAGTTCCCTAATATTACTTCGTCACGAGTTTCTTCTTCTCTTGAAAATATAATCATTACTCCTGAAAAAGTTAAACATCATCTTCAAAGACTAAAAAATAATTCGTCTCCTGGTCTCGACTTAATATCTTCTTTATTTTTAAAGAAATGTTCTGATGCTTTAGCTTATCCACTATATGTGATTATGTCCCTATCATTCACCACACATATTTTGCCTTCTATATGGAAAACCGCATCTGTAACACCGATCTTTAAAAAAGGGAACAAACTGGATCCTAATAACTATCGTCCTATCAGCTTAACACCTATAATATCTAAGATAATGGAAACTATTATTGCCGAGACAATTTCTGATTTTCTGCAAAATGAACTGGTTATACCAGAACAGCAGCATGGTTTTGTCAAAGGACGTTCTACAATGACAAATCTTCTCTGGTGTGTCAATGAATGGTCAAGAGCATTAGACAGAAAAGCCCCGGTGGACATTATATACCTCGATTTTGCTAAAGCTTTCGATAGAGTTCCAAAACGAAGACTATTACATAAATTGGAACACCTTGGTATCCGTGGTCAACTACTGAAATGGATCGACGCGTATTTAACAGATAGAAAATTTTGTGTTAGAGTTGGGGACTCTTTCTCAGTTGAGAGAACGGTTTTAAGTGGGGTACCGCGAGGATCAGTTTTGGGCCCACTCTTATTCATAGCATACTCAAGTGATCTACAATTTCATATTAAATGCAACAATCTTTTCTATGCAGATGACACGAAGCTATTTTCCGATCCCTCCGTAAATTTCCAGTTACTACAAGATGACCTTGATTGCATATCGGAATGGTGCTCTACCTGGATGCTGCCTCTTAATGTGGAAAAATGTGTAGTTCTTCACATGGGTAAAAATAATCCGTGTCTTCCTTACTCTATTAATGGACGCGTGTTAAAAACAGTGAAATCGCATAATGATCTATGCGTTATAATTAATAACAATCTAAGTTGGTCGGAACATATTTTGCATATTTCTAAAAAAGCTAACAGTAAATTATATCTACTAAATAAAACGTTTGCGAAAATGTCATTTATGAGCTCAATTCATCTGTATAAACTGTACATTCGTCCAGTTCTGGAATATTGCGGAACTGTTTGGTGTCCAGTATTAGTGCGCGATCGTAATATTCTCGAAAACGTACAGCGGCAGTGCACCAGGATGTCTTTTGGTCGCTCAAGACCTACGTATACAGAAAGACTGAATATGGCCAATCTCACTACATTTGAACAACGTCGACTTCGAGGCGATTTAATTATTACTTTTCGGATAGTAAAATACAACTTTGGAAATTTGGGGAATATGTTCATAATAGACAATGACAATCGTCTTCGTGGCCACAAACTTAAGTTTAAAAAGGAAACTTTTTTAACAACAACCAGGCAATTTTTTCTCTGTAATCGAGTGTTCTCGATATGGAATAGCCTTCCGGCTGAGATCATAGATGCTCCATCGGTCAATATTTTCAAAAATAAACTGGATGACCTTTTGTTCCATAGTTGAACATTTAATTTGTACTAAACAATTGCTATTACCTATGTTAATGTATATTCATTTAGTTAGTTAGTGCTTAATATGTAACTACTGTAATGTAACAATTTAATTGTACACTATATAACATTGTAGTCACATGGGCATATGGGTTTTGCAACCCCTGCTCAAATCTATTGTAAATAATAATAAATAATAATAATGTAGTATTTTAAAAAATATATTTAAAGTGTGACTCATCAGGCTAATAAGTCTGTGATCCTCAAATTTTTTTGCATTGACTTTCTTGGGCAGGGGAATAAAGGTAGAGCGTAACCACTATTGAGGATAGCAGCCAGTTTCATAAATTAAATTAAATATTTTGTGTAGTGCTGAAATTCCCCTTTCATCTAAAAATTTGAGTATTTCTGACGGGATCTCATCTGGTCCAGGTGCCTTATTGTTTTTTGAATTTAATATTGCTTTTTCTATCTCCTCTGCCAGTCAGCTGGTCGTCTGTATAAACTTCACTCATGGGTCTTTCGTCATGGAAGAGCTCCTGGATATAATTTTCCCATATATCAGTTTTCTCCTTTTCACCCAGCACTATCTGGTTATCCTGATTAACTATGGTAGTTGGTCTTCGTTTTCTGTATATTCCAGCAGTCTCCTTAAGCTTTTTATGTAAATTGCGGTCGTCGTGCTGTCGTTGTAAATGCTCTAGATCGATACATTGTTCCTTAAGCCATTCATTTTTTGCTATTCTTATTTTTGCTTTTATTTGCCTGTTAATGTTTTCATACATATTGCTGCCATCTTGGTCATTCTTGTGTCTTCGTCGTTCTTCCATTAGTAATATTATTTCTTCTGTCATCCATTTTTGCCTCTTGTTATTTCGTTTGTACCCTAAGTTATTTTTCATGATGTCTGTTATAGCACTTGTAATCGTATTTAATTTAAGTAATTTACTAATCAATAATATTTCTAGACCTATTGGTATGTGAACTTTTATTTAATTCTTGTTTTGGGTAAAAGCTTAAAACAACTTTATTATACGGTGATATATTTAGATTAAAGCTTGGTACAGAAAATTTTTTAAGTAATAGGGCTCTCCTGTAGGAGAGACCTTGGACCACTTTTTGGTTTTCATTGAGGGACCAAGCATTTATAGTAAAGACAGTACCTTTTTCTACATCAAGAAAGGTTTTGTAAAAATTAAATTCTATTTTAATTATTTTTTATAAATTTTGAAAAATTATCTGCGCTATAGATCAAGGTTAATGATGCTTGTGTACCTTGAAACAGACGTCTTTTACTTTGAGATAATGTTTAGAAAAAGGTAAAATAACAGTTTTATTGATGAAGGAAAATATTCCATTTCTTGTAACAAAATTAGCTTAAATAATTAAGTAGGTAATTCAGATCTTCAAATACTAATTAACAAAATAGTAGAATGCAGTGAAGAATACGGATTATCACTTAACATAAGCAAAACAAAAATAATGCTAATATCTAAATCACCACAAAACTTCCCTGACATAACCGTGCACGATCAAAGAATCGAACGTGTAAGAAGATATAATTACCTGGGAACTGTTATCAACGAAAATAATGATTGCTCTGAAGAAATCAGAACCAGAATAGAGAAAGCTAGAGCCACATTTACTAAATTGAAAAAGTTGTTCTGCGGAAGAGATCTAAGTCTAAAACTTAAAATTCGCCTTTTGAGATGTTACGTTATGTCAGTTCTCCTCTACGGGATGGAAACATGGACATTGAAAAAGATCGATACCAAAAAGATAGAAGCATTTGAGTTGTGGATGTATCGTAGAATATTAAGAATACCCTGGACAGAGAAAGTAACAAATATGGAGGTTTTGCTGAGAGTGCGGAAAGAGAAAGAGCTGATACTTACTGTTAAAAAGCGCAAACTACAATATTTGGGACATGTTATGAGGGGAGATAAATATCAGTTGCTGCAATTGATTATCCAGGGAAAGATAATGGGAAAGAGATCTATAGGAAGAAGAAGGCATTCATGGTTGAAAAACTTGAGAGAATGGTACAATTGCACCAATTACCAACTGTTTAGATCTGCAGCATCAAAAATACGCATAGCTTTGATGATAGCCAAACTTCAGAACGAAGACGGCACTTGAAGAAGAAGAATTAAGTAGGACAGAAGTCACAAACATATATTTTCCAAGCACTTAACTCAACCCCGGCACATAAATAGTGACTCTGTCTACTACAAAATGCACCTGCACCATTTTTCCCTACTATTACTGGAAACCTTCGAATTACTCTAGTAAATGCATTCATTTGTACTAGCTGTACGGTCACTAGAAGTAAGAGATAATACTTCATCGTGTTCTGCATTAAAAGACGAGTCAATAGTTTTGTTGCTTGCCGTCGTAAGTTGTTTTCTCCAGATTTTGGCTTATGTACATAGGAACTTGATGATTTTAAGAGTCCGCCTATTAAATTCTTTGTTATATTTCTTCTGTTTTTTAACTTTTTCTCTTTTGTTGTATTTCTTGCTCGTGCTTTTTCGTTTTCTACTTTTATAGTAGAACCACCTGGTTCTAATTCTAATGTAAAAGTAGGTACCAGAAGTATCTGGTTTTCTTCTACCAGATTTCCTTTTTCTTACATGTGCCCTAAGGCAAAGTTGAAATAGTTCCGGGGTTATACATATTTTAACACAATTTTTCCTTTGTGAGTCGACAGAAATTCAGGTTCTTTAAGTTCGTGAGTAGAATTAGTTATATTACATGTTGTATAATGGGATTTAATTAATTAATTAATTAGACAACTGTACAAGAAAATAGTCACAGACAAATTCTTATTACCAAAAATATACTCAATACTAGATCAACTAGGGAGAGCAAAATGGTTTTCAGTTATAGATCTAACGTCAGGTTTTCACCAAATACCATCGAGGAAATTCACATCGTTTAGCACGAAGAACGAAGAATTTCAATTCACTAGATTACTTTTTGGATTAAACGTAAGCCCGAATAGCTTTTCAAGAATGATTTCAATAGTTTTTTCAGGTTTAACTCTGGACAAATCATTTCTTTACATGGACGATATACTAGTAATAGGAATATCATAATTTAGATAACCTAAAAATGACATTTGAGGAAGGTCGAAAGTTCAACCTAAAACTTAACCCAGGAAAATGTCAATTTTTTAAAAGAGAAATCACATATTTAGGACATAATCTTGCCCAGGAAGAAGTATAAGCTGAAATCATCTCTGATGAATCCACCAATCTTAAAATATCCGGATTTCAGTAAACAATTCATTTTGACAACAGACGCATTCAACGAGCGTTGTTCAGCAATTTTAAGTCAAAACTACAACGGAATAGACCTACCGATCGCATACGCATCAATCAGTTTTAGTAAAGGAGGATATAATAAACATATAATCATCAAGGAATTATTAGCAGTTCCTTGGGAAATAAACCATTTCAAATGTTTTTTATATGCAACACCAACATTTTTAGTAAAAAAATCAACCCTTAACACATCTTTTCAATGAAGGAAACTACCTTAAAACTTACGAGGATCAAACTAGATCTAGAGGAATACGAAATTGAAATAGAATATATAACAGGGAAAATAATTACGCGGACAGTCTTTAGAGAATAACACTGCATCAACTAAAGGACTTATACATAGGTAACACCCATATACTAGCTATAACCCGACCTCAATCAAGAAGAAAAATGGAAGAAACAAGATACAAGAATACAGAAAATAAGCCTATATATTAAGATATTAGAAGGAGGACACATACTGTATACTCCAGTGTAGACAGAATTGAAACGAGACAACTGGTGTGGTATGATCACGTGCAGCGAATGAATAAAGATAGATGACCAAAGAAAGCTTTAAATTACATTCCACAACAAATAAGAAGAAGGGGAAGACCTTCAGTTGCCTGGGAAGAAAAAAGAAAATGTACGCCACCTAATGAGAGATAGAGTCAACAAAGAAGACAAATGAATGGACAGAGAACGATGGCGGTCGGAATGCGAGAGGCGGCAGAAGCTGTAGAAACCTCGCTTATATATATATATATATATATATATATATATATATATATATATATATATATATATATGCCTATGATGGTGCCCTTAAGGAAAAAGCTCCATAATAATTTTAATTGTTTGCTTAGCAGGCTTTAAATATGACACATAACATAGGCTCTTTGCATAAAGGTCCTGTAACAGTAACAAACGGCTGGCTTGAATTACCTAAACACTCTGTAGGAGAGCAACTGAATTGTTTCACTTAAAGTACCTACTTCTGATGTGGTATCTAGGTGTCTAATAAAGCTGAAAGGGGAGAGGTTATTGAGCGATTAGTAACATAGGAAGCTAACTAATCGTCATTTGAAAACACAACATTGATAAAGGGGTAGATTTTAGATTTACCAAATCTATGAGTAATGTTGCTGGGCGTGTATGCTTGAGGGTAAGCAGTTCCAAGAGCTGTAGCAGTTATGTATACATTGAATATTTTCCATCTATGTTTCAACTGCTTGATTAAAGTAGGTTTTAAAAGATAAATAGACTGAAAAAAATCAGCGGCTGAAGCTGCTGTGGGGAGAAAACGTGACCATCACTTCTTCCTTATGAGAGACTTTGTCCAAGGTTTCTGGAAAAAGGTGTGTTTCATGATCGTCAGGTATAAGTAAGCATATCTTTCTTAGAGTAACTGTCATAGATTCGAAAGTAGTAAAAGAATTTTAAAAAAATTTCCTCTGTTGACCGTCCAGTTACAGTTGCAGGACCCAGACCCAGGCAGACCAGTACATCCGGCAGTACCTGCCAGTAAAATTCTGTATTTTTATTACTAAAGCTCTTAGCACATCTAAGACTTGTGCCTTCTGACTTTCAAATCGAAATATTGTTGGAGTGTCTTTTTAAAAAATCCGTGTTTCTGGTTTTTTTTTTATTAGCCTTTACTAAATTAAAAACCAAGGTTCTGACTTTTTTTGTCAGACAGTATTGCATTTTAGCAACTTTTTGGATAGACATAACAAGGCTTCGCTATTTAGTACCTATCGCTGAATACTTGTTTCACCGTATGGTGTACAGAATATTTAAATACAACGTGCCTACTTGCCTTGTATTTCTTTAAGTGCTTAGTTATCATAGACATGCTTTCTTTAAATACTTTTTTCGTCTCTTAAAACGTCATTATCTTCTCGAAGTCTTTATTATTTATAGTTTCGATTAGCGTTTGCAATCCATCAGCATTTATTGGTTCCCCTTTGACAACTGTTTTGCTTCGTGGCATAATGAATTGCAATCCATAACAAAAAGAAATCACTGAAAACAAAAATAGCTGCCCCCCCACACCAAACCTGTCTTTAACTAATAAAGATATATTACTCTTTCCACTTATCAAGAGACAGACTTAAAACAGACAACTTAAAATCGTTTCTTCTGTTCAAAAAAACAATAAAATTATCACCACTGCCGTCAAAGGCGGCGAAGGGCCATATAACACGGTAAGACACAGTACGAACGTAGCATAGCTACCTATAATAGGAATAAAATAAATGTTACTTGGTCCTTAGCGGCACTAGATGAAGATTGACTGTAGCGCAAGGTAGACCATGCTCAAGGTACACCAGTGTCCCCTATCTGGTGTTTTACTATAAAAAAATAATGATTTTAATTTAAATATGTAAGATTTTTTAAATTAAATTATTTCCAATTTAAATGATTGTTTTCAAACAAGTTAATACGTATATTTGTATCGGTACAAAAGTAACAATATTTCAAGATCTCTAGCACAGACCGAACTAAAGCAAAAACAATCTAATATACTAAGAAAAACAAACATCTTTATGCACCAATAATCGCTACGCTTTTAACGCATACTTCTGAGTAAAATACTAATATTAGTTGAGCCATATAAAAACCAAAAATAAGAAATCCTTATTAGTGTAGAGTACAAAACATACCATGTAGTATATAAACATATCCGCCACCCCGTAAATCTTAGTTGTTAGTATATAAAATTTACGATTTTTTAAAGTAACATTTGTTTTTAAACACATTAAATTGATTAAAATTTTAATAAAAACTAAAAGTAGTGTTATGAATAATCTCTCGTTCATTTCAGCTCTATTTATTGCTACTTCGGATGGAAGTTATCCGGAGGAGTTTAACGCAGATCATCCATTCCTATTTTACTTAAGAAGTGGTGGATTAACATTATTTGTAGGAAAATTTAGTAAATAATAAAATTGTGGAAAAATATATTAGATTGAAAATTTGTTGTATTTGTTGTATTTTTATTGTGGCAAATTTTTTCCCATATATATATATATATATATATATATATATATATATATATATATATATATATATATAAATACTTTTTTCCTTTTTGGGTGTGGTAGTCAATAAAAAATAGAGCTTTGCTAAGGCGTACTATTTATTCTGAAATCCGAGCTTTCGGTGGTTATTTGCCACCTTTATCAAGGTCTACAATGAAAATTACTGTGTTATAAAATTAGGCTGATGTAATATAAAAGTTATAAAAACTTACCAGAAAGTAAGATTCATAGCATATAAAACACGACGTTAAATAACATAATGTGATCTGAATTATTGAAGGCATTAAAAATTTTAAAAACTTTAAAATACTTAAAAATTAAAGAACATGTTACAAAGTTTAAAAAGTAAAAAATAAGACGACATGTTTGACAAAAAACAGTCGTCTTCGCAGGTTTGAATTCAGTCACATCTCACGAACAGAAAGAGGTAGTAGGAGGAACTATTGTTGTTTAAATAGTTCGATGTAACTACAAAAAACAAACTTTCAAACTGATGTCTAACAAAATGCCGTTTGTGATTTTAAGTACTACCAACCATGTTACCAACTTAGAATTGAGAGGGAAATTTAAAAAAAGTTTTATGTCAAAAAATAAAAAGAAAATAGTATTTAGTAAGTAGGTTTAGAAAAAACAAACATTTTTTCCAAACTAGTCAAAAAAATTTTGGACTACCTTGTCTTTATATATATATATATATATATATATATATATATATATATATATATATATATATATATATATATATATATATATGATTGCCTTACTCAAGTGATCTATTTTTGGCATGCGTGTACACTTTATATTCTTTAATGAAATAGGTTAAGTTAAATAATGTATAATTTAAATGAATTATTAAAGTATTTTAGTGGGGTACCATAGTTACCCCGCACGGCCTGCAACGTAAGTTTTTATAGCACGGTTCCGGAAAGGTTAAATTGTACAGTTCTATCGGAAATAACAGAAATTTCTCACGAAGTACTAATTTCTTGTTCTTGATATTCCCTGCTTTTTATTTTCTCAAAAATTCCCATATTTGCCTGAGTTTGCTTATTCTTATGTTCTATTTCTCCGCCTTTCCCAATTTCAGAACTTCCGGTTAAGGAAAATCTTTTCGGAATATAGTCCTGTTTATACATAGCTACTGTGTATATTACATTAGCAAAAATGAAATCATGCTTAAAGATACAAAATACTACAAACAGCTAAATAGAGACCCCACTTGTAGTCTTCAACAAAAAGCAAATAAATTAGTAACAGATCTAAACAAAACATTAAAAATAACGAATTTAAAAGCAAAAAACTTAAGAATTTACAACTCTCTAGCACCTAGATTCTACTCTCTACCGAAAATACATAAACCAACCCTAGCAATGAGACCAGTTGTTGTATCCATTGATTCTCCAAACAGTAAGTTATCTAAGTTTTTAACAGAAATATTAACAAATGCATACAACACAAAGAATGATTACTATATAAAAGATTCATTTAGTTTTAGCTCCTTTATCAACAATTTCAAACTTTCCCCAAATTATGTGTTGGTAAGTTTTGATAGGTAGCAGGTAGATACATTTTACGATCCCGGTAAAGTTAGGTCTACTCCAGGATCGCGACCCTGCCTATGCGAGCCGTGGCTCACTCTCAATCCCTTTAACCGAGAGGGTACCACGTCCCAACCTATCATCCTTGTCGATGACGCCAAATTCCCTAGCCCATCCTACAATCCTTCTACCAACCCGCACAGGCCAGCGTGGTAGAGAAACGGCCAGGAACCCCGTAAAATGAGAAAGGAAGAAAATGCAAGGCCCTCAGTCTCCGGCAGTCCCTTGAAAACAGGCTATGGTAGCAGTCCTGTAGTTAGAGGGACAGAGGGTGCTAAGAATCACCGGAGTCAACCAGGCTACCTTCATAAACGACAACGGCAAAGAATATGGTTTATGGCAACATACAACACAAGAACATTGATGGAGGACGAAAAACTAGTTGAACTGGAAAACGAGCTGAATCATATAAAATGGGATATACTTGGATTGTCCGAAGTACGGCGAAAGGGTGAAGAACAAATGGTACTTCCGTCTGGAAACCTATTGCATTATCGAGGAGAGTCTTCCAATGGTGGCGTAGGATTTATGGTAAATAAAAAACACACAAAGAATATACTCACAATTAAAAGCATAAGTGATAGAGTTATATATCTTATCTATAAAGTAAACCAAAAAATTCGGTTAAAGATCATCCAGGTATATGCACCTACTAGTACCCATACAGATGAAGAAGTAGAATGGTTCTACGATGACGTTAACACTGCCATACAAGAGACAAACACCAACTTTACTATACTGATGGGAGACCTAAACGCCAAAATAGGCCACAAGCAAGATGATTCGGAGTTTGTAATTGGACCTCACGGATATGGCGATAGAAACGAAAGGGGTCAAACTCTCATAGAATTTCTTCTGCAACACAGGCTATATGTCATGAATACGCACTTTAAAAAAAGCGACCAAAGAAAGTGGACTTGGCAATCACCAAATGGTTTAAACAAGAACGAAATTGATTTTATATTTACTAACAAAAGAGACGCTGTTCAAGACGTAACTGTATTAAATCAATTTTCAACTGGAAGTGACCATAGAATGGTTAGGGCGAAGATAGTCTTAAACATACAGAAGGAAAGAAGACATATGGTAACAAGGACTAATAATGTTACATTCACTGCGATTACTAACACCAGGGCATACCAGGAAGAAATAGAGAGAAATCTACAGAAAGACCTGCAAGATGAAACCAGTATTGAACAGCTAAACGAAAAATTGGTAGAAGCCCTGAAGAAGTCACAGAAGAAGTGCCAAGCCAAGCACTCAACAAAAAATGAAAAACTCACAGAAGACACAAGAAACCTAATACAAAAAAGAAGGGAAATGAAAGAAAAGCATACAACGAACATTGCAGAGCTAAGGAATTTAAACAAAACCATTTCAAAAGCCATTAGGAAAGACATAAGGAACTTTAACACTAAGGAAATAACTGATACCGTAGAACAAAACAAAAGCCTAAAAGTTCTAAAACGAAAGTTGAAAATAGGAGCGAGGAATATTTATAAGTTAAAAAATAATCAAGGACATGTCATACATGAACAACAAGAGATACTAAAAATCATCGAAGAGTACTATAGAACATTATATAGTCGAGATGATCACATTCCCGAAGTAGAAATTCCAGCAATACTAAATCAAGGGTCAGAGGAACTTCCAGATATAACCGAAGAGGAAATTAAGTCAGCATTAAAAGGTATGAAGAACAACAAAACACCTGGAGAAGATGGCATTGTAAGTGAAATGATAAAACTAGGAGGCGAATGCGTCATAAAGGCTTTAAAAACCCTTTATAATGCCTGCCTCTTTGAAGGAAATACGCCAGAAAAATGGAATAATGCCATTATGATAATATTGCATAAAAAAGGAGATGTAACAGAAATTGGCAACTACAGACCTATCAACTTATTATCTCATTTATATAAACTCTTTATGAGAATAATTACTAACAGACTGGGACCTAAGCTAGATTTTCATCAACCTCTAGAGCAGGCCGGATTTAGGAGTGGCTTTGGAACAAATGACCACCTACAAGTAATAAAATCCTTGATAGAGAAAGTTATAGAATACAACAAGCCATTGATATTAATATTTGTAGACTTTGAGAAAGCATTTGACTCAGTTCAGCATAGCTCCATGTTAAGAGCTCTTACAGAGTGCAGTATTGACCATAGGTACACAACTCTTCTTCGAAATATATATGATAGCGCAACAGCTGCTGTAAAAATGTACTATGGTGACACAGACACATTTCCCTTGGAGAAAGGTATTAGGCAAGGAGACACTATCTCTCCTAAACTATTCACCGCCCTATTACAGAGTGCTATGAGAAAAAATAATTGGGAAAATATTGGATTAAATATAAATGGGGAATTTTTGAACAACTTGAGGTTTGCAGACGACATAGTCCTTATTGCAGATCAGGTAGATCATGCATGCCAACTTCTTCAAGACCTTCAGAGCTCTTGTGCACGAGTTGGCCTTAAAATTAATTTTTCCAAAACACAATACATGACCAACCTGGTACTGGCAAAAAACATTTCCACTAATGGCACGCAAATTGAACAAGTCTATTCATATAAGTATCTGGGCCACGAGATTAAATTGGGAAGAGACAATCAAACAACAGAGTTAAAAAGGAGAATAGGACTGGCATGGGCAGCTTACGGAAAACTGAGGGAAGTCTTTAAATCAGCTATTCCCATGTGCTTGAAGAGAAAAGTTTTTGATCAGTGTGTACTTCCAGTTCTGACATATGGAGCAGAAACATTGACACTTACCAGAAAAGTAATTAATAAGATACAAGTGGCACAGAGAGCGATGGAGAGGTCAATGTTGGGCGTATCACTCAGGGACAGAGTTTCGAGTCAGATAGTAAGGAGAAAAACTGGTGTGACGGACGCAGTTGAAAGAATTACAACCCTGAAATGGAACTGGGCAGGACATGTTGCTAGGGTCAGAGATGGAAGATGGACTAAGAAAATTTTAGAGTGGAGGCCTAGACACGATGCTTATCGTAGTCGAGGACGTCCTCCAACAAGGTGGTCGGACGATTTAAAGCGCATCCAGTCTAACTGGATTCAAGTTGCTCAAGATCGGATGCAATGGAATTATTTACGGGAGGCCTATGTTCAGCAGTGGACGCAAAATGGCTGATGATGATGATGATGATGAAGTTTTGATATAGTATCATTGTTCACCAACTTGTCATTTTAGCAAATTATGAATACTATAAAAAAACAATGGATAAACATTTCACAACACAGCTTAATAGATCTTAATTCATTTGTAACAATACTATCTTTTATATTTGACTCAAACATACTGATTTTTAATGAGGTGTATTACAAACAAATACATGGTACACCCATGGGAAACGAAATATCACCAATCCTATGCCATTTTGTACTGGATGACTTAATTGAAAGCTGTTTTAGGAAGTTACCATTTAATGTCCTATTTTTAAAGAGATACATGGACGATTTAACTCTTGCACTCCCAAAAGATAAAATAATGGAAACACTACATATATTTAACAGTTACTGTCCAGACTTACAATTGACAGTAGAATTAGAAAATAACAACTGCATACCATTTCTAGATATGATGGTACACCGTGATTCAAACAACGTTTTAAAAACAGAATGGTGTAGAAAACCAATATGTAGCAACAGATTTATTAATTACTTTTCAGCACGTCTTTCTAAGATGAAGACCAGCCTCGTAATAAATATGAAAAGCAGGGTTATAAGTTTATCACATCCTGAATATAAAAAAGCCGGTCTTCAAAAACTAAAAACGATCATGTTAGAAAATTTCTTCCCAGCGAAACTTCTAAATAGACTTATTTTTGGTATCTCTCAAGTCATCAGAACAAATCAAACAGAAGTTTCAACAAACAACCAAAATACATTGTACCGCTCTTTACCATATATTCCAGGTTTAACAAATAGACTACTAGATACATTTAGAGAAGTACCTGATATCAAAATTATAACCAGAAATATAAAAACAATATCGAAATTATATACTAAACTTAAAACACCCTTAAATAATAGAGAAAGCTCCAATGTAGTGTATTCTCTACCCTGTAATAATTGTAATAGAGTATATATTGGAGAAACGTCCAGAAATTTGTCCGGAAGATTAACATCTCACAAGAGTGATATTAATCTGAATAAAGTACAAGCCTGTGCATTAAGTAAACATTGTATTAGAATGGGCCATACGCCTAACTATGATCAAACAGAAATATTGAGAAGAGAAAGAAATTACAACAAAAGACTGTTTCTAGAAATGTGTTTAATTAAAACTACACAAAACACCTTAAACAAAAGAGAAGACATTGAAAATCTTAGTGCTATACAGTAATCTTCTTTTAAATAAAAGAATAACAATATAAAAGTTCTTAAAAGTTACGCATATTAAAGGGATTATTCCAAGTTCAAATGAGATAAAATTTATTTTTATTTGTGTTTTTTCTTTCTTAATTACTTAGTGACATAAACTTTGTTGCTTGGTTAATAACTGTAATATTATATCAAAATTTGCAATGAAGGTTTGCATAAACATAGACACTTCCTCTGTCAAACTCACCTAAAATAAATATAAAAAATAGAAGAGACATGAAAACCTTAGTAATAAGTTTTGACAGAACGAAAAAGTAAATCAAATTTAATGTCATTATGTTGATTAATTTTGCTAATTTTAAAACACAATCCTCACAAGGGTAAGCCTATTGAAGATATAATAACTTCATTTTTCTAATGTAATTTTTTATGTTAATTTTTAGTACGTTTTGAAAAAGAGTACAATAAACTCGAAAGCTTAACAAACCTAAAAGAGTTTTACCTACAGGCCAATATTGACTACTAAACCCAAGATATCCGTATATATTACTCACATAGTCACTAAAGCCCTTTCTAAGAAAAAAAAAAAGAATTTATATATATATATATATATATATATATATATATATATATATATATATATATATATATATATATATAGATATAGATATAAGGGAAAAAACTTAAGGGATAAAAAATCAATCATAAATGATATTTGTGCAGAATAAATTCTCGTTAAAAAAAATTACAAGTTAAAAATACGAGTACTTTTTAATTTATTTGTCTATTCTTCATCTAGTAACCCCCACCAATGTCTTAAGAGCTTCAGATATCTGCGAAAAAATTTTCCGTGAAATCGATGATTTTTGCATAACCAGACTGGGCTAACAGAACAGACGCAAGTACACGTACGCATATACTGTTTTACCTGTGTCATATTTGGAAAACTAAAAATTTTATAAGAAAGAGCGGAAAAATTAACAAAGTTTCGTCGGCAAATTCAAAAATCGATTTTTTTCACAAATACCATTTTACCTTTGGAGGCAAGTAAATAGGGCTGAGATGTGAATTACTATAATTTCTAAAAAAGCGAAAAATATGTTAAATAAAAAAAGATGACAAAACACTCGTCACATATTGACAATAAATCACAACGTAATAGACCAAGTATAAAAATATCAATTACTATTTAACTGGGAATAAACCACAATTAAAGGTAAAATACGTTTATTGACGTTTCAATTTTCACTTCGGAAATCGTTCTCAAAATACAAACAGTAAATTAAACAAATTTTGTTTTTTGTTACTTAGTTAAAAATTCTTCTAATAATTTAATTTTATCTGACTCATTTATATTGACAATTCAGACATACATTATGCATTTTAAAGTAGACGACTTTAAATGATATTGCCAATATTGTTGAGTTGCGCTCCTGGGACGACTTTACTTATAAGATAGTTCATTCGATTTCATGAAATCAACTTTAACTTGAGAATATCCGTCAGAAAAAATCATAGCATGTAATTCGTCTTTAAAAAGACAAACACATGACATGATGACAGTAAAATTCTCCTGTTAGTGATTCCACAGTAAATTATGAGGGAAAAACCAGGAAAAAAACCTCATAATACTATCCAGATATGGTAAATATTTGGTCGTGCATTTAATTTAACTTCAATAAACACCAAACTCTGATTTTATATGTTTCGTTATTTAAAAAAACATAAATGATGTATACTCTATATGTTACTACTGACTTACTAATGCTGATATTTTCTTATTAATAACTTCCTCTTTTAATATTGGTAACCCAATCCTACTACATTTTGCCGCGGAATTTGCGACACAATTGGTCTCATTTAGCATAATTAGAGCCGCTTCTTTGATTTTATTTTACTATCTGTTTCTTTTAGGACTACATTTGAATTATTCCATTGAACCCTATGTTCATTATCCCATGCCTGTTTACATATTTGAGATCTATCAAATTCCCTATCTTTCTCAAAATTAAAAAAGCGGCTCTAATTATGCTAAATGAGACTAATTGTGTCGCAAATTTCTCGGCAGAATGTAGTAGGATCTGGTTACCAATATTGAAAGAGGAAGTTATTAATAAGAAAATACCAGCATTAGTAAGTCAGTAACATATAGAGGATGCGTCAGTAGATAGGAAATGGGAGGATATCGGATATGGGGTTGGCATGAGAGCAGTCCGGATACAAGCAAACCGGTTTATTGCACCTGTCGATTTTTAAAACCTGTTGATTTGTAAAACCAGTTTGTTGCACCTGTCGATTTGTAGCACATGAGAGAATATCGGATATGGGGTTGGCATGAGAGCAGTCGGGATACAAGCAAACCTGTTTGTTGCAGCTGTCCATTTGTAGCATATGAGAGAATATTGGATATGGGTTGGTATGAGTGGGGACCTTCAGGCCTATGTTGTTTTGTGCATATAGGGGCTAAATCATATTTCTATTTTTATATGCAATTGATAATATAAATACTTAGTTTGAGTTGGATTTATCAATTCATTTCTAAAAATCATCATGCCACTAGCTAAGAAAAACATAAACATCATTAGCAATATTAAGTTAAATCAAAACAAAAGTTTGAATTCAAGTTCAGATTCTCTAGTTTTTTTGGGTGATTTAAGTAAAGTGAAACCAATTGGTTACAAAAGATTTGCAAAAAGTGTACAATTTGAGTCAACACCTATCAGTGTCAAAAACGAACTTGAAAGTGATGACGAGTTAGAAAAACAAATGTGTCTAGTTGATAACAACCAAGATGGAAACTCCAGTCAAGAAAACGAAGAAATGGTCAACCAGGAGATTGATGAGTCAATAAACCTTGATGGAAGCCACGAGGACATACTCAACCATTTAGATAGTTCCATGGATGTAAACCAAACATTTGACTTAATAACAGAATCCAAAAACCAGGGATATCAGAAAAGGCTAAAACCAATAATAGAGAATTTTGTTAGGCTAAGCAGTCAAATATTAAGCCAAAGAATAAATAAACGAATGCAGCTTACAAAAAAAATTCAAAAATATAGTAAAAAAGAAGATGAGGCTAAGATAGTGTTATCGCATATTAGTGCAAAAAAACAAAGCCTTCAAGATGCACTAGAAAATTTAAATTCAGGAATAAATTCTCTAAACAAAATAACCAGTGTTGTACATAATTTTAAATTGTAAATTGAATATAACTCTTCTGTTCTTTTTGAATAATATTTGGAAATATACAACTTTTGTTTAGTAAGAAATTTTAAGTAAAAATTTGTACGTTTGTTAACTTGAATGTAATTTTATATTATTGATGTTTATGTTTTTCTTAGGCATTGGTATGAATAAATTAAAAAATATATAATAAGTATTGTAACAATTTTTATATATAATAAAAGTTTTCAAACATAAGTAGGTATAATCAATTTTAATAACCTATTTTCACATTGTTTTATTTTAATGATTTAAAAGCATCTACACAAAAAAAACCTTGATTGACCATCTGCTATTTCTGTATTTCATTATTAAAACTCTAATTGGAAAAATTGAAGGTGCATAATCCAATTTAAATTATCATATTAGGCCATGTAAGAAATTTAAAGAAAATCATTTTTAAAATTTATGCATTCTTCACTTTACTAATATGGATACTTGTATAAAATAATTGCAAACAGGATTATAATTTAAAGTATGTTCTGCCCTTATACAGCACACATGAAGTAAAATAATTAATATTTTGGAAATTTCATTATTTCAGATGCCAAAATGAGTGAAGGTTAACTAGTCTCATATTTAATATTAATAATGAAAGTAATCATTTGTAGTCAGCAAATGTAAATAAAAATAAAAATATGTTTTTAATACTATATATGGATAGGAGTAATTGTATATGTCTGCAAAAATACACAAAAGGGATTTACATCCTGTAAACCATGTACTCAATAACAAAAATCAGATAAAGGTGTGGTTTAGAAATACACTTTCACCTTTAATTACACATTTTACCAAAAAGTTTATAGTGGGAAAATATATTATAAATATATCAGTCTTGCTTATTTTTAATTATTATAAGTTATATTTTACAACCATGACATCATCAGTAGGTCAGAAAAACATCAAAATTCATAATAATATTATTGTGCCTAAGTGTACTGAAAGTTCAAACTCTATTATATTTTACGGAAATTGTGATAATGTGATGCCAATTGGCTTTAGAAATTTTGGTTCAAATATGAACAGAACACCAACACCTAACATAAAATATGAATATGTTTCCGACCAAGAGAGCCAGAGAGAAGCAGATAATGGAATAAAGACACCTGAACTTAGTGACAATGAAGATAATGTAAGTTTTTCTAATAATAATACAAATGATTTTGATTACACTATGAATTATTTGGAGAATAGTGAAACTGATTATAACAACCGAATAAAACCAATCATCACCAAGTACGTAAAGATGAATAGCAAAGAATTAAGCATCAGATTGAAGAAACAAGATACCCTCATCAAAAAACTCGATAAATATAAAATGAAAGGAATAGCAGCAAGAAAGCATTTAACTGAAATATTGGTTAAAACAGAGAAAATTCAAAACTATATAACAAAAATACAGGATCAAATTTCATCTCTAAACAAAGTAACAAATTTAATATATAATTTCCATACGTCGAAAACAGCCACACGAAACATGGTATTTGAAGAAATGTCAGACCATGAGGACAATCCAGGACAATATGATGAAAGAAGCTCTTTCTGAAATTAGTGGTAGTTAAAAATGTAAGTTTTTTCTGCTAATAATTTAATCAATTTTAAGTTAACTAATAATTGCTTTGAGAATAATAAAATAAGTAAAATGAAGAAATTAATGTCCTTATTAAAAAAATTGATAAATATAAAACCACATATTTAGCAGGAAGGAAGCACTTAGTCTAAATACTGACTATAAAATAGAACCTACAATTTACATAACAATAAATAGAAGATCAACTATAATTTCCTAACAAATTTATACATTTAAACATTTATAGTTTTATATTTGTAATCAATGTAAAATACCTTGTAACTTACTTTGAATGTTTATTTTTGACCTATTGACTATGTCATGGTTGTAAAATATAACTTATAATAATTAAAATAAATATATCTATTATTTGTAATGTTGTTTTATTTATTTTCCAAGTTCCAGTGTTAATAATTAAATATAGGCAACCAAAAACTTATTTATATGTAAATGTTGCCACTTTTAAAATAAATTTTTGCTGAAAAGCCAAGCATATTTTATGAAATGTTAAACCAAAACGAAAAACAAAATAAAATTTGAATGTTATTGCGAAAATACCTAACATAGGTAATCTAAACTAACTAACCAACACAATCAGTTAATTCCAAAAATAATTGTATTAAATTAAATTTAAAATGTTGATGAGAAATTAGAATATATTTGAAACTTGACAACGCTGATGAAAAAAATTAGCAAATAACAGCTGATATATATATATCAGAGAACCTTATTATATTATCTATTATCAGAAAACTAAAGACAATTATTAAAAACTATAGAGTAAACATTGATTATAAATTAAACAAATTTCACTCACAAAAATTTCAGTAACATTAATTCGGACACTTTATTCGACTTTCTGATTGGCAAAAAGTAGAAAAAAGTATTTTTTGTTTTTACTTACATAAACAACTACAGGATAATATCTGTGAGTGGGCAATGGAAAGTTTCAAATCAAACTTCTTTATACATATACACATATACAAACACTTTAGAAAATCACATTTATTTTTGATCAGTGGTAAACTCCAAACAAAGAAATAACTCATACGTCTATATTTGTTACTATTATCAATACTCCTAATTTGGCACTGCAATTCAGACTTTAAACATCAAATAAGGTCAATTACTATAAACTCCATATTGTCTTTTAAAACATGCTTAGCTTACTCTTACTGTCTTTCTAACTGTAATTTAATAATTTTTAAATATAAAATAGAACTGGTCGCGCCATCTGTTGCTGAATAACTTAAAAATACCTCAATATAACTATGAATTTTTATTAAATAAAATAGATTAAAAATCTGTTAAATTTTTTTTATTTGACAGAATTTTAATATTAGTAAATACAAAGCATAGGCGTAGCATAAACGTTTTTCCTATTTTTATTTAATGTTTGAATTTACATGTACAAATTTGCTAATTAAAAAGGTAAATAATTATTAAAATTTAGAATAAAAACATTTATTTAATAAATATTAAACAGTAATATGCTTTAGATTATGCTTTTATTAAACTAGGATAATAAAAACACTAAACTAGGAATAAAAATATTTAAATATAAAAATTAGATGTTATTGCTGCAAAACACATATAACAAAGTTTAAAATTGTCTGATACATACAAATATTAAGTAAGGCACAAGTCTTTCTTAAATTCTGACAAGAACTTTGACACGTTTATTTCTTTAACACAAATCAGTTTTTTATCTATGGCATTATCAAATTCGTTATTAATAAAATCCTCCATTATTTTTAACAATTTGTTTTTTAACCTCATTTAAAGAATAGATGTTAAGATTTTGTGAAATTTCTTCCGGTATTATAAAAGTAAACTGATTAGTTTTTTCACTAATTCCAACACTTATTTCATAATTTGCGTCTATCACAGACCAATATACTTGATTAGCGCTTAGCTCTTGTAAAGTTGGTGGCGAAATTAACCCTTCAAATAATTTGGGTGTTACACATCTAAAACTCATACTTGAGTACTTGATGTAAACTGTACTAATGCAGCACATTAATCTAATTTATATAATTACATATAGTAGTAGGGTACTCGCTGAACTGTTAAAATATTTAATTATAAATAACAACATGTTTCTAAGCTAATGTTTAAATAATAATTTTTCTTTTTTAAAACGTGAACTTATTAAAAATAACCAGTTTTTGAGCACCAGTATATGAAAGATTTATTAAACTAGGCTTATTAAATGTTGCACCTGCCGATTTGTTGTTAATGGGAGGATATCGGATATGGGGTTGGCATGAGAGCAGTCTGGATACAAGCAAACCAGTTTTGCACCTGTCTATTTGTAGCAAAAACCAGTTTTTTGCACATGTCCATTTGTAGCAAATGAGAGAATATCGGATATGAGTTGACATGAGAGCGGTTCGGATACAAGTACCTGCGGGCGTATGTTGTTTTGTGCATATATGGACTCATTAAATGTCGAATCAGTCATTAATTAAAATACCCACCTATGGTTATTAAATAATTATGGATGGGATATGGGGTATTTAAGAGATGTTGTGATTCAATGACATCAGTTTTATCTCATACTTTCAAAATGAATCAATGCAAGTGTGGTAAAACCTTTTCGCGCATATACAACCTACGTCGGCATATAGAAAAATGTAGCAACGATCAGCCATGCTCTTATATATGTGATAAGTGCGGAAAGACTTTTACTTTTATGAACAATCTGCGGCGTCATCAAGTTAGTCGTTGTGACCTGAGTTGCCCTATCCCTAGAAAAAGGTTAAGACCAATAAGTGTTGAAGTGTTCGGGAGTGGAATAACTAAACTTACACACGCATTTAAGGAACGAATTGTGTCTTTTCGTTTTACTAGTCAACATAACAAAATAAATTATCGTGGATTTATGCAAGATGTTAAACCAAAGGTATTGCAAATCCTTGGCGATTATCTAAGACAACACATAACTCTTAAAGTTAACTTTGAACTGTTTGCCATGTTTTACAAACCCGATAAGGACATTTCGGATATCAAGTCAATGAATACCTGCAATAAAATTATAAGCATGTCTACTAAAATCTCCGACATTTATCAGGACTTCGTTGAAATAATAGTAACACAAGCATCTGAATTTCAAGAGAAAGATTCCAACTGGGGACTTCAGGAAATTCTGTTTTTAGATGTCAACATCAATAAATTTACTACCATTTCTGCCTCAGCATATATTCGTCTTCCAACGCCTATTAGAAGAAAAAGTGCAATTTTAAATATACGAAACAAAGATAACAAGTGTTTTGCTTATTGTGTGATGGCTGCTATATTTCCTGCTACAGGTGATGTGACAATACCGGAATCGTATCCATCCTATGACGCACTTTTAAACTTTGAGGGTATCGGTTTCCCGGTTAAGTTAAAAGATATCAACAAGTTCGAGATTTTAAACAATATATCAGTTAACGTTTATGGTCTTCAATCATATTTTAAAGAAAACAAGATGCAATATGAAATTGTAGGACCACTTCACTATACTCAGCACCATAAACCTACGCATGTTAATCTTTTATTAATAAACGATGAAATTCAGAACCACTATTGCCTCATTACTGACTTATCAAGACTAGTAAGTGCCCAAAAAACGAGACATAATGGAAAACATTATTTTTGTGATGGATGCCTTCAAAATTTTAACACCCCAAAGAAACTAAACAGTCATCAAGAGCATGATTGCTCACATATATCAACAATACTCCCATCCACTGAGCTGAGGGTCAACAAGTGTGGTGAAATCCTACCATCCAATATTCTAAAATTCACCAACATCGAGAAGACGTCCTCACACCCATTTGTAATTTACGCTGACTTTGAGTCGATCCTTAAGCCGATACACCATTGTGAGCCATCAGATGGTCAATCTTACTCTATTAAAGTCGCCGAACACCAGCCATACTCATTTGCATTTTATCTCAAGTGCAATTATGATGATTCCTTGTCAAGGTTGGAAACATACCAGGGTAAGAACGCTGCAAAAGTTTTTGTTCAAAAATTGGATGCTTTAGCTTACGAACTATACCACAACCATCTAAAACATGCCAAAGCAATGATTCCATTAACTCAACAAGAAAATCAGAATTTTCAGAATGCTACCGAATGTTCTATTTGTCAGAAGCCATTATCGTTTTTGGATACCAAAGTCAGGGACCATGACCATCTTACTGGATTGTACAGGGGTGCAGCCCACAATTCGTGTAATTTAAATTTCAAGGTACCTAATTTTATTCCAATTTTTTGTCATAATTTATCATTTTACGATTGTCATTTATTTATTAAGGAATTAGCAACTAATGGGGAGCATATATCAGCAATTGCTCAAACTAAAGAAAAGTATATTTCGTTTTCAAAATCTGTTTTAGTTGAAAAGTCCAATATTAATGTATTTTTAAAATTGCGGTTTGTAGATTCATTTAGATTTTTAGCCAAATCTCTCGATAAATTAAGTAAAATATTACAATCAAATCAATGTAATGAAGTCAGAAAGTATTTTCCGGATGAAAAAGCGTTTGGATTAATGCGACGTAAAGGTATATTCCCATACTCATATATCGATAGTTTTATGAAATTGGAAGAAAAACATCTACCACCTAAAGAAAAATTTTACGACAACTTAAAAGAAGAACATATTACACAAGAAGATTATGATAGAGCACAAGAAGTTTGGGATTATTTCAAATGTCAAACAATTATAGATTATGGAATGCTATATTTAAAATCAGATGTGCTCCTCCTAGCGGATGTTTTTGAAAATTTTAGAAAGGTTTGTCTCAAAGAATACAAACTGGATCCTGTACATTATTTTACAGCCCCATCTTTAACATGGGATGCTATGTTGAAATATACAAACATTGAGCTTCAACTTTTAACGGATATTGACATGTTACACTTTTTTGAAAAAGGGATAAGGGGTGGTGTTGCCACTTGTGTTAAAAGAGTAGCTGTTGCAAACAACAGATTTTTAAGTAATTTCGATTCAACTAAACCTGAAACTTATATTATGTATCTAGACGCCACCAATCTTTATGGCGCAGCCATGAGTCAACCTCTTCCATGGGGAAATTTTAGATGGTTAAGCGATGAAGAAATTAAACAGTTTAATGTATTTAATATTGAAAATGATTACGAAAAAGGGTATGTACTAGAAGTAGACTTGCATTACCCACCCAATGTTCACGACGAACATAACGAGCTACCATTTTGCCCCGAGTCAATAGTACCACCTAAAAGTAAATACAAAAAACTGATTCCTAATTTGTACGATAAAAAAAAATATGTAATACACTATAGAAATTTAAAACAATGCATACAGTACGGATTGAAGTTAGAAAAAGTGTACAGAATACTAGAATTTTCCCAATCAGTGTGGTTAAAAAAATATATTGATCTAAATACTTTTCTCCGAAACAACGCCAAAAATGAATTTGAGCGTGATCTTTTTAAGCTCCTTGTTAACGCTATATTCGGTAAGTCACTTGAGAATATTAACAGAAGAAACGATATTCGTCTATGTTCTCATTATGAGAATATTCGAGGATCTTTGGGAGCAAAATCTTTAATTTCTAAACCAGAATTCAAGTCGTTATCAATATTCAGTGAAAATTTAGTTGCTATTCATTTGAATAAAACAAAGATCATTTACGATAAACCGTTGTACGTTGGTTTTTCTATTCTGGATATATCTAAAACATTCATATATAGTTTTTTTTATGGATACATTAAAAAAAAGTACCACAATAATGCTAGTCTTCTTTATACAGATACTGACTCACTTATTCTAGAAGTACAAACACCAAACTTTTATGATGATATGAACAAAAATATACATTATTTTGATACATCCAACTATATGGAGAATAATATACACGGAATATACAAGACCGAGTCAATACTTGGAAACATGAAAAATGAATTTCCCACCAATACCTTGAAAGCTTTCTATGGCACCGGAGCTAAAGCTTATTGTATAGAGGCTGACACAGTTGTCAAAAAAGCTAAAGGTGTTTCTAGACACGTTGTTAAAAACCAACTACAGTTAAATGATTATATTAGGGTTATTTATAATCAAGAAGCCATCTTTAGAAAAATGTATTTCTTTAGGTCAGAAATGCACACTATTTACACCGAATTGCGAAACAAAATATCTTTAACACCTCAGGATGATAAGAGATATATTATTCCTGGAGATGTATCTACTCTTGCTTGGGGGCATTTTTTAATTAATCAACATAATGGTACCATAGATGATTTTTTATCTGTTGCAAATGAGCTGATACACCCCACATTAGTTGATTTAGATAATATTCCCACTGAGGAATTGTTTCAAATTGATGCATTCCAGTATGATTCATACTTGTAAAATTTATATGTTTTGTAAACAATGTATATTATTTTAATTATTTAATTTTTGCAAATAATGTATGTTAATAAAACCAAGTGTATGAACAAATCTTTTTATTTAAAACCTTAATTATTTCTAATAATACAAAAAATATTGAGAAAGTTGAACATATAGCTATATAATAAAATATTGGAGGTATGACTGTTTCCTTCTTAGGTATTTCATTATAAAGTTGTAACCACCCGGAATCAGTAATTTTTTCACTAAAATGTCTAAAACGCAATTTATATTTGGTGCTGTTTAAAGGTATTTCAGCTTGTAAAGTTGGTAAAAAATTGTTTTCCGGATATGATTTCATTCTTCTCCATTTTGACGGCCACGTATCATTTAGTGCACCATTACTATCAAAACACACAAAAGTTTCTCTGACATTGATTGGTTCTTGAATTAAGAGCAAATTTCCCAAAATTGCTTGTAAAACAATAAAGTTTAATGATACCATCATACTAATCTCTACTAAGGTTTTACCATCTATTTATAGTAAACCTAACTCTGGACGAGGGGAGTCCCATTTATGTGGTGGGGATTCCAATAATCCATCACGATAACCTACAAATCGATGAGATAATCCCATAGGTCTAGTCTCGCTACAAAATGCACAAAATTCAAATACTAATTTCCACCCTTTAAATATTAAGTTTCTTGGAATAAGTCTAGCTTTAGACATTTTACGACAAATAAGACAAAGCTTTTGTCGTACAATATAAAAAGGGAGTCTCGAAAATGTTTCCCATTCGTCACTGCTATAGCTAAGTAGATTATCACAATATTTATATGGTATGTTCCTCTCGTTTATTATATTTGAACACATAATTAAAAGTATACAAATTAGATTTTATGAGGGACTCTAACAAACTGGTTTATGGTTTAGCTTAACAAGTTTCAACAGGAATGAGTCCCCGTCAGCTGATAAAGTCTTACAGACCTTGCTTGGTGCACTCTAGTGTTAATATAAGATTCGGAGTGGGGGTAATGAGCAACACACCTGCAACCGGTGTCAATGGGGGTAAGCAAGATATAAGGAAGGACCGTCATTAATTTAAACAGTATGTACTCAAGAAGGTTTCGTGAACGGCTTAATCAGTTTAGTATACGCATTAAAAGGATAAAACGTGATATTCTATTTTACAAAAGTCAGAGATATATCAATTATATAAATAATCGTATTAACCAGTTAAAAAGTGAATACGAAGATAAACAACTTATGTTTAAACAGTTTTCAAAGCTGTGTTTGAGTGATGCGCTTGCGTAGTGGTAAAGTTTACACACCAAAAGCAGACGTAAGACTATTTTTTCTCTCTAGATACGAAGAGCAAAAGTGGATAGACTTGGTCTTTAAAAACATTAACCGATTTACAAAAGATGGATTGTTGCCTTCGGTCTCGCATAATGGCGGAGCATCCAAAAAAACCGTTGTACAAGTTCACGACCACAGAATTGGAATATTTTAGCCTAGCATACATAAGAAAATTTGTAGACCCGTATGAACTTCTCCGTTCATGGTCTATACTACCCACAAAATTTTGCCAGGATTTTGAAGTTCAAACTCGTCTCCCATGTTTTGTTCATTTCAATCGTCCTGAGTGGAGAACAGAGTTAGAAGGATTCGCCCCAGCTCAATCCAGTTGTCATTTGTGTAAACTTGCACTTCAAAATATAAATTGTAGCATGAAATAGTTATTGAATAAAGTACTATTTTTTTAATAAGGTTTTTTATTAATAAAACAAAATGTAAAAAAAAAAATTTATTGCATTATAAAAGTATCATACAAATAAAATACATTACTTAAAGCACAAACACTCCCACTGTTTGAATGATATGGACATCTTGGCTCCATTTTCTGCAGAGCTGGTTGTTCATCAAACTCCAAAACTGGGGATAAACTATACTTTTTGATGTATTGTGATTTTTCTCGCCCCTTAACATAAACCGCATTAACATCTTTTGTCAAATGTTGGATAATATTATGGAATTGGTGTACTGGTGTAAATCCATGATTCCAGTTTAATCCATGATGGTTATTCATCAACCAAACAGCTTGATTATAATATTCAGAACCCAATAATCGTATTGGATATGGTGGTTTAAAAAAAAATGACTAATTTTTTGACCATCATAACTTGCAAACTCTTTCACGATAAACTTATTTTTTTCGGTAATAAAACCTTGGACATCTACTACTAAGCACATGATTTCAGAATGAGTTTGTGTAGTGCATAATTTGTATTTTTAAAGGAATTTTCAGTCATGCGCATGTGAGCATATAATGCCATAATTAACAACTGACCCTTATACAGTATACATCTGTCCTCATACGGGAAGTCTCTCATTAGATACAATTTTACAACACCTGTCAAACAACAACTGCTCTTTGCATATAGCTGCTCCCTAATTAAAATAAACTCCCTAATTTGCAGGTGGTCGTTAATTTGCATACAGGTGCTCTTTAATTTGCATTCACCTGTTTTGTATAATATTAATATTTTACAATTGTTTCACAATTTTTGTTAGAGGGTTATATGTGAATTCTTTCTCGTGAAGTATTAGACAATAGGCTGAGATATCAGAGGTTGTTGGTTCATCTGTCTCAAATTCTATACGAAGCACAACAGATCCGGATTGAATTACTTCTTTTTGACGAGAGCAGTCAATGTGTATAAGTGGAGCAATCGTTTTAAAGTCATTTGGATTAAATATGGGTTGGTTTAATGTCATGTGATAATAACTCTCCTGAAAATTGGCAAACATTTCATATAGTTTGGCAAACCTATTAGTCTTAAAATCTAGTTGAAGATCATTATAGGGATACCTCTCAGAATTTAAAAACACTTTAATATTCTTTAAAGTGCAATGATCAAATTTACTCATATCTTTTGTTAATTTTGATTTTCTGTTATTTTGAAAAGCAACAACAATGTGTCGTGGAGTCTCTATTTTGGTACTAGTCCGCACTGACCATGTGTGACGTGTAGAGTTATTTAGGGCTGGATATTCAATCATTTGCCAACTTCGAAATTTAATAGGTAGTTCTTGGTTTGTATGTGAAATTTTGTTTAGTCGCAACTGTTCTCGAATACTAGGAGTTACATGTGGTACCTCCCAATATAATTTAGTAATGTCAATTTTCGGACGTTCAGTCTCATCTTCGCTTACTACTGCATCAATATCATCATTTGATCGAATAAGTATTAATTCTTGTTTCATGTTCATAATAATCTTTCTAAAATCTTCAAAGAATCCGGATAATAATCTCAAAGGTATACACACATTAAAGTTTCCATTTGAATCCACCAAAACATTGTTTTTAGGGACTTCACTATTATTTTCCATTCTACTCATCTTTGGAAACCAACCAGCATTTTCCAATAGCAAGCTTTGATTTTCGTTAAGGCTAAGATAGTTTTTAATACTTGATACTAACCCTACATCACGTACTGAGTCAATTATTACCCCATTTAATTCAAAACGTAGTTCACGAAACAAGTAAGCTATACTATTATTAATAAATTTTATTTTGGTTGGTATTTTATTGTCATGTGTAGCTAATTTGCCCTCAATATAGAGATAACTATTTGCTGGAAATGTTAGTGCATCCAAATCTTGTATTGAAATACGACATTCATCACTGTATCCTAATTTTCCAGGAATATAGGGTTGATAAGTGTGGAACTGATAATCTTCAATAGTGTTATCATTAAAAGGTTGACCAGTAACGTGAAGAATTTCCATTATACCAAGACTTTAAATCCTAACGATTGCAGAAAGCGACGATTAGATGGAGTTATTTGTTTAGAAGGTAATCTCCTTTTATATGATTTTGGTAGAGATGGAGTTATTTTTTTAAAAGGTAATCTCTTTATATATGTTTTTGGTTCGCGAGAAAAAACTAAAACCATTATATACGTTTTCTAAGATGTAGATTTACAGTAACCTCCTCCCCTCCAAAGTCAACAAGTTTACCTGCTTGGTTGTTAATTTTTACTGTAAGGTTCGAGATTGTTTTAATACTTACTGGATAATACAAAATATTTTGGGGTACCTCAACTATTTTATACCCAGTTGGTACGGTTGGAAAGAACTGATGGATAATGTGAACTGGATTTCCGTTTAAATAGGATCCTGATGCTATGTTACAGTCAATACATAATGCGTTTGCACCCCAAATCTCCACTGGATTGTCTGAGATATGTATCTGGTTTGCTGCTAGTAGCCCAGATTTAAATCCAAATAATTTCCCAATAGAATTCGCGGGAAGAAATGAAATTTCTCTATTACTATTAATTATAACTTTGGAGGTTGATAACTGTGGAGTAATTTCTATAGTCGCGTCACTATCTCTCTTTTTCATGTTTTCTTTTATAAGTTTTGTAATATCATCTAATTCATAAGACCCCTTTGGTAATTTATAGGTATAAGTAACATTTCGTATATTCCAGAGGAAAAGGTTATTGTTTTCATCAATATTTGGAATACTATTAAAACTATAAAAACTGGTTAGCCCAATTTCATAATCAAATTCATCTTCAAGGTAAATCGGAGGATTAAAACTATAACTCAGATTTGAAGCGTTCCCAGTAAGCGTAAAGTTGAAAGACATTGTTTTAAAACGTAAACAATCAATGTTTGCTATTTATAGTAGTTGTATAGAAAATCCAAGGAGTAATGACCACACCTGTATGAATCGTTTTGGATTTTATCATAGTTGTAATATATTTTTACATCGCCATTACTTAAAAAATACTTTATTACGCTTTTTGGAGGAGGTAAGTCTCCATAAGAATCAAAGTAAATTACGTTAGACTTAGATTTCGCGTAAGCTACCCAGTGGGTTCCGATTCCACGATTAGAATCTAAATTTATAATACCACACTCGTTTTTATGAATTTTTTTTGGCATATTATTTCTCATATATACACCTCTAAAGAAAGGAATATCTTTACCATGCTTTATTATATCAGTACTTGTTAAAGCACGATGAGGAAGATTCAGTTTTTTGAATAAGGCTTCAAGTATAATCCATAGCCCTTATAAGGTCTTAGATATAATCCTTTGCCTTTCTGTTCCATGGCTAGATTATGGCGTTTTTGTTCTTCAAGACTAATTCGATTAGCTCTCGCATCTCCAATAGTCTTGTAAATAGTAGTACCAAGGCCCCCAACAGCAGATAAAGCACCGATGAGGGGGAGAAGGAGGGGGAGGAATCCACCTTTCTTTGGTGTTTTAATGATCCTTTTTTTCTTATTTATTTTTTTACGAAGAGATCCACCTTTTTTGCCTTTAAGACCCATTCCCAACTTACGTTTTCCTTTCATAGCGGTTGTAACAAGCCAAGCAGCTGCCTTCTGTCCAAAAGGGACCTCTTTAGATTTTACAATATCCCAAGCTTTGTTTTCTAAAATATTATCCGCCTTGTGTCTGGTTGGTAAATCACTATTTGTAGAGTATGCAATATCGTGTTGTTTACAAGCCTCGTCTAGTTTATTGATTCCCTTATCTCCTCGCTCTAATCTTTGTTGTAAACGAGTTCCTGGTCCACAATAGGAATATCCTGGAAGATGAAGTTCTAATGGAAGCTTATTAATTAGTGAGTTTAATATTCCACGTCCTTTTGTTTTTATACTTCGTTGGAACTTTTTTTTCATGGTGTCTCTCTTATATATATATAGTAGTTGGGCTATATATACCCCAAAAATTTTTAAAAACATTTTATTAATGAAGATTGAAAAGCAGAAACTCTCTCTTCCTATTTCTAACCATGATGAGGTTACAGAGGAACAACATGTAAAACATGGCTATCTTTTTGGTGGCAACAGAAGGTTTTTAGTTGTTGGACCAAGTGGTTGTGGCAAAACTAATGTTTTACTATCTTTAATTGAGCATCCAAATGGTCTAAGATTTGAGAATATATATTTATATTCCAAGTCGTTGTATCAACCAAAGTATGTATATTTGCGAAACTTGGTTGAGCCAATAAAGGAAATTGGCTTTGAAGAATTTAATGATCCCAATAATGTACCATCTCCTGATGATATTAAAGAAAATTCAGTAGTTATTTTTGATGATATTCCATCGTGTGATCAAAAAATTATACAAAAGTATTTTTGTTATGGAAGGCATAAAAATATAGATTGTTTTTATTTATGCCAAACATATAGTGCTATTCCAAAACAATTAATTAGAGATAATTCTAATTTACTTGTAATTTTTCAACAAGACTTTACAAATTTAAAACATATCTTTGACGATCATGTTAATATAGACATGACATTCCACCAATTTAAAGATTTGTGCTCATTCTGCTGGAAAGACAGATATGGATTTCTTGTCATTGATAAAGACTCTCCTAAATCAATGGGTCGATATCGGTATGGGTTCGATAAGTATATAAGGCTTTAAACTAATATTCCTAGTACACAATGGATCCTAAAGTTACGCGAAAACTGCTTTTATCACGACAAGCGTTGAAGAAAAAGTATCGTAGTTTAAAACATGACATAGCTCAGTCTCAGTCTGCTTTAGAAAAAAATTATAAACCTATTACTCAACCACTTAATGAACTTTTACACAAACTGGAAACCGTTCCATCTATTAAACAAGAACCACAATATTCATTTGATAAATCAATCAAGTTGAGTACACCAAAAGACTACAAAATGCGAAAATCCAATTATCGCTTAGCTTTTTCTTCTCCAAATACGAGTGTACTTCCTGGGGGATCAAAAACACCTACCAATTTTGGAGATGAATCTATTATTCCAAGGAAAAGCACTGCACCAGAAGAAACTTTTCAATCAGAAGGACAAACTAATACCACAGATGAGGATATTAATCGGTATTTTGAAGATACGCTTAGAGAATTTAATCAAATGATTACAAATCCAGATATAATGAATCAATTTTATGAGAATTATGCATCACCCTTACCAAAGAAATATATTAAAGCTAACATTGAAGACACAAAAGGTGATTTTGACCATGATTTAGGAGTTTACCATGATTTGGAAACTGAAAAATTTTCTATTGGAAATTCTCTAATTGATTTTGATGGCGCAGATCTTATTATTAATAATATAAGATACAAGGGAACTCCAGGGCTGTACGAGCTTTTATTTAAAACGAATCCAGTATCGTTTAAAAAACCAGATGTTAATGAATATGTTGATATTTTACGTAGAACAAATGCGATATATAGAAACAATAATCCTGACTTACCTATAAAAAGTATTCCATCAAAAATAAAGGATAAATATAACTTTATTATTAAACCAGCTTTGGAAACAAGACCACAACCATCTAGAGTTCGTTTAAGTTCACTTCCTGGAAATTTAGCGCAGGGACCGGTTACCCGAAATTTAGCTAAACATTATAAAAAAAGGGGTGGTGCACTTTTCAGAAAATATAGTGGGAAGCCATTAGAGTATAAATACTTTGATAATTTTAATGAAATAATAGATAGATTAAGATTATTAATCGCATCACAAGCTGCCGGAAACGACGGACACGTGAATGAAATTATATCTATAATTGAAGAACTTCGAGAAGGTGGAATAATACAGTAATGCCAATAAATCGTTTCGGAACTCACTTTTTATCCGAGTCAAAAACTTGTAGTGATGATATTTCAGTACCCTTATATTTTACATCTAATCCAGAAACTTTTTTTAGCAAAAGTTTTTATCGTATACGAGGACATGAAAATTTAAAAATTAATAAAAACTATTATATTTTGGAAAACATGAAGACCACTTTTCCATTTCCGTTTAGTTGTAAAATTGAATCCGTTTTAAAAATACTTTACTCCGATGGAGTTGTTAAAATTAATTCTAAAACATATAAATTGAATGAATTGGTTGGTGTTCAAATAAAAAAGGGAGATATAATTCAATTCAAGTTATCCAATTTACCTTTAATAATTGTAGACTTTATTTTCCAGTGTCCTTTAGAAAAAGATATATAAACACGAGAGTCTAGATATAATTATCAAAATGCCTGTAAGTAAATTTGGTAATCATTTTTTAAAATCGTGTAAAGATTTATCAAGACCGAGTAAACTATATTTTGTTTGTGACGCTTCTACATTTGACAGTAAATTCGTTTTAACACTAAGAGGAGAAAAAAAATTAAATTTGAATAAAGAATACTATGTTCTTGAAAATGGTGGAACAGCTTATGTTTTTTCCGTAAACGGAAAAATAGAGAGCATACAACATTATGCATTTGATGCCCCAGTAATATTAAATTCTGTACAGTATAAATACCATGAATTAATAGGTAAAACTTTTCAGAAAGGTGATAAAATTTCATTTAAATTAGGCACTCATCCCAACGTATTAGTGCATATAACTATCCAATGTCCTCTAGAAAAACATGTCTAAGAGCCAAGTAATTGAAGAGCTACATAGACCAGCGAGAAAAAATTATAGAAGAAGACATGTAATCATAAAAGGGTTAAATGATTTGGTTCAAGCAGATTTAGCCGTAATGATTCCTTATGCCAATGTGAATAAGGGATATCAATATATTCTTGTTGTTATAAATGCATTTAGCAAATTTGTGTGGGCAGAACCTGTTAAACGAAAAACGGGAATTGAGATAACTAAAGCAATGGAAAAAATTTTGAATCAAATGAAAACATTTCCAAAAAACCTTCAAACAGATTTGGGAACTGAATTTTATAACACACACTTTGCCAAGCTTATGAAGTCACGTGGTATTAACCACTACAGTACTTTTTCAAATCTTAAAGCAAGTATCGCGGAAAGAGTAATAAGAACCATAAAATCAATGTTGTGGAAACAGTTTAGTTTACAAGGGTCTTATAAATGGGTATCCAATCTTTCTGATATTGTAAAAAAATACAATAATACTAAACATTTAACTACTGGTTTTGCACCTAGCCAAGTCAATGAAAAAAATGCTAGGAATATAACTGCCTATAATTACCTTAAAACCATTGATCCCAGGAAACATAAATTAAAAGTTGGTGATTACGTCCGAATTTCAAAATATAGGAGTTTGTTTACTAAGGGTTATTTGCCCAACTGGACAAATGAGATTTTTAGAATAAGAAAAGTTAAGCAAACCAATCCAGTAACTTATTTGTTGGAAGATTCACGAAAAGAAGAAATTCAAGGTGCTTTTTACAGCGAAGAATTACAAAAAACCCGGTTTCCTGATATTTATTTAGTGGAGAAGGTGTTAAGAAGGAAAGGCAACAAGGTATATGTAAAATGGTTGGGAATGGATAGCACACATAATTCATGGATTCATAAAACTAATGTAGTAAATTAAGTTTTGTAATAAAATATTAATAAAACAGTTTTTTATAAATGTGTTTAATTTTTACATTTAATATACAATACAAATTATGTAATTTTTCCTACAAAAATACAAATTTTATTTTAAAATAATTTTATTTTTATACTTTTCTTGAAAGATAGGATTCATACTTTTAGCAAATTCTTCTATTCTACGATGAAATCTAGCTCTATCAGAAGCAAAGAATTCCCAATATTTAGTTCTGCATGGACAATTGACTTCAACGTAGTGGATACGGACATTTTCGTTAAATTTGACCATTTAATACACCCGGATACCTATAAAGTAACTCCATAGCCAGACCATAAGTCGTCTTATTTATGTTTTTTATTGGCTCCATAATTTTAAGTCCAGATTCAATGGGGTCCGTAAGATCAATACCCAACTTTAAGATTTTTAGAGAATTGGTAAATTCTTCTTTTTTCAGAATTTCTAAATGATAATTAATAAGCGGTAGTATTTTCCATATTGACGCGATTGAATTAGCACCCAAAATAATCTGTGATTTACCTTTGGTGATTTTTACAACTAACATGCATGGAAGCTGCATGAATTCTAGCAGAAAATTTTCATCTTTAATTGGTTGTTGATGATTTCCAGCCATAAAACTATCAATCACATTTTTATGAGATAAAAAGTTGATCCAATCCGTTTGACTGAATAATACACAATCATGTTTATATCCACTGATAATAACGCTTGGTTCAAAGTTGAATTCGTGTGCCAAACAAGTTGATATATATTTTGTATTTGATGGATTTAGAAAAAATTGACGTTCACCCAACAACACGTTAGACATCTGTACATTAGCACTCATTGTTTAAGACTAAATAACATGCATGATTCAAAGTTTTTTATACCTAATTTTTATCCCCACTCTTAAATTACTCATGTCATGTCGAAACATGTCCTTAATTGAAGTTGCTGCATAAAATACGTCCGGTGTAAGCACCAAATGTCAGGTGCAATATTTAATAAATTCCATATATGCACAAAACGACAGGTACAACATTTAATAGGACACTATATGCACAAAACAACATACGCCCGCAGGTGTTTGCTCCCGACTGCTCTCATACCAACCCATATCCAATATTCTCTCATATGCTACAAATGGACAGCTGCAACAAACAGGTTTGCTTGTATCCCGACTGCTCTCATGCCAACCCCATATCCGATATTCTCTCATGTGCTACAAATCGACAGGTGCAACAAACTGGTTTTACAAATCAACAGGTTTTAAAAATCGACAGGTGCAATAAACCGGTTTGCTTGTATCCGGACTGCTCTCATGCCAACCCCATATCCGATATTCTCTCATATGCTACAAATGGACAGCTGCAACAAACAGGTTTGCTTGTATCCCGACTGCTCTCATGCCAACCCCATATCCGATATTCTCTCATGTGCTACAAATCGACAGGTGCAACAAACTGGTTTTACAAATCAACAGGTTTTAAAAATCGACAGGTGCAATAAACCGGTTTGCTTGTATCCGGACTGCTCTCATGCCAACCCCATATCCGATATTCTATATGCTACAAATCGACAGGTGCAACAAACTGGTTTTACAAATCGACAGGTTCAACAGGTGCAATAAACCGGTTTGCTTGTATCCGGACTGCTCTCATGCCAACCCCATATCCGATATCCTCCCATTTCCTATCTACTTGCGTCATTTATGTTTTTTAACATAAATGATGTTAACACGAATTACTTGTTATGATTTTTTTTGACGGATAATCTCAAGTTAAAGTTGATTTCATGTAATCAAATGAACTATCTTATAAGTAAAGTCATCCCAGGAGCGCAACTCAACAATATTGGCAATATCATTTTAAAGTCGTCTACTTTAAAATGCATAAGATATATCTGGATTGTCAATATAAATGAGTCAGATAAAATTAAATTATTAGAAGAATTTTTAACCAAGTAACAAAAAAAAATTTGTTTAATTTACTAATGTTTGTATTTTGAGAACGATTTTCGAAGTGGAAATTAAAACGTCAATAAACGTAATTTTACCTTTAATTGTGGCTTATTCCCAGTTAAATAGTAATTAATTTAAAGTGCCATAAGAAATTAGCTTCAGAACATTATAAAAATATCAGTACTTAAAAGCTCATACTGCAAAGATAAATAGACAAATAGAGATAGCCAGATCAGTATTTATAAGAAATGAAGCTACTCCTAATGTGCAGAAATCTTAATTTGGTAACGAAACGACGTACCATTAGATATTATACAGGGTGTCTTATAATTAATTGGATATTAGCTGATGGGTGATAGCTGACATCAAAATAAAGCTTTTGAGCTCAAATTGCTCAGGGTGTCTCCTAATTAATTGGATATTAGCTAATGGGTGATAGCTGACATCAAAATAAAGCTTTTGAGCTCAAATTGCTTAGGCAAAATACTGCTAGTTTTTGTTCTACAGGGTGATTTATTAATATTTTTTTAAAATATTTTTATATATATTGAAGACTATTTAACGAATTTAAGTGAAATTTGGTATCTTGCTATTATTGACTATGCTTAATATGAGAATGATATTAGTTGTACCATTGACACTAGGTAGCGTCACCTACTATAACATTGGTTCGTTAAAGTGGCCATATTTTTTTTAACCTAGTATAAGTCAGTATCTAGGATACCGTGAAAAACAAAAACGTCACTTTCATATGGCCCCCAGGGGACCATATTAAAGAATACAAAAATCTATCGGCAGAAATTGCGGATATAATGTTCAGTTTCTGCACCGGTAGATTCATTGTGTGCCCACAAAAGACAGCTATGACACTTTACCTAAGATTTCCCTCTGCTATTACTTGAATTAGACTCCTCTCAAAAGATGCACACGGCGTCGTCGTTATCAGGAATTAAGCCTGTTGGTATAAGGAATTGAGCCCTGCGAACTTAGTTCGGAATCTGTATCCTCTTCAATATTGGAAAGACCACTTTCTTAGGTGTCAGAATCTTCGACCGTAATACGTTTCCGAACTTTCTCTTGGGCTTTTTTGCAAATTTGATCTCGTCCTCGTCCCCTTCCGCGTCCACAACTCTGTTTACGGTCTTCAGTTTTCTTAAGAGATTGATCTAATTCAAATTTATAAGGCGATCATGTAATTATGGTGGCTTTTGTTGATTTTCTTCCTCGATTTAAGATTTTTATTTTAGGCTTGGGTATTGGTGAAATTTAATGGAGTAGTATAAGCAAAGGGTTTACAGCTGATGATGTTCCTGATTTTGAATAGAAGACATAAGACTTTATAGTTAGCAGTCTTCCATGCTCGTCAGATGATTTCGGTTAAAGAGATACTGAATCTGATGTTGACGTGCTTGGAGCACTTCAGTTAAATTGAGGATTCAAAAACAGTGCATAAAGTAGGTTGGAGAGACGATTCTACAGTTAACGTAGCAGTTTCGACAGACAGTTTAGGTGGGTTTATCATCGAAGAAGTTGTAATCGATGATATATTTTCCTCTTCCATTATAAGCGATTGTGATTCTGCTAGAAAATCAGCATCCTGAACAATTTGAAGATTGAAGAGATATATTTCAGTCGCTCTAAAACCATTTACTGCGATATCAGCAGCAGTTTCACATTTTAAGTAAGCTTTACCCAATAACTTGAGCAATATCATAAGGCTTAAGCATTCTGTCAGCATGTAACAGAAATTTATTTATTTCCTCACTATAATGCGATTTAAGTGCACCCATAAATGTTTTATCAAGAGGTTGCAGCTTGTGCGTAGTATGAAGAGGCAAGCTGATAATGGTGACATGCTTTTCACGAGCAACTTCTAGAATATCAACATTACGATTGTGGCTGTAATTTCCATCGAGTATAAGAAGGACAAGAGAATCCTCTATGAGATTGGTCTTTCATACAAAATTATTAAACAATTCAGAAAATAAATTGGTTTGTATCCAACCAAAAGGGTGTACTTTTCCAATTGCTCCTGGCGGAGCCTCTTTCATTAATACATCTATAAAAATTAATTTTTCTTAAAAAAAATTAACATTGGTGCGTTAAAAGTTCCTCTTGCGCCCACTGCGCACACACGTGAGTAAAGGGGCAGCACCGAAACTAGCGCAAAACAGGTCAATTTCCCATGTAAATCTCCATAAGAAAATCTAAGGTCGATTCTGGTCATTTTTGTCTCATTTGTGGTGAGGGTAAAACGGCTTGTCGGATCATGACATGTAAGGTATCGTTGGAAAGCAGAAGGGACGGGGAACACGTTGAGAGATAGAAAACAAACAATACATTGCCAAAACGGCGCTATATCGTATCTCCATTGTTATTGGTTCGATTGTGACGTACGAGGGCTCGTTGGAACGATGAGGAGACGGGAAATACGAACCTCTTCAATACCTGTTCAATACCTGTTCAATACCTGTTCAATACCTGTTCAATACCTGTTCAATACCTGTTCAATACCTGTTCAATACCTGTTCAATACCTGTTCAATACCTGTTTAATACCTGTTCAATACCTGTTCAATACCTGTTCAATACCTGTTCAATACCTGTTCAAACCTGTTCGAGAATTAATGTAGGTATACGATCAATCAGCTTTAATGAACAGGTATTGAACAGGTATTGAACAAGTATTGAACAGGTATTGAAGAGGTTCGTATTTCCCGTCTCCTCATCGTTCCAACGAGCCCTTGTACGTCACAATCGAACCAATAACAATGGAGATACGATATAGCGCCGTTTTGGCAATGTATTGTTTGTTTTCTATCTCTCAACGTGTTCCCCGTCCCTTCTGCTTTCCAACGATACCTTACATGTCATGATCCGACAAGCCGTTTTACCCTCACCACAAAATGAGACAAAAATGACCAGAATCGACCTTAGATTTTCTTATAGAGATTTACATGGGAAATTGACCTATTTTGCGCTAGTTTCGGTGCTGCCCCTTTACTCACGTGTCACTAAAGACGCTCGTTCTGGTATAGTTAACGTCCCTCTTTGCCTTTTACCTTTTTGTCCTATTACTTGCGGTACATTTGATTGCACGCTTGTAAGTCCAGTTTCATTAACGTTATAGACACGGTCGGGAGAATAATTTTTTCTTGTGTATTTAATCTCTAACATACTAAAAATCTCCTTAACTGCTAGGTGATTGAATCCTTGCACTTGAGCGTAAGATGTTTCCATTGGTTTTCTCAGAGATAGTTCCTTTTTATGTCTATACTAGAAATGGTCGAGCCATGCTCTACCTACTCTATCATTTTAGAACGGATTCTGGCTGGATATCATTTCTGACTGCTAATTGATAAGCCATTCGCCTAACATCCAAGCAAGTAAGTCCATAAAAGGTACGCTTCATTTGTAAAAAATAATAGAGTAATTATTTCTCCAGAGTTGAAGGTACAACTCTGGAGAAATTTAGTTTCAGTTTAGAAGTTTAGAATCAGTTTTTCTACCTAACGGTTTTCGTACTAACAGATCTAATGATAACTCAGGATCATGAACTAGCCTTCTTAACGTAGTTCTTGGTACAGCAAATGATTTGACTGCTTTCTTAAAATTCATGATTATTACGAACTACTGCCTTTACTGCCTTTTTGATGTCGTTAGCACTCCACAATTTTCTCTTTTTGTTTTTTCTCAGATTTAGGAGAAAGATTAGTACGAGGCATCTGAAAATAATAAAGTGCAAACATATAGTGTAGCCTCCTTAATGTGTAAATAATATGGACCCGGGTTCGTATTGCATACACATTGAGGGGGCCATATTAAAGCAATAGTTACATTATAAACAAAATATCAAAAACAATTTATATCTATTGCAAAATGTTCATAGTTACCTTTAAAAGTCGATATTCAATGGTTTTTCTACACACTAATCAGAGAAAGATAATGTTTATATTTGGTTTCTTCGAAAACACAACATAAACATAAGAACGGCAAAAAGTTTTGTTAAGCACGTGAATGAAGCGAGTTTTGTAAGTCGACGAAAGGCTAAACGCGGTAGTTCTCGGCTCCTGACAAGTTTCGATATATAAAGATAAATGTAGTATCAAGCGTAAATCAACAATGGCATTGGCGGAAGTTACAAATTCCCTCGAGGGCCGACTTAGAAGGAGAAGAGGACACCACCGAGAAAACACCAGGACCCGAGAGGACAAATCCACAGACGCTGGCAAGGACCCGGCGCAAGTGCGGGACACCGAAGAGAGAAGGCTAAAATTTTTAAGTTTGAATTGTGATATATTGTTAGGCAATAAACGTTTTTATTTTTATTTTGATTTTTATTTTATTTATTACTAGTAGGTGCCATATTACCACCTTCTCCTCTAACAAATTAAAAAAATATTAAAAATTAAATTAAACAATGAAGTGAGTATAAAATAACTGGCAAAGTGAATAATTCAAAACGAAACGAAAAAAAAAAATGAGATGAAACGAAAGTGTTCAAAATTTTCACCATTAGCTAAACTACATAAACTTAATCTTTTGTGTAAGTTTTGTTTTATTTGAAATAATGAGTTTCTTTAGGCCCTAATTATGTTAACTTCCCCTACAATATAGTGGCATAACTCTTGACGGTTATTTATCTTTTTTATAAACAAGTGACATTAGGGGATTTAATTCGGGACTGCGTGCTGGCCATGGGTATACACTACTTCTACCAATCCAGCTTTGAGAATAAATTTCATGTAGATAATTACTAATTTCTAAGCCTGGGCTATAATGTGGTGGTGCACCATCTTGAATGTACAGTTGCGGTCACGGAATAGTTTACAGGTTCACGTATCTAGGAGCCCATTTTTTAAATTTTTACTTCGTTTAAACGCACCTTTTACGTCAAAGTGACGTTGCCAGTGGTGTACTAGCTAGAATAGGTAGATTAAAATTAAAATATCAAAATATTTTACAAAATGAAAAATATAGAAAACAGTTTTTGAATAAAATGGATTATGATCTTAATAACGAAAATAAAGAAGTCTTTTTTTTTTAATATGCATTTTATTTTAAATCTATTTTATATTAAATAACGATAAACAATGATAAATAATAATTAATATTTGGTGGAAGCCCCATTCTTGTCAATACAATTTTGCAGTCTTCTGTTCACAGATAGCACCAATCCCCTCATGTTATAGTTAACAAGCTCTTCCCATGCCTGCTCATTGCTTCCCATAATTCAATTCTATTCCGTGGTCTAAGGTTTCTTTCATTTAGTTTCTTTGTTAACTCTGCCCACACATTTTCGACGGGTTAAAGTCTGCACTACCGGAAGGCCACGGAAGAACATTAACATCAGTTTCTTCTAGCCATTCTCGAACAATTCTACTCGTATGCACCGGGCAATTGTCATGTTGGAAGATAAAGTCGTTGTTGGGGAATCTCTGGATCACCGATGGCAACATTGTGTGCTCAATAATATGTTTGTAATATAATCCTGTTAACTTCTCCTCTACATGATAACAAACGCCCGGGCCTTCGGCACTTATCCATCCCCATACGTTGACAGAGAATCTTCCACTATTTCTTAAATGATGCGTATACTGTTCATCATACCTATGATTTCTCGGCCTATAAACTCTTATTCGACCATTATTATACGACTGAAATACTTTTTCATCGGAAAATACAACCCTAGACCAAAATTCTCATCGCGGTTTATAAATTCATTACAAAATTCAACTCGTCTCCTCTTGTGATCCTCAGTCAAAAAAGGTTTCCGTGCAGCTACACAATTTAGCAGTCCACTTGCTTTAATTCTTCGACGTGCAGTGCGAATACTGCCTGGAAACGCTGCCTCTTCTCTTGCCTTTTGAGCTGTGGCAAAAGGAGATTCTCTCAAATAATCTACTAACATCTCATCCTGTTGATCTGTGGAAATCTTCTGCCCTCCTGAACCGCCCAACCGTGCTATAGAGTGAAAATTATCCCATCTTTGTTTAATCTTCCATATCACATATGACTCACTTTCAAATCAGCAGCAACTTGCCTTAGTGACCAACCTTCTTCGATTTGGCAATTGCTCTTGCTTTTTGCGCATAATTCAAATGTATTCTAACCATTTTGGAAGAGTTTAATATACTTTTATTTTATTGTTGAACACTCGCGAAAGCATTGACGTTTTGAAATTTTTTGACTTTGACATTTATCAAATCCGTACGACACTGCAATTTTACAGTATTACAATATAAAAAGTAAGGTGTAAACTATTCCGTGACCGCAACTGTACCAAGAATTACGTCTCAAATTTAGAGGTATATCTTCTAAAAGAGTTGGTATATTTTCTCTCAAAAAATTTAGATACAAGCCTAATTGGTAATTTGAATAGTCTTACAGTACAATTAAAAAATATGACACACGAAATGCATGAGGATTTTCTGTCGCATAGGTATGGCTATTACGTCAGTTAAACACATATCTTCTAGTAAATGTGTCTTCACGGGTAAATAATATTTTATTATAAAATTGGATCGTCTAAATGCCGCCCTATAATAAACTGACTAAATTGGAGCCTTGCTGGAAAATCCTGTGGTAAAAATTATGTACTGGAGTAAAACGATACGGATACAGATTTTCTGTCCGTATTATTCTTGACACCGTAGATTTGCTTATACCAGTGGCCACAGAAACAAGCCTTATACTGGTTTTTGGATATTCTGCAATACGCACAACAATTTCATCCTCCATATTTACAATAATTACACTAGGTCCTCCAGCATTCCTGTTTTTTAATGAAATGGTCCTGTTTCGCCTAATCTGTCGAACAATGATCTAACGGTATTATGGCTTGGTTGCCTTCTATTGGGATACAGTTCGAAATAGCGTTGAGATGCTTTACGAGAACAAAAATTTTCCTGGGCATACAAACAGATCATATAGCGCATTTCTACATTACAAAATTCACTATGACGGGGCATTTTACCTTTATCTTAAGTGGTTTATAAAAAACTTAATAGTACTTTGACAAATAATGACTCGCACTACACTTTGACAACTTATAATAAATAAATTCTTAGTTACGTCTTGACGTTGCCAATAAGTTCAAAGCATACTTGTTTTTCAAATAATTATATAGACATGCATCATTAACAAATTACGTTTAGTTCGGAAACGGTGTATTTTTTTTGATGCAAAAGAAGACTAAATACCTTTTTTGTGTAGAATTGAATGTTAATTCATATTTTTGAAGTTATACTTCTTTAGGTGCAATTGGGAAAAATGTTGAGAGTGAATTTTTATGAAAATGACAATATGAAGTACATACGCGCTCACCGGCAGTATAAAGTTAGTTGCTAACTCTTTGAAGTTACGTGTATATCAGTACAAATAAAGTGTGAAAAAAATAATGTATTTTATAATTTTTGTGTAATTGAATTTGCCCTTCGTCGGAAATAGGATAATAGATATTAAAATATAACGAAAATACGATTAAAAGGCAATCTTAATAATATTATATTTGTAGATATAATATCTCAAGATATTTCATTTTAGTATAAATTTTACGGCCATAAGCACAGTGGCTTACACCAGTTGTAGCTCGAAAACAGGAGTCAAGCAGTGTCGACCGGGATCAAACTTTCGATGGGTGATCGCTTAGAAACATGTCATTTTTTTGACTTGCTTACTTTAGTTATTTTATTCGCAGTATTGTTTAAAAATTTTTTTAGGAAACTTGTAAGTGTTAAAATTTGTTTAAAATTTCATTTAAAATAAAATTTAAATAAAACACAAATAAAACTTCTTACCTGCGTAAAAAGTACACACATATTCTTTTTTTTTTTTTTATAATAATTGACATGCATTGACTTGCACTGTACTTTGACAACAAATAATAAACAAATTCGTACTTACGTCCTGACTTTGCCATTGAGTTCACAGCATACCCAGGTACCAGCTCGCTTTGCGAAAAATTAAATATGCGTATCATTAATAAAATACGTTCATTTTGAAAACGATGTACTTTTTTTTATTTAAACAAGAATAGCTTTTTTGTGTAGAATTGAATATTTCATATTTTTATTTCTAGAATGTTGATACAGGGCGGACAAAAAAATATGACCACATTAATGAACCAATGTTATAGTAGGTGGCGTCACCTTGTGTCTCCACCTAATAAAACTAATAAAACTAATATCATTTTCATATTAAGCATACTAAATAATAGCGAGATACCAAATTTTACTTAAATGGGTTAAATAGTTTTCAATATATCCCTAAAAATAATATAACAGAATATTATTGAATCACCCTGTAGAGAGAAAACTAGCAACATTGCCTAAGCAATTTGAGCTTTAACGCTTTATTTTAATGTCAGCTATAACCCGTTAGCTAATGTCCAATTAATTATGAGACACCCTGTATATCTTCAATATTATGACGTTGAGCTAAGTTTGGGATTAACAAAAAAGCAATTTAAAAAGAAGTAGTAGATAGGGTTAGTAAAGAAACATAACTAATCACCACTTACAAACAAGAAAACTGGAATACTAAAGTCACGTAAAATATGAAATTTTAACACTAAGCAAAATTCGTAGTTGAAGAATCTACGTGATTGGTATCAGTGCAGATCAATTGATTTGTTTAGAGCAAAAAGTTAAAAAATAAAAATGGCCATTGGGATTGCCACAAAAACATTTTTACAAATGCCTGTATAAAAACTTTGCTTCAGAATGATTCGCATATTATATAAATTTTTAAACTTTCTCATTTTTTAATTAATATTTAATGGCCACATAATAAACACCACGTCCTTTTCTTAACAAAAAGTTATTATAGATAGTGAATCATATTAATTAACTTGATTATTTAAATTAATTGAATTTTAACTGCAACATATACCAACCCAATTTTTAGTTATATTTACTTTGTTTGCGAAGTTGGAATGATGCGTGCTGTAGTCGTTTTAATATTCGCATTATTTTTTGGATGCAATGCTGACAATCTCCAAAGCGTTGCTCGAGGCAATGATGAATTTACCGTAAATACATTCAAGGTAAAATATTTTTTATTGTTAAAACTCTAATTTAATATCAAGTTAAAAAACATAAAACTAATTAATACAATTTTATATACTTTTCTATTAAACTAAATTAATCGTATTCTAGCGTGAAACAACTTCAATTTATTCGATATGAAGTTAAAATACAAGTATACTAAGTATAAAAGTATATATATATATATATATATATATATATATATATATATATATATATATATGTTAGTTTTGATATTTCCGCGGGAGCTGTAACATATATATATATATAATATATATATATATATAATATATATATATATATATATATATATATATATATATATATATATATATATATATATATATATATATATATATATATATATATATATATATATAATATATATATATATATATATATATATATATATATATATATATATATATATATATATATATATATATAATATATATATATATATATATATATATATATATATATATATATATATATGTATATATATATATATATATATATATATATATATATATATATATATATATATACATCCCGCCATCATTTTAAACTCGTTTCACGTTGCAGTAATTTAGCATCACCAAGAAAATCTATTGTTTTCTATATATAAGTCGTGTATGTTCGTTTAGTGCACCTCTGTTGGCTTAGCAGCGTTGTCGGTTTTTCAATATTCTGATTTTTTTATATATTTAATTTTTTACATCAATCCTACGTTTTAACATCGATCATTTAAAATCACTGTATTTGCTATCATTTTAAAGCCAATAGATGTTGCCGGTATTAATACTTAAAATAATATCTAGGTACATAAATATCGATCCGTTTTCGGTCAACGTGCTAACGACCTGCTAACACGTTGCGGTCTTAACTGGTTTTTTCTTTGCCTAAATGTTAGATATATTTATTTAAGGTAGATATTTTTCCCAGAGAATTGTGTAGGGGAATATTTTACATAAATTTCAATTTACAACCTGTTTAATCCAAGCTATCGGTGAATAGTTTGAGGTAAATATTATGTTTTTATGGGATTACGCCTCAATTATTGGTTGTAATTGTGATAAGAATCACATTTTTAATTAACTTGTGTTTGACATTTTGATTTCCATTCCGGAAATCGTTCTCAAAAATGTTTTTTTGTACAAAATGTGTATACACATTTTAGATAATTTGTACAATAAACAATAAATATTAGTTAATTAAAAATGTAATTAATATTACATTTTTATATACATAATAGACATAAAAAAATAATATTTAACTTAACCATGCAACAAGAAAGTATTTCACAGAACCTCGGTAAATAGTTTTCAAAAATCTACGGTTATTTAAATTCTAAATAGTATGAGAGATACTATTGTACTATATCTATACTCTAATATGTATCTATATGTATCTATACTCTAAGATGTACAGTTGATTATGCTTTGTTCTTTTTTTTTAACAATCTTAAAAGATACAAAAAAAAATGTTTGCTTGTTAAACGTTTTTTTACATTCTAAAGAAAAATGATTAAAATAAAAGTTGTAGACCATAAAAGGTTTTTTATGTTGAGAGATACCAAATTAAAATATATAATTAATTGAGCAAGGTAATTGCAAAAAACCCTAAACTCTAAAATATTATGTTTTTAGTAATTTATAAATGATAATAATTGAATTTTTTGCCCAACGGCAGATAATATAGCTACTTCAAATTATCGCAATTAATGGGTTTTTAAGGTGTGCTAAATAGTAAGCAAATCACTTTGAACTTGTCCAAATACTTGTCCAATACTTGTATGTACAAGTATTTTGTAATTTGCAATCTTAATGGCTTATAAGAAAACAAAGAGACAAAAATAGAACCATATTTAACCAATAAGAACTAAGATAACATTTAATTCTTAAAATCATATTTTTATTGTTTATTAATACAAGATCTAAAAATTGAAAAGATTTTGAATTAAGATCTATAATATATGATCGAAGGTATAGATGGCTTACACAGTAAAGGAGTAAAATGTTATAACCCATTAAAATAATGGTATTCGTAAATTACCGCCACGGAAAAGTACCATGGAGGTAAGAACTGACTGAGCTTTTTTTTTTTTAGATTCGGACTTTAAATTGAAGCACGCTTGCAAAATATTTAATATCTCGGCTTCTGTGGCACGTAGAACCTTCATTTCTTTACTAGGGTAGCTCAACCAAATAATAAGAATTGTGCTATTTTGACCTATCTTACTAAATTTTTCCGTTGAAAGTACGAACTCTTATAAAAGCGAGTTCGATTTACAGAATACACGTGTGTATAGAGAGTACAGAGTGACTATCTGGTCAAGTACAGTCGTTTAGATAATCGCTCTTTGGGATAAACAAATTGGATAACTTTGTGATCTATGTGAAATATACCACACTTTAATAATGTATTCTTCTTCTCTTCTTCAGCCTTCATTTATCCAATGTTGGACATAGGCCTCCTCCAATTGCTTCCACGCTTCCCTATCTTTTGCAATTCTCATCCACTGCTTTCCAGCTACAGCAGTTATATCGTCTATCCATCTCTTTTTAGGTCTTCCCACGCTTCTTTTTGTTTCTCGAGGTCTCCAGAATGTCACTTTATGAGACCATCTGTTGGTGTCTTGTCTTGCTACATGTGCTACCCATTGCCATCTCAATGTCGCTATTTTTTCCATGATGTCGGTTACTTTAGTTCTTTGACGTATTTCGGTGTTAGGAATTTTGTCTCTGAGGCTTATATTTAACATGGCCCTCTCCATGGCCCGTTGAATTACTCTTAATTGTTCTGCCATTTTTCTTGTTATTGCCATAGTTTCCAATCCATAAGTTGCAACTGGTAGTATACAAGTGTCATAGGTTTTTCGTTTTAAGTGAATTGGGATTTTTCTGTCTTTTAAAATGAAGCTCAACTTACCAAAAGCAGCCCATGATATTTGTGTCCTTCTTTTAATTTCTAGGGTTTGATTTTCCTTTTCGTTTTTAATTGCATGTCCTAGGTATAATATATTGTTCTACCTTTTCTATATTGATGTTATCTATCGTGATGTTTTCTAGGCTGTTGCTTAATATCTTTGTTTTGTCAAGATTCATTTTTAATCCTATTTGATTCGATTTGTGATTTAAATCTTGTAGCATTGATTTTAGTTCATGGATATCTGTGCTTATTAGTACTATGTCGTCTGCAAAACGCAAATGGTTAAGATATTCTCCATCTATTTTTAATCCATTTTCGGCCCAATTTAGTTGTTTGAAAACATTTTCTAGTGCCAAAGTAAATAACTTGGGTGAGATGGTGTCGCCCTGTCTCACACCTTTGCCAAGGTCTATTTTTCTAGTTTCCAGATCATCATCTATTTTTACGTGAAAAGTAGCATCATCGTATATATTCTTAAGGAGGGCAGCATATCTTGAATCTACTCTGGCGTCGTCCAATGCTGTTAAGAAAGCCCAATTCTCGATACTGTCGAATGCTTTGTGATAATCGACAAATGCCAGATGTAGTGGTATGTTGTACTCTATTGTTTTTTTAATAATGGTCCGAATTGTTTGCAAGTGATCGATAGTGCTAAAACCCTTACGAAAGCCTGCTTGCTCCACTGGTTGGTATGCATCTAGTTTAGCTGTCAATCTATTTGTTATTATTCGTTAGTAGTTTGTAAAGGTGTGACAATAAGCTTATTGGTCGGTAGTTTTCTATATTTGCGGCGTCCCCTTTTTTATAGAGTAGAATGACTTCCGCATTTTTCCATGTGTTCGGTATTTGTCCTTCCAATAGGCGTTTATTAAGTAATGCTCTTATTGCCTCTTCTAATGCAGTGCCTCCCATTTTTAGCATCTCTGAAGTCATTTTATCTTCTCCTGGTGTTTTCCCATTTTTCATTTGTTTTAGGGCGGCTCTAATTTCTGATGTTATTATTTCAGGGAAGTCCTCTGAGCCCACATTTAAGATATGTTTTTTTGGTATACCGGGTTCGGAATAGTAGAACTATACAGCTTCTCATAAAATTTTCGAATTTCTCTAACGATCTCTTCCTTCACAATGTTCCACGGTCGTCTTTTATCTTTATGATTTTATTCCTGCCAGCGGATTTACATGTTTTTAGTACTTTCATGTTCTTATTATTTTCTATGGTTTCAAGAATCTGGTTTGTTCTATAAACTCTGAGGTCTTAATATTTTTCTTAACGCTTCTGTTGAGCGCTTTATAGTCCGGGTTATCTCTGTTCGTTCTTCTTCTTTTCTCTATCTGTTCTAGAGTTTCGGGTTTTAGTTTAGCTTCCTTTTGTTTTCTTATTCTGCAACAGAGTTTCTTAGTGACTGTTTGTATGTCTTTAGTTATTTTCTCAGCTAGTTCATCTATATTCTTGTGCTCAAAGGTATTTGCTACTAGTTTTCGTGCTAATTCCTCTTGGTATTTCTCTTTATTACTGGCTAGGATGTCTGCCGTCGGTAAAGGGTTTGTTGTTAATAGTTTTCGTCTTTCTCTCTTTACGTTAATACGTATATCAGCACGAACTAGTCTATGGTCACTGCCGGTGTTAAATTTGTTCAATACCTCGATGTTTATAACGTATTAACGTTATTATATATATATATATTAATAACGTATTATCTGCCCCAATTTAAATTAATTATATTAAATGCCATTATGTACAAACGAAGGTATTAACATTTATAAATTACTGCAAAATAATTGAGGGTTTTTCGGCAAAATACGAAAGTACGTTTCTATTTTGAGAACGATTTCCGAATTGGAAATTGAAATGCCAATAAACGTACTTTAACCTTTAATTGTGGCTTATTCCCATTTAATTAGTAATTATGTCTTGTTTATCTCTGCACTTGGTCACACATATTCCTTCAGGACTGTAAATACTGACCACTTTACGTTTTTTTTTTTAGTTTCTTTGACAAGTGGGGATTGTCTATTCGGTTATTTCTTAATATGGACTATCAGTAATTGTTTAGTAAAGTCAATTACTGATAGATCTATTATAGAAGTTACCCATACTTTTCCAGTAGTCATTTAGACGGTTCATCTTAATTGTCCTCATTTGGAATATAAGCCCGAGAAAAGTTTTAAATTCTGTTTGTGTTGTCTGTTTCCAAAACGCAATCCTCGATTTTTCTAAACTACTTTCTGCAAATATTTCGTCAGAGTCACTTCCACCATTCATTTAATCTACATCATCCTCGCCAGATGCTTCTAAAAATGATTGTAATTCAGCAGTGGTCAATCTACGTTTATGTTTACGTCTAGCTTTTTTAGACGTCGAACACATAATATTATTTACATCCATTTTTTTACAAATACTATAACTTACTTTAACATACGTAATTAACAATGAAAACATACTACTAAAAACTATCAATTTACGTTTTCCAATACTATAAGGGCACTTGAGGCACAACACGTTTTTACTCAATAATAATTCCTGTATAAGTAAAATTGCTTTTTAATTTGCTTCATTGAAGCACACTAGACATATTGCAGTTTTGCTATCACATTCTTCACAGTATGTTTTAATTTTTTTAATTTTTCTATCGGCCTTTCTACTAGTCACGCTTATTCTTAAAATTTTGTAACCTCTTGTACACTTCCTTCTCTTTTTATTATCTACATCGCTTTGCCTGAGATGGTATTTTTTGGGTGTAATTAGTCATTAGGGTTTCAACATTTCTTTATTTGCAAACGCCTTCGCTAATTCCAGTCTGAACTCAAGGATAGGTTGTCGCTTTTTTCGCGTTTTCTATTATTTAGCAACTAAGTATTGACTACTGCGGTATTAAATATTAATTCCACTGCCACTTTCCGGTACCACTTTAGTATTTTGCGTATTGGGCTTTTGTAAAAAGCCATTTGATCGCTAAAATCAACTCTTTTTTCACAACGTTATAATTTAGAATAGTTTGTGGTTTTAGCACTTGTGTCTAATTTTTCTTTCCACCTGAATAAACCAAGATACAAATATTATGTTTAAATGTTGTAATAATTAAAACTGGTTCTTTGTCGACCCTTTTTATCACTTGTGAAATCAATAATGGGGTGAAGTTTCAGTATATAAGTAGTTGCGACTTTTTTAATCTAGATTTTGGTTTTGAATTTTTTGTAATAGAACATCTGCACATAAATTCGTTTCTTGAACTATGATTTGAATTCATCGACCCATATTCTAAAAGAAATGTGTTTTTACGTTGTCGGGAATATTATAAATTGGTTATCTTTCACAAAGCATTCGAAATATGATTTAAATTCTATTTCAGAAAAAATTTTTACTGCAACTCTTGTTCGACCTAAACTAAATTATTACACAAAACAAGTAATCTATTTTTTTTATAGAAATGTAGAAATAGAATTTCCTGTCGAAGTTTTATGTGTGGCATAAGTCACTGGTGTCTCGTATATACGGTCCTCTTATCGCATTACAAACATAATTCTCAATTAACAGTGCGGTACAAGATATATTTAGGTTGTATAATCAAGCCGTAATACTTGTCGTGAGACCATAAGACCGTATGTTATAAATAAATATATTCCTACAAGAATTATCTTAAAAAATGAGAAAAATACAATAAAAAAGTGCAATATGAAGTGTTATTTAAAAAATGGCAAGTCATTCACGGGCGGACAGTTAAAAACAAAAGTTTTCAGTGTTCTATTGCTTGATTATTATTATCTAATTGGTATATTTTAAAAATACTAGGGACATCCCCACCGACCACAATCTTCTTCTTACAACAATTAGGATAGAATTTAAAAGAACAAAAAGAAATAAGCAAATAATAGCTATTAACCCAGATAAGCTTAAAGAAGAATCCACTAGTAATAAAATACGGGAAGAAATACATAGACACTTGAGTAACAGAACAGTACAATCGACACAAACTCCCGAGGAAGACTGGCACTATATTGAGAAAACACTTACAAGAGTAACAAACCATGGATGACAGAAGACATTCTAAACATGATGGACGAAAGAAGAAAATACAGAGGTAAAAATGAAACAACATACAAGCAAATACACAAGAATATCAGAATAAAGATCCAACAAGCCAAAGAAACCTGGCTAAGTGAAAGATGCCAAGAAATTGAAGAGTTGGAACAAAGACATGATACTTTCAATCTACATAAAAAAGTAAAAGAAGCCGCTGGAATATTTAAACAAACTCCGTCTTTCATCGAAGATAAACATGGGAACCCGCTACTGAACAGAGAAGATTAAATAGGTAGATGGAGAGAATACGTGGAAGAGATGTTTCAAGACCGAGAGAGGACGAACATTTACATGCAGGAGGCATCGACTGGACCTTATATCACAAAGCAAGAAATTATCAAAGCGGCAAATCAGATAAAGAACGGAAAAGCTGTTGGGGAAGATAATATCCCAATTGAAATAATAAAGATATTACTAGACGAACACATCGAAGTAATGGAAGATATATTTAACAAAATATACGAAACAGGCATAATACCAAATGATTGGCTGACATCGGTGTTTATACCACTACCAAAGAAGAAAAACGCCAAGAAATGTGAAGACCATAGGATTATTAACCTGATGAATCATATATTGAAACTTTTTCTACGAGTAATACACAATAGAGTATACAATAAACTAGACTAACACACTGGTCAAACTCAGTTTGGTTTTAAGAATGGGTACGGAACAAGAGAAGCACTTTTTTCAATACGTGTGCTAGTTGAAAGATGTAGAGATGTCGATTCTGATGTATACTTGTGTTTTATATACTTTCAGAAGGCGTTTGACCTGGTGAAACATTATAAACTAATAGATATTTTAAGGTCATGTAATATCAACGATAAAGACTTAAGGATCATTTCAAACCTTTACCAAGAACAAAAGGCTAAAATCAGAATAACAAGCGAAACATCTGGAAAAATCAATATCGAGAAGGGAGTAAGACAGGGATGTGTCCTATCACCTTTGCTGTTCAATGTTTACTCTGAGAAGATATTTCAGAAAGCTTTGGAAGGCACCTCGGATGGTATAATTATAAACGGGCAATGTATAAATAACCTGCGATATGCTGATGACACTGTCATACTGGCAAATAATGCTGAAGCCCTGCAACGCTTAATGGACCGAGTAATGACAGCCTGTAGAGAATTTGGAATGAAATTGAATACAAAGAAGACAAAAACGACGATCATCAGCAAGCACCAAAACAGAAGGGTGAAGGTCAATGTCGACGGAACAGATCTGGATAGAGTAACAAGAACAACGTACCTTGGAAGTAATCTTGATGAAACTTGGGACCACTCACTAGAGATAAGAATACGCCTGAAAAAGGCACGTACAATGTTTTACAAAATGCAAAAAGTTCTATCATCCGCCAGCTGGGCATCTCATTGAGAACTAGAATACTTAAGTGCTATGTTTTCTCCACACTGCTCTATGGTGTTGAAGCCTGGACAATGACAGAAGCAACACAAAAAAGAATCCAAGCATTCGAACTCTGGTGTTACCGTAAAATGCTCAGAATATCCTACATGAGCCATACGACGAATGCGGAAGTCTTGCGGAGAATGAATAAGGAAAGAGAGCTTATGCTTATAATAAAAGAACGGAAAACACAATATTTTGGTCACATCATAAGAAGTCAAAAGTATGAACTGCTCCAACTTATAATCGAAGGCAAAGTCAATAGCAAAAGAGGACCAGGAAGAAGACGCAACTCTTGCAAAAAAACTCTCGCAACTCTTGCAAAAAAACTCTTGCAACTCTTTCTAAAAACTTACGGCAATGGACGAACATGACCTCCATAGAACTATTCAGAACTGCTACAAATAAGATTAAATGGGCAAATGTAATGGCCAACGTCCTTAAGGATAAGGCACCGTAAGAAGAAGATTGGTTAAGTGCTATCATTTGAGATACGTCACGTACGTCACTATTGGCCTAATAGGACCAAAGGTACATAACTAAGGCCCTTTTGACATGCAACTCCATTACCTCATTGTATCTCATTGTATTTTATTTGTTAAATCCTTTCATTTGAGGTACTGCACGTCATGATTGGACTAACAGAACCGAAGATACACAACTAAGGCCCTTTTGACATTGTGCTGTATTTCATTTTTCTATCCCATTGTATTCCTTACGGTAAATCTTATCATTAGAGGTACTATACGTCACGATTGGACTAATAGGATCAAAAATACGTGACTACGGCCCTTTTGACATGTTGCTGTATTTGATTTTTCTATTTCATTGTTTTCGATTGGTTAAATCCTATCATTTGAGATACTGTACGTCACGATTGGACTTATAGAAACGAAGGTATATAACTAAGGCCTTTTTGACATGCTGCTTTTCTGTCTTATTGTATTTTATTGGTTAAATCCTATCATTTGAGGTGCTGTACATCACGACTGGACCAATTGGAGCAAAAATATGCAATATATACCCCGTTATATATACCCAATATATAACCCGTTATTTTTAATCAAACAAGATGCTAGAATGATTTATGGATGAAAAAAATATATATAAATTCTTAAATTTACCATTTCGTTGTGGGTAATATTATATTCAACAGCGATGCCAAATTTCTGATGCCAAAATGATTGATAATGAAAGTGCGATATACATTTTCATGTATATAATGGCAGCGAGTAAACGGTAAAACCCTGAACTAAATATATATAATATTTTCACTGTACCATCATTTTAGACTCAAACATTTCCTGGAATAAACTTATATAACTCAGTAAGGGATAAAAAGAGAAAGCGAACATTTTAAAATACCAACACGGTATCAAATCTCTAATCATTGAGATGGTTAAAATTCTTGTAACAAGTACAGGAAAAAAGTTATTAAGGTCTTGTAAAGTAGCGTCGATATACAGATGCTACTTTGCAAGACGATGCTAAATTGATGGTAAAAGCATAATGTATCGATGCCAAAATGATAGTAGGATGTATATATATATATATATATATATATATATATATATATATATACATATATATATATATATATATATATATATATATATATATATATATATATATATATATATATATATATATATGTATTATATATATTATATATAATATATATATATATATATATATATATATATATATATATATATTATATATATATATATATATATATATATATATATATATGCGTTGCCCAAGATACACAAACCACAGCTTTCAGTTCGTCCCATTGTTGCATGTATTGGTGCCCCCACTAATTTATTAGCATCCTTTTTAACTGAGATCTTAACCAATGCACATGTGTCGAATGAATATTACATAAAAAATTCTTTTGATGTTTTTAACAACTTCAACAACTATCAGTTACCTGATGGCTATGTGATTGTTAGTCTGGATGTTGTTTAATGCAGCTTTAATAGCTATTGAAAACAATTGGAATTTTATTAGTTCTCACTGTAATATCAGCTTGGAGTATTTAAAAAAACTTATCTCTTTTTTTTTTAATAACACCTATTTCACATTCAATAATACTGTGTTCAGACAAAAACAAGGAACTCCAATGGCAGGTACTATCTCTTCCATTTGGCCTGTTATGTGATGGACCACGTACTGGATATGGTTATCCCAGAATTGTCCTTTCATATTCCTTTTGTAAAAAAGTATGTGGATGACTTAATCCTAGCGCTCCCTAGCAATGGATCCACAGAAATCCTAAATGTATTCAATAGTTATGACCCTCTACTACAGTTCACAATCGAACATGAGGATGATCTATGCTCAGTCCCCTTTCTCGATACCCGGTTCATTAGAACCCTAAAAAACTCCCTGATTATTGACTGGCATAAAAGAACCTCATAGTTCTGGACGTTTCCTCAACTATTGGTCATACTATATATATTCAATCAAAATCAATTTGCTTAAGCAAATGAAAGCTAGAATTATAGCTATCAGTGATCCTTCTTTCCATCAGAAGAACCTAAGAATCCTGTCAAACCTTTTCATCGACAATTCATACCCAAAACATCTAGTAACCAAGACTTTATTCAGTTTAACCCCGAACATAGCACGCCAAAATGATGAGGTGCATAATATTGTCACAAGTGGAGAACAAAATGCCATTCGCTTTTATACTTTACTAAAATACATAAAAGGAATAACACCCAGACTATCAAGACTTTTTAAAAATTTCACCAATTTAAAAATAGCCTTTAAAACTTCATTAACGACAAGATCTATATTTTCTAAAGTTAAAGACAAAAGCAGCATCAAAGATTGTTCCAACATGGTTTACTAGATCTCTTGCAACAACTGTAATTTGGTATATGTGGGACAAACCACACGCAACCTAGGTAGTCGCTTAATCAGTCACCGTAGCGACAGCAGACTATATCCCGAAAGATCTGCCCTTGCAGAACATGTTCATAAAGAACATCATATAATGAATTATGAATCAGTCAAAATTTTAGCTACTGAATCCAATTACAAAAAAACACTTTTCTTAGAAATGGCATTCATTGCTCAAAATTCAAACGCAATGAACAAAAGGAGTGACATGAATCAGTTAAGCACTATTTACTCCTACCTATTATATTTGGATACACATTCACAATTCAATTATGTCTCAACAACTGATTCATTGTAAAGTTTCCAGGTTTCGTGAATTCGCATAGTTCTCATTTTACAATTTTGTTTTCAACTTAAACACTAATTTTGTTAATAAATTGATGTGTAATTAGTACTACATCAGAAAAAGAAATAAGAAGAAGTACTGTCATTTGTCATGTACAGGAATGACAGTTACTCTTAACCTAACATTCTACAGATGGCCGGCACACGTGGCCATTTTAACTTTGTAATTGTCTTTTTCTTATGTGTTAACGTAAAATAAATTGTCAAGTTTGGTCTTTTACACCATGCAATTTTTAAATATTTTAATTATTGACTCAATCAATGAGTGGTGCGTGAAATTGTCCCCTGTAAGTAGAACATCCACGAATGATAAACCTCAATAACGTAAGTGTTCCTTCTCTTTATACAACTTTTTCACTTAATAGATTTCGAGGATGCTTTACTAACCGTAGCACTTTATTTTCAGTTTTTCCTGATGATGAAAATAAACATTTTCGAAAGCTTGAAACTTAGTTAAAAGAGTACACTTATTTCACTGCTGAAAATCCCAATAAACCTGAAAGCTCCGTTTTCTAACGTTGTCAGCAAAGACTTCTTTTCCTTAGATATATATATATATATATATATATATATATATATATATATATATATATATATATATATATATATATATATATATATAAACCATTTCCAAAAAAGTTCTTTTAAATTTATTACTTTCAGTACATAAAATTTTAATATTATCAAAATCCATTATATATAGTCTTTGTCAAAGCACAAGATGGTTTCTTAATTCTGCAATCACTTTTGTGAGAAATAATGCGATTTGAAAGATTTTTTCCAAATCGCATTCTTTCTCACAAAAGTGATTGTAGAATTAAGAGACCATCTTGTGCTTTGGCAGACCATGTAATCGACAAAGACCATATTATGGATTTTGATAATATTAAATAGTAATGTGTTTGATAATATTAAATAGTGTAGTGAAAGTAATAAATTCAACAGAACTTTTTATTAGCAAAAGTGATAATAATTTAAACAAAAGGTCAGAAATTCAAAATCTAAGCAAAATTTATAATTATATTTTTTCTATGTAGTTTATATATGGAATCAGTAAAATATCACATTTTGATTTAATTTTCCATGTATTTGTTACATTTTTTCAGGCATTTATCAATGGTGAATAAATCTTCTTCTTTTTTGTTACTAAACAAAATTTTATTTTTGGCAATATAATTATCAAAAATAAAAATTTTAAGTTGGTATTTATGACATCGAGGCTTATTTGTAATTGTTACTATTCAAATTTATTTACAAACTCAATTGTTTTTGTGTTAAGAAACTTTTTCAAAATTATATTAAAATTTCAGAAAAGCATTTTTTAGATTAGAACATTTTCATATTAATATTTTTTGAAATCTGTTAGCAGCCTTTTCACATACCAAACTAATTTTATTTGGTGGGTCAACAATTTTTTTTTCTTTCTACATTGTAAGATATTTTGTATTTTTTAGCTGCTTTTAATAATAACACAATTGAAAGCTCGAGTAAAAAATAGTTAACAAATAGCCCCGTTTATTGACTCCAACTCATCCAAAACAGTTTTATATTTTTTCCAAACGAGTCACACTTAGTTCTTTTTTCATATATTATATTATATATATATATATATATATATATATATATACATATATATATATATATATATATATATATATATATATATATATATATATATATATATATAAAAGTAAACTTTAAATATTGGGTATGCAGCAATAAAAATGAAAGGTGTACTTTTTTAAATTTTTATTCCAAGCTTTCGGACATTGGTTATGTCCTTCATCAGGGAGCTACAAATGTGATGAATAATTTTTACAAATTTGTATAATTAATTAAAAATTCGATACTTACAAACTTAATGAGCTTGTATCATAAATGATTTTTAAAAAAATTGTTGATAAAATTTATCACAGTCTGTTGAGCTAAAACCTATTCCTATATTTAAAATTTTAAAAAATTACTCAACATTCACACAAACTTAATTATTTATACAAAAATCTATGACATTGATATTGACATTGGCAAGTGAAAATCTCACATCCATAATATCGAGCAACTACTAGTACAACAAATTATGTGAGATTTTCACTTGCCAATGTCAATATCAATGTCATAGATTTTTGTATAAATAATTAAGTTTGTGTGAATGTTGAGTAATTTTTTAAATTTTAAATATAGGAATAGGTTTTAGCTCAACAGACTGTGATAAATTTTATCAACAATTTTTTTAAAAATCATTTATGATACAAGCTGATTAAGTTTGAAAGTATCGAATTTTTAATTAATTATACAAATTTGTAAAAATTATTCATCACATTTGTAGCTCCCTGATGAAGGACATAACCAATGTCCGAAAGCTTGGAATAAAAATTTAAAAGAGTACACCTTTCATTTTTATTGCTGCATACCCAATATTTAAAGTTTACTTCCTTACGTGGTCAGCAAATACTTCTGGTTCATTATATATATATATATATATATATATATATATATATATATATATATATATATATATATATATATATATATATAGAAATGTTTTTCAACGTTAAGTTTCTCAAAAAAATCTTTATTTCAAATTAAAGGTTTACAATTTTGAAAATACTGCAAACTACTACATTTAAAATTGATTATTGAAACATAATAATTACAATAATAATAAAGATATTGATTTTTTCCTATTTATAACATCGGAATCTGGTAAGTCTTAACAATAGGGGAGCTCATTGCTACATTTCTCCTCCCTTCACTGGTTGGGACTTCGTTCTCGAAGTTTTCGTTACTTCAGCTATCAACTCGTCCAATATCTGGATCTGGGCAGGATGCAATTTTTCTCCAAATAGAATTTTGAAAATTCGTTTTATTTTTCTAATTAGGAAGATAATTAGAAAAGCTTAAATGATTGAAAATATTACAACAGAAGTGGTGCTCAGTCTTGTTGATAATCGGGGTAGTACGTCTATGGTATCTAGTAGTTGGATTTGATAATGTGTCTTTGGAATTATTAAGTTTTCTATTTTCATCCTATGGTTTGGTATTAATTTTATTGGAACAATTTTTGGAACAGAAATGTCTTGTGACGTCTTTTTAGTAAATTCGATACCTTCAATCGCTATTGGTACATCTGTCGTCAAGAGGCTGGTTGAATTGATTTCTATCTGCTGGGTTCTCATCGAGTGAACTATTCCTAGCAATATGACTTTACTGGTGTCTTGGAAAAAGTTCTCTGTGACTAATGTTCTTGTGCAATTATCTTTATTGGGTATGTTGCATTGGGATTGTACATAGTTGAAGCAGACTATGTTGTCGCCTTGTCTTATACAAGTGTCGAACCATTTATTTTTTGTATATTAGCATGCAGGTGGCAAAATCATAACATAATCCTTTTCTTGGAATGGGGTAGATTTTATAGGTAATGTAAGGAATTTCATTGAGTATAGGGATTTTAATTATTATGAACATTGTATTTATATATTATACAAACTAAAGTTTATGTTGACTCTATAAGTTCATAAAGGTTTTCATTATTATTGGATTGGATTGAATTTCTGGTATAAATTGTGAGATGGTTTTCTTTAAGGTCTATTATTTTCTATAAAGTGAATAATTCTATATTAGGGATATTTAGTTCAGATACATTAATGGTTCTAAAAGTTTCATTAGAAATTCGTTTATATTTTAAAGATTTATTATCTCATTGTGTAGAATGATATAGCTGTCAAAATAAGCTAATAATTTGTTAAGTGCAGATATGAGAATTGAATTATCGGAATTTAATTTTTCTAAAAGTTTATTGAATCTCGTATTAAAAGAGTTTCCATAAGATATTTGGTTATTAAATTTTTAAAATTTTTCATTTTGTTTATTTTCTATAGAGATTAGACGTGATTTTAATAAGTCTAACTCAGAGTCGTCAGGATTTTGATTTATTCGGAATCTCCTGAATACTGAATGGATGGACCAGGGCGAGGATTGTCTTGTAAAAAATTTGGGTATTGAGTAGGTTTGTCTACATGTTTTCCTATTCGTTCTACATATTTACGGTGAGTGCTGGTTACATTTTGTTTATCTGTTTTACCGACAACTTTTGTGTTCTCTTGGTTTTCTGGATGAATAGTGGAGAAAGGAGCTTGTAATTTAGACTTATGTTTTTTCTTAGAGACATCTAGAGATTTTGTGAGGTCTATTTCCGGAATACCTTTGGCATTTTTGTTTTGTCTATCTAAAAATTGTTGTCTCTATTGTTTTTGTTTATTATATAGTTCTGCAATAAAGGATTGGAGTTCTTCTTTTTGTCTTTGATTATATGTTTCGTATATCAGAAGATCAAAGTCAAAATGTATTTCTTCTGCATAGGGTCCGTACAGAATTGAAAAAGGGGAATATTTTGTGGAACTGTGGATTGATTGGTTTTAAATGAGAATGGCATATTTTAGAATGTCATCTAACGAATCATTTAGGTTTTGGGCTTGTAAGGTACTAAGCTTTTCAATAAAAGTTGAATCTCTGCTCTACTGCAGAGTTGGAGGTGGAATTGTTTACTGTTATAAAATGTATTTGAATTTTGTGAAAATTAAGGAGTTATTTAATGACTGTGGAATTGAGTTCGGTGCCGCTGTCGCATACAATCTTTTTGGATAGTTGTGGTGCGAAAAGTAGTGTCTCAATTTATTTAGTAAGAAAATTAAAGTTTTGTCGGTAAGCTTATAGCATTGACCGTATTGGCAAAGAAATCTATTATTGTGAGATACAGGTTTTTATTCCAGTTGAGTATATCGATAAGTTATATATCAAAAGGTTTTTGAACTAACAATGGTCCTAATTGGGGAAGTTTCTTGGGTATAATTAATTATTATGTATAATTTAAAATATTACGATTTACGCCAACTTGCTTCAATAAAATTTAGATATTAAAAAAGATACAGGGTGTTAAAGTTAAAATTTAAATTAATTTTTTTATATAGCGTCCATTTTAAGTATAATAAATTATAATTTGATGCATAGTTTGATGTCAATGATAGAGTGCGCCACGTATGCCATATATCTTGCATTTATGTGCGATTAACTTTTTTGCCTATTAAGTTCGGGCTATTTTTGTCAAAAAATATTAAAGTTACATTATTTAACAACAACAAAAAAATGCTATACATGTTAATAACTTTAAAACTTAACAGTTCTCGGGATAATCGTATTTTACAAATCAGCTGCATAATTAAGATTTAACGCATTTACTCTAGACAACGAATAAAAACTAGACAAAAACATCAATACTTCTGAATTTTGGTATGAAATACTTTTAACTAAAGTTAATAGTTAACCAATTATTAAAGAAAATACATATATCAGCAGAATAATGAATAATAGGATTTAACAGAATAATATGATAAGAGGATTTGACATAAAAAATTTTGCGTTTTATGTTAAATTAGAGTCATAAAAACATTTTATTTACAAATCAAATTAAAAAATGGGTAAAGTAAATCATATTAAATTTTTTGTTTAAGTTAGTGTTTGATATGTCCACCATTTTCTTCAATGCATTTATCAATAAGTTCCATAAAAGACATTTTAAATAGCATCATTGGTTCAAAAGAAACTGCTGCAATATTTATTTCTTCCCAAAGTTTGTGGCGAATAAGGTAGCAGAGCATGTTAACAAAGAACATCAGAAAATAAATTATGAATCGGTAAAAGTTTTAGCTATAGAGTCTAAATCTACTTAAAGACTTTTCTTAGATTTCCAATGATGTCTCATCAATTGATTTATTGTAATGTTTCAACTTTCAGTATATCTTAAAAAAATGTTTTATTATACAATTTTGGTTTGTTAATTTTAAACAACTTTCTGGTAAATTTTGATGTGTATTCTATTAGTAGTAATACTTCATAAGAACAAGATAATATAATAAAAGAAGAAATGGTGTCATTTTGTAACGCCATATTTTGCTTACCTTAGGGTAACAACGTGGGGGTAAAAGATTAGGAACAGAAACTACTGGGGGTAGAGATAGGGCAAACAAAATAATCGAAACTAGTGCGTACGACACTTAGGGGATTGTTGGAGAGCTGGGTCGTGGATAAGTTGAAATAAATGGGTCGGATTGGGGTATCTACAAAATGAAAACAAAGGGATACTTACATAAATCTCCTGGAACAAAAACGAACAACATATGGCAGATAAGAATTACCTCTAGCTGTTTTCTTTATTGGCACGCCGCTTCGAGAAAAACTTCCTGCTAGAGGAAAGAAAATTTCTTCTTCCCTAAAATCAAGAATACAATGAACGGTTAGGAGACTTTTCTAAATTAAAACAAAAATAAATCTGAGAAACAAATCAAACGTTTATTTTTGTCTTAAACAAACAGTTATCAAAAATACAGATTGCACAAAAACATACTATATAACCATAATTCAAAATTAACAAAAACTAACGTGTTTATCTGTTTACAAAGAAAATTGCTACAAAGATTTTCGAATTTCGAAAAAAAATTATTAAAAATTAAGGATATCCTTGTTAATGAAAATATCCTAAAATTTAACCTTATATATGAAATATTTTTTCTATATAATAATCAAATTAAAATTGTTTTACAATAACAACAGATTAGGGCCAAAATGTCATATGTCAACACAACATTTTAAGACAGAATGAATTATGACTTTTTTTAGCTACGCCTCTAACATAATATAAAACTTTAACTATTACAAATTTTAAATTTTTAAATGAAAGCAATAGAAATAAAATGTTTGATTGTTACCTTAATTCACAAACTTTTGCACTCAACATCTAAAAAAAAATCGCCAAACACCCATGAGATATCTGGACATATTCTACAACAGGAACAAGGAAACCATTTCTATACTCAAGAACGACGATCACAAATGTAAATCAGGTTTGGTGGAGAAACAAGCTGACAAACAAAAGGAAAGCTGATGGGGACACCCTATATATTACTCTTCACAATTCCATTAGTTTCGGTATACTGTACAAATCTTATGGTTGCTACTCTGTCCTAAGATGCAATTTTCGCAAAAAGTAAATCCAACCGTTCACCGCTTTTGAATTTAAGACATTACACAAAAAATCGGCTATGGATTCAAAATCCGTCAAACGTCTTTCTAGTTTGAAATCTCTTGCTTCACTGCCTACCTCGTTTGGTTTTAAATTTTCAACACAAAAATAAATTCCCCTAGGGTCTCGTAACATTGCTCAAAGAAGAGCTTGTCTAAGGAAGCGATAAGTGGTTTGACAGCATAATAAAATCGTAGATTTATGTGTAACTTTTAATTTTTATGATTTTAGAATCCAGCAGCCTGCTGAAGTATTGGATTTTTATAATATAATTATTTGACAACCTTTTGTTGGTCAACCACCTACAGAAGAATTGAGCCGAAATACATAATATTTCGTATGTTCCGAATTTATTTTGTTCAATCTGTATATATATATATATATATATATATATATATATATATATATATATATACAGTTTCTTATTATTGTCTAAACTTAGCAGGTTGTGCCTAATACTTTTGTTAAAATACATTTCAAATTTGACATTATTTAAAATTACTAAAGATTTCATAAATTTATATAGAATTTTCTCGACAAAGAAGAAAAGAACTATTTTAATTATTTTAGATAGTTTCTTATTGGTAATTAAGTAAAATAATATTTCATTTGCTATATTTGATTATGCTTTATTTTTACTTGTCCCAGTTTTTTAACAAAACACTTTTATTTTATAGGAACTCATAAAATCACCTGAGAATAATAACATTATTATTAGTGGATTGTCTGCAGAAATCATATTATCTTTGCTTGCAAATGGAGCCAGAGGAGAGACGCAAACAGAATTGTTGGATGTTTTGAGGTTACCCCGAAACATAGAGGGTATCAATAAAGCGTACGCGGAGATAACATCTCGCCTAAAAGTAAACCAAAAAGTATTTAAGTTGTTATCAGCAAACAAAGTTTATTCAGCTCAAAACTTTTTGATTGAAAAAACGTTTAATCATATTGCTGTTACTGACTATGACTCAGAAGTACAAAATGTAGACTTTTCCAAGTCTACAGAGGCCGCTAATTTGATCAATGATTGGGTTGAACAAAAAACTAATAACAAAATCAAAAATCTTATAGATCCTAAGACGTTGAATGCAAATGTATTATTAGTGTTAGTCAATGCCTTATACTTTACCGGAGAATGGAAATATCCTTTCAACAAAAAGTTAACGACTGACGAATTGTTTTACAGTTCACCCACTGAATCTAAAAAAATTCCAACCATGCTCATAGCATCACCAGCCAAATACGCTTACAATGAAAAACTTCAAGCTAAATTTTTGGAGCTTGAATTCAAGGGTAGCAATGTTAGTATGACCTTTGTCTTACCCGACGAAATAAATGGATTAGCAGCTGTTGAAGAAAACCTACAAGACTACTTAGCTCCTCAACAAATGAAATATGAACATGTTACCATACAGTTACCCAAGTTTAAAATCGAAAAAACAATTGATTTTAAACCCATCCTGCAATCGGTAAGTTTTGAAACCATAATTATTCTAATTTTATTTCAGCAGCAGTACAGGCAGTCAGATAATCATATAATTGTGATAAGTATGTGAGCTATATTTATATAAGTTATTGCTTAAATGTAACAAAATTAAAGTAAATCTAATTATTTTTCTGCTACTTTGGTAAAATACGATAGTAAAAAAAACATGTGAAAGTGACTTGTAATAAGATGATGGTATCCAATCCACAAACTCCAAGGATCCAGTCCTCTCCTGAGTCTCCTGAGCAAAAGCTGTCTCGGACACCATGGCTGAAATGATATTAGTTTTCAGCTACCGCAAAACCCCCGAGTAACAAGTTTGCATTTTGTATTGAATTTCCGCAAAACTTTATTAAAAAGGCCCGTTTTGGGCACCAGATACCTTCACACCATTGCCAACATGATATTAGTGTTCAGAGAACCCAAAAATCGCTTAGTAGTTAGTTTTCACCGATTTTGTATCGAAATATATAGGAATTTCATCAATATATTCCTTAAAACCCAGCCATATACAATTTTTTTAAAGCCATAAACGATATGAACCAGAATAAATATTAATAAATTTTTGTAAGCTCTTTTCTCTATTCGGATTGCTGAATAGATGCCTCTCCTAATTCTCGTTATTCATCTTTGTTGTTTGTAAGACGTTTCCACATTGGCCCTGCAGTTCTTTTAATATCGTCTCTCCAGCGCATTTGCGGTCTTCCTCGTGGTCTTTTGGCTTCATATGTCCGCCAATTCCCGATTTCTTTATTCCATCAGCCATTCTTAAGACGTTCGTTATATCCAGCCCATTTCGATTTGAGTTTAGCTGATTGTTCGACAGCATTTACTTTTGTTTTATTACGAAGGTCTTCACTGAATTTATGGTCTTTGAGTGAGATATCCAGCATCTGTCGTTCCATAGCTCTCTGAATTTTTCTGATCTTCTCCATGTTTATTTTAGTAAATGTCTAGGTTTAAGTTTCATATGTAAGTACAGGTAGGATACAGGCATTGAACACTTTGTTTCGTAGTCTTTGAAGTATATTTTTATTTTTAAGTGCGTGTTAGAGTCTTTCGAATGCTGCCCATCTTATTTTTACACGTCTGCTTATTTCCGTAGTCTATTTTTTTTTGCTTACCTTGATATTTTGACCCAAAAATGTATATTTATTTACGTGTTTTATCTGTGTTCCTTCGATGTTTATCATAGGTTTGTTAACTTTGTTTGACATTAGTTTAGTTTTGCTGAAATTCATTTTCAGTCGTTTTTTAGAGATTCTGTGTGTAGCTCCTCAATCATCGTATTTAGTGCATTCCACGTATCAGTTATTAGTACTACATCATCTGCATATCTAAGATAGTTTAAGTATCTTCCCAGTCTATTCTTCTTCTTCTTCTTGTAGTGCCTATCCGTTTCGGATGTTGGCGACCATCATAGCAATCTGCACTTTACACACTGCTGCTCTAAAAAGATTTGTGGTTGTTGTATTGAACCACGTTCGTAGATTTTTCAGCCAGGAAATCCTTCGCCTTCCTGGTCCCCGTTTTCCTTCTACTTTTCCCTGCAAGATTAGTTGCAGCAGTCCATATCTTTCGCTGTTCCTCATGATGTGACCGAGGTATTCGATTTTAGCTGTTTTTATTGTGGTTAACAGCTCTTTTTCTTTTTTCATTCTCAACAGAACACCCTCATTAGTAACGTGGTCGGTGTACGATATCTTCAGGATGCGACGATAAAGCCACATTTCAAAAGCCTCAATTTTCTTGCAGGTGGCGTCTGTGAGAGTCCATGACTCAACTCCGTACAACAGTATAGGAAAGATATAACATCGTAGTAACCTGATTTTTATGGGCATTGATAAATCATGACATTTGAATAACTTGGCCATTTTTTGAAATGCAGATCTTGCTTTCTCTATTCTACATTTGATTTCTATGGAATGGTCCCAATTTTCATTGACGTTCGTACCAAGGTAGGTGTATGTTTTTACTCTTTCTATTTGTTGACCGTTTACACTGATTTGTTCAAATTGCTGTTCCTTCTTAGAGATCATCATGCATTTTGTTTTCTTGGTGTTTAGTGAAAGTCCGTATCTCTGACTGACCTCTGTGATTCTGTTCATTAACTCCTGGAGGGCTTCAGAGCTGTCAGCAAATACTACCGTGTCGTCCGCGTATCTAATGTTATTGATTAATTCTCCGTTGATTCGAATTCCGGCTTCAACATCACCCACTGCTTCTTGAAAGATTTCCTCAGAGTATATATTAAACAGCAGTGGTGATAGTATACATCCCTGACGGACGCCACGTTTGATTTTGATGTCGTCGGATTCTCCTGCCTCTGTCCGGATAGATGATGTTTGATTCCAGTACAGATTGCTGACAATTCTTAAATCACAAGTGTTTATTCCAATATTGGTTAGTATCTCCATCAGCTTGTCGTGCTTTACTGTATCGAACGCTTTATGGTAGTCAATGAAGCACGCATAAATGTCGCAGTTCACGTCTCTACATCGTTGGAATAGCACTTGTATACTAAAGAGAGCCTCTCTCGTACCCACTGCATTCCGAAAACCAAACTGTGTACGGCTGATTTTTTCTTCGCACAGTCTATATATCCTTTGATGTATGATTTTTAGAAATAATTTTAAAATATGACTCATTAAGCTGATGGTTCGGAAATCACTGCAGGATACGGATTTTGTTTTCTTTGGTAAAGTAATAAAGGTCGACTTAAGCCATGTTCTTGGTATTACTCCGCTTAAGTATATATCATTAAATACCTTTGTTAGGTGTTGAATACCGTCGGTGTTAAATAGTTTTATGAGCTCAGCATATGCATTGTCAGGTCCAGGAGCTTTGCCATCTTTTAGTTGTAATATGGCTTTTTGCACTTCATCTGATGTGATTGGTAAGTGGTCATCACATATGTAAGATGGAGGTTGTTCGGATCTAGTATCATCAAAGAGTTCTTGTATGTATTTTGTCCATATGCGGATTTCTTGATTTTTGTCTGTGATGATATTCCCCTGTTGGTCTCGCAGTTTGTTAGCTGTGTTGGATTTCTGAAGACCAGCCTGTTCACTTAAAAATATCTTGGAGGGCAGCTGTAAATAATTTTGGAGATATTCTGTCTCCTTGTCTTACCCCACGGTTCATTTTTACTGGTCTTGTTTCAGTTCCATTACCCAACTTCACTATTATTTCAGCTTATTCGTAAATATTATGTATTAATATTCTATACCGTTTTCTGCAACGAAAACTTTTGAAATCAGGACTGACTGTTGCAAAGATAACGAAAAGTAAATAAGACCGAATGAGTAAAGGAACAAAACGATTACCGAAAAAGATAAACAAATAAATAAGGGCGTAAAGAAAGATTTAAGAATCTATAATGAAAACAAGGTAGAAAAACTAATAAAAAAGAACCGAGGCCTAAAATGCTTTAGATCAAACTTGGGAAAGCCTATAATAATCTCATTGAAGGATAAAGATGGAAAAGAAATAAGAGAAAAGAACAAAATTCTAGAAGTTGCCCAAACGTTTTACCGTGATTTATATTCCTCACACAAGAACCCAGATAACACAGCAAAAGAAGATCTTATTTGAAAGATAACGAATGTCAACTCAGAAATACTCCCTAACATAGAATCCTTTGAAATAAAATAAGCTATGGTACAAATAAAAAACAATAAGGCTCCGGGCCCAGATGAAATACTTGTAAAAATGTTAAAGAAGAGGAGTGAAATTATTCTCGAAGAATTGAAAAATTTTTTCAACGAATGTGTTCACAGAGGAGAAGTCCCAGATGATTGGAATGAAAGGTTGACAGTACTTCTCTTTAAAAAGGGAGACAAGGGGGATTTAAAGAACAATACGCCGATCTCCCTGCTGTCCCAAATATACAAACTGTTTATGAGAGTAACAACTAACAGATTAACGTCGAATATCGACAGCTATCAACCGGTAGAGCAGGCAGGATTCCGAAAGGGTTACAGTACAGCGGTCATCTTCTTACAGTCAGAACTCTAATAGATAAAGCCAATAAATATCATTTGAATTTATACATTGGCTTCGTTGATTACAAAAAGGTTTTCGACTCCATTGAACTTTGGACAATAGAAAAAGCTATGAACAACTGCAAGATAGACTTCCGATACAGAAGGCTCGTACATAATATTTACAAGAAAGCTACTATGAAAATAAACATAAATTGGAAAAAAAAACTATACGAATCAACAGAGGAGTTCGCCAGGGAGATATTATCTCACCAAAGCTATTCACACTTGGACCTGAAGACGTGTTTAAAGATATTTACTGGACAGATAAAGGAATAAATGTCAATGGAAGAAAACTGAGTGATTTAAGATACGCTAATGATCTTGTAATATTTACTACAAGGCTTGAAGAACTACAGACCTTGATGACGCATCTATTTCAAGCTTCAGAAAAAGTAGGTCTTAAGATAAACTTGGAAAAAACAAAAATATTAACAAATACACCGAACATTAGAAAAATAACGTTGAACGAGATACATTTAAAAGCAGTAAGCGAATACATATACTTGGGACAGACAATGAAAGTTAACAAATAAAATTAAACTGCCGAAATTACCAAGGGAATAAGATTAGCGTGAGCAGAATTTGAAAAATTTGAAAAAATGAACAAATAGTAAAAGCACAAAGAGCGATGGAAAGATCAATGCTTGGGGTAAGACTTATAGACAAAAAAACAAACAAAGTGATTAGAAGCAAAACGAAAGTAAAAAACGAAGAAGAATATACTGCCAAATTAGAATGGAGCTTCGCAAGACACCATGCCTGACTAAAGGATAAGAGGTGGAACCTCTGGAAAGTATATAGATGGTCACAGGTGCTGTACCTTTTTCTAAATCCGGCTTGTTCTACTGCTTGATATCCGTCAAATTTTTAATTGTTAACCTGTTTGTAATAATCTTTAAAAAGGTTTTGAAAAGTTGTGGAAGAAGTGAAAGTGGTCGATAATTTTTCAGGTCTGTGGTATCTCTCTTTTTGTAAATTAGTATTTTTTAGCAGTATTCCATTGTTCAGGTATGTTGCCTTGTAATAGACATTTATTAAATAGTACTTTAAATATGTGATGGCTTCTTCGCCGCCTTCCTTTAGCATTTCTGCTAAGATTCCATCGCTTCCAGGAGCTTTATTCCTTTTGATTTCTTTTACTGCTCTCTTTTTTATCTGCCTTTTATTATTTGCTATTTGCCTTTTCACCTTAGCGATAATGAAAAATAATGGATGAAAAAATTAATAAGCATTTTTTAAAGTTATTTGCGTATCAGAAACGGTATAAAATATAAATAAGTTCATATTTACTCACAAAAGTATATTATCCATGTTTGAGAATCTATTTTTTATCGGAAATCTGAACATTCTCAATCTACGAGTTTTATGGTGATAAATCATATTTGTAATAAGAACAAATATTTCCTGCCATCTGCTAAAAACCATTTATTTATTACGTAAGTAATATAATTTTAATTCAAAATCACTTTCTTTCAAATATATTTTTTATTTTTAAATATATTGAAATCAACGTGTCTTAACATCAATACCCATTGACACGGGTACAAAAACGTCTGGAGTATTACATTATAGATACAAGGTTATTACATTATATAACATAAATACGGTAAGTTACATTAGATTTGGAAAAATATAGTGTTACAAACTTTGTTTCTTTACGAACAATGTTAAAATATTTGTTATATACGATAAGATAATCTGAAATCTTTTATAAAGTCAATTAGAGCACTATACACATTTGGCGAATTAAATATCTGTTTCAGGTTATCGTTTATATTATGTGCTTGTCTATATGTATAGTCTATAATAACTGCACTCAACGAGTAAGTGTTCTACTGTAAGGCGGTGAGAATCACAAGCAGGCGGGTTTTCGGAAGTCATCAGGTAGCCGTAAATCTGTGTCCTCTTCGGATTCTTCAAATGATAAGTTTGTCCCTCCTAGTCAATATCTTAAATGAGTATACAGTGGAATTGATTATGTGCAGTTTTGTGTTTTGTCCATTCCAATGACTTTGCCATGTTTTACAAGTGTTTTGTTTTATACTTGCTGCTAGATCTTGATAAGGTTGAATTTTTTCTAGGCGTCTAGATTTATAGATGTCAGAACTACTTGCTTTTCTTGCTGCGATATCTGCAGACTCATTTTCACTGACCGCCACATGAGATGGGGTCCAAAGAATGGGTATTGATGTTCCTCTGCTGTGATTTTGATGACACGTTGAATGATATGTTGAATTTTTTGGACTATCGGATTTAATGAGTATATGTTGGCAATGGACTGAATTGACGAAAGAGAATCGGTGCATATAGCTAGAGATTTCGTATTAGAAATTCTTTCAAGGCCTTTAAGGATACCATATAATTCTGCAGCGTAAATACTACAAGTGTTTGGTAGTTGGTGTAAAGCTAGGGTCATGCTTTCAGCAGACAGCACAGCCATTATTATTTTCATCTTTAGATTCATATTCACAAAAAACTTGATTGTACTGTTTTGAATTTATTGATTCTTGAAATAATTGTCTAAGGAGTTGGTTAGGAGTGTCTTCTTTTTTATGTCGAGTTAGACTAGTTAGACTAGTATTTAAAACCGGTAGATTTTTGGTCCATGGAGGAATATTGGAAGTACTGTTGGGGGTAGTTATATTCAGGTCTATAGCTGCTAGTAAAAAATTTACTAATTACTATTAACTGGGAATAAGCCACAATTAAAGATAAAAATACGTTTATTGACGTTTTAATTTCCACTTCGGAAATCGTTCTTAAAATACAAACAGTAAATTAAATTTACTGCCAATATTGTTGAGTTGCGCTCCTGGGACGACTTTACTAAGATAGTTCATTCGATTACATGAAATCAACCTTAACTTGAGAATATCCGTCAGAAAAAAATCATAGCATGTAATTCGTCTTTAAAAAGACAAACACATGACATGATGACAGTAAAATTCTCCTGTTAGTGATTCCATAGTAAATTATGAGGGAAAACCAGGAAAAAAACCTCATAATACTATCTCGACATAGTAAGTATTTGTTCGTGAATTTAGTTTACCTTTAACAAACATCAAAATTCTGATTTTATATGTTACGTTATTTAAAAAACATAAATGATGTATCCTCTATATGTTACTGACTTACTAATACTGGTATTTTCTTATTAATAACTTCCTCTTTCAATATTGGTCACCAGATCCTACTACATTCTGCCGAGGAATTTGCGACACAATTGGCTTCATTTAGCATAATTGGAGCCGCTTCTTTGATTTTTCTTTTTTTTACCATCCGTTTCTTTTAGGACTACATTTGAATTATTCCATTGAACCCTATATTCATTATGCCATGCGTGTTTACAGATTTGGGATCTATTAAATTCTCTATTTTTAATATAGGATTGATGTTCACTTATTCTAACATTTAATGGCCTTGATGATTCACCTAAATAAAACTGATCGCATTTACAAGGTATTTTATAAATGTAATTCTTTGTCCTTTCTTGTTCATTGTTAGGTTTGGTTTTGGACAAAATAGATCGCAACGTGTTTGTTGTTTTGAATGTTGTTGAAATGTTGAATTTATTTCCTATCCTTTTAAGTTTTTCTGATAATCCTTTTATGTACGGTATTGTTATTTTCCTCATATTAGTCCTTGTGTATGCTGTAGGATCTCGTTCTAAGTTGTTCTGTTCTATTCGATCGATTGTTGAAAATTCCTTATTTATAAACGATAAAGGATAATCATTTTTTAATAAAACAGATGTTAACAAATGTTTTTCCTCCAAGAACGAATTTTCGTTAGAACAAGTAATTTTGACTCTATCAACATTCAAAACAACAAACACGTTGAGATCTATTTTGTCCAAAACCAAACCTAACAATGAACAAGAAAGGACAAAGAATTGCATTTATAAAATACCTTGTGAATGCGATCAGTTTTATTTAGGTGAATCATCAAGGCCATTAAATGTTAGAATAAGTGAACATCAATCCTATATTAAAAATAGAAAATTTGATAGATCTCAAATCTGTAAACACGCATGGGATAATGAACATAGGGTTCAATGGAATAATTCAAATGTAGTCCCAAAAGAAACGGATGGTAAAAAAAGAAAAATCAAAGAAGCGGCTCTAATTATGCTAAATGAAGCCAATTGTGTCGCAAATTCCTCGGCAGAATGTAGTAGGATCTGGTTACCAATATTGAAAGAGGAAGTTATTAATAAGAAAATACCAGTATTAGTAAGTCAGTAACATAGAGAATATATCATTTATGTTTTTTAAATAACGTAACATATAAAATCAGAATTTTGATGTTTGTTAAAGGTAAACTAAATTCACGAACAAATACTTGCAATGTCGGGATAGTATTATGATGTTTTTTTCCTGGTTTTTCCCTCATAATTTACTATGGAATCACTAACAGGAGAATTTTACTGTCATCATGTCATGTGTTTGTTCTTTTAAAGACGAATTACATGCTATGATTTTTTTCTGACGGATATTCTCAAGTTAATGTTGATTGGCAATATCATTTTAAAGTCGTCTACTTTAAAATGCATAATGTATGTCTGAATTGTCAATATAAATGAGTCAGATAAAATTAAATTATTAGAAGAATTTTTCACTATGTAACAAAAAACAAAATTTGTTTAATTTACTGTTTGTATTTTGATAACGATTTCCGAAGTGGCAATTGAAACGTCAATAAACGTATTTTTATCTTTAATTGTGGCTTATTCCCAGTTTAATAGTAATTAATTCACAATGCCACAAGAAAATAGCTTCAGAACGTTTATGTTTATTGTACCGTACTAATAATTGATAAGAGTAGCAATAAGTCGTTTACAAAATGAAGTGTTGTGAATGTTTTTATGCCAGTAAATGCAAGTAAAATGCACAGATTTTACTCACCGAAATATTACTGGCAGGTGGACAACACAATAACTGTCCTCCACTGTGATTCTTATCAATTAATATCAACTACATTCGACCATTCTCAATTTTATTAGATGCATCTATTTACTTATCTCGGGCCAAATGTTTTCCAAAAAATAAAAAAAAGTAGATTCTTTAAACTTATTTAAATTTAAAGCCACAATATGTTTACGTACTATTTTTGTAGACAGGTCATTAACTGTACCAATTTCTTGATATTAATAACTTTATTTTAAATAAATAATTGTGTTTATGGTTTTTTTTGTAACATTTTTAGTTGTAACTAAACGTGTTGCTACTATGTCAGTGAAATATTGCCACGCTGGTTAATTTAATTCAGGGGAACAGAAATACATTTAACAACTAGTCTTTAATATTTTCATATCGTCGGCTGAGTGACACAAAAATGTATCTCAAAAATTACTACTTTTCAGGAGAGCTTATTTAAGGTTTTTAAAAAAATTATTTGCATTTTTTAATGAACTGTACATTATTCTTAACTTTTTTGTTCCGAATTATTAATCTTAGAAATGTTTTCTTTACGGTAATACAATCATACGCAACAATGGATAAATTTTGTTTTCAAATTATCAACAATTAGATAAAGTAGCGGAGATACATTTTTGTGTCACTAACTGAAAAGTCTATTATTATAGAGACTTACGTAGGTACCATTTTATTTTAGAAAAGCTTAATCTTAATCCTATTACAAAGTCATTATTTGTATAGGTAATGGATTTTAGGAACAGCTATGACCTTGAAAATGCCACAAAGAATATTACTAAATATCTCTTTTCTTACTCAGACTCTTTAAAGTCTTTTACAATATTTTAGAATCGAAAATATGTAATTATATTATTAATGTATTGGATTTTGACAAGAGCTATGCATTATGCCTATTTAGTACACAAGTTTATGTGAAATGTTCAAGGTCATAGCTGTTCCCAAAATCCATTACCTCTACTTAAGTAATATCGATAAATTGTGAGAGATAAACATACTGAGTAGCAGGTATAATAATTAAAACTACAATAGATTAAAATTTATTAATCGCTACCTGGTCCGAAAACTTAACCACGCCATTTAAATACAAATGATTTTTTAGTAGGATTAAAACTAATCTGTTCTAACATGAAAAATTCTTTGCAATTGTAGCATTATAATCTAATTTTACAACTGAGGCTGACCCAATTTACTCATAATAATAATAATAAAAATAATAGTCGGATGGTCCAACCCTGCGCTTAGTTGATAAAGTGCCGATTAAAATCTGCTCTTACTAAAACTAACTTTTCAGTGGTTTATAATCAAGAAACATAAAATATTGTTAGCTTAATAGTGTATTTAAACAACAAAGTTTCTTCACACAAAAAACAAACTGTGAGTACATTACTAATTTACTACAAATTCAATATTAGTAAATATTATACATAACCCATAATTCAATACAACACATCAATTAATCCGGTTTCTGGTTTTTTGGCAACTTCGATAAGTCGAAATAATTAGCCGATACAGGACCGGCTTTAGAAAAATTATATCAAATGAAGAAAATAAAAATTAAAAATGGATGATTCTGAAAATATTAGCATACCTACTACATCATCAACATCGACATATTCCAATGCAGTAAGCAACTTCAATTTTCCTTCAAAAGAACAAGCCATTATTCTGTCAGCTATCCAAGGTATTAAAATACATGAATACATAGTAGCCATAGGATCTCTACTCACACCAAAAAATGTTATTTTTGCATCACGAATAGCGAACAACCGAGTTTGCATTGACCTAAACAGTTCTAGCATAGTAGATACCTTACTAAACAACCATAAAACTGTAGTCATCCAAGTCAATGAGATAGAAATTCGAAGACTTATTACGCCAGCAAGGAGACTAGTAATATCAAACCTCTGTCCCAGCATCCCGAACAGTATTATAGAAGACGAACTCAAACAACTAGAACTAACTGCAGTATCCAAATTAACGTTTTTAAAAGTTGGCATGCCCGAGTCTGAGTATAGTCATATTAGTCATGTCTTAAGCTTTAGGCGACAAATATTTGTCTCTCCAATAATCACCAAACCAATTCCAAATACAATGTTAATAACCTATGACAACACTCCTTACAGAATCTTCCTATCCCTAGATGGTTTAAATTGCTCTAGATGCAATACTACTGGCCACAAAGATGAAAACTGCACATCAACATCAACTGGTACAGAAACACATAAAGATCCATCTCAAGTGATACAAACATACACCTCAGAACTCGAACCCATGGAAGTAAATCAGAATAACTCAGCAACAAATATTTCAGATGACACAACTAACTGTTCCAACCCTATTTCTGCAGATATCCCAACGACAAACGATTCGCATATAGTACACAATATACCTTCATCTACAGCTAACAGCAATAATACTAAAACAACCAATCAAGCAAAAAGGCAAATTTCAACCTCTTCTGAAATCTCAGAAACTAAAAACCTAAACGAAAATTTTATGACTCCAAAAAAATCCGCACCAAAAAAGAAGAAAAAGGCTTTAGATGTCCAAGCCACATAAAAACCAATTGAGAACATTTTAATGACAGCATCTCCTTCATATACGCTAAACTTCACTGAATTATGCGACTTCGTTATAAACGCAATGGGATCAAAATTTCCTGAAGTCACAGCTAAAAACTATACAGAAGATTTTGACGGCTTATACACCTTATTAAAAATGGTTCACTCAAAATTAAATGATAGACGCGTGAAAAATAATATCACAAGAATTATAAAGAAAATAAATCCAACATATGAATCTTCCCTTACTGAAGAAAGCGACTACGATTTATCTCAATAGTCCAATTCAATTCATTCTTCAATGGAACTTGAATGGCTATTATAGCCATATTGAAAACAATAAAATGCTAATCAATGAACTGTCACCACTAATAATATGTTTACAAGAAACTCGTCTTTCCAACAACCAAGCAAAACTAAAAAATTATATGGCCTATACAAAAAATCGAGCAGTACAGCAAATATCCAGTGGTGGAGTCGGAATTTTTGTACATTCAACTATCCAATCCAAAGAAATTCCGTTAAATACGAATCTGGAAGCAGTAGCAGTTTCGGTAATACATCATTTTAAAATCAACATATGCAACGTATATTTACCGCATCCTGACGAAACTACTCTATTAGAACTTCAAAATGTAATTAAACAAATTCCATCTCCAAAATTAATTTTGGGTGACACAAACTGTCACAACATCGCATGGGGATCCAAAAAAACAGATAAAAATGGACGAATATTATTAGAAGCAATTAACAACATAAAACTAATTTTGCTAAACACAGGAACACCTACTAGATTCAATGCACATAATGGCACATTTTCCTCCATAGACTTATCTATCAGTGATTCAACTTTAGCTCCATTTTTACAGTGGAATACATTGGACCACCTATACGACAGTGATCATTTTCCAATAATAATTACTCATGACAAAGATGAAAAAACCTGCACAACACCATATGAAACGTGGTAATTAAAGTAAATTTTAATTAAACGCAGCCAGAGATTCTATAGGAAAAACCAAAAATATCACAAAAGCTCCTCTTCCTTGGTGGAACACTGAAATCGCATCCGCTTTAAAGCAAACAAAACATGCTTTAAATATATACAAGAAGTATAACACACCTAATAACTTAAACAATTTTAGATCTTTAAGGGCCAGATCTAGATTTTTAATAAAGAAAGCAAAAAAAGAGAGCTGGACCAATTACGTGTCGTCAATTGACTCATCTACGCCCATAAGGGATATATGGCAAAAAATAAGGAAAATAAAAGGTTCAAAAACATTTAACCATATTGACACAATAACTGCAAACGATCTAACAACTTCAGACAAACATGAAATCTCAGAAATTTTAGTAGAACACTATCAGTTGTATTCAAGCAATCAGCAGTACCACCCAAATTTCTTAGAACATAAAGAAAGAACAGAAACATCAAAAATTAACATAGAAGATACTGCTAGTCCACTAAACACTTCCATAACACTTGATGAGTTAAATGAAAGTCTTAATAACCTCAAAAATACCTCACCTGGACCTGATGACATACCACCAATTTTCATAGAAAAACTACCCATTAGCGCGAAGGTTACTTTAGTAGAGATCTTCAACAAAATTTATTCGACCCATAACTTTCCATCTCTCTGGCGCGAAGCAATTATAATACCATTTTTAAAAGACAATAAACCAAAAAACTTATCTTCTTCGTATCGACCAATATCTCTTACCTGTAGCATCTGCAAAATAATGGAAAAGATTTTAAGCAAAAGATTAAAATGGTACTTAGAAAAGAAAAATCTCCTTACATCCATGCAAAGTGGGTACCGATCAGAACGGTCTATAATAGATAATATTATAGCAGTAGAATCTGAAATACACGAAGCTTTTATACATAAACAAAAATTAATAGCAATTTTCTTCGACATCACAAAAGCATTTGACACCACGTGGACATATCACATCTTAAAAACAATGAAAGGTTGGAAAATAGATGGCAAATTCTTAGCCTTCACCAAAAACTTCCTGGAGAACAGAAGTATAAAAGTTAAAACAAACGGAGTCATGTCAACTAAGAAATCACTGGAAAATGGTATCCCTCAAGGATCTGTATTAAGCCCCCTGCTGTTTTTAATAGCAATCAACAACGTATCTAACCATTTTATGCTTCCAGTAAAAGCAAACCTTTACGCCGATGATCTTAAAATCAGCTGCATCAATATTACAAAATACACTCAATAAATTAGAAGGGTGGTCTTTAGATATAGGTTTGAGATTTTTAACTGAAAAAACTAAAGTAATAATATTTGACAAAAGGAAAACACAACACCACTTAAATTTAAAACTAAACGGAAATACTCTTATAACAATCAATGAAATCAAATTTTTGGGAATTACATTCGACTCTCAACTCAAATGGACATTGCACATAAATGAACTAATTAAATCATGCCAACATAGAATAAATCTACTAAAAGTTCTATTCAATCACAAATGGGGCGCAGACACAACTATTCTTCTACGATTATATCAAGCTCTAATTAGAAGCAAACTAGATTACGGATGTATATGCTACGAAACTGCTACTAAAAGTCAATTGAACAAACTGGACATCATCCAATCCACATCATTACGTATAGTTTTCGGAGCTTTCAGAACCACGCCAATTAGCAGCCTTCAAGTCCTAGCAGGAGAACCGCCATTAGCTCTCAGAAGACAATATTTTTCGATGTGTTGTGCTACTAAATATCTCAGTGCAAATGAAAACCCTTTTATAACTAGCCTAATAAGAAGCAACCCTCCAAATCTGTACTCAAATCATTGCCCTAGAAACTTACCTTTCAATGAACGAATAAATCGATTTGAATTCAATATACATCAATTGAGAGTCACTTCTGCAAGACTGCAAGCAATCTTCAACGCACTCAACCAATGTTCCAGCAATGATATAAACTTTCTTATCATATCAGATTCTTTGAGTGTCTTAAATGGTGTCAAGCAGATGTATCCTACTCATGCCAATTTAGCACTCATAAAAGACATGCTATACATTGCCCAAACACGTGGTAAAAACATAAAATTTTTATGGGTACCATCCCATGTTGGAATAAAGAGTAATGAAGCAGCTGAAAAAGCAGCAAGAGAAACTATCAATAACATGACAATTCCTATGATGCAAAACTTACCGATCTCAGACCAAAAAACATTAATAAAAACTTATATTAACAAAACCTGGCAAGTAAAATGGAACCAAACAGAAGCAAAATTAAAAATTATCAAACCAGATGTTACTTCTGCTTTACTATCGCTCCCAGCTCAAAGACATAACCAAGTAATTATTAACAGACTGCGGCTAGGCCATACAAAATTTACACATGGATACATCATCTCCAAGGACCCTCAGCCGATTTGCCACACCTGTCAAATACCATTTTCAGTGCAACATATTATGATAGACTGTCCAGTGTACTCAACAGCAAGATCGACAGCAAAAATAAACCACAATTTAAAAGAAACTCTAGAAGAAGACATCAATAATACAATAAATTTTATCAAAAATTGTAAACTCTATAACAAACTGTAACATAACATAAAATGTTTATCTTCCAAAACTGCTATGTAAATTTTAATAACATATTATTGTAACTTTTCTAAAATAAAGATATACCACCCCGCTAATAACCTTAGGGGTTGATGCGGTAAAAAAAAAATAATAGTCATAATTCATTTTATAACTTTATATTGTTCTAAAGCTATTTTCTTGTGAAATTAAATACTATTTAAAAGTCTCGATGGGAATAACCACAATATATTTATTAAAAAAAGAATTTAATAAAATGTTCAGACAAAGATTTCTGAATTATTAGAAGTCGAAACGTCAATAAAGTTTCTTTTTTTAATAAATATATTGTGGTTATTTCCATCGAGACGTTTATAACTTTATTTAAAATCATAAAATATTTTTTTTAATTAAACACAAACTTTGAAAACATTTTCAAACAATAAATTTAATTACGTCAATCACTTTCCACATGTGTTTGATTGTCCTTATTGTTGGTGAGCAACGACTTATTCAAAGAGATGATACTGGAATGGAATAATGCCTTTATTGCACAGTTCTTCTTAATCCTTATATTTTTCCTCTTTTATTGGCCCTTGTCCTTAATACACCATTGTTAAGTTGGCATGGAAAATTTTCTAGTTTTTTTTCGGATAACTTTTCTTTTTCTCAAAAGACCCGAAATTTTCATTTTGCTTGTTTTATTTAAAATAAATTTAAAAATATATGTTTATTATCGCCTTTTCTATACTGCAGCCATGTTAATTTTTCCAATTGATACTACTACCATCGATGTCCACTTTTTTGTTTTTTTATTAGAATTGTGGCAAAAGCTCATAAAAAGTTATAAATTTCTTCCTGTCCAATTTCATGTACAGTGTGTTTTCATTTCTTTGATGCCATTCTTACTATGGAGTTCCACCCAGTGGGGTCAAATATGTCCACATTTTTTTATGCTTTCTCAATATGACCATAGACCTAGTCACACTCCATCATCGAATAGCTGGGTTTAAAAAGGAATGGTCAATTTTTGGAATCTCTTAATGTCTGAACAGCTTAAAGCAACATAGCAGATATATTTACGTTGCGGTTTTGATCACCACACGTCTTACTTATTCTTAATCGTCGCCAAAAAATATATCCTCACATTGTTCATATCCTGGTACATTAGGTTCACTGGTAGAAACATGGGAGGCACTATCTGAATGTCACTTGTTGTGATGAGAGCGGTAAATTATGACAATGTGTTTTATCATCTCGTACCGGTTTGTTAAAAGCTAACTAAACTAACTTCTTCCCTCTTGAATCCATTATTGTGTAGTTATAAAACAGTATTATAACGATTATTATAACAATATCTACAACAATTAACTTAAAACTGATTCACGTATTTACGTCTTCACAGTTGTAACAGAACTTATATGAAACGGACCGCCCTGCTAAATATAATAAACAAATTATCAACTGGCTTACGCGTTTTACAACTGTAACAGAACTACAAATACAACGGACCACCCTACTAAACATAATAACAAAATAACTTGCTACCTGCAATCACCATTCTGTGCAATAAAATTATTGCCACAAAAATGTAACTCAATATCAGCTTATTATAGTACGAAAACACAGTATCACAGAAATGTAACAGCACTTACATTTCTGTGACACTAAAGGATTGCTTAAAAATGTAGTTACGAAAACTCCTTACTGGGATTTTAGGTGTTGAGAGAGATACAATTTTGTGTCACATAATAGAACTCACTAAACTAAGTTTAATGGTGTAGATATCTCAAAACGGGAAAAAATGTAGTTACATTTTTGTGACACTAAGCCGACGATATAGCACCATCTAGTATAACGTATATCAAACAAACAATCGTATATTAAAATCTATTGAGACATAAAAAGTGGTGACATCTAGTGACTGTACCAATTAGAATCAAATAAATTTATACTTTGCTTTGACCAACTACTCATTTTTTAACAATGGTATTATATTTTTAGTTAGGACTTAAAAAGATTTTTGAGGTGCAAGGTGACCTCACTGGAATTTCCAAGGAAAAACTAATGGTTTCCGAAATTCTACAAAAGGCATTTATTGATGTTGATGAAAATGGAGTGGAAGCTGCAGCTGCTACAGAAGGTCAGTATATATATTATATATTTATATATCTATATAAAAAGCTATGATGACAAGTCACAGCCTTTGTCCAGTAAACTAAGGATGCCAGGCAGGAAAGCAATCTGAACTACAACTATTTAAAATTTCAATCATATTTTGTTCTTGAAACGATATGTAAGTGTAATTAATACTGTATTAATTATATACTAAAATAATTATTAATTAATTTTAATAATAATTTTAAGGTAGAATTTAATACAAAATAATTTAAAAAGTTTTAAACCGAAGGTATAAAATAAACATTATTCAGGTATACGCAAAATATATTCAAAATAGACACTGAAACATCACAAGCAATAGAAATACGTAGAGGATTACGACAGCGTTGCATTTTGTCACCTCTGTATATAGTGAAAGCATCTGTCAGGAAGCCCTTTTACAAGCAAACGGAGGAATCGTAATTAATGGAGAGATTGTAAATAAATTCGATACGCGGACGACACTGTACTAGTTGCAAGAACAGTAGAAGAATTACAAAGATTACTTACAGACATAAATATTGCTTTCAACAATTATGGTATAAATATCAATATTAAAAAAACCAAGTATATGGTCTTCAGTAGAAACATGACACAACCAGCGTATATTAGTATAAACGGCACTCAAGTTAAAAAAGTATCGAGTTACAAATACTTGGGAACTTTAATAAACGAAACTGGAGACCAAAACAGTGAAATAAAAAGACGTATCGAAATTGGGCCACCTTCATAAAGATGAGAAAATTCTTCTGCAACAGAAATATAAGCATCCCTCTACGATTAATAATGCTGAGAGGCTATGTATTTAACACGCTATTATACGGTGTAGAGGCCTGGACTCTCAAACAGAACAACATGAAAAATATTGAAAGTTTCGAGATGTGGTGCTACCGTCGAATGCTGAAGATTAGTTGGGTTGAAAGAATAACAAACTGTGAAGTAGTACGAAGAATAAGAAAAGACCCAGAGATTTTGTTAACGCTAAAGCGAAGAAAACTCGAATATTTTGGTCATCTGATGAGAGGACATAAATACGCATTACTTCAAAATATATTGCAGGGAAAAATAGAAGGAAAACGGAATCCAGGTCTTAGAAGAATGTCATGGTTGCGGAATTTGAGAGAGTGGTTTGGCTGTACCACTAATGAACTCTTTAGGTCAGCCGTAAACAAGGTCAGAATAGCCTTGATGATTTCCAATCTCCGATAGGAGTGGCACAAAAAGAAGAACTTAATAACATAAGATATGCTGACGACACCGTCCTTTTGGCAGGAACACTAGAAGAACTGCAACACCTTGCTGAACAACTAAATATATATTGCAACGATTATGGACTAAAAATCAATTTGAAGAAAACCAAGTTCATGGTATTGACAAAAGCACAAAACATCAAAGTTAAGCTAGTACTAGATAATACAGAAATTGAACAAATATCTTCGTACAAATACCTTGGAGCATGGATCACAGAAGATACTGATCAGACAAAAGAAATAAGATGCCGCATTGAAATTGCGCGGTCAACTTTTAATAGAATGAGAAAACTTTTTTGTAATCGCGATATCAATATATCGCTCCGGATAAGAATGCTTCGATGTTATATTTTCTCTACCCTTTTGTATGGAGTTGAAGCTTGGACACTTAAAAAATCCAACATTAAAAACCTAGAAGCATTCGAAATGTGGTGTTACCGACGCATTTTGAAAATATCATGGATGGATCGCAAAACAAACGAACAAGTTCTCGAACAACTAGGAAAACAATGCGAAGTTTTAAATTTCATAAAGATCAGGAAATTGGAATACTTGGGGCACATCATGAGAGGTGAAAAGTACGAACTATTAAGGAATATAATGCAGGGTAAAATCAAAGGTAGAAGAAGCGTAGGAAGACGTAAAATCTCGTGGCTACGCAATCTCCGTGAGTGGTTTGGATGCAGTTCAATTGAACTATTCAGGCGAGTAACCAATAAAATTATAATTGCCAGAATGATTTCCAATCTCCGATAGGAGTGGAACTTGAAGAAGAAGAAAAAGAAGAAGAAGGTATACGCACCAACAACGGACCATCCGGATGAGGATATTGAAGAAATGACAGCTCTGCGGCACTGAAAGAAACACAAACACACTACACGATGATATGCGGCGACTTTAACGCAAAGATCGGTCTAAAGCAGGGTGAACTAGAAATAGCACTAGATATATTTGGACCCAAAGGCAAAAACGAACGTGGACAAACACTACTAGAATTTCTATTACAACAAAATCTATACCAAATGAATAGTTTCTTCTCTAAAATATATCACAGAAGATGGACGTGGAAAAGCCCAGATTATAAGACAAAAAACTAGGTAAACTACATAATTCCTGACAAAAAATATATATTCAACGATGTCACAGTCCTTAATAGCTTTACCACAGGCAGCGATCATAGAATGGTAAGAACCAAACTAAAATTAGAGTTAATAACAGAAAGATCCAAAATGATTAGGAAGAAAGCCAACTCAATATGGAACGACCCAACGAATTTAAATAAATGACAAGGCAATATCCATAAAATCCTAAAACAAAATGAATGCATGAATAATTTCAATGCCCTAAACGAAAATATCGTAGAAACTATTTGAGGGCTCAAGTAAAATGCTGTCCTACAAGACGCCAAGACGAAAAAATAACCATTTAAACACAAAGCATATTTAAGAGTCAAAAAGTCCAGCGAACTATACAAGAGAATAAAAGATTGAAGCTCCTGAGAAGACGACTAAACAATGGAAAATGCTCAATACACAAACTAAAGAACAATTAAGGAGTCCCCACATCAAATAGAAAAAACTCGTACACATAGTTGAAGACTTCTATTAAGTTTGAAAAATTAAAGTCAAATATCAAGAACAATTTTTATAATCAAATCTTTCCCATTTGTTTCCATTTGTTTCCATTTATTGGAAGATTTGGAGATCATAAATGGAACAAATGGAAACTTTATTACAGCTTCACCTCGTAATGGACCCAGCTTGGCTGTTTAGACTTCCTGCACCGAGTATACCCATTAAGAATTTATTAATTTCATACTTTGATGAACTTTACTGTTGTATTCTTTAACAATTTACAAAACTAGCTTGCTCAGGTTCAATTGATCTATAGTTGGCGTTAATTACACTGTCCATACCTCTGCGTAATTTAGATGTACCAATTCCACAGTTGTATATTTCAACATCTCCCACTGTTGGTCAGTTGGTCTTTAGTAACGCTTTTTACATATTAGTTTTACAGTTCTTCCGTTGACTGGGTTTTTAACTGAACTACTTGAACTATTCCCCATTTATACACTGCTTTCAATTTTGTTTTAATTTTTAGTATTTCAATTTCATAGTCAGATTACTTCTCTTTTTTACAATATTGATAGTGCCTGGTAGACCACTTTATTGTAGTCAACCTTCCACTGTCTAATAGATTATTTTTTAGTCTATTTCTTTCATTCACACTTTATATCCACTTCATTTGCTCTCAAACTTACCTTATTATTACAGACGGGTGTAAGTGTGAAATCTGGATTATGCAATCTAGTTAAATCAAAATATTCTATATGTTATATTTCATGAGCTGATTCTATAGTAGTATTAGTTGGACCTTTAGTCAATGCTAGCTTACTTACACAGAATTTTAATATGTACAAATCACAGATCCACGACTGCCCATCAAAGCTGTCATATGTCACATGACACCTTAGCATTTCCGTTAAATACCATTGTCTCTCCTGTTGCCGACAAGAATGTAGAGCGTAGAATAATTTTTAAATAATTTTAAACTGTTTGTTCTTGTTTTGGTGTAGTGTTATCTATAATTTATATTCATGTTTATTACATTCTGTGTTTGCTGGATTGCCCAAATTTGATGAAGTAAGTCTAAAACGTTAATCACAAAAAACTTTTATCATCCATTGACTTCGAGTTTTTAATCGAAGTTAATTAATTGTCTTTATTAACCCTGAACTACTATCGTGGGGTCAAATTTGACCCCAGGACTTGAAATTTCGTGCGCCACTGGTAGACAGTTTGGCGAACGACCTTGTTATTCTATGTATTCTCCCAATTAAGTACTTAGTTTAGCATGCCGCTTAGTAACAAACGATCAGTGGGATAGTGCACACGTGCTGCTGAGTTCCGGTCGGATTTGATCCCACCATAGTAGTTACGTTATTATTATTTAAGATAATACATTAAAATGGCTTTAAGAATTATCGGAAGTACGGTGACAAGTGAAAATGTTTTTGATTTTTTCGAATCTCTGTAGGAACCAACCGAAAATATTAACACTTATAGTGACTCTAATAACAGTGATACTGACACTGAAAGTGAACATTCGGTTCACGACACAGTTACAGAAATTGACGTAAGTGACTTATCAAGCGACGAATGTGAAACAGCATCCAATAATGAAACAAATTTTTACTATGGACGGAACAGATATAAGTGGGCTAAAAATGCTCCGGCCCCATCAAAAATTTGCGCACAGAACATTATTACACACCTTCATGGTCTTCGTGGACCTGCCTTAGAAACAAAACCATCCAGTCCACTTGAATCCTGGTCACTTCTTATAACTCCTGACGTGTTGGCCTCTATTCTACAGTACACAAATGAAAAAATTACCGAGCTCAGTGTAAATTATGGGGATACATGTACATTTGTCGATCATCTAAACGAAGGTGAACTTAAGGCTTTTTTGAGTCTTTTATACCTTTCAGGTGTACTAAAGTCTAATCATGAGAATGTCGATTCATTATTTTCGAAGTATTTTAGGTAGGCCAATTTTTCGTGCTACAATGTCAAAAGAACGCTTCTTATTTCCTCTCACAGCAATAAGATTTGACAATCATGAAATAAGAGAGCAAAAGAAGGCCAATGGAGATCGACTTGCAGCAGTGTCCTATTTATTTAAATGTTTCGTATCTAACAGTACAGCAAACTACACCTGTTCCGAATATGTTACAGTGGACGAGATGTTGGTTGGGTTTAGAGGTAGATGCCCTTTCAGAAGGTACATGAAAGCCAAACCAGTCAAGTACGGCATCAAGATCATGTGTTTATGTGACGCAAAAACACATTATTTGGTAAATGCTTTTGTGTATACGGGTAAAACAAATGATCCTAATGCCCAAAAGCTATCCATACCTACAAGATCAGTACTTGCTTTAGTGGAATCAATTGCCAATAGTAACCGAAACGTCACTGCTGATAATTGGTTCACCTCAATAGAGCTAGTTGATGAACTAAAAAAACTTCGACTTACCTATTCAACCAAATGAAAATTACGAAGTTGATAAGTGTTTATTTGGTTTTACACGAGACAATACAATCGTATCATATGTCCATAAAAAAAATAAAAGTGTAATTATGTTGTCGTCTATGCATCACGACAAATCTGTTGACCAGGAAAGCAAAAAACCTGGTATAATAGCTTTCTACAATTCGTCGAAAGGGGGCGTTGATGCACTTGATCAAAAATGTGCACTTTATCGTTCAGGTCGAAGATGCCAGCGATGGCTTTTAGTAATTTGGTATTTCATAATGGATATTGCTATAGTAAACAGTCACATTATTTTTCACGCAGCTAATCCTGCGGTTAGAAAAAATCGATCAGATTTTATTCAAGAGCTGGGAATCAGTCTTATAAATGAACATTTAGAAGTAAGATTGCAATGCCAAATTTGTCAAGAGAATTACGCTTGATAATTTCCAAAGCATTAGACAATAAAATTACTCATCAAGATCAGACCAAACCAGAAAGGCCAGTTATAAGACGTAGATGCTACTTGTGTCCCAGAGGTAAGGATAACAAACATTCCACATTTTGCGCAGAATGTCATAGGACCATCTGCAAAACACATTCACTTCAGAGAGTTACCTGTACTATGTGCAAAGAATAGATAAACACTTACAATTTGTTCAAATATTTTTGTCGCAAGATTCTAACATTACGAAAAAAACATAACTGTTATTGTTTTATATGGTTACTTTGTTATGATTTTCTTTTGTATTATGTTAAGACGTTACTATTATAAACTACTTTTCAGAAAATGAACCGTTAATTTCAATTTAAGATATATTTTTTTGTTATAATAATGAGTTATGTTTTTGATCAAAATTTATTTTAAAAGTTCTATAATTTTTATTATAGCATCTTAATTTTCTTGAAATAAAATTTAAGTTTACAAAAAATCTCTTTTTTATATACACATTCATTTGTCAAAAATACAAAAACAATAAAAAATATATTTTTATATCTTGTTTAGAGGTTTTTAAAATTCGGGTCATCTATGACCCCACGATAGTAGTTATGTGGGTGTAAATACACGATAGAAGCTCATGGTTAAAAATAAACGTTTCTTGGCTTATTTCAGATGCCTCTGATTATGCTGTACAAAGCGAAAGTATTTGAACAAGATTTGATTATTAAAATTGTGCTCGATATTTGCCTTTAATTCATTCTTAAACTTAAGTTCATTTATTTGAGTATTCAACCTTATATCAACTTCTATTAAGAACTATACACAAGCTAAAGAGAAGACCAAAAGAACTTAGAAGCCTTCGCATCACGCAAAATTATCAACCAGGGTTTAAAGCTCATGCCAGAGATCACACTAAGCGAAATCCAGGACGCAATGAAATAGATGAAAAACAACAAAGCGCTAGGAGAAGAGGGAGTCGTAATAGAAGCTATAAAGATGGGCGGACGTGCCCTTCTCAACCAAATAAAAATGTTGTTTAACCTTTGTCTAACAGATTCTTGCAAAAACTTAAAACAATGCAGTAACAATTTTACTACATAAGAAAGAAGACAAGGCGCACCTAGAAAACTATAGACCATTAGCCGAATTGGTTATTAGCGAAACAATGATAGCGAACAATAATTTGTATTACATTTATAATGTAAGTTTAGATAGATAGCATTTAAAACAATAATTGAGGTTAAGAAACTTTTTATGTTTGAAATATTGCTCCGTAGACCTATAATATAACTTGGATTTTTTTTACCGCATCAACCCCTAGGGTTATTAGCGGGGTGGTATATCTTTATTTTAGAAAAGTTACATTAGTATGTTATTAAAATTTACATAACAGTTTTGAAAAATACAAAAATAAATACAAAATTATGTTATATTACAATTTGTTATTCAGTTGACAATTTTTGATAAATTTTATTGTATTAAATAGGTAAAGAAATAATATTTATTGTATTACTGATATCTTCTTTTATAATTTCTTTTAAGTTGTGTTTTATTTTTGCTGTCGATCTTGCTGTTAGGTACACTGGACAGTCTATCATTATATGTTGCACTGAAATTGGTATTTGACAGGTATGGCAAATCGGCTGAGGGTCCTTGGAGATGATGTATCCATGTCCATTGTATGGCCTAGTCGCAGTTTGTTAATAATTACTTGGTTCTGTCTTTGAGCTGGGAGTGTTAGTAAAGCAGAAGTAACATCTGGTTTGATAATTTTTAATTTTGCTTCTGTTTGGTTCCATTTTACTTGCCAGGTTTTGTTAATATAAGTTTTTATTAATGTTTTTTGGTCTGAGATTGTCATGTTATTGATAGTTTCTGTTGCTGCTTTATCAGCTGCTTCATTACCCAAAAAAAAATTTATGTTTTTACCACGAGTTTGGGCGATGTATAGCATGTCTTTTATTAGTGCTAAATTGACATAAGTAGGATACATCTGCTTGACACCATTTAAGGCACTCAAAGAATCTGATATAATAAGAAAATTTATATCATTGCTGGTACATTGGTTCAGTGCGTTGAAGATTGCTTGCAGTTCTCCAGTGTATATGCTACACTCGTTGGCTAGACGGGTGACAGAGGTGTTGTCTTCAAAAATAGCTGCAGCAGCTACACCATTACTGCTTTTAGAGGCATCAGTAAAAATTAGTTTGAAATTAGGGTATCTGGAGATGGTAGACTAGAATTTTTGTTTTATTTCAGAAGGATTGTGTGATTGTTTGGGATAGTTAAGTAAGGTAAAATCTACTTTTGGTATTTGAACTTTCCAGGGAGGATACTGGCATCTATTTGTAGAAGTGGCTCTCAATTGATGTATATCAAATTCAAATCGATTTATTCTTTCATTGAAAGGTAAGTTTCTAGGACAATAATTTAAGTACAGATTTGGAGGGTTGCTCCTTATTAGGCTTGTTATAAACGGGTTTTCATTTGCACTGAGATATTTAGTAGCACAACACATCGAAAAATATTGTCTTCTGAGAGCTAATGGTGGTTCTCCTGCTAGGACTTAAAGGCTGCTAATTGGCGTGGTTCTGAAAGCTCCGAAAACTATACGTAATGCTGTGGATTTGATGATGACTAGTTTGTTCAATTGACTTTTAGTAGCAGTTTCGTAGCATATACATCCGTAATCTAGTTTGCTTTTAATTAGAGCTTGATATAATCGTAGAAGAATAGTTGTGTCTGCGCCCCATTTGTGATTGAAAATAACTTTTAGTAGATTTATTCTCTGCTGGCATGATTTAATTAGTTCATTTATGTGCAATGTCCATTTGAGTTGAGAGTCGAATGTCATTCTCAAAAATTTGATTTCGTTGATTGTTATAAGAGTATTTCCGTTTAGTTTTAAATTTAAGTGGTGTTGTGTTTTCCTTTTGTCAAATATTATTACTTAAGTTTTCTCGGTTGAAAATCTCAAGCCTATATCTAAAGACCACCCTTCTAATTTATTTAGTGTATTTTGTAATATTTATGCAGCTGATTTTAAGTTTTTACTTCTTATATATATTACAAGATCATCGGCGTAAATGTTTGCTTTTACTGGAAGCATAAAATACGTTGTTGATTGCTATTAAAAACAGCAGGGGGCTTAATACAGATCCTTAAGGATACCATTTTCCAGTGATTTTTTAGTTGACATGACACCGTTTGTTTTAACTTTTATACTTCTATATAAGGTTGAATGTTCGAATAATTAAACTTTGAGGGTATACAAGGCAACTATCGAACACGGTGATTAATTTATTCTTGCCCAAGTACTTTCGATCAATAGATCATCTTCAGGGGCATCTGAAATAAGCCAAGAAACGTTTTTTATAAAAAGGAAAATTAATTCACTTGGATAAAAACTCCAAGTTTATGGTTGAAAAAAATTTTTATATGTGATAAACGTTTATAGACTTACTTCGTCAATTGTGGCCTATGTCGGATAGGCATAAAGTTTCGTTTAGGTTTTTAGTTTCTGAGATTTCATGAGAGGTTGAAATTTGTCTTTTTGCTTGATTAGATGTTTTAGTATTATTGCTGTTAGCTGTAGATGAAGGTATATTGTGTACTATAAGCGAATCGTTTGTCGTTGGGATATCTGCAGAAATAGGGTTGGAACAGTTAGTTGTATCATCTGAAATATTTTTTGCTGAATTATTCTGATTTACTTCCATGGGTTAGAGTTCTGAGGTGTATGTTTGTTTCACTTGAGATGGATCTTTAAGTGTTTCTGTACCAGTTGATGTAGATGTGCAGTTTTCATCTTTGTCACCAGTAGTATTGCATCTAGAGCAATTTAAACCATCTAGGGATATAATGATTCTGTAGGAGTGTTGTCATAGGTTATTAAGATTGTATTTGGAATTGGTTTGGTGATTATCGGAGAGACAAATATTTGCCGCCTAAAGCTTAAGACATTCCGGCTCGGACACGGGCATGCCAACTTTTAAAAACGTTAATTTGGATACTGCAGTTAGTTCTAGTTGTTTCAGTTCGTCTTTTAGAATACTGTTCGGGATGCTGGGGCAGATATTTGATATTACTAGTCTCCTTGCTGCCGTAATAAGTCTTCGAATTTCTATCTCATTGCCTTGGATGACTACAGTTTTATGGTTGTTTAATAAGGTATCTACTATGCTAGAATTGTTCAAGTAAATGCAAACTCGATTGTTCGCTATTCGTGATGCAAAAATAACATTTTTTGGTGTGAGTAGAGATCCTATGGCTACTATGTATTCATGTATTTTAATACCTTGGATAGCTGATAGAATAATGGCTTGTTCTTTTGAAGAAAAATTGAAGTTGCTTACTGCATTGGAATATGTCGATGTTGATAATGTAGTAGGTATGCAAATATTTTCAGAATCATCCATTTTTAATTTTTGTATTCTTTATTTGATATAATTTTCGAAAGCCGGTCCTGTATCGGCTAATTATTTCGACTTATCGAAGTTTACAAAAAAACAGAAACCGGATTAATTGATGTGTTTTATTGAATTACGGGTTATGTATAATATTTACTAAAATTGAATTTGTAGTAAATTGGTAATGTACTTACAGTTTGTTTTTTGTATGAAGAAACTTTGTTGTTTAAATACACTATTTAGCTAACAATATTTTACGTTTCTTGATTATAAACCACTGAAAAGTTAGTTTTAGTAAGAGCAGATTTTAATCGGCACTTTATTAACTAAGCGCAGGGTTGGACCTATCACTTAGTTTGTTTGGTATACTGTACAACATGCGTTTTGGCGATAATGCTGGACATTTCTCTAATATATGTTTGGTTGTAAATTTTTCATCACATTTGTCACATCTTGGTTGTTGTTTGTTGGAGAACACGTAGCTATTCGTTAGTCAGGTATGACCCAGTCGAAGTCGCGTTATTATTACCTGGTCTCTCCGACTTGTTGTTAATGTATGCCAGAGTTTTATCGATTTTTTAACATCACGTAGCTTGGCCGATGACACTTCCCACTTTTCTTACCACATGTATCGCACTTTAAATTTAACTACCGCTTTCACGTCCGCACTCGTAAATGTTTTAGTACACTCCGCACTATAACTACTTGCAGCTTCTTTTGCAGCGTTGTCTGCCTCTTCATTTCCTAAAATTCCGATATGGCATGGTATCCAAAATATTATAATATTTTTTCCATTCATTTGAGCGGTATGGATTTCTTCTTTTATCTTGATGACTAAAGGATTAGTCGGGTAGACATATTGGATTGACTGGACGGAACTTAGAGAGTCTCTGAGTGTAATTTAATTGGTATTATTGGATGCGTTGGCAGTAAGGGTGGCCTGGTATAGAGCATGCAGCTCAACAGATCAAATGGAGTACTCTGAAGAGAGTTTGTATATATTTGTCGATGTTAAGGTTATGATTGCAGCATCAGTACCTTCATTTGGTTTAGAAGAATCTGTGTATGTATGTGTATAATTCTTGTAGTTGTGAAGCATATCGTTGAAGGCGGATTTGATTAACTGTGGGTTTGTTAAATGTTTGTCGAAAGGAATGAGGCGGGTTAGGCACTGAGGGTTGCTTATTTGCGATGGAGGAATTGAGGATGAATGGGAGAAAAAGCATTCTGGGAACGTGTATTTTAATTGATTTAAATAGCTTCTAATCCTTGCGTAGAAAGGTTTGGCAGTTCTTGGCATATTTATGAAGAGATTTGGGAACTTTTCTGTAAAACAATTGTGAGTAGTGGGGTTTTTTCGGATAGGTTTGGTTTTCGCCTGATTTTTGTGGCGTATATTACACTTAAATAAAGTCTTCTGTCTTCTAAGGACGGTTCACCAACTTCACAATAAATACTTTCGATTGGCGTTGAGCGAAAAGCTCCAGATATTATACGTAAAGATAGGTTGTGAAGACTGTCAAGATTTTTTAGCAGTGTCTTAATGGCTGTAGAATACACAGTAGATCCATGATCTAATTTTGATCCAATTAATGTTCTGTATACCATTACAAGTCTTTGGCGATCCACACCCCATTTTTTATTAGCCAGAGTTTTAAGAAGAGTTAGTCGCTTGTGACAGGATAAGATCAAATTTGTTATATAAAGTTTCCAGCTTAGAGTTTCTTCGAATGTCATGCACAAGAATTTTATTGACGATACACGTTTTAGGTTCCCATCACATAGTCTTAAGTTGGGGGTGTTTGTGACATTTTTTTTAGAAAACAGGATGAAACTAATTTTGTTAGTGGAAAAACATAAACCTGTTTTTTACTTACTTATAACCGAGCCTTGAGGAATACTATTTTTTGGATACATTATATCTGATGTTGTGTTGTTTGTCCTAACTCGGAAAGCTCTATTTTGAAGGAAGTTTTTAATAAAGAAAAAACAGTGACCCTGGATGTTCCAACTATGTAATTTATTATATAATCGTGCCAGGTTTTATCGGAAGCTCTTGATATGTCAAAGAAAACCGCTAGACATCTATTCCTTAGTGCGCATGCTTCAGAAATGTCACTTTCCAAATCTATGATGTTATATATAGTTAACGTTTGCTCTCTAAAACCACTTTGTTCTGGAATAATTAAATCTTAACTCTCCAGGTGCCCTCTTAGTCTATTATTAATAATTTTTTTGCTAGTAACTATATAGTTAAATATATCGCTCGGTATGACTCGGAACTTGTTTTAATACTATTAGATTTTTGTATAGGTATAACTGTGGATTAATGCCACTTTTCAGGAAATTTTTGCTGTAGCCAAATAATATTAAACAGATTTAGAAGTTGTTTGTGAGCGCTATCTGGAAGATGTTGGATAAAATACTAGGAATATCGTCCGGGCCAGCGCTAGGTTCTTTGAGATTTAATAATGCTTCTGTATACTCGAATTGAAAAATGGGTAAATTTAACGGTAAATCTGTATTAGCTATAATGCTAATTTTATTATTTTCTTCTTGCTATTTATAATTAATGAAAGATTTTTTTTAATTGGTATTACTGGATCGGTTTTTGTATGTGTTAGCAAGGAATTTGGCAATCTCAGTATTACTAGTAACTGCCTTTCCATTTACTTAGAGGCTTTTGATATTCTGATTGCTATTTAATCCGGATATTCTTCGGACTTTGTTGCATACTTCAGTCATGGGAGTGTTTGCATTTAACATTAATACATATTGTGTCCATGACTGGAGTTTGGCATTTCTAGTTGTCTTTTTGGCTACAGCAAGTTGTTTTCTGTATTTAATTTTATTCTCAACAGTTTTGTAACACTTGTATTGGTTAAAAGCTATTTTGCTAGATTCATTTGCTGCATTGCACTTGTAATTCCACCATGGGATAGGGTTGCGTTGTTTTATGCATGTAGTCTTTCCTATTGCTTTTTCTGCTGCCTTTGTGGTAATGGTAACAAGGTTCTTCAGTATGTCGTCTATAATTGAGGTATTTTTAAATGTGGTCATACTGCTTTCGATTCAATTTGAAAAAATATTCCAGTTAGGGTTTCTTAAATTCTATTTTGGAGTAAATTACTATCAACATTGGTTCTGGTTATTATGAATAAAAAGTGGATAGTGATCACTGTTGTATTAGAAGTCGAGCCTATCCCAGGTGAGCTGTGGGGTCAGACCTGGTTCGCATATCGTAAGGTCTATACATGAAGATTCACCGTTCTGTATATTGAATCTAGTGGGTCTGCCGTCATTTTGAGCCCCATAAAAAGTTGTGGGCATTAAAATTGCCCAAAATAAGCCTGGGTTAGGGAATTTGGTGTAACAGTTCAGTTAATGCTTCTAAGTCGACTTGCGTTGATGAAGGTAGGTATAAGTTACAAACGTAGATATTTGGACTTAAGCTAAGTTTAATGCAAATTGCTTCTAGATTAGTTTGGAGAGAAATTATAGTCTTGGCCGGTTCCATGAGTATGTGAGTTGGCGTCTTTTCCTTACTTTTTTTTGGTTTTTTGGATGGAGCACCATTTGGTTTAACAAACGGGTCTTATCTTGAATTTTCTGAATCAGCGTCTGAGCTGGACTATTTCTTCTAAACTGCATTTTGAGCTTTTTTGTATAGACTGGGCTGTATCTATATTGATAATTGATTGTAAGGTTGGAGTTTTGAGGGGTTAGTTGGAAGTACTTGGGGAGGTGTGGATTGCGAAGATATCTGGAACTGGGGGTTTTAGTTATAATTTTCAGAAACTGATTCTTGGGTTGTTTTGCAATTTGCTGCAGTATAACCTTGCCTTTTACATGAAAAACATACCAAGGACTCTTATGATCCTACAGTTGGTGTTATTATAATTAATTAATATGGATTTAGGTATTGAGGCAAACGGTGGTGAAATAAAAATTTGTCGTCTAAAACTATAAACGTGGCTGAATTCCGGCAAACCGGCATTTATCTTGAGAAATGACATAGGAGACATGGTTTTAAGGCCCTATTTTTTAATTTCTTAAGGCCTATCCTCGATAATCCTAACGGTAAAATTCAGTGAGCTATCTATTTCAAAAATATCTTTCTTTACGAAAACAAAATCCATTCACGAAGAATATTCTAAAAGTCATCTGGTACTAAATTTTATATTTTTACCTACTTACAATCCCCTATTGTGAAGTCTTGGGTGTATACAATAAAGCGAGCGGGAGGTCTTCTATTCATTGCGATTATGGGGTAATTAGAATAATACGAGTAAACCAGAGTAATATTATTTATTGAATAATTAATTTACAACTTAGCAAGGGTACATACAGGTAACAAATAATCGTCCTGTAAATAATTCATAAATTAAATCACAAACTTTTATAAAATTTTATAACAAAATAATGTATAACAAGATATAAGTCTATTGGTTTTTTTATGTCTTATATTTTCTTTTGTTATTGTTTTTTTGCTGACAAATTGGCTTTTAACGTATATTACAGTTTGATGATAAATATTCTGAAATGGAAAATGTTGAGATGTGGCGAATAAAATCATTCATGAAATTAAAATGAAGGGATTTACGTCTATTAGTGGTGCGATTTATAAAATTAGTAGCTCAAATCGCGGGAGGAATATATGCATTAGTTTTCAAATATTTATTATTTACGATATAATTTCTAAATTGAACCACTTTCACTTCTTTAGGTAACAATGTATCTGTCTTGACAACTAAATAGGTAATTAGACAAAATAACGATTATTATTAATTTCAAAACGGGAGTTTAAAGAATTAGAAGAAGGTAGTCCGGGCCCCGTTAAACAATCAAGTTTATTCCAGTGGAAGCAATCAGGAGGATTGTTTTTCGTTTTAGCTCAGCTGACATGCTCTCTCTAGAACTAGAACCCATGAAACTATGGTAAAAAGCATGCTTTTATTTACACGGTTGTGAAACGAGACGATTAACAGAGACATCGAAGAAAGATATGTCGCTGAAATGGATGCAATAAAGTATGAGAATAGAAGGTACAGTCATGGATGGCATACAATGAAGGCATCTCAAATGGTACGGACATGTCCAATGAATGAAAGACAGTAGACTCCCGAAACAAGTACATCTATGAACAACTACAGGAATCCAGAAGAAAGGACTACCGTAGAAAACACGGATGGAACGAATAAAAAACTCAATGCGCTCGAAAGTACTTAAAGAACAATGGAACAACCGAATTCAATGAAAAATGGACGTCGGAAGACGTTTTATACGGATTATATCATATTACGAGTATAGGTACATTGTTATTATATCATATTATATCTATTTATATAATACATTATATACACGATATTGAAGGAGGTTACAACATAGACAATCAACAAAATCTACATTGTCAACTACATAGTGAAGACCCAACAATAATAGAAGTGTCAAATGCCGTCTTAAAACATAAAGTAAATAAAGCCACAGGAATCGATTAAATCTGCTGGGAAATGTATGAAAAGGTGATGATCAACTTTTTGCAGTAATCCATAAACTAATAGTACTTATATGGCAGAATGAATTGGTACCAGAAGAGTGGCTAAATGAAATAATATGCGTTGCATAAAGGGCTATCAGCTGGATTGTAAGAACTATAGAGGCATTACTCTGTTAGCATCTGCGTATAAAATCTTCGGCAATGTATTGTTTGAAAGACAAACATTTTACAAAGGATATTGTTGATTTACTGCTGCATAATCAACTATACATCAAATTCAAACACATGGGCAGATTCTAGAAAAGCCACTAGAATATAACATAGATACACGTTATGACAGCCTATGACAGTATTAAGCAATGATAGACTTTGGTTGGGATCCCACCGAAGTTAGTTAAGTTGACCCAACTAACAATGTAAAACGTGAGTTCGTGCGTTAGAATTGAAGGAGAAAACTCCATGTGCTTTGACGTTAATGATGGTATAAGACAGGGGGAGACGCTGGCTTGTCTCTTCTTTAATGTTGCCTTGGAAAAGGCAACCAGAAAATACAATATTATAATGAATGTAACTATTTTTAATAGAACCATAAGAGACATGGTGCAGTGTTTTACAAGGCTTGCGGACGCGGCAAGTGAATTAGGACTTGTGGTCCTAATTAGAAATGGTAAATGAGGAAAAACCAAATATAGGTTGGTTTTCCAACAGATAATTCAAATTAACAACCATACCTTTGAGCAAGTCAAAGAATTCACTTATCTTGGATCGCTAGTAAACGCAACAAACACGACAAGCAACGAAATAAAACGACGCATAGCAATAGAAAACAGAACTGTTCACGGTCTCCAGAAACATTTAAAAAATAAAAATATAAAACGTGCAGTAAAGCTCGATATATACAAGAACTTTTTGATAAGACCGATTTTGATATATGGGGCTAAAACGCGGATCTTATCTCAAAATGATGAAAGACTTCTTGGTATTTTTGAGAGAAAAATTCTTAGAAAGATTTTTGAGGTCGTAAATGAAAATGGAGTATAGCGTCTCAGAGACTTAGATGGGCTGGACACATTACTAGGATGTCAGATCACGAATACATGAAGAGATTAACATTTTCAAAACCAGAGGGCAGAAGAAGTTAAAAATGACCACGAAGAAGATGGATTGATAATGTGTCAGAAGCGGATTCTAAGGGTCAGAAGATGAAGGGAAGTTGCCAGGAATCAACAGGAGTGGCGATTTTTGTGCGAGCAGGCCAAGACGGATTGTCTAGGCATTTATGATGATGGTTGATGATGATATATACATGGTTAAATACCGAAACCTCGTAAGTCAAAATCTACAACTTTTCAGTAGAGCGAAAAAAACGTCACTGCTTAGTACACGTGTTTTCTTTTTCTACTTTCTTTTCTGATGTAATAATTCGATAAATTTATTTCTGTTGTAATAATTAAGTAAGTATTGAGAAAAAAAATATGTACCAAGCGGCGAAGTTTTTTCGCTCTCCTGAAAAGTTGTAGATTTTGACTTTTGACATTTCGGTATTTAACACACGATATATTGAAAATCAACTTCATATTGAAAAGTTTATTTCCTCTTTCAAGAAATTCTACAATGCGAAAGAAGATTGAATGCAGAGAAGAAAATATTAAAAGTAGAAAAAAAAAATAACTAAAATAGTTGTCAGCTACCTGGATTATTGATTGTCACGAGAAAATCCTTATTACTCTGGACTAATATGACTGGACAAGCAAGTGACGAAATATATTATGTAAACTTTACTAACAAAAACGTTCAAAATAAATAGTCCAATAAATATAATTAATCAAACTCCATATTCAAATACTGCAAACTATTTGGGTATTACTCTAAGCTCATGTAAAGAAGAAAAGAAAATAATAATTCTGATTGAAATACAAAAAAATGTACTGACCGATTGACCAAAATTCTACTCTGTTTCTACATAATAAATTATAATTATATAAGTAAATATTGAAACAATAGTATTATTATAAAAACAGTATAAGCATTTAGAAGGAAAATGTCACAACTCAACAGAAAATATTTCTATTCATATAAAAATTTAATCAAATTATAGGTACTTACTGCTTATTTATATAAAATTTCCTCAATCGTCGTCGACTTTTTCGTCCGGAGCATAAACGTCTTCGCGAACTACCCATTTTAAAAACAACAAAACACACTGGTTTGTCAAAACTAGTCAGAAGTCGAAATAAGCCCTAATAATGTTATTCAACATTATTTATGACCCTCCAACTTTCTTACCTACTCGTCGGCGAGAGTCTACAAACTATCAACAAGGACAGCTTGTACTGACCGAGAGAGAGAGTACATTTAGCACAATTTAACATTTTTTAAATAGTTTATATGAAATAGCTGCTTTGTCTTACACTTTATGTTAAAAATAAAAACAGATTCGGAAAGTGGGTAAAATTCTGTAGTGCCCTATTTCAAAAAAAAAATTTTTACGTTTATTTTAACCAAAAATATTTAAAAAAAAAATATTGTTTAAACAATTTATTAATTTACAATCAAATAGTGCACTAGAACTTTTTAAGACCTTTCATATAAAAAAAGAATCATCTCAATATCTGCCATAGTTTTTGCGTTATTTGATATAAACTTTTACATTGGAATTTAGTTATGCCCAGAATCGCGAGGAATGGCCTTAAGTAAGTAAAGCATGCGAAATAGTGAGACAAACGTTTGATAGAATTAGTCTTTCTGCTGGAGTGACTAGTTTGCGTGCTTGGACTTGTTGGTTATTCATTTCTATAAACCCTCCATAATTATATAATTATTCATAAAATGTTCAACAATATTTTTGTTTAAAAGGTACGTACATACTGTAGTTAGAAAACCGTGAGGAAAATAGAATATTTTTGGGCTCGATCAATATCATTCCTAATGGAATCAGGTAATCTTGAAGTTTTAGGTTTTCAATGGCTGGGAATACAATAGCTTGATCTTTGGTACGGAATTGTTGTTTAATTATATCAGAAGAATAAGTTTTAGTATTATTTTTCTTTTGGAAGCTTCTGTAGTTAGAAGTCCCGTCAGTTGGATTTAACATCTTTTCTTTATAATTTAAAATTTATTTAGACCTGAAATACGGATCACTTTTATAACAGGAAATTTTAATTATGTCATTATAGGTAACGAATAAACTTATTTAGAGTTTTTATTTCAAGCCGACTTATGATAAGTACAATAAATTTCGTGAAATGACTCTGTTTTATATAATTTTAAAGAGTATTTACAGGATGGAAGAGCCTTATGCACTTATATTAATAAAACAAAAAAATTGTAATCAATAACTACTATCTCAATAACTGTTTTTGTTTGGAGCTAACAAATTCGCACTAATTAGAATACCTGTCAGGACCGAACTCCGAGTAATGTTATGGTAAAGTATATTCATAAATAAATCTCGAAAATATAAGTTGTTGAATCGTCACTAAAAGCTTTATTTATTGATATATAAATAGGAAAATGATTCTTTGGCGTTTTCCATAGGTTTCATTTTAATTATCAGTTCATTCTTATTTATTTCATTTGGCATGTGGAATAGATATTTTAGATTCCCTTGCCGACTAATTCATAAATCTGTCTACTTTGCAAGTTGTAGAAATCACAGTGGTAAAGATTTGAATTCAGTTTCGCCAAGTAGGAAATCTGACGATTCCTCTTGTTGTTAAAATTAAAGTTTTTACTATATGACTTACAATGTCGTCATATTTTCTAACCCTTTAAATCTTCCTTGGAGTCTTAAAAGATTATATTTACAATTAACAATAAAAAAAATAAGGGATATTGTAGAAAATAAAAAAATCTCTTATGTTGGACCAAACAAAATTTATTTTCACAAAATTTCATTATAATTGTTTTGATGGTTTGGGATTAGCGTAAATAAACTTCTTGACACGAGATTTGATACGTAAAGATATACCAATATATATGATAGCAACCTCTAATGAGGGAAAATAAAGTCAAGTTATGTGCTATCGACCCTGACTAAGTTACGAAACTTTCTTTAGATGATCTATCTCAAAAATGGTACCTGGTAGTATTTCGAATTTATGATTTTTTAATGTAACACTTTTAAATATTAAGCTGTTTAAAATTTAATTTAAACAATATAAATAATATTTTGAATAATCTTTCGTTTTTTTTTTCAGCTAAAATTATTGCTGTGTCTAACTTTCCTCCAAAGGAGAATTATAAATTTTTCGCAAATCATCCGTTTCTATTTTATTTAAAAAGTGATGGACTAACCTTATTTGCTGGAAAATTTAGTAAATATTAAAATTATAGCAAAACTATGTGTATTTAAAAATTATAAGTTTTATTTTAATTGTGGAAAATAAATTTTTCCCCACCATTTCATGTATTTGTTTGTATTAAAACCTAATTATTCACATATACATATATACAACCCTTTCCTTTCCAACAATATATATATATATATATATATATATATAATAAAAATAAATATATACATATTGTTATGTTATTACTTTTTTTACTTGATTAATGCAACAAATCAAAAACATAACTTAATTGTTCTCAGGGTGAAAAATCCTAAAATATTAACCAATGTTGTGTGGGTCCAAAGATTTCCTAGTTGTCCTTTATCGGGATAGAGAAAAAAGGATAATAATTAAAATAGTATGTTACAGAAAATTGGTATTCTTTATTTTATTTAAAGAATAATACAATTATCAAATTTTGCCATTATCTTATCAATCAGCGTAAATAAATACAATAAAATATACACAAAAAAAATATTTTAAGACTTTTTGAAGACAAAACCAATTTAAAGCCAATTTCAATGAATATCTTTAAAACATTCTTCTTCTTTCTTTATCTTTCTGATTTTTCAATATTTACTCTATTGCAAAAACAAAACTTACATTTAAAATTAATAAAATGCTAAATCAAAAACTACCTAAGAAAGCCCTGAAATTAGTATTTCCACCACCAGAGAAAAATCCCAGTACCTTCTGCTCGATTACATATTGGCGACGTGCAAGTACTTGGAGGGGATACGAGAAACGATCGTGCGCGAGTAGTGGAAAAATTTTGCATTTTTTACTGTACATTTCATAGGTTATAGATTTCATAAATTCATATTGTCAATTGTCATATTTCATATTCGTTTTGTTTATTTAGACCTTCTGTCACTGAAGAAAATGGGATGTAGGAAATGCTGTGTTATAAATTGTAAAAATACAACAAAAAATTGTCAATTTAAATTTTATTCGTTTCCAACTTCGAAGCACAAAGCTACTACAAAGAGAAAAGTGGATTTATATCATAAAAAAGCATAAGTAACATAACCCAAATTATGCACTATTCTTGCGCCCGATTTTAAAGTCAGTTTGAAATAAATAAATAAAAGTTCACTTTTAAGTGTAAATTTTAGTTTCATAACACTCACTTAGAGTTCATTTTAACCCAAAAATCAATTTTAATGTTTGAATTTTATTTTTTTTTAAATTTACAAAAATGCATCAAGTTCAAGTTTTTCTGAAGATGCATTAAGATATATTCGCTGTCCAAAAGTTTACAGGGAAAAAATTAATTGTTCAAACCAATATGATGATATCATGGGCTTAACCTGCTTATTTATGCATTAGCATTATTTATGGTAATTTATTTTTCTTAATTCTTTCACTCCACAAAATTCTTCCATTATTTTTTGACATTTGCCACTACTAAAGCTTTTCCCTTTGACTCGTGCTTGGTTGAAAAGTTATTTGGTGATTTACTTTCTCAAATCCAGTTTTTATTATTGCATCTATATTAACAGTAATGCTGTAATTCAATAATATATTTATTTGTATTTACGCTACATCAACGTTTACCTTTTAATAACATACCGACATAACCACAATCTTACTTTTTCTTCTTATTCTTTTTTGGGGCCACGTCCTTGACAGTTATCCGGTAACCTCGATCTAACATGAAAGCGCAGTAAATTTGGCTGATTTACGACACCAGGTGTCGCTGTTCCGAACTTGCACGGTCCCAACACAGGCAAAATATCCACAAAAATAGTAGAAACTTTAATAAACGAATAGCAGAACATAAAAGGGCTTTCAATAATAGAAAAACAGAGTCTACATACGCACTTCACCTTCTAGATCACAATCATTTTTTTAATGACGAATTTAAAATTCTTCACATTCAAAATAAGTGCCTTAAGCTATCCTTGTTAGAATCTATGGAAATTAACAAATTAAAAAACACACATATAATTTTGAATGACCAACTTGAGACAAACAGTTCTCCCCTCCTCAACCTATTTTATTAGAGACAATAAACTATAAACGCATGCCAAAAATAGATCACTTGAGAAAGGCAATCAGCCGAAACAGCTGTAGTGGTAAGTTAAAATAAATTTTGTAAAAGTTTGAAAACAAAGTTTTCAGTGTTTTATGGTTATATATACTCGTAATAGTCAGATAAAATAAAATTATTAGAAGAATATTTCTCCAAGTAACAAAAAACAAAATTTGTTTAATTTATTAATGTTTGCATTTTGCGAACTATTTGTGTCAATTGTGGCTTATTCTCATTAAAATAAACCTATTATACTATATAATTATATTAGAATTACTACCACTACCTACTACCTACATACCTACTATAATTACATTAAAATGCCTAGAAAAAAATTATACATATATACAAGAAGCGGCACATATTATGAGTCTAGAAGTTAATGTCTCGAAGACAAAGTAGGTACATGACAACTCGGTAAAATGTACAAATAAAATACTTACTTACTCCGTGGCGTTACAACCCTTCGTGGGTTTTAGCCGACTCGACAACATGCCTCCACTGTTTTCTGTCTTGAGCAACCTCCATCCAATTCTCCACGCCCATAGTGCTTAGGTCTCCTGCTATATTATCTCGCCACCGGAGACGAGGGCGTCCGCGTAGTCTCCTTCCAGTTGAGACTTCCTTCCACACCAGTCTTACTGTTCGTTCGTCAGAATGTCTTCTGAGGTGTCCTGCCCATTGGAGTCTTCTGGACTTTATTTCTTTTATGATGTTGGCGTCTGGGTAAAGTTCTTCAAGCTCTTTATTAGTTCTTATCCTATATTATCCTGATGCTTCATCAAGCACCGGACCAAAGATCTTCCTTAGGATTTTTCTTTCCCAAACACGTAGTCTCTCTTCATTTGCCTTTGTTATCGTCCACGTTTCGCTTCCATACATTACAACGGGTCGTATGGTTGTTTTATAGACCTGTATCTTCGTACGTCGTGTTAGTTGTTTTGATTGTATAAGGTTTTGGAGGGCAAAAATACATCTGTTGCTGGCCTGAATCCTGTTGTTTATTTCTTGTGATCCGTTATTGTCTTCAGTTATTGTTGTTTCAAGATACTTGAATTCTCTAACGTGCTCAAAGTTAAAATCATCGATGGTAATGTTCTGACCGACTCTGTCTCTGCTTTGGTTATTGCGGCTCATATACATATATTTCGTCTTGTTTTCGTTGATTTGAAGCCCCATCTTCTCTGCTTCCTTCTCAAACCTTACGAAAGTCTCCTTCATCCTTAATCGCGTGTTTCCTATTAGATCTATATCGTCTGCAAATGCCAGTAGTAAGTTTGGTCCTTCTCGATGAAATACTGTATTCGGTTTTTCGATTCTTGCACTTCTGATTATGTGCTCCAGAGCTTAGTTGAAGAGTTGTGGTGAAAGTGCATCTCCCTGTTTTAGTCCATTGTTTATTTCAAATGTCTCCGAGTATTGTTGTCCAACTCTTACCTTACATCGTAACCGTTCCATACACATCCGTATCAACCGGACTAGTTTTTTTGGAAAGCCAAGTTCCTGCATCGCTGTCCACAGTCTGTCCCTACATACTCTATCAAATGCTTGTTTAAAATCTATGAACATCTGATGAAGCTCACGATCAAACTCAAAGCATTTTTCCATTATCTGTTTTATTGTGAATATCTGGTCAATTGTAGAGCGGCCCGGTCTAAATCCGCATTGATAATCTCCAACGATTTCTTCTGTGTATGTTTGGGTTCTTTCTAGAAGGATGTTTCCAAGGATTTTGTAGGTGGTGTTTAGGAGTGTTATTCCGCTGTAGTTAATACATTGCTTTTTGTTTCCTTTTTTGTGTATTGGTACAATAACCCCTTCTTTCCATTCATCTGGCATTGTTTCTTCTTGCCAAATGTCTTGAATTAGCTTGTATATCGAACTGCACAACGATTCTCCTCCATGTTTTAAGCACTCTGCGGGTATACCATCGCTACCTGGTGTCTTATTATTTTTGAGTTTTTTAATTGCCTGTATTACTTCTTCGTATGTCGGGTATTGGTCTTCTATTTCAGTTGTATGTACCTCTATGTTTGATGTACTTCTGCTAGATTGGTCATTCAATAGTTGATAGAAGTATTTCTTCCAGGTTTTTAAGATTTCCTTGTCATCAGTGATAAGCTGTTCACTGTCGTTTTGAAGAAAGTTTCCTGTTCTTGCTTGGTACCCGGTCTTGATATGTAAAACTTCTTTAAAGAACTGTCTCGCTTGTTTGTTCTTTCTTTTTTTTTCTATATCTCTGATTAGTTGTTCCTGATACTCTCTCTTCTTCCTTTTCATTAGTTTTCTTGTCTCTGTTCTTCTTTGTCTATACATTTCATTGTTGTTGTGCGAGGGGTTTTGTAGCATGTTCCTTCTAGCCATATTTCTTGCTAATATGGAGTTCAGGCAATCATCATCGAACCATTTTTTTGTTGTTTTCTTTTTGTGTCCTAGTATTTCATCTGATACGCTTGTCAGAGCTACTTTGATATTTTTCTAAGCTGAGTCTATGTTGTTATAGTCTTCTGTCTGTGCTAGAGCGATTTTTATAGCCTTTTGAAATTTCTGTTCTCTCTCCTTATGACGTAGAACTTCGGTATTCCATAATTTTGTTGGTGTATTCTTGTGTGTTTTTTTGGACGCTATTCTTGTCCTTATCTTCGCTTTAACAAGAAAATGATCCGTGTCTCCATCAGCTTCTGTTAGGCTTCTTACGTCTAGACAGTTACTACCCCTCCTGGCATCTACTAGAACATGATCAATCTGATTTCTTGTGACGCCGTCGTTGGAGACCCATGTTTGTTTGTGTATATTCTTGTGTTCAAACATTGTCGATTTTATTAGTAGATTGTGGGATGTTGCAAAGTCTATTAGCCTTGTTCCATTATAGTTGCTAACATCGTGAAGACTATGGTTACCTATTGTTGGTTTGTACGCTGCTTCCTTCCCAATCTTTACATTGAAATCTCCTAAGATAATATGCATGTCCTGTTTAGGTAAATTATTTATCAGTTCCTCTAGTTTCTCGTAGAAGTTATCTTTTACATGCTCTTCCTTTTCCTCTGTCGGTGCATGGGCAGCAACTAGGGAATAGTTATGTAGTTGTCCTTTGATTCTGATATAACAAAGTCTTTCATTAACGGGTTTGAAAGTTAAAACTGGCCACACAAGACTTTCTCTGACTATAAAACCAGTTCCGAATTGATGTTATCGTTCGCTTCCGCTGAAAAATACTACTGATTTATTAGTTTTTAGTGTACCTTCTCCAGTCCATCTAATCTCTTGTAAAGCAGTTATGTCCATGTTTCTGGATTCAAGTTCTTTGACCACCTGAGTTAGGGCTCCAGGACGATATAGGCTTAGTACGTTCCAGGTTCCTATTATTATTGTCCTTTGTCGTCGTTTTTGTCGTCCTAAAAGATCCGTCCTTATCCGAGCCATGTGCTTCGTTTTCATAACTATGTTTTTTTACAAGAAGGAATATTTAGTCCCTTGCTTAACCCTCCTCCTTTCTCATCCTGGACTTGGGACCAGGCAACGGCGGAGTTGTACAAATAAAATGTACTCATATATTATTATGTAGACAAAAATTTGAAAGCTTAGACCATTTCACATATTTGGGATCAACATAAAACAAGTAAATTCAACAGACTTTCTAGGATTGAGATTCGACAGTCATTTGAAATAGACAGACCATATTAAAAAATTAGCCTTATACTGTCGGTCAAAAATAAACCTCCTTCAAATACTTTCTAACAGAAATTGGGGTGCTGATACAACTATTCTACTATATATATATATATATATATATATATATATATATATATATATATATATATATATATATATATATAATTCTTTGGAGGGTAACTTTCGGGAAAGCGTCAAAACAAGGATCAGCTAGAGATGGTATAAGCCAGCTTGGTGTAGAACTTTATTCTATATGTGAAATTTTCGGTGATATGTTGTCACCTTCATCAGCACCTAAATGGAAAACCTATTATAGTACAGTGGTGGAAATCAACATTTAGGTGCTGATGAAGGTGACAACATATCACCGAAAATTTCACATATAGAATAAAGTTCTACACCAAGCTGGCTTATACCATCTCTAGCTGATCCTTGTTTTGACGCTTTGCCGAAAGTTACCCTCCAAAGAATTGTATTCTTAGCGTCGTTATACACACTCTATTTATATATATATATATATATATATATATATATATATATATATTATATATATATATATATATATATATATATATATATATTTTTTTTTATATACACTCTATATATTTTTATATATATATATATATACATATATATATATATATATATATATATATATATATATATATAAATCACTCATCCGTAGAAAATTAGATTACGGTGCAATGTGCTATTCTACTGCTAGTAAAAAAATCCTTAAAGTCTTAGACGTTATCCAAAGTGCATCTTTGAGACTTGTGCTGGGTGCCTTCCGTACCAGTCCGGTGACAATATACCACACTAAGATATGCTGCTAAACCATATAGCAATATTAACAACCCTAACTACCTACTCCTACATTTAAATAACATCCCTTACAAAAGTATTAGACAATCAAGATATTTAAGCTGTAAAAAACTTGTAATGAATTGTGAATATAATACCAATTTGTTGACATACTCGCTATCTACATATTCAACTGAACTCCCCTGGACAATTAATACTCCTACTATTAATACATCTCTAGCAGCTTACCCAAAGAAGACCACAAATCTTACCTTCGTTCTTATATTATATAAAGAAATTCTATCAAAATATGACAATTATGTTAAGATTTTAAGCGACGCATCAAAAACCAAAAATGGCTGTGCCGCAGCCTTTTTAACAGATGATATCGAATATGCTATACGAATACCTACTTTTTGCAGCGTATTTACTGGTGAAGCTATAGCAATTTTAAAAGCACTTGAATTTTGTCAAAAATATACAGATACTAATCTTCTGTTTATCTCAGATTCATTATCAGTACTCCAAAGCATCAAACAAGTCTATCCAACACATAAAATCATCCAAAACATAAAATCTATGCTTCATTGCTTACAAATCAAAAATGTAAACATTCACATCCTCTGGATACCATCACATATAGGTATTTCACGTAATGAAAAGGTTGACGCCTTAGCGGTTAAGGCAACCTCATATGAAAGCATCGATATTATCAAACAAATTCCAGTCATAGATATCTAACTTAATATTAAACAATACTGTACAGAAGTTTGGCTGCGATGCTAGGATTCAAATAACTCAAATTTTAAAGTAAATAAACCCTCTATTGGTGTCCGTCTCCAACTTCCAGAAAAAATAAGAGAACAGGTGGTTAACCCAACAACGCTTATTAAGGACACTAACCTATTTCATTACAAGCAGGGGTATCAATATTGATAAAAAGACTTAAAAGGAAACCTGAAAAGCTGGGAACAAATCAATGAGAGAATTATTAGAGTATCTATTACGTGGAAAGGGCACGACCTCGAGATCATTGGAATATATGCTCTGTCAGAAAATGCATTAAAAGCAGCTAAACAAATATTCTACGAAACTTTATCGGAACTCTTTGAAAATATAAATAGCCGCAAAGAAATTGTGCTCTTGGGAGATTTTAACGCTTGGACAGGAACAAAAATAAATGACAAAGTCGTAGGAAAATATGGTGACGCTAAAACAAATGAAAATGGGGAACACTTAATCGAATTCTGTGAATAGCACTCTCTGAAAATCCTAAACGGATTCTACCAACATTAAAACATACATAAGTACACCTGGGTTCAACCAACGAGAAACACAAAGTCAATTATAGATTATGTCATCACAAAACAAGAAACACACATACAAGTTGAAGACAGAAGAGTATAAAGAGGACCGGAGTGCGGAACTGACCACTATATAGTAAGATCAAAATGTTACCTACAGTATCGACCTCGGCTACTACATCAAAATGACAACCAACTAGCTCAATCAAAACCCCTGGAATCGAATCTACCTAAATACAATATTGATTCACTACAAAACGACTCGACATCATTCTTATATAAGCAGCGACTTAGCCAAAAATTGGCAAACCTGATCTACTCCTCAGCCCAGAATACCTATAAAGAGATAATCAATAAAATCAATGAAGCAGCGCGCTCGGCACAATCCAAAAGAACAAAAAGAATACTCCATTCTGGTGGACAAATGACATCGCCAATGCAGTACACAACAAGAAACAAGCATATCAAAAGTGGTTGCAAACAAATGATCCAGATGATAGACGAACATATGCAAGATCAAACAGAGAAGTAAAAAACTTAGTAACTAAAGCAAAAAATATTTCCTGCGAAAGTAAATGCGAAGAACTCAACAAATGTATAGGGTAAACAAGATCAAGAGAAGCATGGAAAACGGTAAAAAATCTGAAAACAAACAGAACAGAAACGAGTAGAATAGATTTAATAGAAGAAAAATCTTTGATCGAACACTACTCACAACTTTTGACTGAAACAAGACCTCAATTCAAGAACATCAGTACAATAACATATGAGCTGGAATTCAGTGGAGACGATGAAATAACAGTACAGAAAGTCGAGAATGCTATACTAACTCTAAAAAATGGGAAGTCATGCGGACCACAAAGTATACCAAATGAATTATTAAAACATAGCCCAGCAGTATTACGGGAATTACTGGCGTATGTCTTCACCTTATTCTATAACGGACACGACTTACCACCGGAGTGGACAAAAGCACATATTAACAACAAAAAGGAGATAGAAAGAATTGTTTAAACTATAGGGGGCTAAGTGTCATAAATTCACTCTCAAGACTGTATGGAAAAATAATAAAAAATAAAATTGAAAAAGAGATGACAGATGTAGAAGAACAGAATGGCTTTCGTGCAGGCAGATCCTGCATGGATAGTATATTCTCTCTAAATCAAGTTATCGAGAAAAGATTAGCCCACAACCTTTCAACTCATATAGTCTTTATAGATCTGACAAAGGCATACGATAGTGTACCACTTTCAATGGTTTGGATAGCAATGGAAAAACAAGGAATAAGCAAAATAAATATACAAGCAGTACAAAAGCTCTACAAAAATATGACGGCAAACATTAAAACTGGAAATAGATTAACTAGAGAAATTCCTATTAGTAAGGGCCTAAAGCAAGGCTGCTGCATAGCACCTACACTCTTCAAAATATATCTAAATGAGGCACTCTCACTGTGGAGAAGAAAGTGCTGCAATATGGGCATCCCAATCGGAGATGATAGATTGTACACGATACATTTCGCTGACGACCAAGCCATTCTAGCTGAAGACGAGAGTGATATAAGCTACATGCTTAGAAAACTGGAAGATGAGTACACCAAATGGGGCCTCACAATTAATATACAAAAAACTGAGTACTTAGTTGTAGGAGAAAAATCAGAAAGCCTACAAATCGAAATGGTAACTATAAAACCAACAGACAATTTTAAGTACTTGGGAGTCCAAATAACATCAAAAGCAGGAAGTAGCGAAGAAATACATTCAGGATTGGCCAAGCAAGATCAGCCACCAGACAGCTACACGGACTATTATGGAATAAAAAAATAACAAAAGAAAATAAAAGAAGTATTAATAAAACAATAATAGAAAGAACTCTGGGAAATAAACCAAAGAAACAAATCAAAAATTAAGGCCATAGAAATGAACTACTGGAGACGATGTTGCCAGCTCACTAGACTTGATAGGGTAAGAAATGAAGATATTCGAAGAGAAATGGAAATCGATCTAGACGTAATAGCCACAATCGAAGCCAAAAGACTTAACTGGTATGGACACCTTCAGAGAATTCCGGAAAATAGATGGCCAAAAAAAATAGAAAAATGGACTCCGTCAACTAGAAGAAAACGAGGTAGATCAAGACGATCCTGGAGAGACGATGTCGACGATGCAATGACCGCCAGAGATCTAACAACTGAAGATTGCTTCGACAGAAAACGCTGGAAATTAGGATGCGAGAAGCGGCGCCAGCTGTAGAAAACTCGCTTGTTATATATATATTATTATACCTATTTCATAAAATGTAATTTTTCTTTTAGTTGATAAAATTTTATGTTACCTAACCTTATAATATATACACTACCATATATATTGTAATAAACATCCGCTAAAAACCTTTTATGGTTGATGCGGCTTTTTCTAAATAAAAAAAAAATAATATTTAGGATCTGCAGCCTACAGAATATTATAAAGTCAAAATTAGTAACTACACTCATGGACAAAAATATCTAATATTTTAAAATTTTCCAATTTTTTTTGGATTCACTATTATTTCAAAATAATTTTAGATTACCGATATTACTCATATAGTAGGCTGATGTTCTCAGTTAGTTTAGAACATGTTGACGTTTATTTTGACGTTTATTCAATGTTTAGTGTCATTCGTACATTTTATCATAAAAAACTTTCTTCATGTAAGAAAAAAATCATAATAATTCGATTATTCTAACTAAATATCTTTTTGATTTAACTGAGTTTAAAACAAGTATGCCACGAATTCGCCACTGCGATGAAGCCCAATCAGCATAGATTGTAATTTTGTAGGGTATACACGAGGAAGGATATACACAAAAGGATATCAAACGACGTCTCAGGAGAAGTTAATCTACAGTTTCCAATACTTTAAAAAGGTACCACAAAACAGGAAATTTTAAACAAAGACCCAGTCAAGGACGACCAAGGTGCACAATCGCAATTGATGTGTTATTTGTTCCTAATTCTATAGGAAATTAATCATTTGCATCGATCCACCTCAGAAATGAGCTACTAAATGGTAGATAAGTTAATGTGATGTTAGAAACAAGTAGTCGAAGATTAAAAGAAGCAAACTAAACGCCTAGACGCCCTGCCAAATTTCCACGTATTCTCCAAAATCATAAAGCTCGTCGTTTAGAATTGGCAAGAACACATATTAAGTTGAATATCGACAACTGAAAAAATGTTCTCTTTAAAAATTATAAAAACCAAATAGTCAAAACCACGTCTACAGAAGAGCTAGGGGACGATTTGCCACCTGCACTCTCGCCCAGACCGTTAGTTTTTGGGGATGGTGGCATAATGCTTTGGGAAGGTATTAGCTGGAAGGAACGCATCGCATTTGTGGAAGTGATTGGATGAATGACTGGTGACTCTTACGTTTAAAATATCCTGCAAGATCGTGTTTTGCCATATGTTGGTTACATTGGATATGACAGATTCATGTAATTACACGATAATGCTTGACCACATACCGCTACCATAATAATTAATTATCGTGTTGAGGTTCAAATTCGAAGATTGGATTAGTCACCCTTTAGTTCAGATTTAAATTCAATAGAGTACATGTGGGATCAGCTAAAATACCGCATACGACAAAGAAATCCTGTTTCAAATACGATAGAGCAACTTCGGCTTGCTGCACAGGATGAATAAAATGCAATTTCCAAAGGATCTGTCCAAAACTTACTTGCAAGCATGCCGAGAAGGATGTAGGCAGTAATAAGAGCTTTTGGAGGAAATACTCGTTTCTGATCATGCACTTGTTTTAGTTAAAATGACTTGTTTAAGCAAATTAAAATGGCTCTAAAGTTTAAAGTAAAATAATCTTATTTACCTAAAAAAAAAATTTGGAAATTTCAAAATATTCGATATTTTTGTCCATGAGTGTATTAACCTAAAAAAAAATTGGAGGGGATGTATTACTCGAAAAAAAAACAACTTTTCAATATTTGCCTTCACAGCGCCAATATTCCAACAGACTGGAACAACGCTACTATGATTCTATTACACAAAGCATTAGACAAAGCAAATTTAGAGAATTACAGACCGATTAGCCTCCTTAGCCATATATATAAGTTGTTTACGCGAATACTAGTTAAGAGAATGGAAAGAAAATTAAAGACTTATCAACCAAGGGAACAGACAGGATTCCGAAAAAGTTACGGAACAAATGACCATCTACAAAGTATAAAAACCCTAATAGAGAAAGCAGTGGAATACAATAAACCTCTAGTTCTAATATTTATCGATTTTCACAAAGCCTTTGACACAGTTGAGCTAAGCAAAATATTACAAGCGCTTAAAGAATGCAGGCTAGATTATAGATATACTAAATTATTATACAAAATATACCTGCAGGCAACAACCACTGTCAAATAAAATACTAACAGTAATCACATAAAAATAGAACGGGGGGTTAGACAAGGAGACCCAATGTCACCTAAACTTTTTAATACGGTGCTAGGCTTTTAATTTGGATTGGATGACAAAGGGAATAAAAATAGATGGAGAATATCTAAACAACTTACGTTTCGCCGATGATATACTTATAATAGCTGAAGATCTAGGTATGGCAAGAGAGATGGTACAGGAACTCGTTGTGGCTACAGAAAATGTAGGTTTAAATATAAATATCTCGAAAACAAAAATCAGGACCAATTTGGTGCCCAACCAGAACATCAGTATTGGTGGGAAAGAAATAGAACTCGTAGATAGATATAAATACCTGGGACATGAAATTATGATTGGCAGAGATAACCAGACCCATGAACTGAAGAGAAGAGTCGGCCTTGGGTAAGCAGCATTCGGAAAACTAAGAGAAACTTTTAAAAGTGAGGTGCCCACAAGCCTAAAGGGAAAGGTATTTGATCAGTGCGTCCTCCCAGTCTTGACGTACGGAGCAGAAACGATTTTAGATATAAAACGCTGGACTTTAGGAGCTATGCATGTGGCTGGCCTGCACAACATTTTTTAGGCCATAGAAACCCCAAAGGGTGACCATGATCCTCCTTGGGCTTTCAGTGATTAGAGATAATGATGAATTAGTTAAAGACTAATTGAAATGTTGAACTATTATCTGTTGAACTAATAGTGACATAAGTAACCAAAATAACAATTGAGAAAGTTAGTTATGCAATTTAAATAAAATATAAAGTTAAATCAGATGATATACCTGGAGAGATATCGATGGTGTGGATTATCTTCCCCACGTATATTCACGCCATATTGATGAATGAGTTAAAAGAACAAAAAAAATAGTAAAAATTTTGCATGTCAAATAAACAAGCGATAAATAAATAAAGAAACAAAGGCTCATGTGATCCTAGTTGATCTTGAGAAAGCATGCTTGGAGTATAATTTGACACTTATTAAAAATTAAATAAATGGAGGTAAAACATATTTATTATTATTAAAAAAATACATTTTCTTACGAATTCATTTAAACAAATTCCTACTTACTTTTTTTTCAATGCCAACTACAAATATAGAGAACAATAAACATTTAAGTTATTTTAATTAATAACAGATTATTAAATTTAATTTCTGAAATATATATTATATTCAAAAACCATCATATAAATTATGTGTGGACTATAATGTGTCATTGTTATTATTAAAAATAAAAATTGTTATATAACAATAAGTATAAATCAGACTTTATGACCAATGACTTGACATATAAATCGCATTAGCCTATTTCAGGACTATTTTTCGTTCATTCTTATTACATGCATTGTTTTTCCAGTTTTTCACTACTAAGGTTTTCATGATTTTTCCATCTGGGGTTGTAAAATTTGCTATGGTTCTATTTTCTATTCTTTTAATTCATGAACTTTGGTTGCATCTTTTATTCGTAGGTTATTTTACTTATTCTCATAGATGTAGAGCTCAAAATTGTTAAGCCAGCACCGTATGTTTATATTATTCTCTTCTTGGTGTGCCTATCCGTGAAAAATATTGACGATCATAAATCTGTCTTTATCTTATCTGCAGCAGCACGGAAAAGCTGCACAGATGTTGTATTAAACCAGGTTCTTTAACCAGAATATTATTTTTCTTCCTGGATCTCGCTTTTCCAGTAATTTTGACAACAGAACAAACAAGACGTATCCTCACAGAATTTTTACTTTTATACAAAAAAAAAAAGGTTATGGCTCTTGACTAAGGTTCTCATTGGGTATACGGTTGAAATAGCTTTTCAAATTCGCGCTCATATCTTCTGATTGTTGATCTATGATTTACATACTATGATGTAGAGGTAGTTGTAGTGCTTCACTCTTTGTATTTGGGTTGTATTCACGTAGTAGTATCACTAATTATCATGAGATTTGTCTTCTTTACGTTTATATTGATTTTGCGATAGCTGGTTGCTATGGTATGTGATTTTGGTATTAAAAGTAATAAGTAAGTTTTCATCGTTGTCCACAAATACAACTGTGTCATCTGCATATCTGATATTCAACCATTACCCGTTTAGTAAAATCCTTGTTTTCAATTTCTGCCAAAGATTTGCTAACTATCATTTCATAGTAGAGAATAAAGACTAGAGAAGACAAACTACAGCCTTGCCATAATTTACGCATAATTTTCACGTATTTGGTCTGTTCACATTTAATTCTGAGATATGCGGTCTGATTGCAGTAAATGATTTTAAATATTTTCAGATCATGTTTATTAATTCCTGCTCCTTTTTAGCACGTGCTATAGCACGAAATTTGAATTTTTAGTTTTGGCAGCAATCGTGACGCATTTAAAATGTGCTTAAAAAGAGGAGACACCTTACGCGTCTCCTTAGACCATTAGCCTCATAACAACGATAATAACAAAACAAAATTCCAGCCGGCTTGTTCCGCACCGGTACCGAAAATTTCACGATAAGGGCCTGCATCTGAGCACACCTTCATTCAACGGACGCTATATGAAGTCCCTCGAAATCTGAGAATGTCAGCAAATATCTCTTGCCGGATTCAACGCAGATAAGTAGCCCTCTTGAAGTCGAGCATCAGCAGAAAGTATTACTGAAGAATTAGTTGCTTTGCTTATTAAATTACATTAATTATTAACTTGAAGTTTCCTTTAACCTCTGATTTCTTTTACCAATGGTAATAAACAAATATGTGGAGTTATTTTTGAATTTTATTTATGGATTTTTTTTTTCGTTTAAAACGCATAAAAATGCAGTACAAAAACAACGCATTTCTTAAATATAGCTAAATTTCTTTCTAAACATGATTTTGAATTGCGAGACACTTTTGAATCTCGCAAATTTGCAAGAATGAACCTGCGTATTGTAGTGGTATGCGTCTAACCAGTATATTATTTACCTGTGTATTGTAGCGGTATGGGTCTAACAGTCTAACCAGTGTAATATTTAGTTCGCATCAACTTGTTGTCATGCTAACAGTATCGCAGTAAAATTGAGAAAAATGGGTAATTATGAAAAAAAATCAAAGTAAACTACAAAAACTAATGGATGATATGTTGTCAGATGTAAAGGTGTTTAAGTATTGAAAGTGTTATCAGAAACTTTGAGTGGGATAGTGATACAACTGATGAAATACCTAGTGCTTCCACAGTGTTGAACTGGAATGAGGTTACCGTGAATAATTTAAAACATTTCACTGTTTCCCAGCAAGGGTTGAATATAAATAAAAATATCTCAGGTATGCTTGATAACCAGCCTATTGATTTTTTTACTGTTTGTGGATGACGATATCATGAATTCGATAGTACAAGAAACCAATAAATACGCTTCACAAAAAGCAGAAAAAACGAATTTACTTCAAGCTCGGATTCGACAATGAAACGATACTACTACTGACGAATTGAAAATATTTTTGGGTATACAGATTTGGATGTGATTAGTTTAGATGCCTAGTGTGACATCGTATTGGTGTACGAATATCTTATATTCAAACGAAATAAAATTGTTAAAGTCCAGAAACCGATTTAAGCTTCTCTTGAGCCACTGGCATTTTTCTGATAATAAAATTACAGATACTTCACACAGACTTTACAAAAACAAACCCATTCTAAATCATATTAGTCAAAAATTTCAAAACTCAGTAACTCCTTTACGTAATGTTTGCGTAGACGAAACCCTCTCTTGTGCTTTTTCGAGGACGTTTTTGTTTTCTACAATATATAAAAAACAAAAGACACAAGTTTGGAGTAAAAGTTTTTAAACTCTGTCTTGAACAATTTTACACGTACGATTTCAAAATATATTGTGGGAGAGAAAAAAATATTACTTCTGACAGCGTACCAACGTCGATTGTTATGCGGCTGTGGTCAAACCATATCTATTATACCAGTATTAAACTTGCTCACAAATTGCTCGACAGACAAACTCATCTAGTTGCCACCTTAACAAAAAATCGGAAGGGAATCCCAAAAGACAAAGTACAAAAAATTTTTAAAATGGCAAAGTTATTGCCAGAAAAAGTGATTCTGAAGTGGTGATACTGAAGTGGTGTGATAAACTTGAAGTTTTGATATTGTCAACAAAACACAAAAATAAAATGGTTACTTTCAAGACCAAAAATGGAACTGAAAGAAAAAACTAACAGCTATTAGAGACTATAACCAAAACAGAAGTTTCATTAATCTCTCTGGTCAATTCAAAGCCTACTCTTCTTGCCTCAGACGTAGCCTCAAGTGGTATCGCAAATTGGCAATAGAAATTCTTTTAGGTTCGTACCATATAAACAGGTTTATGCAAAACGTTTATACTATATAAACAGGTTACTGGTAAAAATATCACAATTACCCAATTTAGAGAAGACATTGCCAAACACTTGCTAAAAATCCTCCATTGGTAGGGAGCCATCACATTCAGGAAGTGGCAACCTGACTTACCTGGCGAAAAACAGAAACCGACGGTTTGTCTCTAGCTGAATTTTATGTAAAAGTGTAAACTAAATCAATTCACGGTACGCATTGCATCGTAACTATGGACAACTGGTTTACATCGGTTTCTCTTGTTGACCAATTGTTACACGATCTCTACAAATTAACCATGATAGGAACCATGCCTATAAATAAGAAGGAGATTTCTAAGTCGCTCTTAAAACTTCGCTTAACCAATCGTAGACTATAGCGTAGTATCATAGACACTACACAAAAAATAATTAAGAGGAGGAAAATGGCAGCATTGTGCTTGTTATCCTCATTATTTTAAAAAAAAATTTAGATGAATAAATTATTTGTTAATCGTGCGAACTATTTATTATGACACGAAATTGTTTAATGTCATTGATGAGGATGATTATAAAAACTATCTCAGAATGGACCACTTCACTTTTTCGCTGTTGCCGGAAAAATTTGGTCTACTCATTTTCAATAAAGGTACCCTCATGCGTGAATGTGTCAGTACTGAACAACGCCTTGTTGCAACTTTAAGCTTTCTGGCAACTGGAGGGTCATTTTAGGATCTGAAGTTCAGCTGTCAAATATCTGCACAACTATTGAAAAGGTAATACCAGAAATTTGCAAGACTATAATAACTTTTCGTGCAATTAAAAATTATTTTGTATTTAACAATCGTAAAATAGTTTCGAATAGTTTCTCATTTTATTTTGTATTTATTTGCAAACTAGGAATCTTTGCTCAGCGATGTCGGACAGACAGCACCAATTAGGATTTTGTTTGGAGCTGATGTAAGCAAATTGTATACAGGGAAGAAATATCAGTTACAAAGTGATCTTGTGGTAAATTTATTCCTGTAATAAGGAATAAGCCACAATATGAGTTAGAAATTAAATGTATTTGACTTTTGGACTTCTACTTCAAAAATCATTATCAAAAGGTTTAGAAGTTGAAGTCGAAATGTCAAATAAATTTAATTTCTAAATATTATTCAGGCTTATTTCAAATTAAAATAGTAAATTTGCATAAGATACCAAAGAAAGAACAATATTCAACCAACTGTTTAGAACAATATTAAGAAACAGTTACTTCTAATTTCAGTACAACTATGATTTAATTTTCGTTGTTTGTTGATAATTCTTCTGTAGCCAATCCGGAGTGTTAAAAATTGTACCAGTGTAGGAGTGTCCGAACTAGGTCTACAGAAAGGAAAATGATTTGCCCTAACAAAAAGTAGATGATGATAAAGAATTGTGTAATAGGGATAATTTTCGAGCAAAAGCAACTCTATTTTCTATTAAATTTTTGTAAACTAGGGATCTTTGCGTAGAGTAATTCATAGAAATCTTCATACTTCGTCGCCAGTCGGAAGTGAGACCTTTAAGTCGTCCCTCTGGCTGTTCCGACTTGTACCACTAGTTTTCCAACTGAACAAACCAGCTCACCCACAGTCCGATTTCAGATCCAAATTAGTTAGTTCAGTTAATTAATTTCTTCAGTTAAAAAAACGTTTCTTGGCTTAGTTCAGATGCCTCTGAAAATGCTCTAGGAAGCGAAAGTACTTGGGCAAGATTTAATTAATAAAACTGTGCTCGATATCTGCCGTTTATTTGATCAAAGTGCATTTATACGAGCATTCAACCTTATATCAATCAAACTTATAAATTATAGCAATGTTTTAGAGGCTATAACTTCGTTTTTCAATATCATTTATACCAGAGGACAACTACCTAATATTCTAGTGTGTCTAATTCACTGTTTATAGCTCTAACTAAGAAGATAACAGCAAAAACCTGTGCTGATTATAGAACCATCAGTTTGTTAAACCACTTATTGAAAATTTTTCTGAGCAAATTTATATTGGAATTAAACAACATTAGTTTTAGTAGATGGTGTGGAATCACAGGCTCTCAATATTAAAAGAGGAATACGGCAGGGATGTTTCTTGTCGCCCTGCTATTTAACCTTTACTCCGAAAGAATTTTCAGAAAATCTGTTTCTGAAAAACAAAAAGGAATACTTGTGAACGGTGAAGTCATCAATAATTTGCGATATGCTAATGACACAGTACTCCTAGCTTGTGGTCAAAGAAGATCTGCAAACACTACTTGATAGTGTCGTTGAGAGTTGTAGGGAGGCCGGTCTGGATCTGAACATACGGAAAACCAAAATACTCGTAATCAACAGCATATAAAACTGTCTATATATCAAAATAATACCAAACTTGAGCAAGTTGATAAAATCGTTTACATTGGACAGCAATTACATTGTAACGGAGAAAGTCACGGCGAAATTAAATCTAGGATAGAGCAGGCTAGAGCTGCTTATAGAAGGAAGTCCAAGGTGTTATGTAACAGAGGCCTAAAATTGGCATTGAGGATCCGCCTACTTCGCTGCTACTTGTTCTCGGTCTGACTTTATGGTGTCGAGTCCTGGACTGTGAATAAAATCGATCTTAATCGCCTTGAGGCAAGACTACTGAGATCATAAAAAGCATCAAGCAGAGAAAGCTGGAGTATTTCGGACATGTAATGTGAGGTCCCAAATATAGGTTACTACAAAATATCATCCAAGGAAAAATAGCAGGCAAACGCAGTCCGGGGCGAAGAAAAACCTCATGGTTGAAGAGCTTTGCGAGATTGGTATAGTGTTGATACAAGTATGCTATTTAACGTTTATTCCACATCAACGTTGTGGAAGGACATGGTACATAAAGAAGAAAGAACGGCAAACCGAGGAAAATGTGCATAACACCACCCCTGCTAAAGTAGAAACGCCTAAGGACTTTGGGATGTCGCTTGAAGCTTGACATGGTCAGAGAGGTACCGTTTCCACTAGTATATAGAAGCCGATGGAAAGAGATAGTGGCTCGTACGGTAGCCTCGGTAGGTACATCACGACTCTTAATAATGAGAAAATAATAGAAAGAGAATAATTTGATTCAGCAAGTTTAAATTTTATTTGTGAATGTTCACAAATACATATGGCAACGTTGTTTTAATATTATTAATTGTTGGTATTTTAAACCAATTTTTAATTACATATACCTATTAAAAATAACCTATTTTCCTGATAACAATAATTTATATGATCGATATAACTTTTAACATCAGTGATTTTTAAATCATTTTGTAGTTATCTTGTGACCACCAAAGTGAAAATATGCGTTACTTTGTGGTCTCATTACTACTTGCATCCATTTTGGGATGTTATGCTGATGACTTGAAGAGTATTGTTCGGGGCAATGATAAGTTTACAGTATATACATATGAGGTAAAATAGTTCTTTCATTATTTATTAAAAAATGTAGTGAGTTATTAATTTAAGTTTTTGTTGTTTTCTTTCATTGACATATGAAAACCGAAAAAGTCTTCACATTGAACACTTCTTCTTTTTCTTCTTCGTCTTCTTGACTTACTGCACAACAGTAATGTAAATTTTCGTTAATTTTAAATACTTGTACTGATTCTTTAGTTTAAATATGAATACCAGGTAATTTATACTCGTTACTTTCGGTACTTTTTAGACTTTAGTTAGAGTACAATATTTGTGACTTAGTGACTTGTGATACTGATTGGTATTTAAAAGGTAATGGTAATAGTCCTCGATACTTATAATAAATATACTATATAAAAATAATTTCAACTTACCACTATTGGTAGTGAGCCAGTAACATATCAACGATACATCGATGGTTAAAAAGACAAATATTGTATGTCCAAAATTGATGTTTTCAGCAATATCAATTTGAAAGTTTGTGTTAACCTTGACAAACCGTACATCTTTTAAAATGTTTCTAACTACTGTTGTTCATGTTACACCTTGTTTCATACATTTGTTAGTTCTATTTCTATTAGGGTTAAATTTTAATCACATTTAAAAAGCTAAAAGTAACCGTCTGTATGGACATATAATACATGTGAAGTGGAGTTATGGTGATTTCCGTTCTGCAATTGTGAAAATATCCTAAAATCGGGTTTAGAATAATACTAGAGTACAAATGAAATTTTTATTTACTAAAAAACGCGCATAAAGTCAAACACAAATAAATCTTAGTCTGTTTTGTATTCAGAATCACTTGGAACAATATCTTTAGCATGTACGGATGTAGGTACTGTCTCTACAAAGTTTATGCAGTCTTCTGAAATTACCTTCTGGCGTAAGACACACAGAAGGTCATACTTTTTTGGATTGAATATGGACAAAAAACTGTTATACTGTTGTTTAAGATGTATATTATGGACATTTTCACACTGTGTGTGCTGTCGTTCTGCGTTCTATTTTCTATGTCGCCTACGTTCAATTTTAAAAATTCGTTACTTATAACATCATACTTAAATAAAATGGTTTTCAGATTTGTCTTTGTGAAACGTAAACATTTAATTTTCAGTCATTTTACTTGATTTTCATTGGTGTCACAGATAATATTTACCACAATCTTAGACGCTAACTTCCTAAAATTATAGAAATCGGAGTATGTGAGATGGTTAACAATGTAGGGAGGAAGTTACATTTGTATTAAAATACCTCATTCACGGGGGACTTCTTCTTCTTAGAGTGCCGTCTCTTTACGGAGGTTGGCAATCATAATGGCTATTTTTATTTTAGAACTTGCTGCTCTAAACAAATCAATCGATCTGCATTAATACCAATCACGTAAATTCTTTAACCATGAGTTCTGCCTTCCGCCAACAGATCTTCCTTAAATCTTTCCCTGTATTATTAGTCTCAAAATTTCATATTTTGGTCCCCTCATCACGTAGCCTAGGTATTCCAGTTTTCTGGTTTGTATAGCGGGACTACATTTTCTTATTTTTTCGAGCACGTTTAACGGTAGCGTGTATCGAATCCTCTTCTAATTATGTATGTAATGGTTCCAAATATTTTAGATCTTGTATTTAAAGACTATCTATTTTAGCAACAGCATACATCATCGCAGTAACATACTTGCTGCGGTTTTGTCCACTGCAAGTATCTGAAAATAAGGAAAATGGGTAACAGTATTGGGTAAAAATTGCAAATATTTCAGCAAACAACTTTCAATTTCAACTGATTTTTTTTTTGCTTGGGTCTCGTCCCATAAACATAAATAACCATTTGCATTGGAAGCCTCAAAAATTATGAAATTGTAGACGAAAAGTTTAAGTCTGTAGAATATTTGACTATCACCAGCATATGGTACATTTAGTATTGATTGTAAGTCAAATGTAATTGACTCGAAATGTTACTTTTATTGTCGACGGCTTTCTGTTTTTCAGTTGCTTTCATTTTCATTCCATTTTTTTCTTTTGCTTTATGTGCCTTCCACTGACTTTGTAATTCTCTTTTATCTGTAACTCTATTATAAACGTTAACTGTTACACATTGATTTTTTGTCGGTTTATAAAATGACAAAGGTCACTCATAACCAATAAATACTGATTTAAATACATTGTACTTAACTGGGGGTACATTATTTTTGGGACAATATTCACTGCAGTATAAACGATAAATTACACTGATATTTAACTCACTTAAAATATAATGCCTCATAGTATAACGACGACAATAATGGAATGCTAATCGAAGCAATATCTCCATAGAAGTCTTAATATGACTAACCTGCTTAGCGGATGTTGCTTTTGGAGCTGGTCTTTCTTTGCGATGGTCACTATACTTCAATGCAGTTTCAACTACTTAAAAACTAAATGTAGCACAAAAATATTTTTGGCACACCCTTACACGTTCATTAGAGCCAGTCAGTAAATAATAATAATAACGGCTATGTTTTCTAGTTTTCTTTTCTCTCATTGCGATTTCGTTCTCTGTCAATGTGTTTCTCTTCGAGTAAAGAGCAAATAAACGTTTTTTGCTTTATTAAGTCAGTAAAATTCCAATATTCTTAGCAAATGATTATTTGTCTTATTCAAGGCATGTTAATGCTATATTTAACCCTACAGTTATCGTAATTAACAATACGTGGTAACTTACTCTTACTGTTACCCCTTTTTATGTTGGCATATTCTTTGCCAGCCACTCGTAATAAATTCACCTTATTTTGTTTTATAATTCTGGTTTGGCTGCTAGCCTGCATTTTCTTTCTCTTTGTGCTGAACCGTCTATGCTTAAAACTACATAAGAAAGTTTTTGACGATTTTCTGTATCATGTGTTGACGAAGGTGAACTACTACTATTTTGGTCAGACGGGAGGTAGTCACTTTCAATGTCGACAAATGGCTCGTCGACACTACATTCCTGATATTCGTCTTCTACGGGAAGGCCCCGGCACTGTGGCAAACGGTTAGTCGACACTACCCTCTGATATTGTCTTTTATGAAAAGGCCCTGCCACTGTATCTAAACAGACGTCGTCTTGATTTACATCTTTTAGTTCTGTAACAAAATTATTGCTATAGTTTTTAACATTCGTTACTATAATCTATCCAATCCAACATATTTTTAATCCAACTACTTACTAATTCTTGATATTTGAACTATTCGCTTTCCATGGTTGTCCATTTTATTTTTATGTTTCGAAACGAGTAGAATAGATTTAATAGAAAAAAAATCTTGGATCGAACACTACTCACAACTTTTGACTGAAAAAAGACCTCAATTCACGAACATCAGTACAACAACATATGAACTGTAATTCAGTGAAGACGATGAAATAACAATACAGGAGGTCGAAAATGCAATACGAACTCTAAAAAATCGGAAGTCATGGGGACCACAAGGTATACCAAATGAATTATTAAAACATAGCCCACAAGTATTACGGGAGTTACTGGCGTATGTCTTCACCTTATTCTATAATGGACACGACTTACCACCGGAGTGGACAAAAGCACATATTAACAACATCTACAAAAAAGGAGATAAAAAGAATTGTTCAAACTACAGGGGGTTAAGTGGCATAAATTCACTCTCAAGACTGTATGAAAATGTAAAAAAAATAAAATTAAAAAAAAATTACAGATGTAGAAGAACTAAATAGCTTTCTTGCATGCAGATCCTGCATGGACAGTATATTCTCTCTAAATCAAGTTATCGAGAACAGATTAGCCCACAACCTTTCAACTCATATAGTCTTTATAGATCTGACAAAGGCATACGATAGTGTACCACTTTCAATGCTTTGGGTAGCAATGGAAAACAAGGAATAAGAAAAAAATGTACAAGCAGTACAACAGCTCTACAAAAATATGACGGCAAACAATTAAAACTGGAAATAGATTAACTAGAGAAATTCCTATTAGTAACGGCCTAAAGCAAGGCTGCTGCATAGCACCTACACTCTTCAAAATACATCTAAATAAGGCACTCTTACTGTGGAGAAGAAAGTGCTGCAATATGGACATCCCCATCGGAGACGATATATTTGTACACGATAGACTTCGCTGACGATCAAGCCATTCTAGCTGAAGACGAGAGTGATATAAGCTACATGCTTAGAGTACACCAAATGGAACCTCACAATTAATATACAAAAAGCTGAGTACTTAGTTGTAGGAGAAAAACCAGAAAGCCTACAAATCGAAATGGGAACTATAAAACCAACAGACAAGTTTAAGTACTTGGGAGTCCAAATAACATCAAAAGCAGGAAGTAGCGAAGAAAAACATTCCAGGATTGGCCAAGCAAAATCAGCCACCTGACAGCTACACGGACTATTATGGAATAAAAAAATAACAAAAGAAAATACAAGAAGAATTTATAAAACAATAATAGAAAGTATTGGACCGTACGGCGCCGAACTCTGGGAAATAAACCAAAGAAACAAATCAAAAATTGGGGCCATGGAAATGAACTACTGGAGACGATGTTGCCAGCTCACTAGACTTGATAGGGTGAGAAACGAAGATATTCGGAAAAAAATGGAAATCGATCTAGAAATAATAGACATAATCGAAGCCAAAACACTTAACTGGTATGGACACCTTCAAAGAATGCAGGAAAACAGATGGCCAAAAAATAGAAAAATGGACTCCGTCAACTAGAAGAAAACGAGGTAGATCAAGACGATCCTGGAGAGACGATGTCGACGATGCAATGACCGCCAGAGATCTAACAACTGAAGATTGCTTCGACAGAAAACGCTGAAAATTAGGATGCGAGAAGCGGTGCCAGCTGTAGAAGACTCGCTTTTTATATATTATATATGTTTTAAACCCTACACGCCGGTTTAACAATTACTTATGTAACAGCTTAATTCGATACACACAATCACGCTAAGCGATCAACCCTAAACCTAGGAACATGTGTATACCAAACTAAGTATGGGATCCACATGTCCTAAGATCAAACCGGTCACACTTCACTAGTTGAAGTGGTACCTATCTGACCGCCAGGCTTTTCCACCACCCCTCCTCATCGTGTGACTTACGTGAGGAGGCTTATGATCTGAAAGTTACTTGAGGTGCCCTGGGTAATGAGACATCTCCTGTTTTTAATTACTGTGGTTACGCCACCTGACTGTAGGGGTAGCCACATCTAGGCTTTTCTCCCTATTTACTTTACTGACTCTATAGATTTTACTCTAACTTCACTTCGGGACTGGAGTCCCTAAAAAAAGGAAAAATTGCGTGTGTTCCGTCCATGAAGCCGACAGCCTGGGCTGTCGACTTCATGTCCGGAAAAAAGTGTGTGCTCGGTCACTCAGCCGCAGATTTGGCAAAAGTAAATTTTGTTCTCCTCGCCGGCTGGGCGCCCGAAGTGTGTCCGGCCACCGAGCCCATGCTTGCCGCACATGACCTCAGTGCTCGGGTGTCGCGAAAAGGATCAGCATTCATTTGATCCGCCTTAAGGGCCTAATCTGCATCAGCGGTATATAGAAGGCCTGACGGGCCTTCTATATAGAAGCATAGGATGAATTTTACATTAAAACGTTTAATGAATTGAAATTGATTTTTGAAGTTCTGAATTTAAAAGAAAAACAACCGATTTTTTTGGGTTTGGGGGTCTTCCTTGGCGTTGGGACTATAAAATGCCGGCACAATTCTTACCCTTTTACTCTTACATGCTAATTTGTGTGGGTGTGTTGGGGTGTGCATTGCAGGGTGTATATGGCCTCCACACACCCCGGTGTATATTGTCCTTAACTAAGTGCCTTGGCACCTGTATCCTCTCGCCAAAGTCCTAAACATAGATATTTTTTTGGTGGTTGTTTTTCTGATGACTGCATTCTTTTATTTGACGTCTTTGCGACCATCTCATTCTTCATTTATTCGTTGGGGACCCTATATCCGGCTATTTGCTGTTTAAGTCTTCTGTGTACCGTCCTGGTATTTGCGTTGTAGTTAGTCAGCTCTCTTAACATGCTACTTGGGTGGTTGTTTAGTCCGTTGAATAGTTCGTATGCCTTTTTGTCCATTGTGTGAAGGATCCTTGTTTGTCCTGAGTCTCTGTATAAATTTCTCAGAGGTACATATCTCGGTAAGTTCAGGGCATCTCTTATTAGTTGATTTTGTGCTGTTTGTATTTTTTCCTGTTTGTTTTACAGGTGTGTCCCCACGCAGCAGAGGCATACGAAAGGACTGGCAGGATAATACTATTCGCAATCCTGATTTTAGTTTTAAACCTTAGCTTACTTCTTCTACCAATAAGCGTTGAGAGCCTATTTTTCAGCGCTTTGGCTCTATACGTTTGCTGATTTATGTGCTGCGTAAATGTGAGTTTTTTGTCTAGTAACACTCCTAGGTATTTGGCCTCGTTTGTCCATTCTACTGGGGTGTTCCCAATCGTTAGTTTTCGGTTCGGTACACTTCTTCTGTGACTAAACATTACAGCCTGTGTTTTATCCGGATTTAAGGCTATTTTCCATTTGATGCACCATCTTTCGAATCTATTAAGTGCTCTCTGCAGATGGTTAGCTGCATGATCTGGATTTCTCCAGCTAACAGCTATTGCTGTGTCGTCGGCGTAAAGACTCAACAGGGAACCTGGTTCTTTTGGCGTGTCGGCCGTATAGATGGTATACAGGTAAGGCGACAGAACAGCTCCCTGAGGCACACCTGCTTCCAGGGTCCCGACTTCGGACAGAGTTGCCCCTGTTCGAACCCTGAACCTTCTGTTGGCTAGGTATGATCCAAGGAGGCATGTCATCGCCTCGCTGTATCCCATAGAGTTCATTTTGTAAATGAGTCCTTCATGCCAGACCCTGTCAAATGCTTTACTGACGTCCAGAAATGCTGTTGCCGTATACATTTTTTTGTTATAGCCTTTTGTTGTAAATTCAGTAAAACGTAAAACTTGTAGTTCGCATGAATGTTCGCTTCTGAATCCAAATTCAGCTTCTGGTATGATGCCTAGTGCTTCCGATTCGTCGTTGAGTCTTTTTAATATAACTCTTTCCGCTATCTTGCTTATTGATGATAGTAGGCTGATAGGTTTGTAATTTTGCGGAAAAATGCCATCCTTCCCTGGTTTATTAATCATGATAATTTGTGCCTCCTTCCATCTATCTGGAAAATATCTTAGTTTGAGCATGTTGTTTACAATGTTCGTTATGTCGACAGTAGCTTTGTTGGGAAGATTTTTTAGTGCCCTGTTTGTGATGTTGTCAGGTCTTGGGGCTTTTTTGGCGTTTGTTAGTTTTATTAGCTCTTTTATTTCCTCAGGAGATGTATGTGTTATTCCTACTCTGCCCTTTCTTCTCTTTAGTCTTCTGGCTGTTCTTTCTACCTCTTTTTCAAAGTCTATGTCTTCATTGGGATTTTCGTTATTTCTACATGCCCTTTCTAGTTCGTCCTTTAGGACTTCAGCTTTGTCTATTTCCGTGTGGACAATCCCGTTTACTCCATGTAAGGGAGGTATGGGTTTCTTGTCCTGTCGGAGGATTTTCGATAATTTCCAGAAGGCGGATTTGTTAGGGTCTAATTCTTGGATATAGTTGTCCCAGATTTCATTTCTGTGATTTCGTAGTTATCTTTGAACTTCCCTGTCTAGCTCATTTGCAATCCTTTTATCTTCTAATGTTCTAGTACGATAGGCTCTTCTTCTTTTTCTGTTTTTTTCTTTAATTAAGTCTTGTAGCTCCTGACTTATATCTCCGAATCTTCCTTTTTGTCTTGTGATTGTTTCGGTTTTGGAGCTGGCATCGATAGCATTAATTATAGTTTCTTCTAGTTTAATTACGCTGTCTTCTAGTTCTGTGATGTTGTTTATTGTTGGAATGTTACCGATGTTTTCGTTCACAATTCTTCCAAAGTTTGGCCAACTTGTTATCTTTCTTTTGTGGGGCTGCGAATAGTTTAGTTTTATTGCGCCCAGGGTCAAAACGGTTAGATTGTGCGTCGAATCGCCTTCGTTTAGAGAGCGTATCTCGTATTGTTGATCCACGTTGTGTAGGATTGCAATGTCTAGATGTGTAGGGAGTTGTCCGTGAAAACAGGTCGGTTCTGTTGGTCCGATCACGTAGGTGTTTGGTCTATTTTCAAGATGGCCGCAAAGTCGTCTCCCGTTATTGTTGGTCGCTCTATCGAACCAGTTGGGAGATCTCGCATTAAGGTCTCCTATGATTACCGTGGGCTCTTCTGTGTCGAGGATTAGGCTCAAATCTTCATCGAATATAGGTTCGTTAGGTCTGACATAAGCTGACACTATTTTTAGTGTTTCGTTGTTGGCCTTTAGTCTTACTAGCGTGGCTTCCATTGTGGCCAGTCTACCTGGTGTTGGGATGTGTTCATGTTCTACGCTTTTTTTAACTAGTATGGCTGTTCCTCCTGATCTTGCTCTATGGTCAGTTCTATAGATATCGTAGCCTGGAAATTTGGTTTTCTTTCGCATTTCGTCCAAAAGGTTGAGTTTTTGGAAAATTCCACCGGAATTCCAGGACCCTATGCATAGATCTTCCGTATGGTTCGCTAACATTGTCGATTTATTTCACCGAATGCAGTCATCATTTTTGTGGCCCTATCCATCACGGACATCATCTCCATCATTTTCTTATTGTATTCCGTCTGGAATGTGGCAATGAGTGCGGCTGCGTCTTGCATCGTTGGGGCCGCTTGTTCTGGGGTTTTCTTGGCTGCTTGTGCGTAGCTGAAACCCGTGGTTGTTGTTGTTGGGTTGGGTGGTCTGCCCGCCGGTTTTACGGGGGCAGGGGTCTTCTTTTTTGGAGCTTTTGAACATCCTTTGTAATTGGCCGCATGCGCCTGTTCGCAGTTGGCGCATTTTGGAGCCTTTTCTTTGCTTTTTCCGCACTCATTGCTGAGATGGTTTTTACCACACCTTACACATCTGGAGTCGCAGTGGCAAGCCTTTGAACTGTGGTAATAACCCTGGCAGTTGAAACACTGTAGGGTATCTTTTGTGGTCTTGATTTCGTCTTCGAAACGAATCTTCATGTAGCACAAGTTTGTTATTTTGCGTATTTTTTGTATGTCATCCTCTTTGAGGGTGATCATAAAGAAAAGCAGTATTGGTTTTCCCTCTTTTTTAGAGTACATGTTACTGACTCTAGTTACGTCGACGTCTTTATTTCTTAATTCATTAAGAATAAGTTCGGTGCTTGTGCTCGCCGCTAGCCCTTTTAGGATGACCCTCTTTAATTTGTCGCTGTCTATCAGGTAGGCAACGTACTCTACCTTCGGGGTGTGTTCTTCTAGTATTTTGACTACTCCTAGGTAATCTTCCCTAGTTTTGGTGTTAATGACAATAGATCTGCCAGATCTGGCAAACTTATTGTTAGAAACGATACCTTTCTTTTCTGCTTTTTGCAGGATCGCTTGATGTTCTGCGACCGTCTTTAAGATGATCGCAGGAGGTTTAGGTCTCTTAACGTTAACCTCTGCAGGTATCTGAGGGTCAACGACGTTTTCTTTATCAACTTGAGGTTCTTTCGGTGCCTCCAAGTTTTCCTGGGCTTTTTTCTGCTCACTTCTTTTTTGTATTTCTTTAGCAGCTTTTGTGAGCGCTTTATCTTTTCTTTCGTTGATTTTCTGAGTTTGTTTCTCAACAATACTCAGTGCTTTTTTCGGTTTCTCGCTACTGTTGACTGATTTCTCAGTAGCGGTGCCTTTTGTTTTTTCCTTTTTTTGGACTGTTGTCCATCCTGCTTCGCTTTTTTTTTTTTCTTGTATTACCTTCTGTTCTTTTGGCTTTCCTCCGCAACCAGACGTAGAAGGGGCGGCGATTCCCATCCAGGGTGGGCTTCCTGGTCTGGTTATTTCCCAGATGACTTTGTCTCTTCTTTTTTCTTCTAGCTCTTTCCTTTCATTTCTTTCGGTCAGAGCCATTATATGGCCGACCAGCTTCTTGATTTCTTCGTCCTTTGCCTTGTTTTCTTTTCGTAACTCAGTTCCGAGTTAGGAGGTCTTGTATTTGGGCATTTGCTTGTTTTTCCCTTTGACGGCTCTCTTCTTTGAGCAGTGTGATCTGTTCGGTCAGTAGATCTACCGACTTAGAGAGCTCATTTTCGTCTTTTTCCTTTGTTCTTTTTCTTTCTTCCTCGTCTTCTGAGGAGTCTGCGGTTGGCCTTTGCCGTTTTTTCTTCCTACCTACCTCCGGCTCGGCATTAGTTGCGGTGGAGATGATGTCCACTATGGGGGCTATTTCATCGTTTGTTGGGGCGGGGCTTCAATCGACTCGGTGGCCGGGCTCAGCTCTTCGTCGAGGGTAACTTGGTGTTCACTTTTGTGTGATCACTCATAATGCCGTAAGGCAGTGCACATAAGTGTTCAAAAGACTATATTGAGTTTGCTACTCTGAAGACTCTGTTTTTGTCTTTCCGCCTGGCCGCTGCCTGACGGTTTTCCTGGGTGTCGTCTTAGCAACCTCTCGGTAGTTCTCTCCCTGATTTCTTAGGGAGGGATCCTCTTCAAGTTTCTCTCACCTCAGAGGCAGGGGCCGTTTCTGTCTGACCTAGATTTCAAAACTAGGCCTTACAGTGTCATACCTGTCGACCCACTGAGGTGAACCCGTATTTTTCGCTGACACGAAGCTATTAAAAGCCTCCGCGAGGAGCCTATAAAGGCAACCCATCGGCGGTTTAACTAAAAAATAGCCCCGCATCCGCTTTTCACTTTGTTGAAGGACAAAGGCCTGTGCAAACTGGGTGTCTTACTCACCCGGAGCTAATAAGCTCCGTTGCGTTCAGGTCGATTGCCCCCACCAAAGCACGCTTCGCTGCTCGTCGCTACGCTCTTCGCTGCACGTCTATACTGTTGAACCGCTGAGGTCCAACTACTCTTAATTCGATATACAACCTTCGTATACAACATCTATATACCTTTGCGCAGACGCGTGCAACACGTACTATAGTCTGACGAGTTTCCAATATTGTGGACACATATTGTATCTTGTACATACAGTAAAAGAGTTGTTTCGTTTTGAAGTTTGTGAGCGGCACAAATATTGCATTGGACATTCAACATTTATGCACGAAGCTTATGCTGTTTTTAATGGGCATGTCTTTAATGCTACTTTCTCCTTCTTTAAGTGCCGTTTCCCATTCGAAGGTTGGATATCATCATTACTATCTTTACTTTATCTACTGCAGCTCTAAAGAGTTCTAAAGAACTGCATTTAAATCAGTCCCTTAAATTCTTTAACCATGACACTCTACTTCTTCCTATACTCTTTGCTCCTCTTATCTTTCCCTGTATTATCAGCCTTAGCAGTTCATATCGCTGTTTCCTCATTACGTGTCTCAGATATTGTAACTTTCCTATTTTTATTGTGTTTATTCTTTCACATTCTTTGTCTATTTCTCGCAATACTTCCGTGTTAGTTTTTTTCTGTGTCCATGCTATTCTAAGTATCCTCCTATAACACCACATTTCAAAGGACTGTTACTTATTTATGTGTTCTTGCTTCAATGTCCAGCTTTCAAGTCCATATTGCAGTATCGAAAACACGTAGCATCTCAGTGCTCTTACTCTCAGTTCTATTCTAAGATCTTTGCTGCAGAGAATTGTTTTTATTTTTACAAACGCATTTCTTGCTATTTCTATCCTAGCTCTTATTTCGGTTGTTTTCTTGATTGTGGAAATCCAGATTCCTAGGTATTTGTATTTATCAACCCTTTCTATCGGTACATTTTCCAAATGTATGTTTGTTGGTAAATTTATTTTCTTTGTTATTATCATGTATTTGGTCTTTTTTGTATTCATTTTTAGTCCATATTTTGCACAGAAACTCTTTGTTTTGTTTAGCAGTAATTGGAGTCGTTTAGCAGAGCTTGCCATATTCAAGGTGTCATATGCATATCTTATGTTGTTAATAGATCTTCCGTTAATTATTATTCCTTTACTTTGAGATAGTAATGCTTCTTCAAAATAAATTATATCACTATATACATTAAATAGTAATGAAGACATAATACATCCCTGCCTAACTCCTCTCCTGATTTCAATTTCTGGACTGGGTTCATCTATTACGATGCTACTTTGGTAACTAGTAAACCGTTCTATGAGGACATACCATGTTGGAGCACAATAAAGATTTCATCTCGACCGGCACAGATCTGTACGTACATATCTCATTTATAACATAAATTTTACATACAATATTTGTACTTTAGGCCATCGACATTATTTATGTTTATAATATAAGACAAAACACTTATCATGCCGGGATAGTATTCTGAGGTTTATGTCCTGGTTTTATCTCATAATTTGGGATATGAAATTACTAACAAAAAAATTTTACTGTAATCATAGCATCTGTTTTGTATTTTTAAATACAAATCACATGCTATAATTTTTCTGACGGATATTCTCAAGTTAAAGTTGATTTTATATAATCTAATGATCTTACAATAAAGTCGGACCAGGAACGCAACTCAGCAATATTGGGAATATTATTTTAAAGTCGTCTACCTTAAAATGTATAATATATGTCTGAATTGTCAATATAAGTAAGTCATATAAAATTAAATTATTAGAAGAATTTGTCACCAAGTAACAAAAAACAAAATTTGTTTAATCTATTAATATTTTGTTTTTGAGACTTTATATACTTTTGTTTATAAACTTATTTTAAACTCAAGTTGTGCCTTATTGTACCCAATTAATTTTTAAAATCGATCACTAAAACAATTCACATATTTAAAAAAATATATATATTTCTTGCAGAACTCAGTCCTTCGTGTATGTCTTGATTCAATTAAAACAATTCCATTTGAAACTCTTTACGTAGATCAAGCCTTATTTGAATTACCGAAGGCAGTTCTTTACAGACAAATTTCTTTTCAAACTATCCAAAACTAACAGTATTTACTTTACTTAGTTTTTCGTGTCTGGATCCGACTACAGTTTTTCTGCCCAATATGGGGCTACGTCTACACCCTATGTATTTGCGAGCCATAAATCATTGAAAGTGTATTGTGATGGACAAAGTCTGCATACTTTCAGGTGCTCCATGTTCTGTATTTCCCCACATTCACAAAGTGCGTCGCTATCTGTCTTGATGTCCTATTTAATGAGATTCTGTTTTACAGGGCCAACAACTGTGCGTATGCGGTTGAGTGTCCGCCAGGTTTTCCAGTCCAGGTTTGTTCCATTAGGTCATTTTGAATGTAGGGCGAACAGTTCGGGTGGTTCGACGCTAACATTTACCGGCTTACATCTACCGGTACAGTATGGTAGCGGGGTAGGCTTCATAAACCGGTAATTATTCTATGTTTTATTTAACGCCGTAGTGACTTGTTGGGCGTGTCTAGATCTACCCCAGACGGGACAAGCATATTCCCCTGTTGAGAAGCATAAGGCCTCAGCTGTTGACTTCAAGACCTGGGGGTTTGCACCTTACCTGCTTCCTACTAGTTTCCATATTAATATTATATACAAGTTAAATTAAGATAGAATATTTTTAGTGTGTTAGTACATGCCTAAATATTTTCGTTACTTATTTTTATTTTTATTGTTTTTTTTTATCGTTCTGTATACCATTGTAACTTTTCTTTTATTTTTATTGTTTATTTCTTTTTATTAGTATTAATTTTTTATTGTTTAATATTATTTATTTATTGGTTTGCTTTTTTTTTGCTTTTTTTTTCATATTGTTTTTTTTTTTGTTTTTTTTTGTTTTTGTTTTTTTTTTTTTTTTTTTGTTTTAGGCTTACAAATATATTCATATTTCGCAATACTGCTTACAAAGTAATATTAGTAGATTTTACATACTGATATATGATGTTGTAGATACTTATATCCTCTAATGTCAATAGATTTGAAACATTTATTGGAAATTTCATTTTGTACAATATTAAATTTTGATAAAACTTATCAATTTCTATTTTTTTTAAAGGACATTCTAAAAGAATATGTTGTAAATCGGCAATTTCATCACATAGACATTTATTATTATCTAACAAACCTATTTTATGTTTATACGCTGGAAATAGTGCATGATTGCAGCGCATTCGACTTATTATCCGAATAATTGAACGATTATGTGTATTCTCAAACCATGGTTTGTCCCTTATTTTTGGTTGTATATTCTTAAAAAACTGTCCTTTGTCTCCACATTAATATTTTATCTGCCACTTTTCCTTAAGTTCCTTTCGAAAAATTGGAATAAAACCAGATTCTGGTATTTTTAATCTAAGTAGTCTTCCATTTTTCGCACCATCTTTTGCTAAATGGTCCACTTCTTCATTTTCTTCTATACCGGAATGGGCTTTTATCCATGATATATAAATTTGTTTTCCTCTACTTGATACATTTTGATACAATTCTAAAATATCAAGAAGAATATAATTTAAATTAGGATTCAAAAACAGATTATTAAGTTTTTCTACCGAACTTTTAGAGTCTGTAAATATGACAAATTTATCCTCTTCTTGTTCTAAACACAGATTAATTACTAATTTAATGGCAATAAGCTCAGCACTGAAAATTGACATCATATCTGACAGTTTGTATGTTAGTTTGATTGATATTTTTGGAAGGATAATAAACTGCACAGCCAACTCCATGTTCCGATTTAGATCCATCAGTATAAACTTTTTCGTAATGTTTCCATTTTACTACACAATCTCGATAATATTCTTTTTGTATAATAATATTGTTTTGACACAAATAGCGAGCGTTAATATGTGTCTTAACTGGAGAAAGAAACATTTCATAAGAATAATTCCATAAAGGGATTCCATTGGATTTATAAAGTTCTTCATATCTGTGAACATTGGTAATGAAACTTTCAACTAATAATGGTATTTTTTTCTTATACCAATATTTAGATGTTAAAACCAAACCAGCTAAACTAGATACTTTAACCAGTAACTTGGATTTCTGACTTCTTACATTTAACACGAATTTGTCAGATAGAAATCTTCTCCGAAGATTCAATGGCGGTTCGCATATTTCTGTTTCCATAACGTCTATAGGCGTACTTCCCAAGTATCCAATACAGAGTCGAAGGCATTTGTTTTTTATTTTATCTATCTTTATAAGATTTGTCTCTGCTGCTGAATGATAAAATATAGATCCGTAATCTAAAATAGATCTAAGGAGTGTTCTATAAAATAGTAACATTATTTTTGGATCCCCTCCCCAGGAGGAATGACCGAATGTTTTTAATAAATTAACACTATTTTCTGTTCTTTTGATTATATAATTTATGTGTTCCTTCCAATTTAATTTACAATCTAAAATTACTCCTAGAAATTTAGTGGAAGATTTGTAAGGAAACAAATATTTAGATAATTTTATTTGTTGAGGAAACCGATATCTTTTTCTTGTAAAAGTAACTAATACTGATTTTTCTTCGGAAATTAATAAGCCGTTGTTGAAAATCCAATTATCTAAATTTCTTATTGCATAATTGAGTTGTTTGTGGCCTATCTCGATGGATTTGTGGCGTGTGTAAATAACAATATCATCAGCATATTGCAAAATAGATATATTATGTGGGATGTCAACAACTAGATCACTTGAGTAAATAATATAAAGTATAGGACTTAATATACCACCTTGTGGAAAACCCATAGATGTTTGTCTGCATCCAGAGAATAAGTGGTTTTCTCTGAAAAATAAATTTCTATTACTGTATATATTATATAGGTGTTTAGACAGACTTTGGGGAATTCCCATTTGACACATTTTTTTATATAATATGTCTAATTTCACGTTGTCATATGCCCCTTTTATGTCTAAAAATAAAGCTGATGTTGACTGGTCATTGGAGAGTGATAATTGAATATCTGTAACAAAATTTCTTCATTTGTTTTTAGAACACATGATGCTAAAGATATAGCCCTATATGACGATGCATGATTTTTTGGTTTTCCTGGCTTAAGTATGGGAACTAATATGTAATTTTCCCATTGTGAAGGTATATCGACTTTATTTAACCAAATATCATTTAGTAGATTTAAAAGCAAAATTGTTCCTGATCTAGGAAGATTGAACAACATAGGATAATGTATATTATCAGAACCTGGAGCTGTATTGGCAGATTTTTTGAGTGCCATGTCTAATTCTTGAAGTGAAAACTGGTTGGTAAGATAATGTCCACTAATATTATGATCTATTATATCTACACAATCAAGAACAGTTGGGTCAGGGGATACATATTGAGGGGTTAAATTGAAGTGAAATTCAGCAAGCCATTCATCATGATCTGATTGATTTTGATTTGAATATTTTCGATTTTTAAAATTATTTACCTTTTTCCATATATTCTTAAGAGGTACTGATCTGTTGAGTGATTTACAATAATTTTCCCAACTATCTTTTTTTATTTGTTTGAAGGTTTTTTTGCTATAGCATCGGTTCTTTTATATTCTAACAAATTATCTAGTGTGGGATTATTCATATATTTATGAAAACTGTTTCTTCGTTTCCGTACTAGAAATTGACATTTTCCATTCCACCGTTGTTTATTTTTATTTGAACTTTGATTTGATTTAAATTTAGGTATAGAAAGGTTTGCTGCATTTTCAACTATTCTTATAAAATAATTGTAATCACCAACTTCTGTTTTATTGATCAGTTCTTGAAACTCCATACAATATATATCCCAGTTTGCTTTTTTAATATTCCACTTTCTACAAGATAGTAATTTATTAACTTTGGGTACCATATATATTTGTGTAATGCATGGTAAATGATCAGACGCATAAAGATCTTTTATTGTGTGCCAATATAGTAAATATTTTATACAAGGAGAACAAATTGTCAGATCGATAGCAGAATGAGATTGCAAATAATTCCCTTTGAATGTAGGTGATCCATCGTTGAGATATACAAGATTATTTCGGTCAAGAGCTTTCATAAGTGTTATGCCATAGTGGTCTGTGTTTGGCCCACCCCAGGCAATATTATGTGAATTAAAATCTCCCGTAAAAATTACAGGTGGATTAAATGAACTAAAGAATTGATCCCAAATATGCAACGAAATTTTAGTTTTTGGTGGAACATAAAGCGATACAATGGTAATATTTTTTTTATCATTACATTTTAATAGAATGGATGATTGATTACAATTAGGTAGTAAAACAGATATAGGTAATTCTGTATACAAAAGTTTTGATTTAATAAAGATGGCCGTTCCCCCGCCACTGCGGTCTAAACGGTCATCCCTCACACTGTTGTAACCTGGAAGATTAAAATATTTATTTGATGTAAATCTAGTTTCTGACAAGCAAGCTATATCGATGTTAAGATCATTTAACAAATATTGTAAATTTTCTTTATTTGAATTTGCCGATTTAATGTTCCATTGACATAGAGTTATATGATCCATGTTCAAAAAGGTTATTTAAGCTAGTTTTAATAATATTTGTAATTTCGTTTTCTTGTATGTCTAATTTATTTGTGTTCTTTATTGTATTTATGGTTGATAAAACTATCCGAAAAATGACATTTGCAATTTCATTATTTTCGGTTTCTCTTATGACATTTTCTGATTTATTTTCATTTTGAATATTGGACTGATATTGTTCTGAACTCAAAATTCCCCCTTTCTTAAAAGGAAGATTAACTGAACTAATAATGGATTGATGCTCTAACAATGTATGATCGGGAGATAAAGGATAAGATCTTTTACTTTTTTTTGTTAAGTTATTTAATTGGCCTTGATAGTATGACTGGGAATTCGGTCTTTGAGAAATGGATCGAGTATTGGATTGGTGTGATATATGTGAAAAGGGCTTGGACGATGTTGAAGCTACATAAACATTAACTGACTCTAATGAAGAAGTTTGTTGTAAATTAGAATTAACTATTGTATTATCAACTGCTTTTGAAGGTAAATGTTTAGATACAATATCTGCATAACTTTTTTTTGGAATACTACTACTAGCATCCTTGAAGGAACAATTTGTTTGTGACATCATTTGTTTAATTTGTTCTTGTCTGTTGTACTCCGGGCATACATTAAAATCGTTAGTAAAATGGTTTTCATTACAAGAAAAACACTTTACTGTAAATTCGTCTAATGAACAGGTAACTGTGTCATGACTCTGACAACATTTAAGACATCTTATTTCGCTTCGACATTGTTTACTAATATGTCCATAACGGTAACAATTATTTTACACATTACAAATCTTTGTTTATAAACTTCTACCTCGTAAAGAACCTTATTAATTTCTATATACTTAGGTAAAGTTTGACTTTTAAAGGAAACCAAAATAGTACTTGTAGGTATTAATTCTGTTTCGTTATTTGAGTTTTTTACTTTTCTGTTCATTCTTTTAACAAATTCCACTTCAAATTTACAATGAAAATCATAGGCCCTAATTTTATTTTTGAAATATTCAACTGGTAAATCTTTATCAATGAATCTAATAATTCCTAATCGAAATATTAAAAATTTGGGAATATAAGCAGACAAGTTTTTATTTTCTAAAATATGAGATTTTAACAATATATTAGCGCTCAAATAATCCTTACAAAAAACCGAATTCGATTTCTTCCTATCGATTGAATTTGTTTTATTTTTTTGTCTAATTCTGGATGTGAAGTTAAAATTATTTCTCCAATTTTTATTGCGTTTATTTGGCCTAAATAATTATCCATTTTATTTTCAATGTAAACCTGAAACGGGCCTATATCAGTAGACTGATAAAGAAATGTTGTTATTACTTTTTTGTTCGATTCATTATTATTATTGTTAACGGAAAAACTTGATTCTGGATTAGAACTAGCCTCAACTATCTTATCCTGTAACACAATTTGTTTTTTATTTTTTTTTATCTTTAATATTCCGATTCAATACAGGAGAATCTATAATTAAATTTAAATGATTTGAACCACTTATCTGATTATTTCCTAGATCTAAGTTTTCTATAGGGTCCGGAGGAGGAGGGGGTTTCCCCCCATCATCCACATCCATACGAATGCACTAATCTTTCACAACAACCTTATAACCAAACTAATTTTCAAATAATTACTATTGTCTTCTAAAACTATTGATTGTACTAAACTTCTAATATACACGTGTAAGCACGACAACTGTTCACGCACGAATGTATCAAAATTATTGGAAAATATACTTAATTAATTCAAAAATGAATCATGTAGCATGTTCACAATATTCTCGTGTACCACATGTTTTTAAAATTAAAGAAAAGAAAAAATATCAACTCGTATAACATAATGTGCTTCTGCTGCTATTTACTATACTTCTACTATGCTTCTACACGCTATTTACTATATATTTATTAACAGCCCTCCACGTTGGGCGGCAGTTATTATTATTTTGAAATTTAATAAAATTTAATAAAATTCCTACTTTAATAAATTTTAATAAAATTAAAACAAACAAAAAGATATCTATATAATTTTAATGACAGACGCCAAATTACTAATTAGATTTTTATTATAGCTCATGATTCTAATTTAAGTTCAGAAATACCTTTTCCGCAAATCGCCAAAAAATTTTGACATTTCTGTCAAAATTTCTGCGGAAAAGTAGTATGTTTACCTCGTAGGAAAAGCCACATTCCTGGACTCTGTGTTGCTAAGTCTCGGCTTGCGCCTCGACTTAGCAATCTTCACAGTCGTCCAGTAATGTTAAGCTTTTCCTACCCGGTAAACAATGTACTATTATCTTTAGCTAGTGTTCAGTAATAAACGGTAAGTAAAAAAATAAGTTGTTTTATAATAGTATATTACATAACGAGAGTTGTAAGAAGCTTATTACATGCGAGTAAAAAAGTTGCGCGCGAGCCGCGTAACGGCAAGCGCAGTAGTTTTACAAGCATGTAATAAGCTTACAACTCAAGTTGTGTACTATACTTTTTCTACGATTATTTTCGTTTATAAAAATAAAAATTAAATTACCACTATATTTACACTGACAGATTAATAATTTTTAATCTGTCAAAATAACGTCTGTTAATTCGTTTCCATGGTAACTCGACCAACTGACTTACGAGGCTTATGTGATATTACACATTCTTATAAAACTGAAGCGTAATTTGTTTTATTACGTGCTAGTCATTACGTGTCAGTATCTTTTATGAGGCATTTACTTAGCATCCAAACAGTAGGTAATATACAATTTACTAGTAAGAGAGTAGAAAAATATATATTTCTAGGTGTGACCGTTCAATTCTTGCACCCTAATTCTTTCTATAAATAATTATTTCTCTCCTATGGTAAAATATAAAAATATGACTTTCCGTTGAATGAAGATTCTTTTTAGTAGTTATGAGGTTATAACAAAATTCTTAATTTATACATTTTTTGCATTTATAGATCACCTGGTTCTTCCACTGAACTATTTTTCAGAACCTGTCTAATAGATGACCTCCCCAATAAAAGCAGAAAAAATCTATGCGATGACTTGACTATTAATTACGTTGTTGCTTGCGCTACCCAATTATTATTTATCATCATAATCAGCATTCTGGCTTTACAACCCTGCGTGGGTTCTAGCCTCCTCAAGAATTTTTTTCCACTGGACCCTATGCATCGCCTGTCTCCGCCAAGCACGTATTCCTATAGTTTTCATGCCCTTATCGATGTCATCAAGGAACCTTATTCTGAATTTTCTTCTTCTTCTCTGACCAATGGGTCTATCAAGGAGCATTTTTCTAGCTGGGCCATCTTATCATTGGTCAATATATTCGAATCGTATGGTTTCTCAATGCACGTTAATTATTTCCTATCTCCCTATTTTAGATCTCCCCAATTCATGAAAGGTTTCAGAATCATTCTTTATATGACAAGTTAATGAATCTAGACTGATCCAAACAATCACTAGTACCAAAAGCAAATCTTCATGTAGTAATGATGAGCCGTTCAAAAAATCTCCAAAAAAATGAATTGAAAGTCTTGGTCTCACTAATTAAGGATTTCTTATAAAGGTATATTTCCAGGGTGCTTAAAGACAGCCAACATTATTCTTCATCATAAAGGTGATCAAAAATCAAATGTTTGCAACTATAGATCTATTGCCTTACTACAAGTCCTATCCAAAATTATTGAGAGACTTATAAAACCTTGATTTATGTCTTTTCACGTTGAAAACAAAATTTTATCACAAAGTCAGTTCTGATTTTTATCTAATATATATAATATATATATATATATATATATATATATATATATATATATATATATACCAGTAATGTTATGTTTTTTATATTACATGAAGTCTATCAAGCACTAAACAATAATCTTTAGACTGCCACAGTTTTCTGTAACTATGCCAAAGCTTTTGACTTTGTAAATCACGACATTTTGATGAAAACCTAAATTTCTACGGAATTCGAGGTATTTCTTTGAATTGGTTTCAATCTTACTTGGGGCATAGGAAACCACTAGTTAGAGCAGATGACACTGACTCTAGTCACAAAAGCATTGTATGTAAAGTACGACAAGGTTTACTATTGGGTCCTCTACTTTTCGCTATTTTTACAAATGACATCATTTACTTAAAAATCGATGGAAAAATTTTTCTTTTTGCTGATGATATCAGTATCACCTACAGGAACTCTAATATTGGAACTCTTAATGCAACTCTAACTTCTGATCTCCTTAAAATAAAAACCTAGTCTGGCTCTAATTTACTCATGGATAAGACAGTGGCATTATGCTCTTTGAGCTCTTCAACCCTTGATTCTTAATAACAGCCAGATCAGTATGGTTGATTCTGTAAAATTTCCAGGTATTTTTATAGACAGCAACCTTAAATGTGCCCATAATATAGATTTTTTAAGTGAGAATCTAGATCTGTTTTAAACTAAATCAATTTATCATCTTTCAAAATAACGTATTTTTCTTTGTTCGAGTCTCATCTTCTATATGACCTTCTTTTGGGGTTCCAGTACATCGCTGCATAATCTGATGCATGGTAAACACCAGTGCACATTCATCTACGCACGATCACGGCAATTGTTGATTTTTAACTCTTGAAATGTGAAAACGTGCATTTTTTTTAAACCTGTCGAAAAAGTGCGACATAATACCCCCCAAATTAGTAACGTAAAGTACGGAATTTATGCCCAGTGTATTAAATGAAAATATAAAGATAGCAAAAAATAGTTAAAGGTTGAAGTAAAAGTAAAATACAAAAAAAAATTATTAAATATACCTTTTATAATTTTGTTTTGTCTGTTCAAAATTTAACCTAGCCGAATTATTGGCTTCTTATAGGGGGGTAAACAATTGTGAAGGTGGTAAATAAATTGGAAAAGCTTTGTAGCACACAGTGGTATTAAGAAATTACTTTTTTTATTTTAACCTAAGCTACCAAGGGTTAAGGGGCGAAAAATTAGTAAAAATCAAGCAGAATCATGTGGTATTTCAAAATTCTTCTTTGAATTAGCTAGCTTAATATTTGATCTTTCGCTTAATAACTTAATATTGACTTCCCACAAGGAGTAGTTAGGAAGTAAAAAATAATTAATAGGGTGGTAATAAATTTGTAAAAATCTATCAAAACACTATGGTATTTAAAAAAAAAATTTAATTCTGCTGGCTCGAATATTTAGATAGCGGGAGCATTTCCAAATAAAATTGTTTTAGTAGTGGAAAATTATTAGGGTTGTGAAAGTGTAGCAAAAACTTACCAGAAAACCATTTTTTTATTTAAATTATAAGTAGAGTACAGTGTAATATAAAACAATGTCGCCATAAATTTTAACCTAACAGAATTATTGATTGATAGAGTACAGTAAAATTGTAAAAATAAATTGTTCGTCAGCTTAAATATTAATCTAAGAATTGTTAACTTTCCACGTGGGTTGGTTGATGGTAAAAAATTACTAGGGTGGTAATACATTTGTAAAATCCTAACAGCACATTGTGATATTTAAAAAATAATTAAATAATGAAAAATCAAAAATAATAATCTGTTGCCTCGAATATTAAACTAGCAGGAACAATTCCAAAGAGGGCAGTTGAGGGGTGAATAATTACTAGAGTGGTAATAAAGTTCGTTAAAACCCAGCAGAACACTGTGGTACTTCCAAAAAAATATATTTTTGAAAATATTTTTTAAAAATTATTCAAAAAATATTTTTCGCTAGCGTAAATATTAAGCTAGCAGGAACGTTTCCAAATTAGATTGGTTTAGGGGTTCAAATTTATCAGGATGGTTAAAGTTTACTAACTATATAAAAACAGTTTTTTAATTCAGTTAGTAGGGTATAGAAGAGTAAATAAAAAAAAGGATTTTTCATCTTAAATTTTAATGTAACAGAAAAATTTAATTTACATGAGGGGTAGATAACGGATGAACAATTACTAAGGTGGTAATAAATTCATCAAAACCTACCAGAGCACTGTGGTATATCATTTTTTTTTAAATTCTACTAGTTGTAACCGCAAACCAGTAAAATCGCTTCCTTTATGGGTGGTTTGGTGGTGAAAAAATATTAGGGTGGCAATAAATTAGTGAAAAATTTATAAAAAAACATGCCATCGATAAAAAGAGTTAGATTGAACCTTAAGCCGGCAGAATCGCTCCCATTAAAGGTGGTTTGGTGGTAAATAATTAGTAGGTTGGAAATAAATTAGTGAAAAAGAGGTGAAAAAATATTACATAGGTAAAATTGGATTCCGCTCATTTGTTCCCGCTAGCTTAAGGGCCCTTTCTGAAAATCCGTAATGGCATGTTGGTTTTCTTCGTATCAGCACTGGTGTTTTACCAATTCAAAGACTCCATCCGATAAATATTGATTTAATTTTGAACTGGTTTAAAGTGATAAGGTTTTTTATATTTTAATAATATATATTATTTAATTTACCACTGTTGAGGCTGATAGTTGACGTAAACTTACTTTGAGATTTTAATCTACGTAGATATAGCTCATTATTTCAATGAATAATGTGCCCTGGTAGTGTTTCCTGTTGATTTAAGATTGATAACAACAGGATGGAAAGTTTTCTTTGAATCATAAATGTTAAATTTTATGTAACTATCATCTCACTTACCTTTCACTTTCTTAACTAATATAATATTACGTACCTCGGAGGTAAAGGACACCATTTTCTTACTTTTTCAGGAGAGTAGTTTTAACATTTTTTTAAATTTGTAATCAAAAAATGTTTCTTATATTTAACCAAGATTAATGTATTATTATTGTGGTGTGTATAACCGTTTTTCCTTCCATAAAGTGTTATATACCTGAAGTTTACCGTTCATTAAGTAATTTTTTTTTTAATGTGTAGTTGGACATAGTGTTGTTTAGCTCTAACAACTTTTTTAAATAATGTGACATTGCATGTTAAGGTCTCTACGAAATAAACAATACAAACACATTATACTATTATTTTATTAGATGTAAATGTTATAATGTTATAACAGTTAAATTCAGTAAAAGTAAATAAAGTTAAATTATAGACGACAAGTTTCAAAATTGTTAAAGAGACTCAATATCATCTTTATCTTCTTGTGGACATTCGTTTGTGGCTACATCGCTATGTGTTAAATTTTGATAAAACGCATGACAAACTGACAGAACAAAAGGCAGTAGTTCAATGAAGTCATTATACTTTTGTTTTGTGATTGATAATGGGTTTACTGAGACTTGATTTAATTGAGCTGGAAACGTTACTTGCTGTCTTAGATACTTCATGAAGTCCACTTCATACGTATTTTGATTATTGAAATCGGTCTTATAAAACAGCTTTCCAATGTGTTCTTGTTGGACTTGTAGGAAATCACATGTTGACAATAAAACAGGGTCTTCATTAACATTCTTTTTTCTACTTACAACAGGAGGATTAGGTGACAATTTCTTATCGAACAGCGTTTTGAAGTTTTTAAAATCTGCGAGTTCCATATTGTGCACTGTGTATTTACCTGATGTTTGCTTAACTAACTGTTGCTAGTCCCATGATGTTAAAATGGCCAAATTGGAAAGTTTCTTACTTTTTCTCCCGATTAAAGCATGAACACTGTTTGCTTCCATATGTGTGTGCCCTTTCAGTAAAAACTTTTGAGTGATCGTCTTTATTTGAGGGTACGTACGCAGTACCCAAAAATAGCACATTATAATTCTTATATTTTTATTTTGTAAATAGCAGTTACCGGTCCAAAGAGTGATGTCCTCTACTCAACTACCTGGAATTGTATTGTCAGCCCTTTTCAAAATTCACGAGGCAATTTCATTTGCACCTCGGGCCCCTTTTAATTTGTCCCATATCATAGATTGTACAGAAAAAACAGTGGCATCATATAATGTGAAATTTAATGTCCAAAGCTTCCTTTTATAAAAACTAATACAATAGTTTGTTAGTGGTGAAGGCCAACATTTTTGCAAATCACTAGATAGTACTTTGTGTTTTGGTAACTATTTAGCCAATAAAAAGTCCAAATGTTGTAAGTTATACCGAGTATTAAATCCAATTAGGCGAGCATCATGATCAGCGTGTACACTGGTTAGTTCATCTGCAGTAAGATTATTTTTCAATTGAGCGGTGAATGTACTGCATGTATCGCAAGTGTCTATTTCGGGTAATTTAAACGACAAGTTGAAGTCTTTATTAAAAATATCTGTGTACAGCTACTTTTTTGCTCTGAGCTGTGGATCTACATATCTTTCATTACATTCATTAATGTACAGTTGATAAGTACATCTTTTCTATCGTAAGTTCTGTGCCAAGATAATCTCTCTTACTCCTTTCTCTGGAGTAATGAATCTCGTACTTTCGGAATGATTTAATATGTTGATATATACTATGGTATCGGTAGGAGTTTTACTGATTAGCGTGTATCTAGCTCTTTAATCAGCTTTTATTAAACTTCCTGGCTCAATTTTTTTTTTTAATATATTTACTACTACTAAATTAGATATACAAAGTGTGTTTAAAAACATTGCACGTCTTCAATCGCTGATTGTTCACTGTAAAACGGTAGTGTAGTGTATTATTTTTAGAATTGGTAGAATCTGGGTCTTTTTTGCCTAAAATTTTTTGCCTTTCGTATTCTGACAATATTTCAGAGCATTTCATGCGACACATGCAAGGAGGCGTTAACATTTTTGCAGGCATGATTTTGCCTCTGTTACTGAGATACTCTTTCCCAGTAGCTATTTTTAATTTGCGAACATTACAGGCCCAATTTTGTTCATTTACTACACTTTTTTACCTTTTTGTTTGCACTTAGTTATATTTTGTATCTTTCGTTTAATACTTTTCATTTCTTCTAAAACAACATCATTATGTTTATTAGAATTGCCTGTATCACTGCTTAGGGATAAATCGTCCTTAAGAAGATTTTTTGTTACTGTCCCACTAGTCGCAGGAGTAATAATAGCTTTTTCTTTTACCTTTTTTTTCGCTGGTTTATACGTCTCATATCATTGTCGTCTGTTTCTGAGCTTATAGAGGCTCATAGGTTATATCAATATCCGAATTATCATCTCTAAATAAATTATCATCATCGTCCACTTCCTTACCATTACCTTGGAAGTTACTGTAGTGACCACGTGGTTCTGAAACAAATCCAGTCTTGTAATAATTTTAAAGGCCTATAACTGGCCAACACAAAAATAATCCTTATAATCAAAGATCGGAATTTACTGAGCAATTTCCCTTACTCCCATTAAAAAATATAGATCTGGCAACATCAGTTTGCCCTAATCTGTTGGTATCAACAACAACAATAATTATTGTGGTACCGGTTACACCTAACGGTAAATAAATTTTACCCAATCTGTTGTCGTATTTTGTTCATACGCGTATATATTAATAATTGCTTGGTAAATTACTGTCTCTGCTTACAACACAATAACATTAATGGCAACGCATGTGACTTAAATAACTGACAACAATCATACAATATTATGGCCATTTAAAAAAAAAACAGAAAAAATTCTTTACTAATAACAAAAACATTCTAACTGATGCTTCTATTTTAACGGTAGATACAAAAAATGTACGTACAGTTTGAAATTATGAGCCCTATACAGAAGAATATACAATACTAAATATTTGAGGTTAGAAAAATACAAAATCAGTGTTATTAAGCAATAGCTTAACTGTAAGTGTTGTTTTATTTGGAATATTGCATGACAGTAATTGTAATATTCTTTTTCCACGAGAGTTCGGATGTATTTTGCAATTATTAAACAACGAATTTATTGTACAACTTTTATCAATCTAACACAATTGCGATCTAAATAAAAAGGTTGCAATGATTTTAATTCATGACAATTCTATCACGTACAAGGGTACATAACACTATGTCCAGATGGTAAATGACCTTGCACACATTTAGTAGAGGTTACACGAGTAGAGGTTAGATGGTGCACACACCAAGTCCACATGGTGTTGTTTACCTCTGACTACTGACTGGAAGTGGACTTGGTGTTTATTAAAAAGTTGGTAACTTGCCGTAAAATTGTCTTTGGACATAGTATGGTTTACCTATGTATAGAGCCAAAAAAGTTATATTCAAAAGCGCAATAATCTGAATTTCGATAAAAATGGACATAGTGTCCTTTACCTCCGAGGTACACAAAATAATGTGATGTATATTTAATACCTTTGTATTATTGTATTGTGCTTGTGCATATTTTTTTGTTACAAATCATTTACAATCATTTTTTATGTTACAGGAACTCGTGAAAATATCAAGCAAGAATAATTTTATTTTTAGTGGATTATCTACCGAAATCATACTGTCCTTACTTGCGAATGGGGCAAATGGAAACTCAAGAGAACAATTGTTAACAGGTTTAAGCTTACCCAACAACATTGAAAATATAAATAAAGCTTATACTAAAATAACTACTGATCTAAAAGTAAATGAAAAGCTTAATTTAAGAATGGCAAACAAAGTTTACGTACATCAAAACTTCTCAATTAAAGAGCAGTTTAAAGATATTGCTGTGAATAATTATGCGGCTGATGTAGAGAACCTAGACTTTGTAAAGAGAGAAGAGGCAGCTAACCGTATTAACAGCTGGGTCGAAGAACAAACTAATAACAAAATCAAAAATCTCATAGATCCAGAACATTTAAAGAAAGATACAGGATTAGTCTTAGTCAATGCCTTATACTTCTCAGGACAATGGAAAAATCCTTTCCCAGAACGTGGTACTGAAGATAGAATATTCCACAGCTCACCTACTAAGTCTAAAAAAATTCCCACCATGTATAGCAAATCCTATGCCAAATATGCTCACAATAAACAACTTAAAGCTAAATTTTTGGAACTTGAATTCAAGGATGGAAACGTTAGTATGACGTTTGTTTTACCCGACGAAATCGATGGAATGGAAGCTGTTGAAAAAAACTTAAAACAATACTTGGCAACACAAAAAATGGAATATGCTAAAGTTGCCATCACCCTGCCCAAATTTAAAATCGAGAGCAAAGTTGAGTTTAATCCCATCTTGCAGTCGGTATGTTGTAAAAATTATTTCTTTTTATTCAATTTATACTTTTGTCTGTAATAGTTTCTATAATAATTATGTCTTTAATCTAATAATAATATTTAATTATTATGTTAAGTAAAACCGAGGATTTTTAAAATACTGTGTTCACAAATCATGAATGTGTTGCTTGTGTGAGTCCATTTCAAATAGGTAAAGAAATAATAAATAAGACTTACTCACAATCAATTTAATTTAACTATCCGACGACCGGTTTCGCTTTCTACAATATGCAAAGCATCTTCAGGTCTCGATACTAATATTAATAGAGTACCGGCATCATTTGTTTAACTTTGTATCGAGACCTGAAGATGCTTTGCATATTGTAGAAAGAGAAACCGGTCGTCGGATAGTTAAATTAAATTGATTGTGAATAAGTCTTATTTATTATTTCTTTACTTTAACTATGTTCACACTTTGTCTAAGGACTAGCACCCCCAGTGGAGTCCTTCGTTGCCATGTAATTAATTTCATTATAACAACTTAAACATCATAAAAAAAACTTTTTAAAAAGTGTCGTTAAAATTTATGTAGTAGCAAAACGTTTTCGATTTAATCAGATCATCCTCAGTGCCTTATGTAGCTGAAGGTAACAATAAAGTTCAAAGTTCAATAAAGATGTCACAGCAACAACTTTATTGTTAGCTTTTTAACAGCTAACAATAAAGTTGTAAAAAGTACTAAAACTATATCGTCGCAATAACCGCAATATGTCGTAACCCCCAACACTTAATTTTACAGGAGAAGGCAAAAACTGTTTTATGTCATTTAAACCAAATTTAAAAAAAATGTAATTAATGTGTATAAACCTATTTAATTGCTACTTTGCTAATTAATTCTTATTTTATTGTTTTATTATGATTTAATTAGTACTATTATTTTTTACTCGTTAATGGTGGCTTACAACATTGAATTTTACAAACTGGACTAATTCTGTGGATTACGACATATTACCTTATTGGGCTATTTTATGTAATATAGAAAAACTAACCAAATTCAAGTGAGTTTGACATTGTCATTAGTAATTAAAATTTATTTTATTCTTTTATTATAATTTTAAGGAGACTTTCTTCTCCCGTTGCCATGCATTTGTCTGGTTAATCTTTCACCATTCATTCTGCCTTAATCTCGTTACATTCCAAGTAGGGAAATCCTGTTATGAAATTTGGTTTAGTAAAAACTACTGTTAGTTGCACGAAAATTTTTATTTACCAAATTATAATAAACAATGTAACAGTAAGACAATTCTCATTATGTAAAGTGAGATATGTTATCGTAGTAATCATGACAGTCTTTGGGAATAACTGGTTTAAGCTCCTCTAAGTATTTGAACTTCGATGCAGATATTTTTCTTGGTTCTTTATTGGCTTGTTCCAAGTAATGGGTGCTGTAACGTCAATCATCCTGTGAGGTAATATCTGCCACTCGTGATTAAAATTTGTTTTGTAAAGTACCTCCCCTCCTGGAGTTTATTTGATTGCTCTTAGGTCAACAACTTTGTTTGTACCTGCTCGAAGTGACTTGAAGCGATATTTTGATGAATCGGAATAGTCAATAAATTCATCATAGTTTCATCCACTTGGCAACATAAGGCATAGGCTTAGATCTTTCAGTTTCAGTAGCTGTCAAATAAAAGCTCGGTAGAAAAATTGACTTGTTTTTAACTTTCCTTTCAATATTCGCATGAACAGAATCACACTCCATATGGGTTTGCCCAACTTCGAGATATTTCTGAATTATGGTTTTTTTATGATTTATCACAAAATCTAACAGCATTTCCCATTATACAATTTCTGTTTTGATACGTGCAGCCATAGAAATAAATTAAAATTTCGTCGTCATCTTGACAATGGTTTAGCACGTAACTAATTAGTATTGTAGCAAATGTCGATGCCTTTAAGTCAGTTCCAACTTCGTTAAACCAAGAACATAGCATAATATGTTTAGTAGCGTTATTATACAGTCAGGTTATGACAACCTAATTTTGTTTTAAAATATGCAGAGCTTGATTGTACTGAAGGTGCCACCTTAACAGCCTGTAAATCCATTTGAATAAGTTTAATTTTTTTGTTAACAGCATCTACTTTGTCTTTCTCTAGCTCGATTTTTCCGATGCTGTTTCCAGACATCTTCGCTAATATTTCCTACTTCATATTTTGTGCAAGTCTCACATTTATATTTTTGAATAGCATGTAACAACATATTTTTATCTTTGAAAACAACTGAGAACTTGGTTTTACTTAAGGGTGTTTTACCTCTGTTTTTAACGTTTTCACAGTATACTGTGTACAATTTTGAAAGAGTCTAAACATTGCTCTAAAAAAATTTTGAATTGTTCTTTCTAGAATAATGCGAGGGTAACTTTGGTAAATCGTCTAAAAATTTTTCTAATATTTCTTTGTGTTCCACTTTATTGTCTGTCACTTTGCAGAGTGAATTCTTCACTTCTTAAGATTCACCTATCCCGTGATTACTACTCGTTATCCAATCACGAACAGACCTCTCTCAAATAGAGAAAGTTAAGAGAAACATCTTTTTACACACAGGAAATCTTTCATTCTCCACTTTAAGCGTGTATATAAATGTGTGTCTTCTCGAATGATCTGATGTTGTGTATGTACGTTTGGGTTGGATTGTTTCTACTAAGCCAGCTATGGATATACTCGCCTTTGTTTCCATGATGTTTTCTCCCAGAATCGCTGAAAAATTTCTAGTCTTTGATCTTCATTTATCTTGTGGCATTTTTGGAGTTTCTTACAATATTCAGACGTACAACTTGGTCCAATCCTCTTATTTGCCCTTGGCTTATTATGGGTCACTTTTATTTCTCTTCTTTCATAGCCTATATATTCCTTACCTTCTGATCTAAGTTTCTTATGAACCGCTCTATGCCATTTTGATTTTTCTTAACATATCTTAGGTCTTAACATATCTTTGTTTTCTTTTCCTTTTTATGATATCTGTAACTTCATGGTTTTCTTAAGCAACAGATGTACTTTCGACTGTCACTGTTTCTTCGAATTGTGTTCCGTTATTCGAGGCCAACTCTGTTTGATTTTTTTTATCAAAGGACATATTTTGTCCGATGTCCATCTCTACTAATAATTGTATTTCATTTTGTGCGTTACCAGTCTTTAAATTCTCTTGTAAATTGTTTGAATAGGTAATTACATCATCAACATTTTGATCGGAGCTATCAGTAAATTCCCCATTGCTCTCTTGAGTAACAAATGTACTTTCAATTTGTTACTATTTCCTCAACTTGTGTTCCGTTATTTAAGGAAAACGTGATTTGATTGTTTTGAACTCTGTCAGTGTCTAATAATTGTATTTCATTCGTTAGATAATAGATTCTAAGTTCTCTTGCACATTTTTTGAATACGTAATTACATTATCATCAAGATCTAATTCATCATTACTTTCTTTATTTTCCTGGTTACTAAGATCAAGAGGAATTGTTAGTGTGCAAATGATTTTGAACAGGATAAATAACAGGTGAGTGAACTACATAAGAAATTGCTGGCGCTGTTTGATTGAATGACGGTTTCCTCCATATCACATAATGCAAGTATTCGTCTACTTCTGTTACTCATTGTGCCCTAAAATAAAAAATGTACCTTATAAGTTAAGTTAGAATAGTTAAATGATGCAATTACACGCCCAGTTGCTAATTACCAGACTGTTTTGTAAGTACCTTAATATTAGAAGAGCTACAAAATACTTAGTATTATAATACAAAACACTGTATTTAGTAATTATCTACTAAATGAACAATAAAAAATAAACTTTTACAGAGCTTTGTGGGTTTACGCCAACTGTGAAAATAATTCTAACTGTTGTGTTGTTGAAATATGTCGTAAGCCAGATATTTTAACGGTATTGTGGGTTTGGACAAATTGCACTGGTAATTTAGAAGCATTGTGGTTCCGACGCATTACTTATTATCTAATATATTATATTATACTATACTATATTATATAATATTAATAGAAAAATAGGGAACATTCTACGGCTTACGACGTTTTGCAAAAACATGTGTCAGTAACAACAGAATACGAATCTTCAAAAAAAAAAAAAGAAAAATTAAAATTGTTGCTTACGACATATTGCGGTTATTGCGACGATATGTTTTTATACCAGAATACAATTGTGAAGTGTTTTAACTTCTGTATGTTTTTATAAACATTATAGTTTTTAAATATCAAAGATATAATTCAAAGTTATTCAAACTATATTTAAAGGCCGTAAACTAATTTTCGAAACCAAATTCAGATTTTTGCTTTAATCTGTGTCTTCTAAGAATTGCAAGGCAAAACAGACGTTGATAAAGATGTTATTAGAGACATTGGGAATCTAAAATTTGCATTCCATGACATATCTCATCAACTAAGTAAAAATCCTTAGCGAATAGGTTTCTTGTATTCGTACAAAGTAATTGGAATAAAAAGGAAAAGACAGTTAAGATTTGATTTCACGTATGGTGCGTCCGTGTCCGTCCCAGCTTGCGTGGAAGAGGAGTTCTGAATAAAGTAAGTACTTAAATAAGTAAGTAAAACTCTTCTGTAAAGATCCGCGGAAGACGGACGGGCGGAAAAATCCTCAACCCCGACACGGCGCGTCCCACTGGCTGATAGGGAAATGTCCTACAGATATGTAGAATAGGTGTGAATGAGGTTTTACCAAATAAGCACCAGCGGACCAACTGAGGACACGGCATAGCGCAGCAGCTACGACAATACTTCATTAAGGCTATAGCGGAATGATTTCTACTGTTGGCTTAATGATAGACACTCAAGGGCGGATATCACATAATGATTTAACCGGCCATGATACTGCGATCAGGTAGGCAAGGGGAAACCATCTGATTAAATTCCCGTGACTACACCATTATTAACATATCGAATCAGTTAGATATGCTTAGCGATCCGATTAGCGATCGGCGCTCAGTTGGTTCCGGGCCAACTAGTGTCAAATAGGCTATCGAGCATGTGTTTGTGAGCAACCATGCAACACATGCGAAATTGGTGCCTGACAGAAAATCAGATTTTTAGTTAAGAACAGCAAAGGGAATAGCAACCTGGAATGTTCGAGGATTATTGAAACCAGGCAAACTGCATATACCAGGACACGAATACTTCCAAACGGCAGATCATGTTGTATACATATTGGAAGCAAATAGCACAGGAAGAAATGGTGTTGCAATTATTGTGACTAAAAAAGTTTCACAATACGTGTATGATTACCAACCGATAAAAAATGATAGACTTATAAAATTAACTTTACTAGCATTACCAAACAAAATATACATTCTTCAGGTCTACATGCCAACCTCAGACGCGTTAGACAATGAGGTGAAAGACGTATACTCCGTTATTGAAGAAACAATAAGAAATATCCCCTACAAAGAACCGCTCATAATCATGGACGACTTTAACGCTAAGGTAGGAGAAACAAGAAATGATATCATCCGAAATGTAGGAAACTATGGCTTAGGTGTTAGAAACAGTCGAGACAAACGTTTAATAGATTTTGCAACCGAAAACAGTTTGGCCATTGTAAACACAATGTTCAAACATCAGGCTTGTCGTTTATCGACATGGACCAGCCCAAATGGAGAATACAAGAACCAAATCGACTACATATTGATTAGAAACAGATGGAAGACATGTTTGACAAACGTAAAAACTAGACCAAAAGATGAATGTGGATCCGATCATAAAACAGGCTGAAGGTTTCAAATCCCAAAACATTTAGAGATGCATTAAAAGAAACTAGTATGTTGAACATACAAGACAACGCTGAAGAAATGTGTAAAGGTTTCAAAAATACTATAGAAACCTCTGTAAAAAGAGCCATAACCGAAAAAAAGATCATCAAAAGAAAACACTGGATGGCAGACAGAACGCTGCAACTATTCGAAGAGCGAAGGAGAATCAAATCTCTCATATATCAAAACGATAGCAACAAAAACGAATTAGCAAGGTTAAATAGAGAAATTAAAAGAGCATGTAGGGATGATAAAAATAAACATATCAATGAAGAATGCGAAGAACTAAAGAGACATGCAAACCGGCATGAATCCCATGAGCTATATAACAAAGTCCGATATCTATTCAGGGAATTTAAATCAATCACACAAACAATAATGTATCAAAACCAACATATTATAAATGACGAGAAAGGGATTGCGGAGGTAGGGAGAAAATATTGTCAAAGTCTATACGCAGATAATCCCCAGAATGCAAATCACGATGAGTTCACTGCAAAAAGAGAACCAAACATTCTAAAGTCAGAGGTAGAAAAAGCAATTAATAAGTTAAAAAATAGAAAATCTCCTGGCGCAGACAAGATCACCGGCGCAAAAGTTTTAAAAGAGACTGGAGATGTTGGAGTAAATGTTATACATATGATCTGCAAAAAGATTTGGGAAACCGGAGAGTGGCCCAACAACTGGACAACTTCTACTTTCATCCCTATATTCAAAAAAGGAACTCCGCTAGATTGCAGCAACTACAGAACGGTAACCCTTATATTCCATGCAAGCAAGGTTCTACTTCATGTAATATATGAAAGATTAAAAGTTTTCTTCAGATTGCCTCAGATATCAGATATCAGAAGATCAGTTTGCCTCAGATATCAGAAGAACAAGCGGGATTGGTCTCAGGAAAAGGAACAAGAGAACAAACACATCCTTAATGTCAAACAGCTTATCGAAAAAACTCGTAAATTCAATACTCCTATGCTTATGTACTTTGTGGATTACACAAAGGCCTTCGATAAAGTCAAATGGCAGCAGCTATGGTCCATACTAGCGAAAATGGGAACACCCCTCCACTTAATTCAACTAATTAGAAGTATATATGAAAATAATAAGTGCACAGTAAAAATAAACAACACCCATTCTGAACATTTCAGAACAGTGGCAGGTGTTAGGCAGGGATGCATAATCTCGCCAACTCTGTTTAATATCTACAGCGAACAGATTCTGCGAAAGGTACTAGACGAAAGGAAGGGCGGAATATCAGTAGGAGGTCAAAAAATCAATAACTTGCGATATGCTGATGATACTTTAATAATCGCGGCAAATCAGGACAAAATGGAAGACATAATGAGATGTTTGGAGGAAAAAAGCAAAACAGATGGACTAAAGCTAAATAGGAGTAAGACAAAGATCATGATAGTAGACAGAGCTTGGAATAATCTTTAACACATTAAAGAAATTGGGTGCTTTGAAGTAGTAAATCTTTCATATACTTGGGGTCCCTAATAACAAATGACAGAGGGTGTGACAGAGAAATACGTAGAAGGTTGACTATTGCTAGGACAGCCATGATGAAACTGATAGCAATTTAGAAAAATTCGAGCATAACAATACAGACAAAACTAAGGCTGGCAAGGGCGCTCATTTTTCCCATAGCCACATAGGCATCCGAAACGTGGACCTTAAAGAAAGCGGATAAAATAAACTGGACGCTTTAGAAATGTGGGTATACCGCCGCGTGTTGAGAATATCCTGGATTGATCATAGCACTAACGTATCGATATTAGAACAACTTAAAGTAAAGGATAGTTATTTGCAGTATTTTGGACATATTGCTAGAAGAACAGGCACGATGGAAAAACTGATAGTCGAGGGTGGAGTTTAAGGAAAGAGACCTAAGGGAAGATCTCTAAGCCGCTGGGTAGATCAAACGAAAATGTTAATTAACCAAGGGTTACATGAAGCCGAACAACTAGCTCAGGACAGAGAAGGATGAAAGGAAATAGTAAAAAAATTTTGAAGGCTTGATGGTGTCACCACATCACAAAAGGGATTAGGACTGAGGAGGAGGAGGCGTCTATGTATTCGCTTATATGTAGTTCGGCCTAATAGGCTTCATCAAAACGGCAATTCATAGTAGGTCTAAACGTGAAAATAAATATATTTTGTCTTAGGAAGCAACTCTAATATTGCTGCGAATTAATGCAAAAAGGGACATCTGATATTAAAATCCGTACACTAATTTTCGAAACCAAATTCAGATTTTTGCTTTAATCTGTGCCTTCTAAGAATTGCAAGGCAAAACAGACGTTAATTAAGATAATTATAAAGTTATTAAAGACATGTGGAATCTAAAATTTGCATTCCACGACATATCTTCTTAACTATGCAAAAATCCTTAGCCAATTGGTTTCTTGTACTGCCGTTCTTCTATAAGCGGATACATAGACGCACTATACATGAACTCAAATCTTAACTGTCTTTTTCTTTTTAATCCGATTACTCTGTACGAGTCTCCTCCTCCTCAATCCTTTAGCCCTTGTCAGGGCGTAGTGACACCCTAAATATTGTTGATCTGCTGTCTCCATTGACTGCGATCTTGTGCCATATGGACGGCTTCACGTAGAGATTTTCCCACCAAACTCTTCATTTGGTCTACCCATCGTATTGAAGATCTTCCTCTTGGTCTTCGGCCTTCTACCTTTCCTTCTACTACCAATAGTTCCATTATGCCCGTTCTTCTAGCTATCTGTACGAGTACAAGAAACCTATTCGCTAAGGATTTTTGTTTAGTTGTGGAGATATGTCGTGGAATGGAAATGCTAGTTTCCCCATGTCTCTAATTACATCTTTATCAACGTCTGTTTTGCCTTGCAAATCTTAGAAGGCACAGATTAAAGCAAAAATCTTAATTTGGTTTCAAAAATTAGTTTACGGATTTTAATATCAGATGTCGCTATTTGCGTCCATTCGAAGCCATATTAGAGTTGCTTCCTAAGACAGAAGAGATTTATTTTCACGTTCAGAGCTACTATGAATTGCCGTTCTGATGACGCCTACGTATAAGCGGCTACATTGACGCACTATACGTGAAATCAAATCTTAACTGTCTTTTTCTTTATATTTAAAGGGTTTTTACTTAGGTACATATTATTTATAGTGGCTTCAAACATCTACATCCAGATATCACTGATGATGGAATAGATATTATTGAAACGTTCTATGGTGAAGCGCGATAGAGTTTTTTTTTGTAATATACCTTTTATAAGGAAAAATTTTTAAATGGAATTGTTTTATAAAAAAAGATTTCATAGCTTAAATTTGAATCCAAAAAAAATACTCACCATGTATATCGAATCAATCGCCAAATATGCTTATAATGAGCAACTTAAAGCTAAATTTTTTAAATTTGGATTTAAAGACAAAAATGTTACTATGACATTTGTATAATCCGACAATAATTAATGGAACAGGAGCTGCTAAAAAAATTCAACTAATACTTGGCTGCAAGAAATGGAATCTTCTAGAGTTGCGAAAACCCTGCGCAAATTTAAAATTCAGACCAAAATTGATTTTAAACTCATGTTTTAGTCGGTAGGTTGTAGACATTATTCTTTTTTTATACAATCTTAATATGTATCTGTAATCATTACTATAATCATTATTTGTTAAACAAACCCAAAACAAAACTAACACTTAAGATTTCAGAATAGAAGATAACATTTACAGAATAAAATATTATACAAAGACCCATGAAAACGCAAAAATACTAGTCATTAGAATATAAATAAACGTATTGGACTTAAAACTAAAGTACGAGATATCGAATGATAACTCCTTTCCAGTTGGATACATAGGTGAAAAGGGTCCACCCCCACTACTTGGACAGGCTAGGTAACAGTTGCCTAAGTAAGCAACAGAGAAGATAGCTTTGTGTCAAAATAACTTAAGAATGCCAAAAACTTAAAAATAACGTAATATCAAAAGAAAACCCCATGGTTTAGACAGAAAGTGAAGAAATTCACACTCTTCTTATTTTGTTAAAATTTGCTCTAGCCTATTTTGTTCCTATTTTGGTCTCCTGATTGTAATCATTTGTGGAGCTAATCATTGTTCCCAGATATGCATATTTGTCCACTTGTTCGACGTTGACAAAAAATAATAAAATAAAAGAGAATTTCTCAAAAATGAAGATCAAAATCTTAATACCTTTCTTAAAAAAGGGATATAAATGAAATAAGGAAAAAACACAACACTAAAATTAACTATTAGAATCCAATCAGTCAGTATATTATTTTTCGTATCCCTTTAAATAGCATTTTATCAGGTCAAATTAAAGAACATTATCCACTTATTGTAAGCAAGAGAGATACCTCTAGGAATAATCAAAACGATAAATAATATCTACCAAGACAATACAATAAAAGTAAAAGTAAAAGAAGAACTAGCTGGCCCTATTGAAGCTGGCAAAGGGATAAGACAAAATGATTCTCTGGGTCCTCTATTGTTTAACTTGATTGTGGATAAACTAATTAAAAAAGGTTAGAACTAAAAAAGCAAAACAAATAGGAGAAATACAATTTAAAATAATCTGCTATGCAGATGACGCAATACTACTTACTCAAAGTAAAGACGGTTTACAACGTATGCTGCAACAATTTTATATAACCGCAAGAAAATATAAATTGAAGCTGGAAGGTCAGATAATAGAACAAGTGATGGAATTTTAATATCTAGGCATCACATTATCTAGCTACAGAAAACTAGAAACAGAAGCAAAAGATAAAGTGAATAGAGCATACTAAACCGCATGTTACCTGAATAAAATAATATGGGGAAATTGAAAGAATATTAGGAAAGGCAGAATTAACAAAACAGTCATCTCGCAAATAGTAACATACGCCGCAGAAACACGACCTGATGCAGAGAAAACAAAAATTTAAAAATAATGTTAGAAACGGCAGAGATGAAAACACTTAGGGACAAAGCTAAAACTACAGATATACGACGTAGACGTAAGGTGGAGAACATAAAGCACTGGGTAAGAAACAGGAGAGTAGAATGGAACGATCATATAAGCCGAACAACAACAAAAAGATTAGTAAAAATAGCAAGAGATAGACGATCAGTAGGATGACTATAAAAATGATGAAACGACAACTTACTAAAGGCACATTAAAAAACAGACTAAGTCATGTCTATGTTAAAGGAAAAGAAAGAGGAGAGAAGCAGAAATTTAGTAAAAAAGTACCTATAACAGTGAATATATTGTTACATTCTTGAAAATGAACTTTATTCAAAACCAACAATATTACAATACTTTTTAACTAACTGACAACTGTAAACTTCAACATTCAAAATACAACTGTTCCAAACTGTCAAAAACATCTGTTCGATTCAAGAATTTTCGATGTCATCTTGAATGTTCTCGAACTACTTCTTCTTTTTCGTCGATGGACTTTTTCTATTTGGGGATAAATCTTTCGTAACAATATTGAGAGAAGCCGAGTAGTCGCACTGAATTATGCCAAGTGAAAGCAAATACTAAAATGGTTTAGGTAAGTTAAGATAACATGAATATCCTGAGTGTTGAGTTCGTAACAGTGGCAGAACGGAACGGTAGGAGGGAAAAACGTCCATAGCTACAGACGTTTATTATACAGAGAAGGTATATCGTATAAGAAGTATGCCTTATGATGAAACTCAGAGAAATGCACATGCGAAAAGTAGAGCTTACCTAGTTATAATTAGTTAATAATATTTTTGTTACAATTTGCATTTGATCTTGTTCTATATTGTTACTTGTATTAGTTTACTATAATTAACTATTTTTATCTATTTATTGACTTTTTTTTAATCTGTTTATTTACATCGGTGTTTGGAGAAAGATTTTCAAAGGGGGAACGCCAAAATGTCAAATTAACATATTTATAACTAAAATTTCCTTTTAAAAATAGTAAATTCCATTTGTATATTTTTTAACTATGATGCTAAAAACCATAAAAAAGAGAAATTTAATATGTTTTATAGGACTCTACGATATTTATATATTTTTTTTAGTTGGGAGTTAACGAAATTTTCGGAGACAATAGTGATTTTACGTACATCTCCGATAGGGAACGGCTTAAACTGGACTTTGTTGTACAAAAAGCCTTTATTGACATCCATGAAAATGGCGTCGAAGCTGCAGCAGCTACAGCAGTAGGTCAGTGGATATTTATTATATTTGGTCGTAAAAGCTTATGGTCATTAAAGAACACGTTTCTAATAGTTTATAGTTCCAATAAAAAAATATATATTCTAAAAATATTTAAGAAATATTTTGTTATTGCTCTAACTACTTTTACATATACTTGTTCCGAGTAAGTATTTGATTAATAAAAACATCTTTAATTGAAACTTTTAACCCTCCAGTACACGCGCTCTATTTTGTTACGTGACAGACGCGTGGATTACATTAGTAATCCATACTATACCCCATACACGTCAGACAAAAACAAAAAAATTCTAATTGAAGACCTCGGTGCAAGAACCGGGCAACTCCACTTTTCTAAATTGTTGGGAAATCGAAAAAAAATTTAATATTTTTAGAAAATGTGAATAAATTGTACTTAATTAAATTAATCCTTCTAGAGGAACATTAGACAAGCCTTATTTATTCAATCACTACTTTTCATTCATATTGTAGACGCAACAATTTTGTTTTGAAAAAATGGACTTGCCTGTTTTTTGTTCCAAAAATCTCACGTGTTAAAAATAAAAATTGCACAATATACTGTTTTTGGATTTTTTATTGCAAATGATACATTGAAATGAAAATATAATAACCAAATAATTATTTTAAACATAAGAAGAGTCACTAACACTACCTTCATTACGATCTTCGTTTACATCTCCAAAGTTTGGGTCTTCGGCATTATCAGTAATATTTTCAAATATGCGGTTGTAATAACCTTGGTCATTTAAAGGTACATATTTTCGTACTATGTCTCTTAAATCTTTAATTTTTTAATGGTTTATGTCCAGGTGCTTTGAGTATGCTTTATTATTAGGCATGGTGAATGAAATAATATATCCTTTTGAGTTCATAAAAAATTTTGTGGAAATAACAAATCCCAAACCTACAGAACATTCGATGAACTGATAATTTTTTGTATACCTCATTAATCTATAGGTTGATATAGCAAACTTTTTTTTTGGTCCTTTGGGGGCTGATTTAAAGAGTTGTTTAAAATGGTCAGAAAAGCTAAGGCTCATTTCTTGGTCTGCAATACCAAGGAAGTAAATTTTTTCGAAGCTTGTTAAATTAACTTTATCCATTCTGACGGTGGATATATTCTTTCCTTCTTCCTTTTATTTTTTTCTATGAGGCTAAATGATCTATCACATGGTAGAAAACTGTGTCCTGGTTCGGGGTACTGGTGATGTATTTGACTAATTTTTTTATTTACATTTACCAAAGTATACAAATATTTCACTAACGTTTGATTTTTGTTCTGTGCAAATGCATTATCCGAAAAAATGTATAGCTTACTTACTGAACCAGGTAAATGTATGTTTATATAATGATCAAGAAAGGACTTTAGTTACTTTCTTTCTTAGCGGTCTGCTCATCATAAATGTAAAAAGTTGACATGCCCAATTTTGTCGAAAGAATACAAAATTTATATTCCCAAAGTTGCGTTTTGTAAAACAATTCTCCTGTTGAAACATGGGGTAAAGTCAAATTCTGCTGGAAGTCGAAACATAATATTTCGATGGACTCATCTTCTTTACTGAGAATGGTAACTTCTTTTAATTTTGGATTTATTGTCCTGATTTTGGCCGCTTTCTTTGCACTGGTATTAAAGAAATCAATCCACCCGAATATAAGTCTTGTTTCTCCTTATTTCCTAATTTGTGAAAAGATAAGAGAATAGAGAATCTTTCTGTTTCGTCAATTTTGTTAAAACATTTAAGTCGGTAAGTGCATCGTATTCCCATCGTGTTCCTTAAGGTACAACCTTTTTAACTGAATTCAGATACTCCTCTCCGCAGGCTTAACCGTTTCCTTACATTTCTTTGCCACGCACTTTCGTTTGTTACTCGTTTTCTACCTCTCTTATCATAACACAAAATTACATGTTCTTTTTAACAAAATTTCACAACTAAAAACAAAATATCTAGACCAGTACCACCGGATCAGTGAGCGTTATCCCTACTCCAATATCTTCCACTACACGCGATCATTTCGGTGCTAAAATCGGATATCATTTGGACTTGCCTGATTCTTGCACCGTAATGTATGATCGGATAAATCCTTTGCTACGTTAAATTAATAGGGATTCATTGGATTTACCCGATTCTCGTACCAAAATATTCGCAACTTCAAATTTTCTATGCTGAATGCAATAATTTAATTTCGTTTAAAAATGGACTTGCCCAGTTCTTGCACCGAGGTCTTCAATTTATAAAATCAACTTAAAGAATTAAGTAAAAGTATGTAGTCCTAGCCCCTTATAAAAACAATGTGTTGGGAATCCCCTAGTCTAATCGCATGTTGAATCATAAATGTTATGACAATGACTTCCACGTTGCATCTTGTTCATCAGTCGATAAATAGCTTTCCTTGTGATTTCACATATCGGTAAGTTTGTTCTTCAAAATCGTTCAATAAAGTTATTGGTGTTTATACATTTGTTTTAAAAATATAAACAAAAAATTTTATAATGGATATCTGTTTCCAAGTTTATGACATATGGGATCAGAATGAGAAAAATATTTTATACCGACTTTGTAAGAGCATTAAATAAAAAACGGCTTATTATTTAATAAAAGTATATATTTATAAATAAATCACTTAGTTTCCGTAATACAGACCTGAAGAAGGCAGTGAAAGCACTAAACCGCAGCCAATTAAAATATTTATAACCCTAAATGCATATATTTCGTTGTTTACTGGCACTATCGCTTTTTGTTGGATATATCTTAGTAAGAAATAGTTTACCTTAACTGAAATGATGTATTTCCATAAAATATAAAAAACGTGTTCAAATAAAAACATACATTATATATAATGTAATCTGAGTCGTCTATGCCATCTTCAGATTCATCAGTAGTATCTTCATCTAGATCCACAACAACTGGTTTTATGGTAATTTTAATGAAGTTTTTAAGGTTCCACATATTCTGCTCTTTTTTCAATACATGCTCAATACATTTTATCCACGACTGTGGAGTCACATTTTTAACGGCACTATTAACCCTGGAATACCACACCTATTTTTTTGACATACACCTCACATATGGGTATCAGATACCCATTGATTTTTTGTGAAGAAATAAATAAAAAAGTAAATAATTTATGATTTTCAGGGACTGTCTAGTCACTATTGAATACACAAGAATCATTAAATCAATCATTTTATTTTCTCTCTCTTAATTGTAGTAATACAAAAGAAAAAAATAGTAAAAATATTTAAAAATATTTATCAAACGTTTTCTAAAAAACCAGAAACCTAATTCAAAATATTTTACCTTAATATAACAACAAAATGGTCTTTCTAACTAAAATCTAACACCTTTTGATTATAGAACTCATAGTCATTCTTAGCCAGGTATTTCAATTTCTTTCATTTTGGTGACTGCATTCACAACACAGTTTAGCTCTATGCTCCATGCAGTATGCTTTATGGCAAGCCTAGCATGCATGCTTCGTTTTTCTATCTTTTCCTTTGCAGTGATAACACCTAGTTTGCTTCACTAAACTTGTGGGATGTTGTGTTGGAAGGTCTTCAACTTGGAGAATGCCACAAATTGATTGCCTGAGTGATTTCGGTAAAGAAGGTATTTGAAGTCTCTCTCGCATTAGTGGTTCAATTAAAGCCATTTCCAAAGACTTCAGAAAAGATTTTCTATTATTAGATGCAGTTTCTTTTCAATGGGTATTTGCGAGAGAAAATAGCACCATTGCATTTATGTCACTTGCATCAAGCATGTTAAAAAAAATCTTAGTGGCCATCGTCTGCATTTTCGTGATGTAGTATAAGAATGGCATAATTGATCGAACGTATCTGTACCTCCTTTTGATTCATTATAGGTGTGTATAAGGTTTGGTTTTCCTGTATCAGCATTTAATGAATTATCATGATGTAATGTTGACAGCAAGACAACCACTTTTTTGGGATTTGGAGTGTATGAGATGATAGTTTTATTTTCGTCGAATGCAAATAATGATGTACCTACTTCTTTTTTACTGAGAAAAGACGGTGGAATTTCTCGTTTATTTTTTCTTAGTGTACCCAAGATAGCTAGTTTGAATTGTCTCATCATTTCATCAGCAAGAGGTATTGAAGTAAATCAATTATCTACTGTTATATTTCTGTTGGTTCCATGTATTGGTTCCGACAATTTCCGAACGTAAAAAGCTGGTACTGACTTATCCTGTGTTTGGACTTTTCCAATATATGGAATAGCGTTAACCATATAAAATGTTTTAGAGTCATTCATCATCATTATCTTTATTTCATATTTGTCGGGCTTCCCACTCTTATAGATTTTAAATGGGCATTTCCCCCTGAATCGTACGAGCTGTTCATCGATAGTACAATGCTGAAAAGGGGTGTAGTATGATGTACAGTAGCTTATAAAGATTTCCCATAATTCGCGTATGGGTGCAAATTTATCCGCTGCTTTTTTTGTTGCTCTTGTATTTTTATCATCAAACCTTAGGCATACAGCTAGAAATGCAAACCTGTGCTGCGACATCGTAGCACGAAATATTCCATTTCCAAATTGTAGGGACCAAAGTTCATCAACACTAGAGTTAGAAACGCGTAATGCACCAGATATGAACAATAACACAATGAAGGCTTTAACTTCTATTTTATTTGTCAATTTGGTGTAACCTTGCGCTGTGATACTTTCTCGTTTGCGAACGATTTCTTTATTTGTAAAAAGAACGATAATATCTAACATTTCTTCATTAAATAGTAACTTCCAGGCTTCTTCAGGAGACTGAAGTATCCTGGCATTTCCTTTGCCACCCGGTAAACGTATAACAAGATTTGCGGCTGTTGTACGACCACGCCTTGAGGGCTGTTCTGTAGACCAACGATGCCCGTTTTTTCCAAGTAAACTTGAAACATTCATCAGTGTCGGTATTGGAGTTTTGTTCTTCGACATAATCCTCCTCACATTCAGAATCGGTACCAAAGGTATTTTCACCATCATCCTCGTTTTTTCATTATCAAATAACTGTTTAGCTTCCCTTTCCAGTTCAGCTTGGGTCAACGGACGACGTTTTTCCCAGTTTTCTTTCCAGCCACATGAAGCCATTTCACTAAAAAATAATTATAAGAAAAATTAATAAATCATCGGAAACCTCACACATGGCTGCTACATACCCTAGCGCTTATTCAATAAATTCTCGTGATCGGAAATGTCGCTCAAACGAGACAGCAACTACAAACTTGTCCTTGGCAGACTACAGACTGAATTTACATGAAGCGGTATTAACATTGGAATGCGATTCGCGAATGCTACATTCTGTTAAGAGTCTCGGTGGGTATCTCACACCTAAGTATGAGGTTCAACCAACAACACAGTCAATTTCACTTTATCACAATCATCTCGAGCTTATAGATATCAATAAGAAACCAACAACAACAATAAATCTGTTGACAATATAAATACAGCAGTGTAAAGGACTCATTACTAAAAATAATTGATGACATTACATTCAATAAGAACTGCTAAATGGAACGCAAATGATGCAGAAAGAAACCCCAGAGCCGGAGCAGAAATAATAATTAGAAATATTCTAAAATGTCACGAACTACCGAAAAATCGAAAAAAAAAACTGTTTATTGACCTTTGCGGTCAATACATTCACGCGGACAATTGGCGGTCAATTATTACCCTAACAAGAATGGATTGGAAACACTTTTAAGATCACAACGACTTAGGTTCTTAGTGTGTGGCGACAATAATTCAAAGCTCAAGAGCTGGGGCTCAAGATTATCTCCCACCCCTGGGAAGAAGTACAGTCCTATACAATGTGGTGAAAGAAATGCAACTTAAATACCTCTCAACCTACAAACCAACTTACTGGCCAACTGATTGAAATAGATACTGCCCGATTTACTCGACTTGTTTATCTGTAAAAAACTAGCAAAAAATAAAAATATAGAATCTAATGAGAAATAAGATTGCAGAATTAATGACGAATCTATCAGAAACATATCCAACTTCAAGACTAATAAATAAAATAACAGATTGAAATATTTTTAAAGAAATCATAAAAGAAAAAATAGACTTAAAAATAACACTAAAAGCACAAGAAATAGAAATAGCAATACAAAAAATAACAAAACAAAGACACGAAGTTGAATGTAAATTTACAAAACATAACTTTAAACGAAAAAGGTTTCATAAAGATTGTCCAACAGTAATAATGGTTCAAAACCAAATTAACAGCATGTGCAGAGAAATAAAAGGATTACTTAAACAACATAGCAGCGTCAATTTTCAATATTACCTAGAAAATCTAACATCTAACCCAGATAGTGATTACTCATTATGGAAGGCCACAAATAAGCTTAACACAAAGCTTGTCACAAAACAAAATTCCACATTTTAGAACAAAAGATTTAAAATGTTCAAGGACAGCTCAGAAAACAGCAGATGCTTTTGCAAAATAGTAAGACAAGTTATTTCAGCCTCTATCAAATAGAGTAAATGAAGATGACGACATTCATAAATATTTAGATAGTCTTAGTCAAATGAATTATCCACCCAAATGTGCAACGCTTAACGAAGTAAAAAGCCGCCCGGCCATGATCTGATAACATACTAAATAGCGTACTTAGAAAAGGAATAGTAAGTCTAACACAAATCATAAACTCGATATTAAAAATGGCTACTATCCTGCAAGATTTAAGTTAGCAGAAATCATTACGATTCCTAAACCAGGAAAACCTTCACATGAGATTACATCCTACCGACCAACGAGCCTATTACCAGTTATGTACAAAGTCCCAGGAAAGTCATTTCAAGTATAATGATTATTGAAATACAGAAAAACATTATTATACCTAATCATTAGTTCGGTTTTCGCCAAAACACGACACAACTAAACAAGTGCGTAGAATGGTAGAAAAGATTCAATTAGCCCTCCAGAAAAAGAGCTTTTGCAATGCCATTTTTCTGGATGTAACTTAAGCATTTAACAAGGTCTGGCATCCAGAATTACTATTCAAACTGAAGAAAGCAACATCGCAACCGCTATTCATGATACTTAAATCATACCTCGAATAAAGACTATTTTACATAAGATACGAAAACAGTGAGTCTAAAATCCACAACATTAATGCGGGGGTTCCGCAAGACAGTATCTTGGGACCAATTCTCTACACAATCTTTTCAGCTGATTTCTCAACTGACGAAAAACCAACAATCGCAACATTCGCAGATGACACTGCCATTCTGGTCAAAAACCCAGATCCATTACTATCAGTAGAAATATTATACGACACCATACATTTAATTGAAATATGGGTTAATTAATAAAAAATAAACATCAAAGAAGCAAAAGCAGTTAACGTGGCATTTACTTAATGTCACAAAGATACACCAAATATCATAATTCATAACAAGAACATTCCCAAAAATGATACTGTAAAATATCTGTGTAATTACACTTATGCCAAGATGGCATATCCTCCATTCTAACATGGAGGATATACATCTGGATTTGTAACGATATAGTTTACCTATCACATTAGGTGTCACTTGTAACAACATAAATTGCTTATTGGGGGTTGAAAGGGGGAACTGAACAATTTCTGGGATAGAGATAGGGTAAGCAAATAAACTGAAATGTTTGCGAACGGCTACTATTGTTTTGGTTGCTGAGCTGGGCCGTGAATAAGGTTTCTTTATTTGAGGAATTGAGAAACTAACTACACAAAAAAGAAATAAAAAAAATACTTACAGAGATTTCCTGGGCAACAAACAGAAGAAGATTCCTACACTATTTAAATAAAAAAATCCTCTTTTTCTTAAAAAAAAAAAAGAAAAAGACTTTTCTTTCCTAAAAAATTTTTAAGGATGAAAACATTACATTTACTGTTACTACCAACAAATAATATCCAATTTTCTCAATAACCCTTACATTGGCACTATTTGTAGCAATTTATACAATTATCATAAATCAAAATATCCTAATTTTGATGAACATTCCTTACATTGAGTTTAAACTATAAACAAAATAGAATTAAAACTTTGGTTACGTATCAAATGTATTTAATGTATTTAAGTAATATTTAATGATTAAAGTTAACTTAATTTAAAACAAGATCAATATGACAATTAGCTTATCCATAAAACTTATAATTTTATTCATTTATAATTCTTTAGTGTGTCATAAAAGTTGATCTTTGTATATTAATGAAAAATGTTTATTTTGCTTAAAAAAAATCTAACCAAAAGTACCTTGTTACACTGACTGTATTTCCTTTAAAAAAGGTTATTACCTTGGGATTGGATACAAATCAAACACACTGTCCCATACAAACTGCAAATGATCTGGATGGACTCATGAAGACACAAAATGGACAAATCTTGGGAAGGTCAAATATTGAATTGGACTTCAGATTATCCTGGATGATAACCAAATGTGTTTTTCAAAACTTTCTTCATGGGTTACTGCATCCAACAGAACGGTGATTAACTAACTCACTAAACAAAGATTGCCAAATAGCATTTTAAGTTTAAATTCAACTCTTATGCCGAGATCTTATCTTTCCCGAACCCAAACTTTAAGAAGAAAATCCCTAGTCAAACAATAAAACCAACTGCTTTGGCCGAGGTCCATCGAGTAGTCATATCATTTTTACAAATCATTCTCTTCCCTGCAATATATACCAACCGGGGTGTAGAGTTGTGTTATAGAGGTAGCACCTTTTATCGGAACGACCACATCGAGCGTCATAGACGGGAGATGGTTCTTGATAACTGGTCCTCATAAGACAGCTAACTCTCACTTATGGCTCCACGTGCCACACCCCGGGCAACTGCATTTGTCTGCAGGCTAAACTAACTGAGGGTAGCCAGATATGGCGAAAATTTTACCGAGCGATTGCCGGTATAAGCGATCTCCCACTTGCTGACCAACTTCTTCATGCAGAAGAGTTGGTAAGTGGTAGGGATCAAACTAGCACGCAGCGTCTGACCCAGAGTGGGCGGCTGCAAATAGCATCTGTGTCCAGAGGATCGGCTAAAATACAAACCAGATAAGGCAACGGGAAACCACTCTGGTATATATTTCCCAAGAAAACTACAATGAAAGCACAAACAGAAATGGTCCCTAGTCCCCGGCAGATCTTAGATGATCAAGGGGTGCGAAGAATCCCCGGGCGAAATAGCCTAAATATTTTAAATACAAACTTTAAGATTGCAACATGGAACGTTAGAAGTCTGTTCGAAACAGGAAAACTAGCAAATGCATGCCACGAAATGAAACGTTTAGCGTTACAGATATTGGCTTTGAGTTAAGTTAGATGGCCAGGTTCAGGTAAAGTTAAAACCATGAACAAAACTTTCTATTACTCGGGTAATAATGATCCGGTTCATCGTAACGGGGTTGGAGTAATTTTAGAAGACAAATATGTCTTCTAAAAAGACAAAAAAAACAATGCCGTCACAAAGTTTGTGTCATTTTCGGACCGATGTCTTCTAATTCAATTATCCGGAAAGCCGGATAATAAATATTAACATCATTCAAACTTATGTCCCTACGGCCGATAAACCCATAGAATAGCTAGAAGCGTGGTATGCTAACGTAGAAAAACTTATAAAAGATGACCAAAAAACGGGACCCAACATTTATCTTAGGTGACTTTAATGCTAAGTTAGGTAGAGGAAAAGTTTCTGGATTGATCAGAGACTTCGGACTTGGAGCAAGCAATGACAGGGGAGAGATAATGACCGAATTCTGACAACAACACAACATGGTAGCGACAAATATATGGTTTAAATTACACCCTCGCAGATTGTACACTTGGACTTCACCACAACACAATGAAAACAGAGTAATCCGTAACCAAATAGATTACATATTGGTCAACAAAAGATATCACAACGCAATCATCAGTGCAAAAACATATCCTGCAACTGACATAAATTTCGGTCATAATCCTGTTGTTGTAAAAGTGCGCGCAAGATGGAAACTAATAAAGAAACAAAAACCTCAACACCAACTAATAGATATCCAATTATTGAAAAACGACACCATACATCAGACACAAAATAAAGAATTAAACAAAAATTTAGGAAATATCGACCACAATAGAATTAGCGAGTACGATTATATAAACGTTATGTGGAAAATTATTAAAGAACAAATGAACAATGTAACGGAAAAACATCTAAAAGTAACACCTAGAAATAACAAACAGAAATGGATGACAGAAGAGATTTTACAATAAATGAACAAACGAAGAGAATCTAAAGGAAAAAATGACAAGGACGGAAAATACAAAAGACTAAATAGAATAATTCGAAAAAAAAATAACCGAAGCAAAAGAGAAATGGCTGGAAACAAAATGCGTTGAAATAGTAGAACTGCAACAAAGGCACGATTTTTTTAATTTTCATAAAAAGGTAAAAGAGTTTACATCGACTACCAAGAGAACGACTTTTCACACCATACTGAACACGGATGGCAAACTGCTAGAATCAACGGAAGATAAACTGAAAGAATGGGGAAAACTATATTAAAATTCTTTTTCACAACATACGAGAAGAACCAAGATTGGAAAATAACAACGAAGGGCCAACAATTCTGAAATCTGAAATTATAAATGCAATTAATCATTTCGAAACAAATAAAAGCCCAGGTCCAGACGGAATATACCCAGAAACGTTAAAATTAATCAGCAAAGAAAATATCGAAACATTTTTCCATTTATTCAATCGCATTTATGATACAGGTAAAATACCCCAAGATTGGCTGGGGTCAATATTCATCCCACTACTAAAAAAGCGAAACCCACAACACTGCAATGAGTTCCGTCTGATAAGCCTTATGAGTCATGCAGTAAAAGTCCTACTAAAAATCGTACATAATCGTATCTATAGAAAGTGCGAAACAATCATCGGAGACGATCAGTTTGGATTCAGAGCCGGCATGGGAACGAGAGAAGCCCTGTTCAGTTTACTAGTTCTCGCCCAAAAATGCTACGACCAACAGAAAGATATATTTATATGCTTTATAGACTTAGAAAAAGCATTTGATGAGTAAGACACGACCTACTATTAGAACGTTTGCAAGAAGTCGGTTTAGATGGAAAAGACATCAAATTCTTAAAAAACTTGTACTGGAACCAAAACACCAGAGTTATAATCGAAGGTTCCACATCCACAGAAGTAGAAATTAGGAGGGGAGTGACAAGGATGTGTTCTGTCGCCTCTGCTGTTTAATCTTTACTCCGAGTTTTTATTTTAAGAAGCATTGGAAAATTCCAAGGATGGAGTCAATGTGAATGGCGTATATATCAACAGTATCAGATACGCCGATGATACAGTGTTAATTGCGGATTCCGACTTAGGTTTAAGACTCATCGACAAGACCAACTCGACCTGTGAGCAATTTGGTATGAAAATATACATTAAAAAACCAAAGCGATGTCAATCCGAAAAATATAAAACGTACCTCAACCTTGCACAATAAATGGGCAACAATGGACAGGGCTAAATTTTGAACAGCTAATAAGAACAGCTGAAGATAGAGAAGAGTTTAAAATTGTAGTAGCCAACCTCCATTAAGGAAAGGGGACTTTAAGAAGAATAAGAAGATATACCCACCATCTTAAATGGAAATGTTTATATTTTAATTAACGTGTAATATCTGGAGGACCCAAGATAAAATGAAACACCAATTTGTGTTATTATAAACATACTAAAAATTTGTATATTATCAATCTCGGAGACGCAAAAGGATTGAGAATATTTTTCAGTGGTTTAACATGTATGAGGTAAATCAAAAAGCTTTAGATCAAGAGAAAGCAATAAGGAATCAAATTTAAAAAACACAATTGGTTGTTCGGCTCGGATCTATCGTAATTATCTAACAAAACATTCGTGTATAAAGCAATCATCTTGCTCATCTGGACATACGAGATTGAACTGAGGTGAAATGCAGCACACAACAATACTAGGGAATTTCAATATAAGATTCTTTGTGTCATCATTGATGCGCCGTGGTTCATTCCAAATGCAGACATTTACAGGGATTTGATTATTACATATTTACAATCGAAATAGTGAAGCAAATAATTGTTAAATTCAGTGACAAATATTTTATACGACTGAAAAATTACTCCAACGAGGAGAAAACTAATAGGACAACTCCACACAACAAAATTAATTAAACCTTAGAACTCCTCTTGATAATTTTAGTTATTAGTCATTGGAAAAAAACTCTTGCTTATATATTATGTTTTTTTCAACTAAAATGCTTAGTGTTACTTATTTGTATGTAACAGATTGTACGTTTTTTTCTGAAAAATGACTTTGACAAAGCCAATTAGCACCAGACTTGTTTGTGTTTATTGTTAAAATCGACTGAATTTTAATTATTATAGATTGCAGATTCATAGTCAAAATTTTCAAAATCAGTTATCAATGTTAGTATTTCATATACCTAATATTTTTATGGATACATAAATTTTGTTTTGATATATTTTTATTTTGTTTTCTTGTTTTTTTGCTTTATTTTTTGCTTCTTTTATTTTTTGTTTTGTCTTTTGCTTTTTTGTTGTTTTTGTATTTTATTTGTTGTTTATTGTTCTACTTACATTTTCTTAATGTACGTTAAAGTAAATAAAAAATCTTTCTTTGGTTAGGGGCTTCTAACGATATATGCTGCTTCTTCCAAAGATGTAGTTTTTTTGTTATGCTGATGTCCTTTCTATTTCTATCCAACGTATTTCTACCTGCTTTACCTGTAACGAGATGTGAGATTTGTAACATGTTTGTCTAAGCATATTTTAAAAGTCTCCTTAAAAGCAATATCACTGTTAAATACAAAACAAAAAGAAATATTTTAAATTATATTTTATTGAAACCCCTACTTTACAAATTTAGTGTTGAGAAGGTAAAAAAGTGAAATAATTTAGAAAAAGCAAAACATTTCTTTGCGAAAAACCAAATTTTACCCATAATAAAGACCTTTGTCTTTCTATTGACAAATAGAAGGTCATATTTTTCATTTTACTCACAATGTTTATTTTTTCGTTTTTTTTTTTATAGAATCTTTTCGCTTTTTGCAATATTTAAGTTTTCTCACAGTTACTACAACAATTTTACAAGGTTGTGTAAATAATAAAGCACATTGTTTTATAATAATAGCAATAAAATGCTTGTATCAATAAAGTGAGGTTAGAATTTCTTTAATTTAAAATTTTAAACTATATTTCATAGAAATAGAACTCTGAATTGTGATGGTATTATCGTAAAAATACTATACCTAAAAGAAAAAGCAACAGAGGTAGCAAAATGTTAAATTAAAAATTCTTGAGATTTGACATTTCAACTTTTGTTTGGAAAATAATAATGACAATGTGACAGTCGTGACGTCATACTCCTGCTGTCCGTTGTTTACAAATATTTATATTTTTTTAGTTATAACCATTTTAAATAAGCAACCAATGTATTGCTATAAGTAAACTTGATCTTACATTTTATTAAAAGACAATAATTTTTGCATTATATTTTTAGGTGTGCTTCACTTCCCGCCACTGGTTGTTCTTGATTTACACTACAAATTTAATGCTGATCACCCCTTTATCTTTATCCTTAGGGAAAGTAATGGACTAATTCTTTTTGCTGGCAGATTTACACAATAATAATATTATGTACACATAAATCGTCTTATTTTGTTTTTAATGTTATATACTATTAACATTTTAAACAAACATTTAATTTTATACTATCTTTCAATTAAATTTTATCTTATATTTATCGTATTATATTTCCTTTGTGGTCATCGTAAAAGACATACCCATGCTTTAAGATTCAGTTGTCATACATATAAAATATTTTACATCATTATCGGTCCCCGACAGTTGGTAACGCATCGTGTCCGCACCAAGCTATCGGTCCCGGAGAACCGGTAATGTACTGTTTATTGTTTTATATATTTTGGGAGAGCAGTCAAAGTGTTTAGAACAAACATCGATACATGAATATATTTACACAAATCGTAGCTATTTCTTAACAACATTTGGTTACTATAAAAGAAAAGATTTAATTTTTATCAAATGGAAGATTCACCTTATTATTTCAACAATTTTTGTTTGGGTTGCTGACGCTCTCTTTTATAAAAGTAAAAAAGTAAGGTGGACTTTTGAAGAAAATTACATTTCATCACATAAAAATTTTAAATAATTTTAACACTTACACAAATATTATGTTGGATAAATAATCCTGGATGTGATAGTAAAAATAGTGGAAAACCTCTTAATTGTTTTTGTATGCATTTTACTCACACAGTGGGATGTCACTTGCGAAGCAGAATTTAAAACTGACTAACGTCTTGTATTTACTGAAAGTAATGAATTTGTTAACCTTTTTTGTCCCGACGGTACGTCTGAGTACCACTGTTTTCAAAGCACATTATAAAAATAATAAATAACTAAAGGTATTTTCGGGTTTTTGCATTGACTGTTTGATAACCGTCAGGAGTTTGCACAGAAGAAATATAAGTGTTAGGGTTTATTTCAGATTATCTGAAAACTGTTCAGAATCGAAGTTTGGTGTTCGGGTTAAAATCTGATACTGTTTGTGGACAGTTTTAAAACTATCAATTCGGTTTTTGTTAAAAGGTCTTGATTATTTCCGGATTTTTTAAAGCGTGCGCAGTTCGTTTTAAAATTGACAGTTATAACACAGTATAAAGAATATTTTTCTGCTTGTCTGCTTGTTGTTGAATGATAGGTAGTAGTCGTTTTTTGTATTAATTAATAGTAATTTCAGTCATTTTCGAGTGATCTTAAAATTTCGAGTGACTAAAAATGCACCCAATAATAAATTTACTATTGGAATCAGACACAGAATCATCATCTTCAAATATTGAAGATGGACTTGACATAGTGGCTAACGTGTTTTTGCCCGAACTGCTTCAAGATAGCACAAAAAAAGAAGATTTTTTTGAACAAACTGTTCCTCAGTATGCGGACAGACAGTTTCTTCAGCATTTCAGGTAAGTTATGTACATGTGTTATAACTAAAGTATGAATATCAGTAAAAGTATTGTGACTGCAAGAGTTTGTTTTCGTATTTATTATCTAAAATATTGATATTAAACTAATTAGTCTACATTTTTTTAGAGTTTCAAGACAAGTAGTCCAAACGTTGAAAGTTGACTTTAAACATTCAGAATTTTATCCCAAGAAAGGCACTTGCTTTAAAAGGATTAACAGTGAAAAATGTCTATTGGCTTTTTTATGGTTCACAAGTAACCAAGGTGCAACATTTAAAGATGTTGCAGATAGATTTAACCTATCAATAAGTACACTACACACATATGTCAATTCGGTTGTGTATTTTCTTTCACAATTATCCGAAAAAGTAATTGTGTGGCCTTCCACCCAAGAAGCAAGAATTATTGGAAGAAACTTTGAGGAAATGGATTTCCCTGGTGTTATAGGCTGCATCGATGGAACACACATTAAAATTGATACACCTCAAGAGGATCCTGATTCGTATTTGAATCGGAAGAAATTTAATTCCATTCAGGTAAGGTACTCACTTATTAATTCATATTACTTACGGTATATTTACATATTTGACTCTTATTGTATAATATTGATGATAGAAGTGTACATAAATTTTGAATGAATTCTCAATTATAATAAAGAATGGTAATTATGTATGTTGACTACTTGCTGATTGTAATGGAAATAATAACATGTATTCCCTTCTTCAAACTTGCTATACCTCTGCAATGTCTCATTATGTTTTATTTGATAAATTTGTTAATGATTACAGTTTAATCAAAAATTCGTAAAAATTTTTAGTTATATATGTATACTTAAACCACTACATTTATCAAGTACAACATTTTTGTTGTATACTATTTTCTATGCTGTACTTTAAACAGTATTTTAGAAAAACCATTTTGCAATATCATTTAAAATTTAATTTTAAAAAATCATACTAGCCACCTTTGTTACAAATTTATTTATGCTTTTGTAATCAAGAAAGTTTACAATACCTAATGCATAATCTGAATAATATCTTGCTTTCTATTAGACTGGTATCATCTTTATTTTAGTTTCCAAAATTAAATATTTATTTTTTTTAAGATCAATTTTTTAGAAACAAATATTTCCATATTATATCCACACTTTTTTTGTAGATGCAAGTGGTATGTGACAACAATAGAAACATCAGGGATGTATTGATTGGATTTCCTTATAGTGTGCACGATGCTAGAGTTTTTCGCAATAGTGATTTGGGTCAGAACTTAGCAGAGCTGTGTAAGGACTGGGTAATATTAGGAGATAGTGCGTATCCATGTCTGAGAAACCTTTTAACACCTTATAAAGATACTGGCAATTTGAGACCAGTTGAAAGAAACTACAATAAAAACTTGGCCATTGTAGAGTCCTTATTGATCACACTATAGGTCTCTTAAAGCACAGATTTCGACAACTATACCACATCTAATCAAGAAATATTACTTTTATTTGTCATTTTATTAGGGCCTTTTGTGTGCTACATAATATTAATTTGTATTGACAGTGAAGTATTATTAGATGAACAAGTGAACAGTGAAGCTGATACTCAAGTTGATGATGTTATTATTGAAGGTGAACAGGATAATGTAGGACATAACTGCAGAAATTATGTTGCTTCACTGTTAAATGTTTAGTATGTAATTTAAATGTAAATTTGACAATATATTAGGTGTTAAATACTTCAAATTGTATTTTTATTAATGATTTATTATCACATTGATGAATTCCTGGCGTAGTATTACTTACTTTTTACTTATTTGTTACTTTAACTAAGGTAGGTATAAATCTCATGTGAAAAATATATTTTGAGCTGTTGATGAAAGTATAAATGATAACTGCAAATTTAGTTTTTTTGTGATAAGTATAATTCAGTGTTTGAATGAGGATTACATATATTGGGAGGTATAAAAAAGAAAAAAATCACAAATTTTATTAAAATTATCTATATTTTTTAAATGTTAATATAATTTGGTACATACATTGATTTGTAAATGTAATATTAATTTTCTAAGTAAATTTTTATATAAATAAATAGTCTATTCACAAATGTACTTACTACTTCTACAAATGTACTGACACTTATTTTCATCTAAACAATGATGTCTATAAACAAAATTGTTGGGCTCTGCCTTAAATTCATTATTAGCTAATATATTGATAGAAGATTCAAAATAAACATTTCTAATCAAAATTTAAAGCCCACAATATGTTAGAAATATTTTGATGTGTTGGACACAATATAAATAAAAGGTAAGAGAAGTAAGGTAAGGAGTCAATGAAATTTACAATGGAAACGGATATGGGACTCATGTATACAAAAAACTAACACATACGAACGGATATCTAAAGTATAAATCAAACCACAACATAAATGTTAAAAAGGGAGTCAATAAATCATTATATAATAGAGATAAAATTGTCTGTTCTAATGAAAATTCGTTTTCGAAAAGGAAAATAATTATTAACATCTATTTTAGTAAAAAATGATTATCCGATGTCAATTAAAAGTAAGGAATTTTCCAGAATAAAGGAAATGGAACAAAATAACTAACCTTTCTGGAACAGAAAGGAATCCTGCTAAGTTCACACGACAAAATTCGAGGAAACTAACAATACCATATATAAAAGAATTATCAGAAAAACTTAAAAGGATAAAAAGTAAATTCAATGTTTCAACAATATTTAAAACAACAAACACATTGAGATCTATCTTATCCAAAACCAAACCTAGCAATGAACAGGAAAGAACAATTGTATTTAGAAAATACCATGTGAAAACTTTTATTTAGGGGAAACTTCAAGACCATTACATATTAGAATAGATGAACATCAATCTTACATCAAAAATAGAGAATTTGACAGATATGTAAACATGCATGGGATAATGAAAATAGAATACAATGGGATGAGTCATGTAATGAAACAGATGGTAGAAAGAGAAAAGTCAAAGAAGCGGCTCTTATTATGTTAAATTAGTTAGTTAAATAAATAGTTCCTCCTTAGAATGAAGTAGGATGTGGCTACCAGTAAATCCAGCATATGTAACCAAGACATTTTTAAATATTTATTTTTATAATATTACCATTACAGTATGAAATAAAAAAAGCTAGTATTTTATCTTTTGAGTGTAGAACTATAATTGTTTACTTCCTTGTACTGCAAGTAAAGAAGTATACAGATTGTGAAAAAAATTGATGTTGAGATTTTGATAATTCTCCACATTTTGGGTCCCCCTGAGTCTGAAAACACGATTCTTGAATAATGTTGGCATATATTGTGCCAAATATGCTAATTATATTAATAAAATATATTTTATGTGCATTTGAAACAAATTTAATTTATACATACCTAATTAAATTTTATATACACGCAGCCTAATAGAGTAATATAAATAAATAATTTCAGAGAATGAACTTTTACTGTACTAGAGAAAATTTTGTATAAATCTTTTAAATTGAAAACTGTGATAAAAAATGTTTATTTTACAATTACGAGAAAATTAAAGAATTAATAGAATCTTGGCTAAACTTTTATAATATATTACCTGTTTAATTTTACTAATTTATTCACTTATATATTTTTTTACAAAGACATAAAATACGGAACACTATCTAAATATTCATTATATATTAATAGCATTTTAACTTTCTCAAGGGGAGTCATATAAAAGGTAATGTTAGAATAATATTTAATATTTACTAGTAATTTCCCGTAAATCTACAACAGGTTAGGTTTAGTAACAAACTATATGAGGAAGTAATCAGTCCTGGCACAGAAGTTATGTATCGAATTACAATATAAAACTGTTCAAAGTAGAGTATGTTGAATCGTTTTGAATTGAGAAAACAAGTTACTAATAAAATAATTAAAGTTTTAACCACAAATAACTTTGCAAATAATTGAGTGGAACTATAAAACTATAGTCTGTATTAAAATGAAAGATTAAAATCAAGGGTCAAGTGATGTTAACGATGCTTTTTAATATAAAGTAAAAGTTGTAGAGTATTAAACCTAATTTGGTTGTGTGAGTGGTTTTTTACTGGGTAACAACTTTATGCATTAATAGTGTGGTTGGTTTGCGTTTCAGATTTTTACAGAAGCTCTGATTCACTCCGATTTTGATAAAACTTGGTACACATACGGTTTTCAGGTTGTTTGACACAAATCTGGACATATTTTTCCATGGAAATGCCTAGTTTCTGGGCTACAGCTTTTAACCTGTATAAGAAGGGTCATTTTTAACAACACCTGGTATAATTAATCTTTTTTTTATTAACACACTTTGAGCAATATAATACTTCACCAAAACTGCACATAATGCTTTTATTATGTTTTATATCGATACATTTATTGGTAGAGTACAAACACTGCCGTTTTATCAGTTTTATGTTCATATCATGTTCATTATTTCAGTACGTTACAGTTAAAATAAGGGAATTTATAAATATTCCAAAAAAATTATTAAATTAAAACATAATGAAAGCATTATGAGTGGTTTTGTTGAGTGGCAAGTTAAAAGAAGGGACTAAGTTTGTGTTATTACACATGGTGTGTTGAACAAGAAAGATTAATTCTACCTGGCGCTGATAAAAATGACCTTTCACATACAACTTAAAAACGCTGTATCCGAAATTTGGCGTTTCTGAGAAAATGACATCCAGATTCATGATCAACAACCCCAAAAAAATGTAAGTATTCAAAATTTTATCAAATAGGCGGAGCAGAACTCCTGTAAAAGAACCCGAATTTCCAACTGTAAGTAACTTATGATATCATGAATATAGAAAAATTTTTAACAAAGCAAAATGTAATATTATTCATTTTCTAAATTATCAATATTACGGTTTTTCATCAAATCTACATACTCTCTAAGAATTGCAGTTCTATTTTCCCTGTCTCTTAACTTTTTCTTTTCAATATCTAATCTTTCAATTTCTCGTGCGTCCCTCCTTTGATAAAAAGATCTCAAGTCATTTTTAATTTCCAACAAAATGTCATTTCTCTTTACATATGCTGGACTTTGCACCCTCTTTCGTTTTATTGATGTCTTTGGTGTATTTATAGCATTACTTTCTTTATATTTCTTTACTGGGTGATCTTGTTCACTCATACGACTATGACAAGGTTGTATGTTCTCAACTTCAGGAATTGATATTTGGTTATCTAGAAAAGGAACAGAAAGTTGTTGATCTTCACGGCTCTCAACTCTGCATTCTACCCTCGAACCGGAAGAAAGCAAAATGGTAGGATATACATTTTTCTTTTTTTCAAAAATATAGTCCATCTCTTCTTGATACTCAAACACCTTTCGACCCATACCAGTTTGATTATTATTTGTTAGAATTTTTTTGTAACTCCTTTCTAGTACTCTAAATTTATTTTCGCATTTATTAGGAGCAATTTTTATTTTAAATTCATTGAAAAGGTCTCAAGCAATGACCTCCCAAAGTTTTTTAATATTTTTTATTTCATAGGAACCTACTCTGTCCCTATATTTTTTGTAAAATTCCAGCAGCTTTAGGATCTTTTCCCTAGTAAAAAAAATATCTATCTTGACGTCACTGCCTTTATCAAGAAAACAGACAAATTCGCTAATATCTAGCTCTAAAAAAACATTTAACATTATTACTTTGCCATCGTAAAACTGCATCTTCTTACCTTGATGTTCCATGATTTTTATAATAATAATTAATATGGAATTTGCTGAACTTTTAGCAAAAAATATAGACGCTACTTTTAGATTGTCATAAAACATACCACAGAAAATAAAATATTTGGAACATGTCATTTGTCAGTCACAAACTGCTGTTTTATGTCATTTAATTGTCGCTATACATGTTTGCGTTTTGGCAAAATGCTAACAGTTTTAGGATCGTTTTAAAATTATTTATAAATCTATACTACTACGCAAGTCGTCGGCGCAGTTTCAAAACTGTTTGGTGACGGTACAAATTTTAGAACCCGAAAATACCTTTATTCTTTCTTCCGACTCGATGGTACTTAAAAGTCTACATTATTAGATGCGTCTAACACTCGTAGGTTACAAAAGTGACAGCGGTATTCTAACAATATCACCAAATTCAGTCATAGTTGGCTTTTATTGAACGAGTGTACGTGCTTGTTTATAAAGATAAACTTATTTCGTTGTTGATTCATCATAAGCAGAAATTTTTGTGGTAGGTATGTAATTTATATGTTGTTTTTTACTTTGAATAATAAAAACTTAGAATTATTATATTATTATAGTTCACATGGACATTTTTATAGCAGGTACTTGAGAGTACCGTTGGGCCCAAACACGGGTTAGCGTTTATAAAGTTTATTTTTCCTACCCGCATAAACAATGTATATATAAATATTTTTTTAGAGTAAGAACTGATTATCTTATTCTTTTCAGATTTATAATTTCTGTAAAATGAATAGACCTAAAAATTATTGGACCAAACCTCTCACAGATGAAGAGTTATTCTTAGAGGCGGAGCTAATACTACAGGATTTGCCGCTAGATAATAATCAATATTCTGATATTGAAGAAGATATTGAAGAAGATGAGCAAGAAGTGATAGAGAATCTTAGTGCTCTAGATACAGACGAACATTGCTTTTCGGAAGAGGTGGTGCAGGAGGGTATGGATAATGAAAAACAAAAAAATCACGAAAGTGAAAGGAGTGTATCGGAAAACGAAGGCAATACAAACAATACAGATGAAAATGACAAAATACAAGAGGAAGAGAAAATACCAAAAAATTAAACGAACACAGCAAAAAAATAGTGATCGTGCAAAACACTCGAAGTCAAATAAAAATGACAGAAATGAACCACAAAGGAAAAGGCAAAAAGTAGAGAAGGCCACTATTTTACCAGATTATACATATCCTGAAATGATATTAGGTGATCAAACAGGTTATTTTTTAACTGTATTAGGAACCTTACTAAAAGAGATTTGTTACCAATCAAATTTATATGCCACACAGAAGAACAAGACACTTAATTTAAAAGAAGAAGAACTTATGTGTTTTATTGGTATAAACTTTTTTATGAGCTATCATTAGTTACCTAGCTATAAACAATATTGGAGTACTGCTGAAGACTTAGGAGTATCTCTTATTAGTCGAGCTGTGTCTAGAAACAGATTCCAGGAAATTCTGTCATATTTGCACGCAAATGACAATTATTCTATACCTACAGGCAACACTGACAAACTATATAAAGTTCGCCCATTATTAGATACACTAAACAAGAAGTTTAATGTTCTCTACGATGGCACTAGAGCAGTCGCTGTTAATGAATCTATGATTTTGTTCAAGGGTAGATCTTCCCTAAAACAATATAACCCTAAAAAGGCGATAAAACGGGGTTACAAATTATGGTGTTTGGCAGAGGTTATATAAAAGCGTTTGATGTATATCAAGGAAGAGTTACAGAACTTCAAAAAGGTAATATTGCATTGGGACTGGGAGAAAGAGTTGTCCTTGCATTGACAGAGAAGGAATTCGACAAAAATAGAGTTATATATATTGACAATTATTTTACAAGTATTCCACTTTTAGAAATCTTAAAAACTAAAAACACTTTTGCGTGTGGAACAATTCTTGTTGACAGTAAAGGTGGCCCTGAGAACCTCGAAAAAAGATAAAGAATTGGAGAAAGGTCAATTTGACTACCGAGTGTCAGCTCAAGGAATCAATTATTTTAGATGGAAAGATAATAAATTTGTCAACTTTAGTTCAAATTTTCATTGTACTGAAGTCACGACCGTTCAGAGAAAACAAAAGAATGGAACGAAAATAAATGTATCCTATCCAACAGTTGTAGCTGATTACAATCAATACATGGGAGGAGTAGATCTTGCTGATTAACTACGTGGGTCATATGGATTCAATCGTAGATCCAAAAAATGGTGGCAAAGATTATTCTTTGGATTTCTTGACATTGCTTTTGTCAACACTTTTATTTTATACTCTCAATCTGAAGAAGAGGCAATGATACTTTTAGATTTTAGACGATGAGTAGCTTTGGGGCTTATCACTAAATTGAACAACAAAGGACGAAGAAGTAACAACAATCACATCCAAGTTTCCAAACGCAGATATGCCTATAGTGTGCCAAATGATATGAGGTTAGGGAACAGAGGGGTTCATTGGATTCAGTATTATAGTGAATGTGGAAGATGTGAAATGATCTCTTCTCAGGCAGTACAGTCTCGGCCGCATTCAAAATGTATTACTTGCAATGTTTTTCTTTGTTCAAATGAAAAGAAAAATTGTTTTAATGAATATCATGACATTATGTAAATAAATATTTGTAGCAACACCTCTTACTACCAATTTTTTTACCGAAGGTACTTTAAAGTACCACTACCCCTAGATGTGAGATAAGAGGGAGCATATATTTTTGACTTTAATTATAATATGTTTAGAAACATCATTATATGTACAAATTTTAAATATTACGTTTATTCTTGAAAAAAATCTATGTTTGGGACAAAAAGGGTTAAATATTTCCTGTGCGTTATAAATTTTCAAAAAAACGTAAAATATAATGCATGAAGAGGATATACTGAAATAAATAATCTGAGAAAGAAATATATGAGGAAAAGTAACAACTGGACATAAAAAAAATAGTACTATATTTATTAATATTCCAATAAACAGTTGATTATAATACATAATTTTAACAAATAGAAATTTAATAAAAATCAAAAATAAAAATTTCTATTGGTTGAGTTGTATCTGACAGATACCGCGAATTCTCAGATCGAACTTATATTTGTGTTTATTTCGTTGTGTGATCTATTTTTATTCAGAATGTGGAAAAAGGTATAAGTATAAGTTGGATGATCCTCCAAAGGATGTTTCAAGTATCCAAAGAGCTTTAGAGTCTGCTTCTCAATTGTGACGATGGAAATGAAAGAAATGAGTTTGAAGACGAAAGTCCCGTGGACGAAATCGATTATGTGGAAGAGCGATCAGAAAACTTGGACAACGAAAAAGACATTTCTAGTGAGAAGAGCGAAGAGAACGTATATGAAAATGGGGAGTATTTTTTCCAAAAAGACAAAGTAACAAAGTGGAGAAAAAAGCCAGTTTACGGAAATAAAATTATTCGACATAGACAAAAGATTCTGTGTCAATTGCTTCTAATAAGAAATACTGCAAAAACTGGGTATAAATGCTGGAGCTGTTTCGTTTCAGAACTTTTATATTTAATTTTACATTCCACAAATAAATGTCGACTTTATTTTAAGCAGATATTCCAGAGAAAGAGATGCTAAACAAACCGACAAAATAGAACTAAAATCATTTTTAGGCTTTTGTATTTAGCGGGCTTACACCGCAATAATCGAATAAATTTTAAATATATATGGGCAAGAGATGGTAGTTTAATTGAATTATTTATACTTACGATGTCAATGCGAAGATTCAAATTTATTCACAACTGTCTAAGATTCGATGACAAGACGACTCGACCAGATCGACTGTATAAAGATTGATAAGTTGTCAAGTGTTCACTATTTGTAGAAATTTCCAAAAAGGATACTTTATGGGACAGAACGTAACTAGACGAGATGTTGGCAAACTTTTGGAGCAGATGCGGATTTAGGCAATATATTGCATCAAAACCTAAAAGATATGGGATCAAAATTTTTTTCATGGTTGATTCTAAGCTATTTTACACAGGCAATATGAAAATTTATGCAGGACTGCAGCCTGATGATCCATTTCGTATCAACAATAAACCAGTAGATGTGGTCAAGAGATTAGCTGAACCTATCTGTAATTTAGGACAAAATATCACTGCTGATATTTCGTTCACCGATCTAACTCTCGTCGGCGATATGAAAAAGAACAAGACTATCATATGTAGGAACAGTCAGAAGAAACAAACGTCAAATATCACCTGGATTAGTGTATACGGCAAACAGACCAATATTATCTTTTTTTGCTTTTCCAGTCCATTTACATGCTAATCACATGCTAAATCAGAATTAAAAATTACGACGTAGACTCTTCATTTGAAACCTTTCAAGTCAGTTGTTACCAGAGCAAATAGAACGGCGATCGGATATTACTACAAATATTAACAGACCATAGCAGCTTCAGCTTCATAAACACAAGAAGGAATGTTCAACCAGTGGAGCAGATCTGTAACGAGTCCGTTACTTAAATACCCACTTACTGTCCTGTCACTGGAATCCTTTAACTTAATTATAAATTAAATTCATTTTGAAATATGCTTAAAATTCAAATAACTTCAGTAAATTTTATGCCTAAAAGTTGGCAGCAAGTTGCGCCCTCTATGTAAAAATTCTACTTCGTTTCCGTCGTAACCTCGTGTGTTCGTTACTTGGTCTTGGAACCGTGAAGTGAGCAGACGTGTTCAGAGGCGGCTGTGGGGGCCATCTTTATTCCATGAGTTTGGTTTAATTTTTTATTTTTTTTGGAAAATCAGTTGTGTTGGAAGAAGCCTTTTTGTTATTTTGTTGTTTTGGGAAAACACTTTAAGTTTGGACCACAGCCGGTGAGTTTTAAATTATAAATAAATTATATATAAAAACATGTCACATCATCCGCCATTGTTGGTGAAATTTAAATCTATTTCTTTAATCCTCTTTCAAAATACATTCTGGTCTATTTAACTATTCCATTTATTTCCTAAATACCTTAACAGATTACAAGTAATAAATTTTTATAATTTTATTTCTTTACAAGTATGAAAACCAACAATTTTCTATTATAATTCCATACCGTTTAAACCGGCTAATACTTTTTTCGATTCTATAATCTATACCAGGCGTTCCTTAAAATTACCTGGTTAATATATCCAAACATTTTCATACAGTCCCAAGGTTATTTTTTTTCAAAGAAACACATTATAGTTTTTGCTTCAATTTGAAGCAACGTGTTGACATTTCTTGGTTTTTCTTTACTTTCTTGTATGAACAAAGGACTTTGTAGTAACACAACTGTGTTTTTTTAGCCTAGTTACGGATTCCAGGACAAGTCGGGGAGGGAAGAAAAACTTTTAATTTAATTTTATGGGGATTTAAGCATCAGGGAAGAATTATATGGTTTTAGTTTAAAGAGTAAAAAGTCTCAGTACCTTTATTGGAGTCCAGTTTTGGACCTCTACCCACCTGCATCTAGTTCTTCATCCGGACCACCTCCCAGGTCCACCGAGAAGGAAACCGGCAGGAAAAACTAGTTTTATTTTTTGTTGTTTTCATTTAAAAATTTGTAATAATACCTTTTAACTTCCTCTTCAAGGCTTTAACTTTTTATTAATAATATTCATTTATTATTCATCAAGGGTTGAGATTGTAACTCCCCTGGAATCTCTCGTTAACAGGTTATAGTGTGCACACATATCCGGAGAGGTTTTATTTCATTTATTCGATAATTGTAACATTTATATTATTATATATTTCATTTTATATTATATTTATATAACTATTGCATAACCTTAGTCAACATTTCACATAAATAGGTACATTTGGGAAAGGGGAAACTGTTTTATCATTGCATTCAGGGGTTTTCATTGTAAATATAGATTAGTTAATTGTACATAAGAGGTGGTGGGTCATAGATAAGTATTTAAAATAGTCCGTACATAAAATTGGTGTTTATTAAAGTTGGGTTAAAACAATTCAATATTTCACTTGGTACCTATCCTTTAATATTTCAGCAATACAAGATATCTCGGAAGAAACCATTTAACTTCCTGGCGCCCAAATATTCATTAGAGCAACTTTATCTTTCTTCTGTTTATTTCTTGGTAGTTTCTAGTCATTAATTCTTACATCTTACGGTCTCTGTAGGGCATGCAAATTGGCCGAATCCCTCTTTGATTGTCAAGTGGTCATTCTCCTGCATAGTCGCTAGCCAGCATTAATTTTATTATATTTTAAAATTCATATTTACCCTTGATTTATTTCTTTCACATAATTTATTTCTATCTACTCCCTTTCATCTTCTGTTATTCCACATATTAGTTCGTTGGTGTATCAAGGTACATTTTAGAGTTTACCCTATTGCTACACTACACATTCTTGTTATATTGGCGCTCCAGCCCATCCATTTTTGTTACATTGGCGCCCAACGTGGGGCCTTTTCTCAGTTCAGACCGTACATTCTGAAGTATATTTCTCTTTGCAAAATATTCTTTATTATTTCTAATTTGTTCCAGTTGCTCTTTGTTCATATTGTTTTTAACTCCTTTATTTATTTATTGTTTTTCCTTATTAGAGTTACATTTATAGATATACTTGTATTGCTGTAGTTTACTTATATTCATATTTAAACCCTCACCTTTTAATCTCATTGTGTACAGTTAACTATCTATTTTACTATTATTGAACTTTAAGAATTTAATAATTTAGACATTACTATTTTTTATACATATATATATTAGCCAATATTGGTGAATTTTTTATATTCAATTATTTGTTAACCATATACTTGTTGAAACCATTGTGCGTTGCTTCAAGGATTGTGTTTATATTTACTTAACTGACTTAACCATTTTTAAATTTTTTTTGAATAACTTTAGATTATTCTTGGATTGATTTTGTGGTGTGTTGGTACATATTTATTTATTCTTTTTTTTTAAAACTTTATATTATTATTCGATTGTTTTTGTGGAGTGTGAGTATATTATCTCCTTGTCTATTCTACCTATTCATCTATTTGTTTTTCTTTCACAATGTCTGCATTCAAGGTAGAACATTTATTAGTTAAAGAATTAGATTATGAGTTGAGAATTAGGGACATCCCCATTGATGCGTCTTCCAATGTGGATTTAAAACGCAAGATATTGCGTGGAGCTCTAAGACAAGAAGAAGGAAATAGGAGCTTTCGACAAATTTCTGCCATCAGTATTCCCTTTTTGGAACAACAAGAAGAGATTGATGAGACTATGGATGATTTGGCTAAAAGGATATCCGATTTTAGAGGGACTGTCCAAGATAGCCTATACTCCAGGCTGATATCACGTCTAGCTCATGTCTCAGGCCGTATTCATTTATTGTCTTGTTTGAATGAGGAGCAGCAAACTTATAAGCGCTCAATTTCAATCCGAATTCTTAGCCTAGAGGGTGAACTTGATTCACGAGTGAATCCAATTGCTACTTCAACCCCTATTTCTTCAGCCCAAGCAGCTAATTCATTTCTTCACCCCAAACCTGTTCAGGTACATAAATGGGGCATTACATTTTCTGGTGAAGGTCATTATGACCAGGTTATTTCCTTTTTGGATAGGGTGGAATGTCTTCGCATATCGAGAGGAGTGAGTGAGGAGGATCTTTTTGCAGCTTCTGCTGAGTTGTTTACAGGCACAGCTTTTACGTGGTTTAGAAACAACCGCAATAATTTTTCTAATTGGTCTGATTTGGCTCAGAAACTCAAGTCTGATTTTCTACCTTATTCTTTTCAAGATGACCTTCTGGACCAAATCAAAAATCGTAAACAGAAGCCAGACGAGTCTGTTACGATATTTATTAATACTATTTTAGGTATGTGTAGTCGCCTTGAAACACCTCTGACAGATTCAGCAAAAATTAAGATCATCCTCAAATGTCTACTGCCATTCTATCATCAGCAATTGGCCCTTGTAGATATCACTAGTATAGCTGATATTACGGAGAAGTGTAAACGTTTAGAAGAAACTTTATCTTGGTCTTCTCACCTTCCTTCCACTTCTCGACCCTCTTCTTTTAACTCTTCACGTCACCTAGATACTTCCAAACACCGTTCTTGGCAATCCAAAGGTCATGAACGTAATATTTCCACATTAAGTTCTGTAGTATGCTGGAATTGTCGTGAGTCTGGCCATACTTTTTATGATTGCGGCATCCCTCGTACCCGTATTTTCTGCCACGGTTGTGGTAAAGAAAATACCCTCAAACGCAATTGTTTTAGGTGTTCGGGAAACGAACGATCGGAGGTCCGTCCCCTGAGCGTTTCTCCGTCCACACCCCCATCAGGGAATCAAACCGTTACATCAAACGAAGTCACTGGTCCAACCACGTCAAGTCACCCAAACCCATCTTCCAGTCGGAAAGGGAAAGGGGTTGTCTCCAAAAAACCAACACACACCACACCAAGTCATTCCAAGAAGTAACTTCTCAATATAATACATTTGATTCACATAGATTATCTTCCCCAAATATCTTCCCAAATTTTAATAATAGACATAATAGTTGCAGGGTAGTAGTTCCAATATCTATACCAGAGTCTACCACAATTCAGGAGGATTCTTTTATTTCTGATTCTTCTTGTTTGCCTGTTGCATCCTCTGATTGTGTAGGTAGAGACAATAAGTTTAGTTTAGCACCTTTTAAAATTTTTGACCAATCAGATAATGATTGTTTTGATTTAAATTCATTATTAGTAAAGAAACATAATGATAATAGACCTTATCTTCCTATTAAGATTTTAGGACAATCTTGTTTAGCTCTTTTAGATAGTGGCTCGAACATTTCTGTGATAGGTTCACATTCATTAGCTTTACTGAAAAATGCTGAGATTTCTATTATGCCCATTTCTTCTCTGCAAGTGTCTACTGCAGATGGTACAGTTCAGTCTATTACAGGCAAATTTGAAACTGAAATCACAGTAGCAGATTTATGTAAACAAATTACATTCTATATTATTCCTTCAGTTCAGAATTCTATAATTTTAGGTATGGATTTCTTAAATGCTTTTAATAGCACACTAAATTGTTCTAATTTTTCCTTTTCTATTTCTCAATTTAATCTGTCCTTACTTAGTGCTATTCAGGATTTTACTAGTTTATCTAGTTCCGAACAAAGGCAATTAGAGAATATGATCTCTAAATTTACAACCCTTTCGTCAAAAGACAAATTAGGTCGTACATCCTTAATATCTCACACTATCGAAGTGGGAGATACCACACCTTTTAGACAATATCAATATCCTATTCCTCAGGCTTGGCAAGTTGACTTGGAAAAGGAAATTGATTCCATGTTAGAATTGAATATCATTGAACCTTCCACGTCCTCTTACTGTAGTCCTTTGTGGTTAACCAAGAAAAAGGATGGATCTTTTAGGGTTTGCTTCGATGGTCGAAAGTTGAATAATATTACTACAAATCGGGATGCTTATCCTATTCCCCGAATAGACGTCATTCTCAGTAAACTTCAGAATGCTAGGTATATTTCTTCTATCGATCTATCTAAAGCCTTTTTACAAATTCCTTTGAGTGAGGAAAGTAAAAAGTATACAGCTTTTGCTGTTAGTGGAAAAGGATTATTTCAGTTTGTCACTATGCCTTTTGGTCTTGTTTCAGCTCCTCAGACAATGTGTCGTTTGATGGACTTAGTCATTGGTCCTCAGTTAGAGCCCTATGTTTTTTATTATTTGGATGACATTTTGGTTGTCACTCCTGATTTTTCTCTTCATATGGAAATTTTGGATAAGTTGTCTTCACGTCTCAAAGAGGCTAATTTAACTATTAATTTAGATAAATGTCAGTTTTGTCGTCCTAGTCTTAAATTTTTAGGATATGTAGTCGATAGTAAAGGTTTGAGGACTGATCCTGATAAAGTCACAGTTATCAAAGATTTTCCTATACCTAAGACTACTACTCAAGTCCGTAGGATATTAGGTATGTGTGGATATTATCGTCGGTTTGTGCCGTCTTATTCTACTTTGTTATCCCCACTTACAGATCTCCTTAAAAATAGGAAAAAAGGCCAAACTATTACATGGACTTCAGAAGCCGATGATGCTTTCCGGCGTATAAAAGAAGCTCTTACTAGTGCTCCTGTCATGACGTCTCCGAATTTTAAGGAGCATTTCTATCTCATGACAGATTGTTCCAACACTGCTTCAGGTGGTGTACTATTTCAAATGAAGGATGGTTCGGAACATCCAATAGCTTATACCAGCAAAAAGCTCAATAAAGCACAGAAAAATTATTCCACCACAGAAAGAGAACTTCTTGCAATTATCCATGGTCTTGATGCCTTTCGGTACTATCTTGAGGGTCGTAAGTTTACTATCATCACAGATCATAGTTCTTTATTATGGTTACATTCCATGAAAAATCCGTCACAACGTTTGTCCCGTTGGATTTGTAGGCTTTCTGTTTTTGATTATAATATTGTTCATCGCAAAGCCAATGGTGTTGTGGTTGCAGACGCGTTGTCACGTACATTCGATATCAATCTTTTAGATCTGTCCACTTTATCTCCAGATAATTGGTATCGAAAGATGATTCATAATGTCACCCAAGAACCTACTAGGTATCCTGATTTCAAGGTGGAGAATAATATCCTCTATAAACATGTTATCAGTCCAGTTGAATCTCTATCGAATATGTCTGATTGGAAGATAGTAGTCCCAACAGCAAATAGGGATGAAGTCTTAAGAACTTTTCATGATGATGTGACATCAGGTCACTTTGGCTTTTATAAAACTTTTAGTAAAATAGCTGAGTTATATTACTGGCCTGGTTTGCGCAACTCAGTTAAGAAATACATCTCTAGATGTAGAGTTTGTGCAACGTGCAAGCCGAGTAACCTACCTCAAGCTGGACTAATGGGTTCGTTTAGGAACATTAATTTTCCGTGGCAAATGATCTCTTTAGACCTTATTGGACCGTATCCACGTAGTTATTTAGGTAACACATATTGTTTGGTAGTTGTAGATTACTTCACCAAATTTCCTTTAGTTTGTCATCTGCGTAAGGCTACAACTCCAGCCATTTTGAAGTTCTTAGAGGAACAAGTGTTTTTACTATTTGGTATTCCCCAAATAGTATCTTGTGATAATGGTCCACAATTTGTTTCTAAAGCTTTTAAAGATCTATTAAGTAAATATAAGGTCCAAAAGATATTCTACAATGCAGCTTATCATCCGCAAGCTAACCACACTGAACGTGTAAATCGTAGCATTGTTACTGCTCTTCGATCTTACACTTACAGTGATCATAGAGCTTGGGATAAGTATATCCATTCAGTTGCTCAAGCCATTCGAACTTCTGTTCATGAAATCACTCAGTGTTCTCCAGCTTATGTTAATTTTGGTAGGCATGTTCCATTGTCAGGTGATTATTTCGGTTTAATTTCTGAAAATTCGACAACTCTTCCTCAAATTTCTGAGAAACTTCACCGTATGGAAGATCTCCAAAACCTACCTCCAATATTCGCTGACATTAGGAAGAAGTTAAAAGCTTCTTACCTTAGAAATCAGCATCAGTATAATTTGAGGAAACGAGATTTGCGATTTTTTGTGGGCGATCGAGTTTTGAAACGGAATTTTGTAAAATCAAATAAAGGTGATGCCATTTCTGCTAAGTTTTGTCAGAAATATGTTCCCTGTACTGTCGTTAGGGTAATATCTCCTTTAGTTTATGAATTAAAAGACAATTCGACAAATAGACGAATTGGTCAATTTCATATAAAGGATTTACTCCCTGATAATACAACAGATGAGGCAGCATCTTCATCTTCAGAGGAAGATTAACTTAATGCCTATTAAGTTAACTTATTCCTATGATTGTTATTGTTTTGGCTCGGTTTGGTTACGATTTGGGTATTTTCTTAGATTTTTGTTATTAATCACCAGATTTGGAATATCTACAGCTTATAATTTGATTAGTATTTGTTTATAATAAGTTAAATTTATTAAAGCCATTAGAGATTTTTACTTATATTAGGTGTTGCACTGGTATGGAACTAAATATTGTAATGCTACTGTACTGTGCTATATGTTTATGTGTTGTATCACTTTCTTCCCATTTTACTTACTTGTTTTGCCAGTTGGAAAGAATGTTGTATTTTTTTTACGGATTTGATTCAGTTTATTGGTCATAATCAAGTTATATAGTAACATGTATCTGGATTTGCTATGTGGGATGTTTTTTAAATCAGTCATTAGGAATTTATATAGATAATCAGTATACATGATTTTAGTACACTCCTATATTATATAGACTATTCTGCCTGTGTATAGGTGAATGAATACGTGGGTTCGAAGTTTTAGTTCAATTAGTGGCCACAGTTGTTCAATGAATTTCGGAATTCACCATTTTCATGACAAGTTGTACAGTTATCTAGGCAGTAGAATGTCTTCCATTGTTAATGTTAATTAGGATTTGAATATTTAGCTTAATATTTTAGCTCCTTAATATCTTATTAGCTCCTTAGCTCCTTAATATTTTCAGACTTTGGTCTAATAACTGAATTGTTCCTTAGCTGATTTATTATTCTTACTTATATAGTTATTGGAGGAAGCAATCCATGACATATTCCCTGTACAGCTAGCAAGTTTAGATTACAGTTATGAATAGTATTTCATATTTTGGCAACAGATGACCATTTATAGTTATTTTCACTTCTTTCCTTAGGCACTTATTTATATTTTGGTATATTGAACAAGGAATTATCCTGTTCTCTTTTATTGATATCAGAACGAACTATAAATTTGCAGTTTCTTCAGAAATTGGTCTACTCGTTCTTGATGTTCTGTTTTGTTATTACTTCTACTTTACTCTTACTATTTAGCTATGGTTGTTAGAGTTTACTGGCACATTAAATTTTTTTAGTGCTCTTATGCTAGATGTTCTTATAAATTTGTTGTAGCTACCTGCTATAGTTATCGAGTATCAGCATAAGTTAATTTTGTTGTAAGAAGTTACCACAGCAGTTCACATGCTTTGGTACTCTACCTTTTTGAGTTCAATTTGTTCAGCTTTACATTTACTAGGATGATTAAGTGTATCACACCTCCTAGTTTTTATTTTTGGTCTTTACTTTGGATCCCAAATGTACTGATGGCAGATCATCAGGATGGAATCGATTTTATGGCTGTCCTTTTGTTCAGGCCGTTAGTCCCACATTTTGATCCAATAATTTATTTGATGAATTTTTAGGTTAGGCACATATTACCGGATATGGGTGTATGTGGACCTACCCTTTTTGGTTTAGTTGGTTATAGTGTGAATTGGGTCATTATTTGCCTGATTGATTATCTTTGGATATGCTACTTTATAAATCTGTTGTCCACTGTATGGTCAATTTTGGATTACCATCCAATTCGACACTTATATTGTTTTATATACGTTTAGTATTTTTATTGTTACGTATATTGTTTTATATACGTTTGGTATTTCTTATTGTTACTTATTATTGTGTATCGGTCCACCTATTTGCCTGATTGATTATTCCTTGGATATGCTCTCCTATAAATCTGTTGTCCATTGATGAGTCAATTTTGGAACCAGGGTCCGATTTCACATTATTTTGGATTATTTGTATTGAGCATTTGTATTACTAGTCTATACTATGCTATGTTAGAGTCTTACTTTACTTTAATTTTACTCTAAATAGTATGTGTAGTATGGGTATCTTTAGATGAAACCATTTTTTTATTCCTACATCACTCACAATCAGTGGTTAATTATAATCGTGTGAATCGATGTAGATTGTTTTGGAAGTAATTATAGTGAGTTATATTATAGTGAGTTAATATAATAGCTGTATTTGGCAAATTGGTGCCATGGCTATAATTTTTATATATGTTTATATATTTTTTTTCTCGATTCTTGATTGCTCCACATATGGTTGAAGTATTGGTTAACCTACATCTATCCAATCAGTCAAGTGAAAGAAAAAAAAAAATTTTTTCACTTTAAAAAATTTTTTTCTCCAAGTAAGAGGGGAATGTAACGAGTCCGTTACTTAAATACCCACTTACTGTCCTGTCACTGGAATCCTTTAACTTAATTATAAATTAAATTCATTTTGAAATATGCTTAAAATTCAAATAACTTCAGTAAATTTTATGCCTAAAAGTTGGCAGCAAGTTGCGCCCTCTATGTAAAAATTCTACTTCGTTTCCGTCGTAACCTCGTGTGTTCGTTACTTGGTCTTGGAACCGTGAAGTGAGCAGACGTGTTCAGAGGCGGCTGTGGGGGCCATCTTTATTCCATGAGTTTGGTTTAATTTTTTATTTTTTTTGGAAAATCAGTTGTGTTGGAAGAAGCCTTTTTGTTATTTTGTTGTTTTGGGAAAACACTTTAAGTTTGGACCACAGCCGGTGAGTTTTAAATTATAAATAAATTATATATAAAAACATGTCACATCATCCGCCATTGTTGGTGAAATTTAAATCTATTTCTTTAATCCTCTTTCAAAATACATTCTGGTCTATTTAACTATTCCATTTATTTCCTAAATACCTTAACAGATTACAAGTAATAAATTTTTATAATTTTATTTCTTTACAAGTATGAAAACCAACAATTTTCTATTATAATTCCATACCGTTTAAACCGGCTAATACTTTTTTCGATTCTATAATCTATACCAGGCGTTCCTTAAAATTACCTGGTTAATATATCCAAACATTTTCATACAGTCCCAAGGTTATTTTTTTTCAAAGAAACACATTATAGTTTTTGCTTCAATTTGAAGCAACGTGTTGACATTTCTTGGTTTTTCTTTACTTTCTTGTATGAACAAAGGACTTTGTAGTAACACAACTGTGTTTTTTTAGCCTAGTTACGGATTCCAGGACAAGTCGGGGAGGGAAGAAAAACTTTTAATTTAATTTTATGGGGATTTAAGCATCAGGGGAAGAATTATATGGTTTTAGTTTAAAGAGTAAAAAGTCTCAGTACCTTTATTGGAGTCCAGTTTTGGACCTCTACCCACCTGCATCTAGTTCTTCATCCGGACCACCTCCCAGGTCCACCGAGAAGGAAACCGGCAGGAAAAACTAGTTTTATTTTTTGTTGTTTTCATTTAAATATTTGTAATAATACCTTTTAACTTCCTCTTCAAGGCTTTAACTTTTTATTAATAATAATCATATTCATTTTTTTTAAATAATAGTCAGTGTAAATTTGTAATAATACCTTTTAACTTCCTCTTCAAGGCTTTAACTTTTTATTAATAATATTCATTTATTATTCATCAAGGGTTGAGATTGTAACTCCCCTGGAATCTCTCGTTAACAGGTTATAGTGTGCACACATATCCGGAGAGGTTTTATTTCATTTATTCGATAATTGTAACATTTATATTATTATATATTTCATTTTATATTATATTTATATAACTATTGCATAACCTTAGTCAACATTTCACATAAATAGGTACATTTGGGAAAGGGGAAACTGTTTTATCATTGCATTCAGGGGTTTTCATTGTAAATATAGATTAGTTAATTGTACATAAGAGGTGGTGGGTCATAGATAAGTATTTAAAATAGTCTGTACATAAAATTGGTGTTTATTAAAGTTGGGTTAAAACAATTCAATATTTCACTTGGTACCTATCCTTTAATATTTCAGCAATACAAGATATCTCGGAAGAAACCATTTAACTTCCTGGCGCCCAAATATTCATTAGAGCAACTTTATCTTTCTTCTGTTTATTTCTTGGTAGTTTCTAGTCATTAATTCTTACATCTTACGGTCTCTGTAGGGCATGCAAATTGGCCGAATCCCTCTTTGATTGTCAAGTGGTCATTCTCCTGCATAGTCGCTAGCCAGCATTAATTTTATTATATTTTAAAATTCATATTTACCCTTGATTTATTTCTTTCACATAATTTATTTCTATCTACTCCCTTTCATCTTCTGTTATTCCACCTATTAGTTCGTTGGTGTATCAAGGTACATTTTAGAGTTTACCCTATTGCTACACTACACATTCTTGTTATATTGGCGCTCCAGCCCATCCATTTTTGTTACAGATCCACCTGTTGCTAAAACTTGCAATAAAAGAAAAACGTGTTTTTCTTGCTATGCGACAAAGACGACGCATTTGTCCAAATACTATTGTAAATTTTGTACCACATTTTTATGTCTTGAACATAGCAATATTGTTTAAAACATTTGTTATAACCGTTTTACTAATCCTTACGCTGATGAAGCTGATTAAGTAAAGCTAAATCTAATTATGTATTTGGGTTATTTTTGCCTTAGATTAGTAACAATAGGAATAGTTATTACATGTTCTTATTTTGTTATGTTCATAATATTGCATATATTTTATTTTCTCTTGACAATAAATTAATTTAAATCCGCTTATTTTTTTATTAGTTATGTTCAAGATAAATGTTTCTTCCGATCTCAGTCAGTTTTTTAAAATCTTAATAAAACATTAAACTTAAACGAGTGTATCTCTGAGATACATCGCGACGTATACAGTACACTTTATGACTGCGACCTTCGAAGGGTTAAATCTCGTAGTGAAACATATGTTTGAGTTCTGCTAAGACATTCAATTACTTCAAGTATTATTGTTATTATTACCTACAAGTATTATTTTGTAATTAAGAAAGAGTATTTTCAGCTAATTTTGTAAAAATATTTTTATCTTTGCCCAAACAATGCATGCATTTTGTGGAATTCTGAGTCCAGCACAACTGTTACTTTCCATAATTCATCGGTGGGACTCAAAAGTGATCCAATAGAAATAATATGTAACCAGTCAGATTTGTTGTGCAATAACTGAAATCCTTTTGTATGAATTCCTAGTTGGTATTTAGTTTTAAATTCGTGTGCTACGAATCTAGCAATATATTTGAGCGATAACAAATTAATATGTTTTTTGATTTCAAAATTCTTTATTAAATTTACACTGTCTTCATTTAATATTGTTTTCTTGTAAATAACTCGGCTAAACAAAATAAGTAGCAGTAACATCCTCTTCCTCATAAACAATATTCCCTGGTATTATAGTTTCATCTGTCAAAGATGAAAGAATTTCTTGTGTTATGTAAATTCCACCTACTTGTCAATCATCAATTTGAGGAGACTCCAAGTTAGTTGTGTCAGTTGCATTGACTAAACATTCTTTTGAACGCTCTAAAGTGTGTGGCTTGTAGAAAAGATATAACTGATTAGTAGATAGATATAATATTAGATTAGTAGATATAATTAGATATAAGGATTGGGTGGTTAAGCAAACGGCATATTGCACAAAAGGCACGTATACCAAACAATGGTATTTCTTGGCATTGTTGAAAGTTTTATGTAATAACGGCATAATATACATTCTGGTTTCAGAACACATACCATAAATCCATTATTAAGATAACATCGGGCTAACTAACCTAGTTCTGGTAACTATTATAGTCCCAATAGGGTCTGAAATAAATATTTATTTGAAAATATAAAAGTTAACAGCAATTTTTCTACTTACCTCGCCGAGAGATCACAACAAAATTTTGTCCTGTCTGTTGGACGTTCAAAGAGAAAAAGGGAGATAAATAGCATGGAGTTTACAAACGCTCCAATTTTGAGGCGGCCAAGGTCGACATTATTAGGACTACAATTTGATCCTTGAGGTAAGTTAGATGCTTCCGCGCTCGCGGATAGATGGCGTGATCAACATTAATTAGCATATTCACTAGGAACTAAAATAATAAATTTTTAAAACAGTTACAATCTTAACGCACATTATTATGGCAAAGTATGTTTTAAGCTTTTTATATAAAGTGAGCGTTGGCAGTTTTGTCCAACTATATTTAGAGACTTCTGTTTTCTGCTGTTCGTTAAAAATATAGAGTTGTATAAATGGAATAGTTTCTTTATTATTGAACATTGTTAAATTCTTGACATCGTATACTTTTTCAAATACTTGTTAGACCCGCTATTGCTAAATTTTTTAAGCAGAATGTCGTTTTATACGCTTTGGTCTTGGTGACACCGACTTAATTATTGAAACGTGTTGTTTTTGGCAAGATTTGTTTTCCTTTAAATGTTAATGCCTTGCAGATTATGTAGAACATTCCATCGTAATATTAGATGAATCTCCAATAGCATCACCTCCCTACAGGATGTCAGAGATCAAGAAAAATCAACTTAAGTAAGAACTAGACAAACTATAAGCGAGTGGCTACATTGAAGAATGTGAGTCTCCTTATGCTGCTCAAGTCGTACTCGTTTCGAAGAAAAACAATAGTGTTTGTCCCACCGTTGACTACAGAGCCTTAAATGCAGTCACACGGGCAAACCAGTATCCCATCCCAAGGATAGATGATGTTTAACATACCGCCAAGAAGACAGGATGTATGACAACTCTTAGTCTTCGTAGTGGACATTATTTGGTTAGCGTCAAAGAGAGTAATAGAGACAAAACTGCTTTTGTCTCTATTACTCTCTTTAGTAATAGAGCAAAAGGTACAGGCGTTTCATAGAAAACTTCGCTAAGATTTCAAAGCCGTTAGCACTCTGATGAAGAAGAACTTTAAATCCATCAGCCAGAAGACCATCAGCCCCTCAAATGGCTGATGTCTATTAAATCACTAACCGGACGCCTCCCCAAATGGACTCTAGAATTAATGCCTTATGATCCTCGCATAGACTATATTGTGGGCAAGAAAAATGTGGTTTTTTCCACGCAATGAAACTGAAGAAACAATAGAAGTAACCTATGTTGTAGCCGATTTTCCTACACTTAGCTCTATCGATATTCGAGAAGAGCAGGTTTCTGACCATGATATCTAGAAAATCATAAAAGTGCTTGAACACCCCAAAGGAGACTTCTGTTGAATACAAAAAATGGGTGGAGAGAGGACATGTGATGTCATATGGACTTTTGTACCGCTAAACCCCAGACATTGATGAAAACGAGCCATAGTATTCTAAAAATTTTAAAACAATACCATGATGCCGATACAGCAGGTCATTGTGGTGTCGAACGCACATATCAACGCATTGCTGAAAGATATTTTTGGTCTGGTATGCGCAGGACAATAGCTGACTATTAACGTAACTGTGTAGACTGCCAGAAATTAAAGCCTACCAACTTAAAACCTGCAGGTCTACTACAGACGCCTATACGGTCCCAACGTTTCGAATTAGTTAGCATAGACTTGTTTGGACCATTACCAGAGACTGCAGATGATTACTCCTGGGTATTGACGATTGAAGATGTTGCAAGTCGATGGGTGGAACTTTTTCCGCTAAAAACTGCAACCGCTGCTGCATGTGCCAAGTGTTTAATCGACGAGGTTATACTGAGGTACGGATTGCCTCGATGGGTAATAAGTGACAATGGTACGCCATTGACAATTCGCCGGATTCGTAATGCAAACGGCCGCAGAGTGTTTCGGTTACAAACAATCGCTGATTACTGTGTACCACCCTACATCAAATCCTGTTGAGCGTAAAAATCGCGACATGAAAACCCAATTAGCTATCTTATTTAAAGATGATTATACGATTTGGTCAGATAGACTTTCCGCGTACGTTTCGCAATGAACTCTGCTAAGTGTGAATCCACAGGTTTTTCGCCGGCGTCTCTAACATTCGGACGCGATTTACGCATCCCGGATGATGCCAATCAAGACTTTCATGCGATAGTGCAGACTGAAAATTTTGTGCAGCAAATCACTCCGTATTTACTTACTCTTAGTAATACGTTACGATCCGTGAGCGATAATCATGAACTAATCCAGGACCGTAGAAACTCTTATTAGGACTCTCATCATCGTGACGTCGCTTTTAATGTGGGTGATCAAGTTCTCGTGGATACTCACTTCCTAAGTAATGCAAGCAAGATGCGTACATCTAAATTTGTGCCGCGTCCTGATGAACCGTATCGCATTCTTCTGTTAGCAACCCAGATGCACCTGTTAGAAAATAGCACGTATCTGCGCTGACGCCCTATCGTGCAGACCCTTAAGAAGCCCCTCCAGAGCCCATGAAGCCTATCCGTAGAAGAAGACGCCCTAAGAAGAATACTACCTCAAGATAGATTCTTGCCCCACATTCGAGACGATTATGTGGGGCAAAGGGAGAGACTATGCATTTTATTTTATTGTCAACTCAATGTTTAATCTCAATATAATCTACAGTACTAAGTGTTGAACGTGTATTTCGTGTACCTACCCCAAAATATCCCTTATACTGCTTATTTTATTTTTAATGCCAACTAACAAGATAAAGAACAATAACCATTAAAAAAGCTATTTTAATTAATAACAGATTATTAAATTTAATTTCTGGAATATCTATTATATTTAAAAACCATCCCACAAATTACGTTTGGACTTATAATGTGCCATTGTTATTATTGACAATAAAAATTGTTGTATAACAATAAGTATAAATCAGACTTTATAACCAATGATTTGACATATAAATCGCATGCATTCATATTTTTATTTTCCTTTAAGCAATGCCACACGTGTTATTAATTAGTATTTAAATATTATAATTATAAAATATTAATAAATAAATAAATAAATAAATAAATAAGTATTATAAATTTTTAATTAATATCATTTTCTGGGACTTATTACTCATTGTGGTCTTGGCTTATTTCGCGATTAGCTTTCGGTTATTCTTACTACATGCATTGTTTTTCCAGCTTTTCATTACTAAGGTTCTCATGATTTTACCATCTGGGGTTTTAAAATTTGCTCCAGTTCTATTTTCTTTTTTTTTATTAAGTAAATCGGGTCAGTCATGAAAAGTTATTGGCGGGAAGAGTTGTACATAAAATCAGATGTTTGCTTATAACCAGTCTATTTTTATATTTGATTGTACAATTTAGTTAGTTTTAGAAACTTACTAACTTTATCACATTTACTATAGTCCAGAGCACTTTTGAGATCACTTGGTAAATCACTTTGAAGTTGTTCCAGGTGATAGAGTGGGCAACTAACAATAATGTGTTCGATTTTCAGAGGAATATCACAAACATAGCACAGCTTTTGTTGTTCTTTATTTATTAGGTACTGGTGGGTTAACCTGGTATGTCCTATTCTCAAGCGGCGTTGTATGACTTGATCTCGTCGGTTTGGTGGCATTGTCCCTTTTGGTGACAAATTTAGGTTAATGCATTGTAGTTTGTTGTCGTCAAGTTTTTTTCCATCTTTCGAGCCATATTCTCATTGAAAATTCTTTGATGGTGTTTTGAATGTCGGAATGAGGAATTTTCAGGAGCTCTTTATCTAGTCTATACGTATAACAGGCTTCTTTAGCTTTCCGATCAGCTTTTTCGTTACCTGGTATGCCTACATGAGATGAAATACAAACATATTCTACCCTTTTTTTTTTACTGTAAGTCCTTTTAGATAAATAATTTTAATTTGGCATAGTATTGGGTGGTTTGGGTAAACCCTTAATATTCCTTGTAATGCGCTTAAAGAATCTGTGAAAATTACTGCTTCCAATTTGGGCTGGTTTGATATATGTTGTAGGGCTTTAGATATGACATACAATTCGGCGGAATATATGGAGTACTCCTTAGGTAGCTGGAACTCTATATGTGTGAATACGGATTGAATGTTCCACTGAATAATAGCCATTTTGTTAAATTTTTGTTGTTTTTATTTATCGTTGGAAGGCATATTTTTCTGTGATGCTTCGTTATCTTCAGAGGTGTCATTCTGAATACTAAAATCTTGGTTTATTTTACTAATAAGTTTTTTCTTGATTCTTGTAATTCTAGATTTAATTAATCTTTCGTTTAACATGGGATATATTTCAGTTAGCATAATGTCCCAACTTATGTATATCCTGTGTGTATTCTAGGGCTAGTTCTACTGGGGTGGAAGAACCATGAACGTCTCTAAGAATGCTAGTAATTGGGCATAATTTAGTACATATGGTGGTGATGCATCCTGGATAAATTGCTTGACTGGTTATAATAACGACTTAATATTAGTCGTTTCTAAAGTGGATTTGTTTAATATGATATTTTTTTTATTTTTAATTTGCACTAGTTTTGGTTTCGTGATTTCTGTTGGTATAGTTTCTGTAGGAGTGGAGCAAGTTGTGGATGACACTTCCAAGTAAGATCGCTTATTTTTAATATCGGTATCAGTGCTGACTTGAGCATCAATTTATTCTCGAGATACGTGATTTACATGTGTAATTTGATTTTGTTTGGAGCTAGTGGATGGTATTTGTGGAAGAAAATTTTCCTCCGTTTGGGGCTTTTGAGTATTTTGTGGATAAGAGGAATTTGAATTACAGTCCGAGGAAACGTGACCAACTTGGTGGTATTTGTAACTAGTTAGTTTATCGCTAAAGGATATAAAATGGGATATCCTTGGTATATGCGATACCAGAAGAAAAAGTGATGAGTATATAATACTAAAAAATGGCACACATTTTATGCATAAAGGTGGCGAATACACTGGAGTGGGATTCTTGGTAAAACAAAGCGTCACACAGTGTATCGAAGAATTCAAGCCCATATCAGACAGAGTAGCATATCTCATCATCAGGATTAATAAAAGAACCACTCTGAAAGTGATCCAAGTGTACGCTCCGACCAAAAGCCACGACGATGAAGAAGTAGAAATATTTTATGATGAAATAAGAACAGCTATAGAAACAAATAAAGCAAATTACGAAATACTATTAGGAGATTTTAATGCTAAATTGGGCAAAAAAGAGGAAGATTATGAACATTTAATTGGTAACTATGGCTACGGGAAAAGAAACGATAGAGGAGAAATACTTCTCAATTTCATGAATGAACATAACATGTACTCAATGAACTCCTTTTTCAATAAAAACCAAGCAGAAAATGGACATGGATGAGTCCCGATAAAAAGACAAAGAATGAAATAGATTATATCTTAACGAAGAATAGAAACCTAGTAGAAGACGTATCAGTATTAAATCAGTTTAACCTAGGAAGCGATCATAGACTAATAAGAACAAAACTAGTAATTAACAAAAAACTAGAAAGAAAAAGAATACATGAAAAAAGATACAAATGGACATCTGAAGAAATCAAAAATAGTGAATTTAAAAACAAGATAGTGCATGCATTAAATCAAGTTAGCATGCAGCAGATAAACTCCAATGATATTGATGATTTGAATAACCTTATTACCGAAACAGTAAATAAAAGCCTTCTGCAACTGAAAAAACCGAAAACAACATGCAATGAATTAGACAAAGAAATATTACAACAAATAGAAAGAAGGAAGATCTTAAATAAATCTAACAAAAGGGGAACCGACGAATATAGAGAACTTAATAGGCAGATTAGAAAAGGAATCAGACAACAAAAAAGAAAAGAAAACGAAAAATTAATAACAACAACTATTGAAAAAAATAAGAGTATGAAATGTCTCAGACCGACACTAGGACGACGTCAGATGATATCATTAATAGGAAAAGACGAAAATGAAATCACAAGTAGAGAAAACATACTGACACGAATAGAAGAATTTTACACAGAACTTTACAGATCACATCAACAAGATGATGAGATGAGACCAGCACGGAAATTAATAAAAAATGTTGGATCAGAAATAATGCCAAAAGTAACAATTTCAGAGGTAACTACAGCATTGGAAAACATGAAGAGAAATAAAGCTGCAGGAGAAGATAGTATTACCCCAGATATGATATTAGAAGGAGGTAAGGAACTAATTGCAATTGTAACTAAGCTTGTGGACAGTTGTTTACATCAGGGCAAAGTCCCTAAGAGCTGGAACAACTCTAAAGTAATCTTATTGCACAAGAAAGGTAATAGTCGAAAATTGGAAAACTACAGACCCATCAGCCTACTGTCACACCTGTTTAAAATACTCACCAAAGTCATAACTACTCGACTAACAAGGAAATTAGACGAATACCAACCATATGAACAGGCAGGTTTTAGAAAAGGCTATTCAACTTCCGATCACCTGTTAACCACAAAAATATTAATAGAAAAATGTAACGAATACAAGTTTCCAGTTTTCCTTGCATTTGTAGACTACGAAAAAGCTTTCGATACCATAGAACACACGGCCGTAATAAACGCAATGCAAAATTGTAGAATCAATCAAACAGGGGAGTCAAACAGGGAGATACTTTATCACCCAAACTGTTCACCTTAGTTTTGGAGGACGTTTTTAAAAACCTAAATTGGAAATATAAGGGAATAAACATCAATGGCCGCTACCTTAGTAATCTTCGATTTGCAGATGACATAATCCTGATAGCTACTGACCTACAAGAAATGCAAACCATGCTTGTAGAACTCCATACCGAATCTTCTAAAATAGGACTGAAAATGAATTTAAACAAAACAAAAGTCATGCACTCCGAAGACACCGTGACAACAATAAACGATAAAGTTATAGAAAAAGTTGAAGAATATATATACTTGGGACAAAAAATAATCCTAAATAGGGAAATTCAGACTGAAGAAATAAAAAGAAGAAGAAAGTTAGCTTGGGCAGCATTCGGTAAACTGAACTATATACTCAGAAATCAACAAATTCAATTACATCTTAGATCTAAAGTTTTTGATGCATGCATTATTCCGATATTAACTTATGCGGCACAAACATGGACAATCACAAAAAAGAATATGAATATACTTAGAGTCACTCAACACGCGATGGAAAGAGCACTGCTAGGTATATCACTCAAGGACAAGAAAACAAACACATGGATAAGACAGAAAACCAAAGTCACCGATGTGGTGCAAAAAGCATTAAAGCTGAAATGGGAATACGCTGGACATGTAGCTAGGAGCGATCTAAACAAATGGCACAGATCAATTTTAACCTGGAGACCATACCAACACAAAAGACCCAGAGGCAGACCTCCTATGAGATGGACAGATGATCTGAAAAGGACTGCCGGGAAAAATTGGCTACAAGTAGCGTACAATAAAAACCAATGGAAAGGAAGACTTGAAGAGGCTTATGTTCAGATGTGGACGTGAATGGCTAGACGAAGAAGAAGAAGAAGAAGAAGTTTATCGGAAAGAAAAATTCAAAATATTTTCAATATCAACTAGGACGGAGTCGGGTATAGTTAAATTTATTATTATATTATATTTATTATTGAAGTTTACTTATTCTAACATTTAATCCTCTTGATCTTTCACGTAAATAAAATGTCCGCATTCTCAAGGGTTTTTACAAATATAATTATTTGTTCTTTTTTGTTCAATATTGTTTTTAGTTTTAGATAAATCTCAATGTGTTTGTTGTTTTGAATGTTGTTAAAATGTTGATTTTTTTCCTATCGTTTTTTGGATAACCGTTTTATGTATGGTATAGTTATTTTTTCGTATTATTTGTTGTTGTGAATGTTATAGGATCCCGTTCTACGGGATGACCATTCGGTCAATTACTTGTTCTAACAAAAATTTGTTCTCAAAAAAAAACATTTCTTAACATCCATGTTATTAAAAAATTAAAGGAAATGTAGTCAACGTTTCAAGAACGTTTAAAACAAAAAATGCATTAAGACCTATTGTATCTAAAACTAAACTTCACAATGAACAAGAAAGAACAAATAATTGCATTTGTAAAATATCTTGTGACTACAAACATTTTTATTTAGATGAAACGTCAAGATCATTAAACTTTAAAATAAGTGAACATTAATCTTAAATTTAAAATTACAGAATTTGATAGATCTCAAACATGTAAACACGCATTGAAAAATAAAAGTAAAGTTTAGGGGAAATTAAGTATAGTTCTCAAAGAAGCATATAGTAAAAAGAGAAAAATTAGAGAAGCGGCTCTAATCATGTTAAATAAATACCGTTGCGTAGCAAATTCTTCGGCAGAATGTAGTCGGATCTGTAGACTATATTAAAAAAGAAATCAATGGAAAGAAAATACCACAGTAAGTAAGTCAATAACATATCGAGGATATATCATTTATATAACCAGATGCAAGGCCAAGTACTTAGAAAACCTGAATTTAAAGTTGATTTCATATAATATTACAATAAAATCGTCCCAGGACCGCAAATTTTTCGAGACTAACCGAATCTTTGTTAAAATCTGCTCAGTAGTCTTAAATTCTTGTTATTTCGTAGCAAGCGGCCAGTCGTTTGCATATCCGAATTTCTGTGATGCAGTTTCATACATAATAATATCTTCTATAAAAAGACTAAAGAGTAGGATGACTCACATATATCTATTGCATAACATTGCATTGATGACATTAGTGATCTTTTTATTATGGTCTAGCTGGCAGTCATTTATATATTACTCCATGTCTCCACACGGTATCGTTGCCCACGAATCAATGAAAACTGTAGATAATTTTATTTCTTTTTAAAAGTCCGTTCCTACGTAGTTAGACATTGCTAAAGACTTGATATATGCAGCTACGGTGTGGTAAAAATCTTACTTGTTCTACAAGTATATGTTGGGGTATTGTTTGTCTAATCCTGAAATCTTCTAAATATCATTGTTGGTTACATAAATATAATAAAAAGTGCTAATATATATTTAAGTCTTGAACAGATATGAATCTCTGCATATTAAAACTTATTTATACAATTTGCTAGACCTTTTTTTAGAAGTAGTAATACAATTTTGCTTTAAGAAGTAAAAATCTATTTACACAGATTAACAATAGTGTCAATATTTGTACATAATGATTCAAAATTTAGTAACAATAAAACACTGAAAACTTTGTTTTCAAACTTCCACAAAATTTATTTTAACTATTATCACTACAGCTGTTTCGGCTGATAGCCTTTCTCAAGTGATCTATTTTTGGCTTGGGTTTACAAATTTATAGTCTCTAATGAAATAGGTTGAGGGGGGGAGAACTGTTTGTCTCAAGTTGGTCATTCAGAATTATATCTGTGTTTTTTAATTTGTTGATTTCCATAGATTCTAACAAAGATAGCATAAGGCCTTTATTTTGAATGTGAAGAATTTTAAATTTGTCATTAAAAGAATGATTGTGATCTAGAAGGTGAAGTGCGTATGTCGAATCTGTTTTTCTATTCTTGAAAGCCCTTTTATGTTCTGCTATTCGTTTCTCAAAGTTTCTACCAGTTTGACCGATGTAAGTTTTTGGGCAGTCGCCACATTGAAGTTTATACACACCACTATTTAAGTGTTTTTCATTTTGGCTCTTGTTATTTTTAATATATTTACCTAGGTTGTTATTTGTTCGGAAAGCTGGTGTTATTCCTTTCTTTTTTATGTGTTTGGCAATTTTTGTTGTTATTTTGCCTGTATATGTAATCGAGCAGAAGGTACTGGGTTTTTTTTCTCTGGTGGTGGAAATACTATTTTCAGGGCTTTCTTGTGTAGTTTTTGATTTAACATTTTATTATTTGTTTGTTCGTTGTATCCGTTGTTTACTGCTATTTGCTTAATTATATTTAATTCTGTCTCAAAGTTGTCTTTTGACATCGGAATTTCTGTTAATCTATGTAACATACTATGATAAGCTGCCAGTTTATGTTGTGTTGGATGGGATGATGAGTTGTGTATAGTCGTGTCAGTATGGGTAGGTTTGTGAAATATGGAGAAGTCATGTTTGTTTTGAAGTCTGCTAATTTTTAAATCTAAAAAACTTATGCATTGATTTTGTTCTGTTTCTATTGTAAATTCAATATGACTATGAAGTGAATTAATATACGATGAAAATTGGTCGAGTTGCCTGTTAGTTCCTGTGAAACATACCAGTACGTCGTCTACGTATCTCCACCAATATAAAAACTGTTTGAATACGGGATAATCATTCTTTTAATGACAAATTTAAAATTCTTCACATTCAAAATAAAGGCCTTAAGCTATCTTTGTTAGAATCTATGGAAATCAACAAATTAAAAAACACAGATATAATTCTGAATGACCAACTTGAGACAAACAGTTCTCCCCTCCTCAACCTATTTCATTAGAGACTATAAATTTGTAAACCCAAGCCAAAAATAGATCACTTGAGAAAGGCTATCAGCCGAAACAGCTGTAGTGATAATAGTTAAAATAAATTTTGTGGAAGTTTGAAAACAAAGTTTTTAGTGTTTTATTGTTACATAAAATGAATTTTCATCAAGTAACGGTCGAATCCATCAATTATTCAAAATTTAGTTTTCGCAAAGGCCTAGTAACACGTGAAGCTCTTTTTTTCACTCAATATACTAATACAAATATGCTTGGACGTCAATCAAGTTCGATAAAGTACGACGTAAACAATAAATGAATGTCCTGAAATCAAAGAAGATTGACTATAACGACCTCAGGATCGTATCAAATTTATACTACAAACAGGAGCAAAAGTACGTGTTAATAAACAGCTGTCAGAAGAAATTGAAATTAGATGTGGAGTGAGACAGGGATGCGTATTGTCGCCAACTCTTTTTAATGCCTACTCCAAAGAGATCCTGAAAAACGCTCGTGAGGGTGAAACAGCTGAAATAATGGTAAATGGAATTCCCATTAACAACATTAGATATATGAACGACACTGTGATCTTAGCCGGAAATATTGAAGATCTTTTGAAGAATCTATTGAAGATCAAGAATAGAGGAGTATGAAGTATGGTCTAACAATGAATGTCAACAAGACGAAATTTAAGAGAATATCAAAAACTCAAAGAATTAACGAAAATCTTCTAATAAATGGAACAAACGTCGAATAAGTGGACAAATATGCATATCTGGAAACAATGAATAACTCCATAAATGATTATATTCAGGAGATCAAAATCACAATAGAAAAGGCTAGATCAAACTTCAATATAATCAGAAGAGTGGTATATACAAGGGATTTAAAATTGGAACTAAGAGTTAGGTTGGCGAGTTGCTGTTTTTTCGACTTTTTTATAGATGAAATATTTTATCAATGAAAAAACTGAAATCATTCGAGCTGTGGGTGTATAGAAGAATTCTGAAAATACTGTGGACAGAAAATGTCACAACAAAAAGGTTCTGAGAAGGATGAATAAAGAAATAGAAATTTTAAATTCAATTAAAATAAGAAAATTGGAACGAACATCTTGGACATATTACAAGTGTAGAATACACCTTGCTCCAACTGATTGTGCATGGTAAGATTCAAGGAAACAGAAGCATAGGGAGGCGTAAAATATCATGGCTACGCAACCTGAGAGAGCGGTACGGATGTACATCAAATGAACTTTTCAGAGCAGCCGCCTCAAAAGTCCGAATAGATATGATGATTGCCGACCTCCGCCGCGGAAATGGCACTTGAAGAAGAAGAAATAATGACTTAATTTTAAGTGAAAATGTCTGTTGTCTTCTGATATTTTGTCCATCCTTCGTCGCGCTGATTAATAGTTTATTTTTCTAATCTTCGTCGATTTGTCTTTTCTTTTTTCTTTTATAATAGGTATATGTTTTAATTTTTAATTATACAAGTTTGTGTTTGTTTTTTTTTTTCGTTAAGCCTATCGTTTTGGTTACTCTAGTTTTACACTTTTGTCTTAAAATGCCTTAAATTTTGTTTCATGTCTAGTTTGCGCCTATGTTTTTTTGTAAAGCTCGGAATTCACATTCCGACTTGCGATCCCACCTAGTAGACTACTAGTTGGATATTCGTCTCCACTCACGCTCCGACTTCCTATCCAATTAGCGGTACAACTTCAGTTCTAGTTTGTTTTCACGACGGTGTACATCGTTTAACCAAAAAATGTATCGAATAGATACTACTTAAAATATAATTAGAAGAATGAAAATGAGAGCACTGTGTTTGTTATCCTTATCGTTTGAAAAAAAAATGTTGGACGAAGAAATTATTTGTTGATCGTGTGAACTATTGTGACACGAAACTGCTCAATGTCATTGATGAGGATCATTACAAAACTACCTCAAAATGGACCACTATACTTTTTCGCTATTGCTGAAAAAAGTTGGTCTACTTATTTCCAAAACAGATAGCCTGATTGTGTCAGTACTGAACAACGCCTGCTACTTTACGCTTTCTGGCCATTGGAAAGTCATTTGAGGATTTGATGTTCAGCTGTAAAATATCTCCACAACTATTGGCAAAGGTGATACCAGAAACTTGCAGGGCTATAATAATTTTTCGTGCAATTGAAAATTATTTTCTATTATTTATTTGCAAACTCAAAGCTTTGCATAGCGATGTCGGACAGACGGCACCAATTGAGATTTTGTTTTGAACTGATGTTGTAAGCAAATTGTATACAGAAAAGAACTATCCCTTACTAAGTAATCTTGTAGAAAATTTAGTATGTATTTTTATTGGGAGTAAGAAACACTATAAGTTAGAAATTAAATGTACTTGACGTTTGGACTTTCACTTCAAAAAACTTAATCCAAATATTCCGAAGTTGAAGTCGAAACGTCAAATAAAATTTAATTTCTAAATAATATTTAGGCTTATTTCCAATTAAAATAGTAAATTTGCGTAATATGACAGAAGAAAATAACTTCAGAACAATATGAAGACACAGTTACTTCTAATTTCAGTACAACTATGATTTAGTTTTTGTTGTTTGTTGATAATTCTTCTGTAGCCAATCCGGAGTGTCGGAAATTGTACCTGTGTAGAAGTGTGCAAAATAAATCAACAGGAAGAAAAATTATTGCCCGTGACACAAAGTATATTATCATGAAGAATCGCGTATTTTAATAGGGGTAATTTTCGTGCTATTGAAAGTTTATTTTTAGTAATATCCCTAGGACATTAATAACAGACGAGATAATTTCATGACAATCGAAAGCTCGTTCCTTGGTAACAGTACGAAGCCGAAGGCTCAGTGCTGTTACCAAGCAACGAGCATGAGAAATTTGTCATGAAATTATGAGGCATTCATCAATGTCAGAGGGATATTCGGCGGATAATTTTTCGAAAAAAAAATCATAACATAACGAAATATTTATTTATTAAAAGTGCAGTTAGTGAAAGTACAATTATTAAAATTTAAGTTAACATTAGAAACGTGACATTTTGAAATTTGTTTGGATGGAGTTGTCAAACTCGATCGTGTTGTGCACTGAATGCAATTATCAGTCTAATGTTGACATGATTGGGTGAAATTGTTCCACATGACACAAAATGATAAAATTTGAATGGTTGTTAGAACAGTCGAAAAATTATCAGTAGTAATATCCCTAGGACATTGATAACAGACGAGATAATTTCATGACAATCGAAAGCTCGTTCCTTGGTAACAGCACGAAGCCGAAGGCTGAGTCAACATAGATAAAACAATGTACATGAACATCGGTGGTAAAGAACAAAATCTAGTTTTAAACGACGGACAAACAACAATAAATATTCCTATTTAGGATTAGAAATCACAGACGACGGCAAATCAGATAAGGATATAAAAAAACGAAACACTCAGGGTAGAAGGGCCATATCTTAACTAAATAGTATTATCTGGGATCAACATATATCCAAAAAAAAAATAAACATCGAATATACAACACTATTATAAAGAGCATAGTAATATATGGAGGTGACGTGTGGCAGTTAAAGGAAACTACTGAAAGAACACTACAAGCCACGGAGATGGACTACTGTAGACGAGCCGCAGGAAAATCAAAACTCGAAAGTAATAATAACGAACGTATACGAGAGGTTATGGAAGTCACACATACGATTGTCGAAGATATAAGAGTACAACAACTAAAGTGGTATGGACATGTGCAGAGAATCCCATAACATCGTCTGCCCAAACAGATTATAGATTGGTCACCACATGGAAAGAGAAAAAGAGGCCGACCCAGAAAGAGCTGGAGAGAAGGAATAGACAGAGAGATCCGAGAGAGAGGTTTAGACGAAGATCTTTGGGAAGATAGAGATGCATGGAGATTGGGCATCGGAAGACGTCGGAGGATATATATATATATATATATATATATATATATATATATATATATTTGGATGAAGTTGTCAAACTCGATCGTGTTGTCATAGGGATTGAAAATTGCACTGAATGCAATTATCAGTCTAATGTTGACAGGATTGAGTGAAATTGTTCCACATGACACAAAATGACGAAATTTGAATGGTTGTTAGAACAGTCGAAAAATCATCTATTAAATATTTGCGAACTAGGGATCTTTGCATAGAGTAATTCATAGAAGTCTCATATGTAACAGGTGCCGAAGGTCAACTGACTAAGGAAATTTTCGATCCGACCTATGACCCGACTTCCAACTTCACCATTCACGCTCCCACTTTGTCGTCAGTCGGAAGTCGGATCTCTTGATGTTCCAACTCGTACCACTAGTTGTCCAACTAAACCAACCAGCCCACTCACGTTCCGATTTCTGATCCAACTGCGGAAGTTGGACCACCAGTCGGACTAAAAATCGGAACGTGCATGGCCCGTTTAAGTGATTAGAAGTCTTTTTTCTTTTAAATTTTAGGATGTATGACAACTTATTTTATGAATAACTCAATTGACCATTGTTTTACGAGACATAGTCCACGTAACCAATTTATTTTAAGATTTTGAAGAAAGTCGTGAAGTTGATTTTCTCTCAACAAACGATATCCATTAAGTATTTTTCATTTATTAATTTTTAATTTAATATACGATTTATTCATTAATTGCCTTTTTTGTTTGTTGCTTTAAAAATATTTCATACTTTTATAACACTTTCTGGTCGAGTGGCGAGATAAGCAAACACTGTTTGTTAGTCGGCAGCCTATTATCTGACACACACAAAAGCCCATTACGAAAAGTCATTGACCATAGCCAAAAACCAAAGTCACGGGTTTGCTGGAGGGGTTCTCATTTGAAGAAGATTTAATTCTACAAGTTTCACAAAATCAACGGCAAACCGAGGGATATGTGCATAACACCACTAAAGTAGAAACACCTCAGAACTCTGGGCTGTCGCTTTCCAGGTCGGTCAAGATAAAAAAAAATAATGCCTCCCCAACGTTGTGTCTGCTATTGGTAAAAAATGGAGGTAACTTGAAGGTCAAAAAGGTACCGTTTCCACGAGTATATAAAAGCCGATGGAAAGAGATACACAAATTCATTCACAAATACATGGCAACGTTGTTTTAATATCATTAATTTATTGTTGGTATTTAAAGCCAATTTTTAATTATATATTTAAAAATATAACCTATTTTCCTGATAACAAAAATTGATATGATCGATATACGTTTTAACGCCAGTGATTTTCAAATCATTTTGTAGCTATCTTGTGACTACCAAATTGGAAATATGCGTTACTTGGTACTCTCAGTACTACTTATATCCACTTTAGGATGTTATGCTGATAACTTGAAGAGTATTGTTCAGGGAAATGATAAGTTTACAGTACATACATATGAGGTAAAATAGTTGTTTCATTATTTATTAAAAAATGTAATAAGTTATTAATGAAATTTTTTGTTGCTCTCTTTCCCTGACATATGAAAAATGAAAAAAATTTCACATTAAACACTTCTTCCTTTTCTTCTTCGTCTTCTGCTTGTAGAGCTACAAGCCGGAGTGGGTCTTGATATATTGCACAAAAGTGTTGTATATTTTCGGTTATTTTAAATACTTGTACCGATTCGTTACTTTAAATATCAATACCAGGTAGATTATACTCATTATTTTCGGAACTTCTAGTCTTTAGTTAGAGTACAATATTTGTGACTTTACTAATTAGTATTTAAAAACTAATGGTAATAGTCTTCGATACTTACAATAAATACACTATATAAAAATAATTTAAGTTTCTTCTTCTTCTTCCAATGGCGCTACAGCCCAAATTGAGCCTTGGCCTCCTGTAACTTCTGCCTCCAACAAAGGCGATCCCGCGCCACTCGTCTCCAAGCCCTGACGTTCAATAAGTTGTGCGCATCTGCTGTGACTTCGTTCTCCCATCTATTACGTGGTCTTCCCTTTGGTCTTCTGCCCTGCATTTTACCATCCAAGGCCTTTCTCGGCAATCTGTCGGCATCCATCCGTACCACATGTCCAGCCCATCGAAGCCTTTGTACTCTAGCGAACTCTGCAATAGGTGCTTCTTTGAACAGTTGGTAGAGTTCATGGTTATATCTAGATCTCCACATCCCATTTTGAGTGAGGGGTCCAAAGATCTTCCTTAGGATTTTTCTCTCGAAAACCTCTAATCTTCGTTTAGTGCTTTCTGTCAAAACCCATGTCTCACATCCATAGTATACTATCGGTCTGATGATAGTTTTATAGACCTTAAGTTTCGATTTTCGATGTACCGTCTTGGAGCGGAATATGTTAATCAGGGAAAAATAGGCTTTATTTCCCTTCATTATTCTCTTCTGAATTTCGGCCTCTTCTGTTATCTCCGTCTTCATTTCGACTCCCAGATAAGTAAAACTCTTCACTGTTTCAATGTCATCCACTACTTTGATTTGATTTCTTGTTCGCTTTGTCCGCGTCTGTGTTAGTATTTTTGTCTTCTGTGTATTTATTTCAAGTCCAATTTCCTTGGCCGTTTTTTGCAGCTGCGAATATGTTTCTGCTGCATCATCCACTCTGCGGGACATGAGGTTAATGTTTCAGCCTTGTTTCAGCCCTTGAACTATTTCGAAGCTGTCAGTTAATTCGTACTGTATGCGTACAGTTGCTATTGTGGAGTCCATCGTTGCTTTTACTAGTCGGATATATTTCGAGGAAATATTGAAGCTTTCCATGATGTTATATAACCGGCTTCTATTTATGGAGTCATAAGCCTGTTTGAAGTCGACAAATATATTGTGAACATCAATATCGTGTTCCCAAGCTTTATTAAGGATTTGCTTTACTGTAAAAAGCTGATCTATTGTCGACCTGCCTTGTCGAAAACCGGTCTGGTATTCGCCGATAATATTTTCACATAATGGTTGAAATTTAAGTTTGGTTAACTGGAATTTTATTAACCATAATAAAAACTACTTTATTTTCACAAAACAAAAGAAAAATACAAAATAAAATATAATCGAAAAATCGTAAAAGTAAAATTGTTTATTTTTATAAATTGTGTACAGTGCAAAAACATGCAAACATTCTTTTTCACATCCTTCGATTTGATCCTTTGATCTTTAGAACATATGCTTTAGCATAAAACTAAAGTGGAACAGACGCATAAATACTATTAGGATAATTTAGGTAATTAGGGATACACTCTTTGCCTCTCACATCACCAAACGAGATTATCCTTTTATCTTTTAAGGTACTTGGTTCTAAACATTAATAACATTAAATTTAATATCTGAAGATACAGCCTCTACCTTGCAATGCATTACAGTTTTTAGACATAGATTAAACATAGACATCACATAGATAGAGTTTTATATACATAAATCTAGTTTGAAGTACATTGGTTAATAGAAGATTACACATTTATTTGTACACGCAATGATGTTAAATTTGGTTGTATATTCCTATTAATTTTAGAAAACTTAAAACAGACGAATAGATACAGTTTTCTTCTAAACACTCGCATAGCGTTGTCGGTAGGTTACGCTTTTGCCTCTCGTTTGAATATGCAGGGCATTCAATTAAACAATGTTTGACACTTAAACTGTTGAAACACTTACCGCACATTGGATGAACATTTCCAGTAATAAGGTATTCGTGTGTTAAGCGTGTATGTCCTAATCTCAGTCTGTTTATTATAATTTGGTCTTCTCCTGTTGCTACACATAGTTATTTCAATGTCGAGTTAATCCAGTGATGAAAATCTTTCTTATAGGTAGATTCTATCAAGTCTTCGTTGTTAACTGAAGATTTGTCGGCAGCATCTACTCTTTCATTACCGTGTAGTACAAAAAACTCCTAAGGCTATTCTTATAGCAGCATTTTGGATTGTTTGCAACTCTTTCAAAAGTGATTGGCTGGTAGACCTATACACTATTGAACCGTAATCGACTTTAGATCTAATAACACTTTTATATACTGTCAATAAGATATCTTGATCACATCCCCAATTTTTAATGGATAGGACTTTTAGTATGTTCAAATATTGTTGACAAGATGTTTTAAGATAATAAATATGTTGCTCAAAATTTAAATGTTTGTTAAAATTAATTCCAAGGAATTTGATACAATCAACATATTCTATATATATATATATATATATATATATATATATATATATATATATATATATATAGATATATATATATATGTATAAATATATATATATATATATATATATACACATCATCATCAGTGGCGTTACAGCTCTTTATGAGCCAAAGCCTTCTTCAGCAATCCTCCATTCGCCCCTGTCTGTGGCAACTCTTCTCCATGCTCTAATTCCGATAGACTTCAAATCATTTTCTAGGTTGTCTTGGTACCTTAGTCTCGGTCTTCCTCTTGTTTTTTGTCCGATCGGCCCTCTTTAGTAAAAAACTTTTCTGACTATGGCATCTTCCTCTCGTCTGTTTACATGACCTATCCATCTAAGGCGTGCTACCTTAATGAATTTTACAACGTCAGGTTCTCCAAAACTTCTATACAACTCAAAATTGTAACACCTGCGCCACAAACCTTGTTCTTTTATGCCTCCATATATTCGTCTTAGTATTTTTCGCTCAAAACGTTTGGACAATTCTTTGTCATTCTGTGTTAGTGTACAAGTTTCTGAACCATATGTTAGCACTGGTCTTATTAGTGTTTTGTATACAGTCAGTTTAATTTTTATAGGCATTTTTAAGGCCATCTGTCTTCTTAAGTCATAGTAACACTTATTGACGAACACTATTCTTCTTTTAATTTCTTCACTGACGTTGTTATTATTGGTTAGCAGCGACCCTAAGTATATGAAGGTGTCGACACCTTCCAGTTCTAGGTCATCAATTATTATTCGTGTAGGTGTCGGGTGGCTTGACCTAGTGCAACACATATATTTGGTCTTTTAAACATTTATATTTAGTCCCATTCTGTGTGCAGATTCTGTTAACGACTGAAATACTTCGGTCAGAGATTCTGTGGAACTACCTATGATGTCTATGTCATCTGCGTATCCGACAATTTGTACTGATTTGTTAAAGATAGATAGATTTGTAATAATCTACGACTCTCGAATTATTTTTTCTAATGCCAGGTTAAATAGGAGATACGATAGTCCATCACCCTGTCTTAGTCCATTTTTGCAATGGAAGGGTCTTGCGAGATCGTTTTGGATTTTTACCATGCTCTCTGCACCTATAAATGTAAGTTCAGTTAACTGGACAAGATCAAACGGAATGCGAAATTCTACCGTAGCAAGTAGAAGTTTATTTCTATTAACGGAGTCGTATGCGGCTTTGAAGTCAACAAATATGTGGTGGATGTCAACGCCGAACTCTAGGGTTTTTTCAAGGATCTGCCTCACTGTAAATATCTGGTCCATTGTTGATTTAATATATAGGTATACATAATCATATTTTACTGTTTATATTTTGAGAACGATTACCGAAGTGGAAATTGAAACGTCAATAAACGTATTTTAACCTTTAAATGTGGCTTATTCCCAGTTAAATAGTAATTAATTTAAATTGCCACAAGAAAATAGCTTCAGAACACTATTTTTTTTATTAAAGATTGTAAGTTCTGGACTACTAACATTGCGTTTTCTGGTGAAATGGATACATTTACTTTTGTTTTTGTTGTTGAAACAAAATTTCATTCCATTGACAATTTTTCTAATGCAGAAATATTACCTTGTAAGGTTCTATGTTTCTTCCTTTACAATAAATTATGGGATCATCTGCGTATGATCTGCGTACTTTTTATCGGTGGAGAATCGTTTTCCAAAATACTGTTAACAGCAATAAGAAAAAGAGAAATGAAATCATCTACTTTTACTTGGAAACTCCGGTCTTTTAAAAAGTTATTGATGAAGTTTAGCATATTTCCTTGTATACCTAATTTCTGTAAAGTTTTAATTATTCCATGGCGCCAAACTGTATCAAATGCTGTGGTTATATCAAAAAATACCGATCTGCAGCTTTGATTATTTGGTAGCGCTTCATGTATTTTAGACCAGTAACGCACCTAGAATTTTCCTCGGGGGGGGGGGTTAGGCCATTTTAAGTCCTTAAAATTTGTAAATGACAGTGTCGGAATATAGGGTCCTGGGGTGAATTTTAACCCCCTAGGTGCGCCACTGTTTCAGACTCGAGGATAACTAAGTTGTCTAGAGTTGATCTATCTTTGCGAAATCTACTTTGTTTGATAGATAAAACAGATCTTTGCTCGGGTATCCAAATAAGACATTGGTTAATTAATTTTTCGAGCACTTTGCTCATTGCACAATGCACATCCTAATGATACTGGACAGTAGGAGTTTGGATCTGAACGTGGTTTACCAGGTTTAATGATAGGTATTGTATAAAAATTATTTCAAGTGTATGGAAACATGGTATTTTATGGTATATGGTATATGGAATAGTATGGTATATGGAAACGCAACCGTCATTTATTTTGTTATTGTCGTTACTCGACGCAATGAGTACAAAAATGATAGTAGTTTATATAGGTAAATTGTTGATGCATAGTGGAATTTCAATATTCTCAGCATCGCTCTGAATGGCTTGATTAAGCTTGGGTTATACAGTGTACTTTAATTGCTATCGATATTTAACTTCATGTTTCCTCACTAGAGGCCTCTAGTAGCATACTCTGGTAATTATTTTTACTAAAATTGCCTTAGTAGTCGGTGAGTTTTGATTTGGTTTGAGTCTTCTTACAAACTCCTTCTGATGACGGGTAGACCCAGAAACACGTGTCAGTGAGTGGTAAGAGACTCAAATTAAATCAAAACGCAACCGTCATTTATTTTATTTTATATGGAAACATATAAACACCTTCAAGCCATATTTTATTATATATCTTTAGTAAATAGGCAAATCCATATTTAGACAAATTTTTAAGGAAAATAATAGGAATATCATCTGGACCATAACTAGAGTTTTTAATCGAATTTATAAATTCAGTTAACTATTCCTCTAGTATTGGTGCATTTATTGGTAGGTTACCGCTTTTATCATAATTAAATTCTTGTAATTCTTCTTTGATTTTAAATTGTAAAAACTCTTGAGAAAAATTTTTGTTACTTGAATATGACTCGTAGGATGAAGCTAATAAATTTGCTATTCCAGATCTAGATGTATGAACTTTGTTATTATATTCTAAAAATCTTATTGATTAGTTTGTGTGGCGTCCCGAAATTTTGTTAATTTGTGTCCACACTATTGTTGCTGGGGTAGAACTGTTTAATGTTGATAAAAACTTTTTCCAAGATTCCTTTTTTGCTTCTTTTACCACTTTTCTATTAATAGCCGTTAACTTCTTATTTATTAAGTCGTTTATATTGTCATGCGGAGATGGATCTGAAAAATAATTCAATTGATTCTCCACAAATTGTGTAAATGGTGACCAATCTTCTATTTCTGTATTCCATCTAGTGTATGGTTAAATTTTTTGTTCGTTTTCGAAATGTATCACTATGGGAAAATAATCGATTCCATACAATTGTGTACTAGCTTCCAAAGTTATGTTTTGTACTAAAGAAGGGTCTACAAGAGATAAGTCAATACAACTAGTAGTTCCAATAAAAGAATTAAATATTGTTGGAGATCCATCGATAAGTAGGGTAATATTTGTGTTATTAATGATCGTTCCTATTATGTGTCCTATTTTGTTATATCTATTAGATCCCCAAAGTGGTTTGTGTCCATTTAGATCTCCTACTGTAATCTTAGGCGACGGAGTTTGTTCTATAATATGAGTTATCTCTTTTATACTTCGATGGATATCAGTATTCGGTGGAAAATAAATATTATAGATGTTAATAATTTTTGGAGTTTTTATGGTTACTGCTACTGCTTCAAGCTTGGTCTTTAAAGGTATTTGTCTAGATTTCAATGAGTTAATAACATAAATAGAAACACCTCCACTTTTTTTGGCTTTGTTAAAATCACGTCTGTTTTTATGATAACCTGTAAATGCCTTTAATTTTGCTAATTTTTGGTCAGTAAAATTCGTTTCTTAAAGACATATTATTGAAGATGAGTGTTTAGTAATGAATAATTTAAACATTTTCAGTTGTGTATAATAAACGTTTAGTCGGTCAGATAGCTCAGCGGGCTGTGCGGCTGCCTCTCATTCGCTTCACTGTCGAATGGTTGAGTGGATGTGGGATCGAGCACCAGCTCGGTGTACAGAAAACAAAAAGTCTAACGCAGCAGTTTAAAATTCTAGATGAATCTGCGGCTTAGACTAGGATATGCTGGAATCTGATCGGCCTATGGTGGAGCAGTACGGCAAGAGATACGGGCTTGCGGCTCGGTGATACTCCTCCATAGATCCCTACCGGACGGGCGTAACGCCTAAAAAACCGGATATATATATATATATATATATATATATATATATATATATATATATATATATATATATATATATATATATATATATATATATATATATAAAATATATATATATATATATATGTATGTATGTATATATATATATATATATATATATATATATATATATATATATATATATATAATAAACGTTTATGTTCCACTGAAGAATTGACATTTTTGTTGTATATGTTAATTTTTATTCTTGTACTTGATCGCTCTCTAATTCAGAGGAGGAAATTGTATCCAGCAATTTGGATATTTTGCGCTTAATATTTGTGCAACGTGTTTTCATTATTTTTTCATTGAACAGAGGGTAGATGTTGTCTAATAATTGTAGTAACCCCTTAATATCTTTTGTAAAAGTTTGAGCAACACTCAATGGGTCAGGTGAACCATACGCGTTTTCAAAAAAATGTATCGTAATTAATTGGTAATTAAGAACGCTTTCGTTTGTGTCGTCTTCAAAAAATACTTTTGTTGGCTGCATCAGTTTATGTATATCAATAGGATCTATCGTTGGGATAGTTCTCTTCTGTTTTGAACGTGTATCCTAAGCAGGCAGTATAAAGCATTCAGGAGTTTCAGGTAGTGTAACTGTTTCGGAGAAAGCTCTTTTGCTTTGTATTTGCAGTGTAGGTTATGTGCTAATTGGTAAAGTGATCAATGACTCATTAGTTTCTAATCTTATTTCATTACCGTTTAAACCTTCATCTGTAAGCGGGTTATCGTTTTTTGGCCTTGGTTTATTTACATCTACATCTTTATTTTTGTATTGTTTAGATTGAATATCTTGTACCAAATAATTTGGGACTGAATGGATTTGTCCTGAGTGTTGTGTTACGTCGGTTATAATGTTTGCTGTAGTTACTGTGTTATTAATTATTGAACTGGAGTAATTGTTTTTTTGAGGACAGTTTGAGGCGATATGGTCAATCTTTTTACAAATATAACAGGAGTGTTGGTCTACAGACATAAAAATTCTATAGTTTGTATTGTCATGACAAATTAACAAGGATTCAGGAAGTATAAGGTCCACTAAAGGTAAAATATATACCTGTCTACGAAAACTTAGTACATGCCGAAATTCGGGACGAGATGCGCCAATTCTAAGGAATGATAGGGGAGACATAAGTTTAAAGCCTAGTTTCTGTAGTTCTGATTCTAGAATACTATGTGGAATTGTTGGACATACATTGGATAATATTAGTCGTTTACTAGCAGTAATTAATCTTTTTCCTTGTTATATTTGATTTTTTACTATGATTTTTCCTTGATGAACATTTATAAATTTGTCAACTAATTCTTCCTAGATAAATAAATCCAAATCCTGTTGTTAGCTATACGAGAAGAGAACAACATATCTTTTGAAGAAATAACTGATCCTAGTGATACAAGGTAATCTTTTAATTTTACATTTTCTAATGAACTAAATACTATAGCTTGCTTTCTGGATGGAAAATTAAGAGTACTGGTTGCTGTTAAGTACGATTTTTTAAGTGTTGGTGGTGAAATACAGCTTATTTCCTGAGCTAATTCGGAATTAATATCATTCATTTAAATAAACTTTAAAATTAGTCATTAGATCTGAATGCGGTCCTGTATCCAAACTATAACAAGGCAGTTAAGCCGGTGCAAAAACAAAAAAGATAAGAAATTCTTGTTTGTATTTGAAATATTCAATGGTTTTTCTTATGTTGTCAAATAGATATTATTGTTTATTACTAATAATTGATGTAATATAAGCTGACTTACAGAGTCTCCGATATTACTCTTAATCAGGAACTTCACCAACTCACTCTTGTAATTTTTCAGCGGGTATATTTAACTTAAAATTCACTTTATTTAAGAGCCGATATTTTCGTATTATACTGGATAACTTTCAGGTCAGGAATTATAACATACTATTGTCACATGGTTTTATAGCATACAAGCAGAATGTTAACTTCTATATCAGTATCTAATTTAAATTCTTTTATACAGTTTTTTATCTGAATTTTCTGTTTCTAACCAATCTGAGAGCTTCCAGACTTCAATAAACCTACAGTTTTGAGACAACTGATATACAGCTAGATACCGACAGGTACACTTCCACTACCACTCATTTGGTTTTTTACTTTATGTACTCACTTTCTGTTTGTTGACTTTCTCCTTTCCATAATTTTTGTGTTTTCTTGCTGTCTACTCCAGGAATCTGTTTTCTACCTTGGCAATGGGCACAAGTATTAGCGTATGCGGGACACATCGAAAACACTTTGATTTCAGCAATAGCGCCTTCTGTTGGACTTGTCACATGCAAACAGTGTTTTACACATGTATCAAAATCTTGCCAAATCATATTGAAATTTTCTGTATTGTTCAATAGGTCAAATAGATTTTCTTTTGTTTTATTAAAGATTCTATTTTTAGCAGTTTGATATTTTATAAGATGATCTAGTTCATCCTGAATTTGATTTTGAACTCGTTTTAAATTGTCTTCGTTGCTGAATGCATATGTTTTAAATCTCGGATTCAAGAAGTAGGCTTTACTCAGCATAATATTGTTCTCAGGATTTTCAATCCGGCCAATAATCGAGGCAAGCAGAGAATTCTATTAGAGTTCTTCCTACTCGACTAAATACTTTATAACTTTAATTAGTTCTCAAAAGAAAAGTAGTCCTTTTATAATAAGTATAACTTTGGAGAGGGTTACTTGCTTTTCAGTGATCATTTCAACAGTAACTACTTCAAAAGGCTGTAAAATAAGGCAAAATTTTTTTAATATCGGTCATTAGTCTTTAGTTGGAACAATAAAAGGACTGAGCGAAACACCAACTGTTGCAGCCAAAGGTTCTGATAATGTAACCAGTCTCTCAAATATATAGTATATCGAGCTCCACCTTGTTGCAGTGTATGAGTTTAGCAGTCGAGTTCGAACTTCAGCGGAAGAAATCTACAACTTTTTTACCTTTTGTGGCAAGTCTTTTATATTTTTTAATGCATCTCTAATAGTTAAGTTTAATCTAGCGGCGAAAAAAGAAATGTGAGCCCATGAGATTACTTAAATAGCTGCTACAACATTTGCTGTGTTGTCTGTACCAATGACATGTATTTTCAATGAGATATTATATTTTTTATCAGTAACTGGTTTTAATTCCTTAACTATATTTTGTGCAGTATGTCTTTAACTATAGTTGAAACACGAAAGTAAACATCCATATGATATGTGCAGCAGTTTCCAGAAGTTGCTTTAGTTTTTGATGTTTTTGTCGTATTTACAGGCATAAGAGATTAGCAAAAAGTAGACCTGCTAGGTAACACAAACGGTGGTTTCAATTTATTTACTTACGAAGCTTACGAAATCCTCGATCTAATACAATTGAAAAGTAGTCTTCTTTAAAATATATAAATTGTTAATATGAATGAGTCAGGTAAAATTAAATTTAGGATTTTTCACCAAGTACCAAAAAGTAAAATTTGTTTAACTAATATTTTGTATTTTGAGAACTATTTCCAAAGTAGAAATTAAAACGTCCAATAACTTATTTTAGACTTAAATTGTGCCTTATTCTCATGGACGTATAAACACAGATGGACTCAGTTATTTACATAAAATTGTGAAGTCAAAATTATTTGAATATGTCACATTCTCAGCACCTCCAACTGTTGTCACGTTTTTTTATTAAAAATTCTTATTCGCGAGTCGCTGAAAATATTACTCCGTATTTTATACTCTACAGGTGCTATCAAACCAAAATAATAATTTATTGGTTATATTAATATATCTAATTGTAATCAAAATATCAAGTGTGCACATATTGTGCATTATCATTTAATAATAGCATATAATAGATATCAATAAATTATTTTATATTTAGAAGCACTGAAAACTATTTATAAATGGCAACGGTTGTTTACATTTCTCTGTTTTACGGTTCTACGTCAAACTTCAAATGCTATTCCATGTTTGATTAAAACGATTGAGGAAATAAGGAAAAATGGTTTTTAAATAATTTTGGCTGTATTTTGAGTGATATTTGTGAAAAGTGAAATAAAATAAACGAAATATTTACATCCCGGTCTTTCATTTCATTTGTAAGTACATAAAATTTACATTATTTAAGATGAGGAAATGAAAAAGCGTGTTTGTTTACATTTTAATAGGCGTACCATTGGGTTTATTCATGTTCATTAATGTATTCAATAAGATATAATAAAATTGTATTTTAATTTTTCTATAAAGACGTGATTTGTTAATAGTTAAATTCTCGTTTTTTTTTAATTCTTTGAATGTGTTTTTATACATTATTACTAGGTACTTCCAATTTTTAAAATCTGAATAATTACCCGCGAGTAAAAATTCAAGCACGCTTATACTCATTGCGGAAGCATCACATTCTATCGAAGCTTCAAAACATTGTGTGTTAAAGGTATCTTATTGCTGTGTCCATCTATGTTTATACGTCCATGCTTATTCTCAATAAAGCAGTAATGTTTTAAATTCTTTAGTTTTGACTAAGTAGGCTTAAGTGGACCCAGTTCTGCAGAAAGCGACCAACGCACATTATATCAAAAATTGAGCTAATGTCATTTTTCGACTACTTTCAACCTATTCTTCATTTTGCAGAAGACGACCAACTGCTATCCTAGCATTTTATGGGAAAAAACGATCATGATTGAAAATGTTTATTTTATAATCAAGAATTATTTATTTACAGAAAACATCCAAACCGCATGGTTAACAAATAAAATGTACTTCCATTTACTAACTTATTGCAGAACGCATCCAACCCACATAGTCGCCTGCCGCTATTCATTTATCTTTTGACCAAGTGATGACCAAGTGGGTTGGTTGCATTCTGCAAAACAAAAATCTACCACTTAACCTCAAAATCTAGTGAATAATCATTTCGTCTCGCCTACTACTTAATCGTATTTTTGTTGAAATAATGGACATTTGCTCATAATTTGTTCTTTTGAAATATTACTAACGAGTACGGAAGTGTGTGTTGTTAATTATGTTAAGAAATCGTGCTGCTAAAATATTGGAATTAGCCAAGAAACAACAGGGTAAGTAATTAATTTTTGATGACTCCAAATTTACTGTATTTCAAACAAAAATAATATTGGGTATAGTTCGAATCCCACCTGGGTGGAAATTTTCGTTTATTAAAAATTAATAAATGAAAATAAATTCTATCCTTGTGCGATCGGTACTCACCGGAGGGACCGCAGACGTTCGGACACAATTAGCGTCTCTTAGCAAAGACAATGACGTCGACTTTGATAAGTACCAAGACAATTACTCTACACACATACACACACACACTACACACATGACTGTAAAAATTCACTGTACCATGCCAATGACCATTAGTTGTCGACGTATTCTCATTAAAAAAAAATATTGGGTATTACACGATGTAGTTGATTTTAATTTTCTAAATATATCAAATTTATTACAAAGTTCCAATTTGCAACGATTCCTGTTTTGTTTTAAATGACAAAAAAAAATATAATGCTTATTTTAAAATAATTTATTTAATAAATAAAATTTTAATGGCGTATACCTAGGTACTCAGATACAGGGTGTTTCTATATTCGACCAACAACATTCTATCACAGAGAGCTCTCGTTAATTAATGAATTTTGATATAGGAACACAAACCCTTAAAATGCTTAGTTTCTGATATACAGGGTGTTAAAAATTTGAAATAAAAATAAACAATTTGCCACAAATCAAAAATACCTTCAAATTTAATATTCTTTGCAAATTTGGTGACCAACATGCTTTTTAATAAAGTACCTAATATTTTGACATAAAGTTTTGAAACCTTTAACCAGTGGCGCGCTATCGAGTTAGTTGACAAGTTTTATCCCCCCATTTTTACGCCACTGGAGAAAACATTTTTAAACTTATTTTAAATTTTATGTTTAGTTATAGTTAAAAAAAGTAATAACCTTTTATGCAGCGGAACTGAACAAAGTTTTTATTTTAGATATATTGATTGCTAATCCCGACACTAGCAGAAACACATTGTCTGTTTTGGAATCTGTGAAACACGCTTCGGGCGATGAAAATGGGGAAGCAGAAATTAATGGGCCCGTATTTCTCGAAGAGACAGAACATGAGTACAGAAATAATGACACTGATAGTATCATCATATATGATAAAAAAAACCCAAGATTCTCAGCTTCAAGAATTAGAGACAGTACATGAATTTAGAAATAATGACACTGGCAGTATCATCACATTATACGACCAAGATCACCAAGAATCTCATCTTCAAGAATTAGAGACAGTACAAGAGTTTAAAAATAATGACACTGATAATATCATCATATTATATGGCCAAGACAATCAAGTATCTCAGTTTCAAGAATTAGTTGATGGTAACTATCTTTTTTCTGATATGCTTTTCTTTTCCTTATAAGTTAATATAAATTTTATGCCTAAAGTTACCTTTTCGACTGCTGCAACAAAATTTTATATCCACTAAAACTTATTTTTTATAGTACAGATGTTAAAACTATTGGAAACCCAAACTTAACTAGTACTGGAATCCAGATGTCGTCAGTTACCCTGGATGAAATTTTTACGGATAATAAAGAAAACATGGAAATGCAGAATAAACCAAATAGTAATAGAATTGTTGAAGAAGCAAGCGTTACAAATCCTGACTATGGATCTGATGATTCAGTAGCTGAACCTACGTATGAACCTGCTCGTCATCATGAAGTGGCCGATTCGTTCAGTCAATCAGAAGAAGAACCAAATGAAATAATTACTCGTAAAGGGAGTCCTCGAAAGGGAAGAAAAAGAAAATTTGCAGATCAATCTAGAGCCGAAGAAAAAAAAAAGTAAAAACAGTAACGTGACCCATTTCGACTAGAAAGGACGTAAAACAGAATCAAGAACGTTTATGGATTTTGACTGCCAATGTAAACTAAAGTGTTCACAGTTTGTTGAAGTACGAAAGCAGGATTTCGAAAAATTCTGGGCACTAGAATCGTACAACTTCCAAAATAATTACATAGCGGCTGCGGTTCGCGAAGTCCCAAAGAAAAGAAATTACGGAAGAAATATTGAGAAACGTAATTTCTCTAGATGTTACAACATAACTGATAAAGTCATCTCCAGAGAAACGTTTGTTAAAACATTTGGTATAAGCCCTTGCCGGGTGAACACGGCACTTAAGAAATTTCATGATCGCGCACCATTAGTAGACCAACGAGGTGTTAATCAAGGTGGTAAGAATAAAACGCCTGATCATAAGTTGGAAGAAGTGATCAATCAGATTAATAGGATCACAAAATATATTTCCCACTACTCACGGAAGACAACTGACGCAAAATTTTTACCTCCACATGTGACACTTGCCAAAATGTACGAAATGTATTACAAAGAATGTGATAAACCTGTAAGTATTACCAAATACAAACAAATCTTTTATTCCAACTTTAATTTGCGAACAAAGACACTGAAAAAGGATACATGCAACGTATGCGACAGTTTAAAAATGGAAATTGATAATGAAATAAATAACGAGAAGAAACAGGAACTAACTGAAAAACACAGACGACATCTTGATGAGGCTAAAACTGCACAATCCTTGAGAAGAGAAGATTTCAAAAATGCAAAATAAAACTAAATGACTATGAGTGCCTCACTTTTGATTTGGAGAAAACTCTACCACTTCCTAGGATTTCAACTAACATCGTTTTCTATAAGAGACAACTTTAGGTCTACAATGCTGGGGTGCATAGTGGATCAGAAAATCGTCGATACGTATTATCGAAAATTACGTATGGGCTGAAGGAGTAGCTGGTAGAGGAGCTCAGGAAGTGGGTACATGCTTAATCAGCCACACCCAAAAATATTTGTCATCTGATGTAAAACATTTGATCTTGTGGAGCGATTCATGTGGGGGGGGGGGCAGAATCGCAGCATTAAAATTACTTTGATATTAAAATAATTTTGTATTCATCCCACCATCTTGAAGATATTACTATAAATTTCTTATGTTCTGGTCATAGTTTTTGCCGAACGACTAAGATTTCAGTGATATCGAATCGGCTTTAAAACACCAGCAACGAATGTATTTGCCTTCAGATTACATAAATATCATGAAAGACTTCAGAAAGAAAAATCCACTTGTAGTCACTGATCTGACTTCGAAAGACTTTTTTGGTACATCATGCATAGAAAGCAATATAACCAACAGAAAAGTATCTGTTTATGGTGAAAAAATTAACTGGCTTGCTATACGATCTATCAAGATAACAAAAAATGAACCTTTTTTATTATTCATTCAGCAGAACACTTTCGACAGTCCCATTAAAGAGGTTAATATAAAAAAGATAACGCGAGGGCGACAGCTTCAAACTCAATCTGATGTATTTTTAAATTTGGTCAAACTGTGGCCTCAAGGGAAACCAATAGCAGAACCGAAGCTTGCAAATTTGCGGGAAATGTACCATCTCTTGCCAGCAGATTGTTTAAGTTTTTATGAAAATTTATCCGGGAATGCAGGCATAGAAGAAGATGTTGATTGCTTTAATACCAATAATTTAGATTTCAGTATTGAAGAAATTTAAATTTTTAATATTGTTATTACCATATAATATGTACATTATATTAAGAATCACTTTTGTCCTTTTTTGTAGTTGAGTCGGAATAATGTTAATAAGTAAATCTGAATAACCTGAATTTTTTATTTTGCAGAAAGCATCTAACCCACAAAAAATCAACACAGTATTAAAAAAAAAATTTGTGTGTTTTCTGCAGTCTATTTTAACGAAGCCAATGTAAAGTTTATGAAATATTAATATTTTAAACAAAAGCAATTCATTGTTCATAAAAAATTATTTTCCAATTTTCTGAAGAATACTCTGTTTGTGGGTTGGATGCTTTCTGCAGAACTGGGTCCAAGTTACAGTATGTTTAATTATAAAACGAATTTTGACACTGAGTTAAAGCACATATCTGACATTAAGAAGTTTTCTCCTTGTTTTATGATTGTTCTATTAGCTTTCTACTGTGCATTCATCATTGTCCTATTTTATTGCTGTACTTTCTTCATCATTACTATTTTTTTAACATGCCATGTTTCTTTTGTCTCCTTAACTACGGTAACGTCTTCCCCAATATCAGATCTTTCTTCAACAGTAATTACCTTAAAAGGCTGTACTTACTCTTACTTTTTCTTCTGTGTTATTTTCTTTTCTTTCCTGCATTTTACTTTGTCTTTTTGTAATCGACATTTTTTCTTTAGCAAATTTACCATTTAAACAAAAATTACCAAACTAATTTCTTTTTGTAAAGAAACCAAAGTAAACCTTTTACTTTGATCAAAATATTCCCGAATTATTGGAAAAAGTTGTATCCAAATTATTGGAAAATATACTCAATTTATTCAAGAATAATTATTTCCTGTGGACTGTTTAAGAAATTCTCATGTACCACTTGTTTTAAAAATGAAAGAAAAGGAAAAATATTAACTTGTATAATATATGTGCTTCTGTTGAATATTGCTCTATTTACTAGATAATTATCATCTCTCCACTAAGGCAACAGTTATTATTTTAATCATCATCTTCATCATCACCCAGCCCTTTGCGTCCACTGCTGGACATAGGCCTCCCTCATTTTTGTCCATTGTGTTCTGTTTTGGGCACTTTTTATTAAATTTCTTGACATATTTTTGAGATCGTCAGTCCATCGTGTAGGGGGTCTTCCTCTACTTCTTTTGTCTAATCTCGGCCTCCACACAAGCAATCTCTTTGTGCACCTTTCATGACTGGTTCGGACGACGTGTCCAGCCTAGTTCTATTTCAGTGTGGCAATTCGAAAAATTACATCGGTAACTCCTGTTCTTCTTCTTAGGTCTTCATTTATAACTCGGTCACGAAGCGATATACTCAGCATTAATCTTTCATTGTTTTTAAGCTACTTGCAGCGTCCTAGAACTTGTAGATGTCAATGTCAAAGTGTCGGCACCATAGGTCATCACAGGCAACACACATTGGTCAAATATTTTACGTTTCAAAAAAATTGGTATATCGCTTTTAAAGATGTCTTTGAGCTTTCCATAGGCTGCCCACGCTAGGTTTACTCTTCTTCGTAGTTCGCATGTTTGGTTGTCTCTTGTGATCTTTATTTCGTGTCCAAGATATATGTATTTTTCCACCAGCTCTACTTCGTTTTCTCCAACATTGATATTTCCGCTAGGTACTAAGTTTGTCATGAATTTTGTTTTGGAGATGTTTATTTTAAGACCCACACTGGCACACACTAACTGAAGCTCATGTAGCATTGTACATATCTCCTTGAGGTTGTCCGAGAACAAAACTATGTCATCTGCGAATTTCAGATTTGTTAATCTTCTACCGTCAATGTTCAGGCCTTTCTCTTCCCAGTTAAGTTTTTTTACAAGCATATTCTAGTACTGCGGTAAACAGTTTAGGCGATAAGGTATATATCACCCTGTCGGACTCCTCTGCCGATTGGAATGTGATCTGTTTTTACATGTAGTTTCACCGACATAGTTGCGTTTTTGTATGTATTGTAAATTAAACTTGTATATCGATAGTCAATGCGGCATGCTTGTAGTGCTTCCAGGATTTTGTCAAATTCTACCGTGTATTTTAATATATATTTGAAAATTAAATAAAATTCCTACTTTAATAATTTTTAATAAAATTTGAGCAAACAAAAAGATATCTATATAATTTTAATTACAGACTTCAAATTACTAATTAGATTTTTATTATATCTCATGGTGCTTATTTCAGTTCAGAAATACCTTTGTCTTTAGCTAGTGTTCAGCAGTAAACATTACTAAAAGATAATAAATAATATTCAAAGTTGTTCTATAAATACATATTTGCTAGGTATAATCGTCCAAGTTCAGTTCATGGTGGCAGCATAATTCTTTCTACCAATAATGATTCCTCTCTTATAATAAAATATGTCTTTCTGTTGAATGAAGCCCTTTTTGATAAACTTTTATGCTAAAAATTATATGCAATGACTTGACTATTAGTTGCTTGTACTACCTAATTATCCTTGGTCAATATATTCGAATCGTATGGTTTCACAATGCACGTCAATTCTGCTTAAAGAATTACTAAAAACATATACCATAATTGATTATATTGCCTCAGATTTCTCACCCCTTGATGTTCGCTCTACAAATATTAATGTAGGACTATCTGATCATGAAGCAGTATATACCAAGTTTAACCTTTCTTAAAAAACCATCTTTGAAAACCCAACGTTTAGGTAGGTTTTTTTCCGTTCAGAACTTTCGTAATATCCAAAATTTGTCTACTTGACTTGATACACACGCTTGACTACTGAGTGTTACTTTCCCTCTGTGGAAGTGAACTATAATTTTAGTAAGTTTTTAGAAATGCTTGTTTGTATTTTTAATAACGCATTTCCTTTAATTACAATTAAGTCAAAATATCACAAACTCTGGACTATCCAAGGGTTTCCGCATATTAGCCAAGAATATGCGTCTTTGACACTAAACATATCACAGAGAAATGTTGCTTATTGTTCCTCTTCATAAGGGTGGTGAAAATCGAATGTCTGCAACTATAGACTTGTTATTGCCTTACTACAGGTCCTATCCAAAATTATTGAGAGATTTATAAAACCTCGATATATGTCCTTTTTTGTTGAAAACAACATTTTATCACAAAGTAAGTTCGGCTGTTTTTCTAATAAATGTACCTACCAGTGATACTATGTTTTCTATACAACATGAGGTTTATCAAGCACTAGACAATAATCTTTAGACTGCCACTGTTTTCTATGCCTATGCCGAAGTTTTTTATTTTGTAAATCACGACATTTTGATTAAAAAACTTAATGTATTTCTTTGAATTGGTTTTAATCTTACTTGGAAAATAGGAAACAACTAGTTAAAGCAAATGATACAGACTCAAGTCACAAAAGCATTGTATGTGAGTACCACAAGGTATTGGGTCCTCTACTTTTCCATATTTTTATAAATGATATTACCAACTTCAAAACGATGAAAAAATTTTAGTTTTTGCTGATGATACTAGTATCATCTGGAGGAACTCTAATATTGCAACTCTTCATGCAACTAGAACTTTTGATTTACTTAAAATACAAACCTGGTCCGACTCTAATTTACTCGTGGATAAGACAGCAGCATTATCCCATAAAAGAGCTCTTTAACCTTACTTCTTAATAACAGCCAGATCAGTATAGTTGATTCTGTAAAATTTCTTGGTATTTATACAGGCAGCAACCTAAATGGTTTCTTTATATCGATTTATTAAGTAAGAATCTAGCTTCAGCCTACTATGGAATAAGATCTGTTTTAAAAGATATCAATTTAGCATCTTCTAAAATAACATATTTTTCTTTGTTCGAGTATCATCTTCTATACGGCCTTTTTGGGGTTCTAGTACAGCTGCCCAATATGATTATTTGGAAACTGTTTGCTTAATTCGTAAACACCTGCATGTTTTTTAGCAAGACCTAACCATGACTATTCCACCAGAAATTCAACCTTTAATGTGTATTTACCGATTTCGTCTATTGAGTTGGTAAAGAAATCTATATTATATTTGGCAAAAAATTTTTACAATTATCTCCTTTTGCGTATTAAATCTGCAACTTCTTTACATAAGTTTAAAATAACAAAAGCTTATCTATCTGAAAGACCGTATTATTCAGTAGGAAAGTTTCTTAACGAATAGCTAAGAAATTACAGTACATTTATATACAAGTATTAATAACTAAAGTAATTTTATATATTTGGGTATCACATGCAGCAACTTAGACTTATTTGTTCGTTAGCTTTTATTATGCAATTTGAAATTTATTTAAATTTTGCAATATATTGTGTATATTATCATTTGTTATTTTATGATATTGGCGATTTATTTAACTTAGGTAAATTTTAAATTGTTTATGTTATATTTCTAACTTTTTGGAAGCTGTGTCCCATTTAATTGTACAATTTTCAGCGACAATAAAGTATATTTCAATTATATTCTTTTCTAAAAATAAATATACATAATGATAAAACACCTTGGAAAATTATTAAACGTTATAACAAATAAATTAGACATATCAATGTTTTCCTATTCTGATAAACTAAACTGCGAAGCCTAAGTTAAAACAGATACTACTTGGCAGCAAATGAACAAAGAACACAAAATAGTTTTTTTCTTGTTTGGTTTTAAAACTTTATCACCTTTGCAATATTGTTCTTGAAAACCAGTTAAACTTTAATTATTTCAACTTAAAAATGCTTAAAAAGCTTTATAATTCTTTTCTTTACATTTCAATATTAAATATAAAAATATTCTTTTATCAAAGACTTTCCTTTGTTCTGCTTACCCGGAATCTATTTTAAATGTATTAATAATCCTTCCTATTCTTTTGTCTGCCAATAGATCCTTGTCTGTGGTTTTTCTGATATACAAAAAACTTATTTGTATTTATAAATACTGCAAAACTCAATACTACAAACCTCTCCCAATCAGCATTCCTAGGCTAGAACTGCTACTACTTTTTAACCTCTTACTCACAAAATTAATTTTCCACCGTTCAACACTGCCGGAACTACTTCACTTGTTAGGATTAGATTTTCCTTTTTTTAAAGATCAGCTACGAAATTCTTGTCTTCCGAGTCTAAATCAAATCAATGATCTTATTTTACCAGTCTTTTTTTAACCCATTTTTTTTTTGTTTATCAAAATCACACCAAATCTAGTTCTAAAGAGATGACTTTCAAATGTCCCATGTAACTTTTCCATAATAACGTCTCTATAAACAAATCTTACAGTGAACTTTGCCTAATTAGCTTTCTAAAAAATTTCAAATAATTTTAAAAATGAGACAGGCAGAAAAGATATCGTTAATCATTTACATTTTGTTGATCAAGTCCATTAAGAACATGTAAACGGTTTTTGTCATGATATTTACCAAGAAACTAACTTTTTATTATCTTCTTCTTAGAGTGCCATATCCCTACGCAACGTCGACGACTACCATGCTTATAATATTGTTATACTGATCTCGGTCTTGCGCTACGTGTAGCAATTGCTCCGCTATCAAACCTGTCCACTGCCACAAATTCCTCAACCAAGAGAGTTTCTTCCGTCCTATCCATTTCTTTCCTTCGATTTTGCCGTTGAGAATTAGCCGAAGGAACTCATATCTTGGTCATCTGATTATATGTCCACGATATTCTAGTTTACGCCTCTTAATAATATTTAATTGAGTTCGTTGATGTCCCATTCTTCAAAGAACTTCTTCGTTTCTGGTTCTGTTAGTCCATGGAATTTTTAGTATCCTTTGATACAACCACATCTCAAACGCCTCGATTTTATTCATGATATCGGCGTTTAAAGTTCAAGTTTCACATCCATACAAAAGTACAGACCACTCGTAACATCTTGTAAACTTTTCACGGATTTCCAAATTTAATGAGTTATTGGATAATAGAGGCTTGAATTTTTGAAATGAGTTTCTTGTCTCTTCAATTCTACATCGAATTTCGAAGGATGGATCTAGATTTTGGGTAATCCAACATCCAAGGTATTTGAATCGCTAAACTCTCTGCAGCGGTTGTTGGTTTAACATCAGTTGGGTTGCGCCGATATCCACTTTACTGTTCACCATGTATTTAGTTTTATCGATATTTATCGACAGTCCCCAATTTGTGCATTCCATGTCAACTCTATTGATTAGCTCCTGCAGATCGTCGATGTTTTCAGCTAGAATCACTGTATCGTCGGCGTACCGCACTGTATTGTTAATTATTTCTCCTCCTATGATAATTCCTTTTTGATCTTTTAAAGCTTCCCTAAATAGATTCTCAGAATACACGTTAAAGAGGGTGGGAGATAGTATACAGCCTTGTCTTACGCCCCGTTCAATACTGATTGGCTTTGATTCTCTGTTGTTGGTATAAATAATGGCTGTTTGGTTCCAGTAAAGTTTGGCAATAAGTTTGATGTCTTTCTCATCTAGTTGGATGCTCTGCAAGGCGGTACTTAGTCTAATATACTAAACGCGATCAAATGCCTTTTCAAAATCAATGAAGCACATATATACGGGTTTTCTTACCTCCCAACATCGTTAAAGGAGTGTTTGCATAGAAAATAGTGCTTCTCTAGTTCCAAGGCATCTCTGGAACCCGAACTGCTCTTGACTAATTATTTCTTCGCACTTGTTGTTAATTCGGTTTAGAAAAATATTACAACAGTATTTCAACGGCATGGATCATTAAACTAATGAGTCTACAATCGCTACATTTCTTAACGTTTTGTTTCTTAGGTAGAGGAATAAAGATCGATTTTAACCAGTCCGATGGAATTTCACTGGTATCTTATATTTGATTGAAAAGTACAGTGAGTTTTTTTTTATTGTCATTTGAGAGTAATTTTAGCCAATCGCTGTATATTTGATCTGCTTCACTGGCTTTGTTGTTTTGGCTTGGTATATGGCTTTTTCCACTTCAGCTTTTAGAATTGATGGTCCTGTATTTGCACTTAAGTTAGGGAGTGATCCTCGATCATCCTTAAATAATGTTTTAATTTAGTTTTCCCATTCCTTTATTACTTCGTCTCCTAGGGATAGTGCATAGCATTCATTATTTGTTAATGTTATGGGTGTATTTCTTTGGTGTACTGTAACTCATTTTATTTTCTTATGTGTGTTAAATTCGTTATGTTATCATTTCAATTCTTCTAGTTCCTCACATTTTGCTCGTATCCATAACTCTTTGGCTTCCCTGATTTTTCTTCGAATCAGATTATGCTTTCGTTTATACTCTGAGTTATTTCTATTTTTAAGCTGTCTTCCTTCGTTCATCATTTAGATTATTTCATCTTTCATCCACGCTTGCTTTTTATAATGGGTGACGATGGGTTTCTATTATACACTGCTTAAATCTAATACCATTCTAAAGTTTACATTTTGCTCATATCTAATCCAGAAGTCCATATCATTTTAAACACATACAAAAAAAATATATGTGAATATAATTCACTCATATATTTACCATCTAAAGGTAGAAATAATAAATTTTTACATAATTTTTTGTTATTCTTCCTTTAGTCTAAGTCTATTTAAATTTTGCTACATTATATTATATTGGAGAGCAGCCCAGGATAGAAGCTAACGGGAAGTAATGGCTGCTCGTATGGTAGGAAATAACGACACTCATTAATGAGCAAAAGATAGATATGTTCCCAAAATTAAAATTTAAGCGGATTTTAATCAGGACTTCTTCGTGGTCAGTCAAAATCATTCATTAAGGAATTGTGTCATTTGGACACATAAACCGTCCTTAATAAACTATATTTGACTTGTTATATCCAGTGAGAAAGTATACAAAATATCACTGAAATTGAGGGTATTTTAAAAACCAAAATAATAATATTATTTATGTATTGGAAAAATATCGAACTTAGTAATGAGGTTCGCTTCGGTTCGTATGCCCCTTTGTCCGCTTCTCGTCGATCGATGCTGGTAGGGTTAATAAATGTTGAAGTTGTGGAGTAAAAGTGATTATTTATTGACAGCAACTCGTAATTACACAATATGGTGTTCGTTCGGTAACTACTCAATATAGACTGTGTTCATTTGAACTCAAATCCCCAATTTATAATCTCACACATAATAGATACATAAGCACCTTAGGTCATTGCTTCGTTCATTCACACCACCTAGCTTTTGCTTATAATACAATTTAATCTACGCCTTAATTGCGACACTTACGAAGTTCAATTAGAAAATACTATTATTCGGCAATTTATTTAGTTGTAGGTAAACGAACTAATATTAAATTATCATACGATATGTTTTTGCAATATATATAATGCAAACTTATACACGGTGAAACTATAAAAGATTAAGAAGTTAAGAATAATGTGAGATTACAAATTAAGGGGTTAATTTGTGATTGAACATATTGGCCACTATATAAACCAAACAGACGAAAATATTTAAACACATATAAAATATAAATAATAATAATAATAATAATAAACATAACACTAATTCACTCGGTTTTTGAATTATTATCTCACCCGAGCAGTGCTACCTATAATTTGATTATTTAGAATTCATGTTTCAGCTAAACTATCTAATTCAAATCTAAGCTCATTAAGTGAAATTGATCTAGGAGGGGATTTCTTTAAAGTACTACCTAAATTTGGTTGTGATGAAGTATGTCTTCGAGGCGCTGGATGAGGTTGGATGTAAGAACCTTGATGCCTTTGTTTTCTGGCTCTCTTGGAGTTTCGAAAATATCTGACTACCTTCCACGTAATGGCAATCAACATAACAATGAATAAAGTGACTAGTCCCGTGGTTAAATGAGGAATCCACTGATGGTTAGCAATGGTTTTCCACGTGTGTTCTGATATATCTTGGTCAAACTGCTCTGCCTCAAGTATAATATTTGGCAACTCATCTCCCCGAATATCTATATTATGTTTGGGAATGTTGTTCTGCCTTATGATTGGCCTCTGCATAAGCTCTGCAATGGGACTGACGGGAGTCTTTAAGTAGCTTCCAATTGCTGTTTCCAATCCGTTACTGGATGTGAGTAACGTTATGTTTCGAGTCTGGGCAACGCATTTTGGTGACAGTTTTATAAAACTCGTTTGATCGATTATGTGTTCAGATCGAGAACCATCGCACATTATAGCTAAATTTATAGCGTATGGTGGAATGACTAACCACAGATTCGGTGTGCTCATTTTCAACCAACTGGCTTCCTTTATCGTGTATTCTATTATATTGCAAGTGGTATTGGTCGTTCTATCATATAATTCATTTAAGATACAGTTTGGCTGAGTATCCATATTAATGATTCCCATTGGTGAACATGCCAACTCTCCTTTATTTAATTCTATACACCTTCCTTTTTCTTCATACGTCACTTCAAAATAATGTAAGTTATTGTAATCTACTGCAAGTAGATTCCTTGGGACCGACAACGAGCGCACAACACCACCTCTCACCGACAACGGAAGAGCTGTGACTCTTAGTAGGTTGTATCTAGTGTTGTCAATTATTAGGAAATAGCCAATAATGACGATGTCTCCTTTTTCATTTTGTACGACCGTATCTATTATTGGTTGCCTTCTTATATCTACTCCTTGTGGAAGGAACCTTGTAGCATTCGAAATGATTGACTCTATTTGTCCAGGTTTTATAATGTCTATGAAGTGTCCATGATTGTAATGAAGATTTAATATTTTTTCGTATGTGTTCGAATATTCTTTTGCATATTCCATTGCACGGTTATAAGTCGTTTCCACTTTAAGTCGTATGTACTCCTTCTCTAATGTATCAGCTCTATATGAGACATCACTTAGCCCCTTAGACATTTCCCTAGTTTCGTTTATCAGTGCTTCTCGGAACCTATTTAGATGTCCGTTTATTCTTTCTTCTGTAGAGTTAATCTTCTGTAGAGATCCTTCTGATTTTCGTCCAAGGAATCTATATCCCTGTATACTTCATCATTTACCATCCATAGGTCGCTGGTTCAAATCCGGCTCGAAGGACCAATGGAAAAATATCGAACTTAGTAATGAGGTTCTCTTCGGTTCGTATGCCCCTTTGTCCGCTTCTCGTCGATCGATGCTGGTAGGGTTAATAAATGTTGAAGTTGTGGAGTAAAAGTGATTATTTATTGACAGCAACTCGTAATTACACAATATGGTGTTCGTTCGGTAACTACTCAATATAGACTGTGTTCATTTGAACTCAAATCCCCAATTTATAATCTCACACATAATAGATACATAAGCACCTTAGGTCATTGCTTCGTTCATTCACACCACCTAGCTTTTGCTTATAATACAATTTAATCTACGCCTTAATTGCGACACTTACGAAGTTCAATTAGAAAATACTATTATTCGGCAATTTATTTAGTTGTAGGTAAACGAACAAATATTAAATTATCATACTATATGTTTTTGCAATATATATAATGCAAACTTATACACGGTGAAACTATAAAAGATTAAGAAGTTAAGAATAATGTGAGATTACAAATTAAGGGGTTAATTTGTGATTGAACATGTATACTTCATCTAATTTATATACCGATGCTCATCATCGGCGTCATAGCCCGTGACGTCACATGATAACAACACGAAATATTTAGGCGGTAGGTGTGTTCTTTTTTAGAATCACTTTGCCGAGTACACTGGCATTACAGCCACTAGACATATTTTATTATATACGCCTAGAAATAATATCTAAAGATTTCTATTAATGTTAACTTAAAGAAATACACAGTAATATTTTTAATTTAATTTGTATAAAGGCAGTATTAGGCGTTTTTATTAAGAACATTTGTTCGGAACACACTGTAGCTGTAATCGACGAAGGTGAAATTTTGGCATAAATTGGTAACACTTATTTGACAGTTGCGGTGGACACGTTTTGTACTTTAATATTTTGAATTTTAAAGTGAATACCTCTTGTTTTATATTTTTACAAAATTAATAAAATGTGTGCTATTTAGAACAAAATTGGTGTGTTTTATTTCAAAAATATCACGTAAGAATTTAAATAGTCGTTGCAAAGAGATGGTAATACTTTTGCAATAATTATGTGACCTATTTGATTTAAAATGGAGTCAGTATTTTTTTATACTTTGGCAACTATATCAACTTCGAACTCTGTCAATGATAATGACGTGCATCGGTAAGTAAATTAGATGAAGTATAGATTTGAGAGAAGAACACATGGCTCTAGTAGGTGGCTGCATACATATATCGACATACCAAATATTCAGATAAAACACAAGCTAAGAATATCTTCTGAACCTCTGTAATAGCATGTTGGTTTTCTTCGTCTTACTTCTGGCTGTTTTATCAATTGAAGTACTCCATTTAATAAATATTGATTTAATTTTGAACTGGTTTGAAGTGATAAGGCTCCAGGTTTTTTATATTTCAATAATATATATTATCTAATTTACAACTGTTAATGCTGATAGTTGACGTAAACTTATTTTAAGATTCTGATCTAAGTAGATATAGCTCACCCTTTCTATAAATACTGTGCACTGGTAGAATTTCCTATTGATTTTAAATGTATAACAACATAATGATAAGTTCTTTTTAATTATAAATTTTAAATTTTTTTAACTATTATCTCTCTTACCTTTCACTTTCTTAACTAATTTGTATTTATAATTATTATTTAAAACCTTTTTGTTATTGTATTTTGCTTGTGCGTATTGTTTTTTGTTACAAATCATTTACATCATTTTTTATATTACAGGAACTCGTGAAAATTTCAAACAAGAATAACTTTATTTTTAGTGGATTATCTGCTGAAATCATATTGTCCTTACTTGCAAATGGAGCAAATGGAACCACAAGAGAACAATTGTTAACAGGTTTGAGCTTACCTCACAACATTCAAAATATAAATAAAGCTTACACTAAAATAACAACTGGTCTAAAAGTAAATGAAAAGCTTAATTTAAGATTAGCCAACAAAGTGTTCGTACATCAAAACTTCTCAATATTAGAGCAGTTTAACGATATTGCTGTGAATAGTTATGCCGCTGATGTAGAGAACCTAGACTTTATGAAGACACTAGACGCCGCTAATTATATTAACAGCTGGGTCGAAGAACAAACTAATAACAAAATCAAAAATCTCATAGATCCAAAATCTTTAAGTAATAAAACAGGATTATTATTAGTCAATGCTTTATACTTCTCAGGACAATGGAAAAATCCTTTCCCAGACTATGGTACTAAAGATAGAACGTTCCACAGCTCACATACTAAGTCTAAAAAAATTCCCACCATGTACAGCAAATCTTCTGCCAAATATGCTCACAATAAACAACTAAAGGCTAAATTTTTGGAACTTGGATTCAAGGATGGAAACATTACTATGACATTTGTTTTACCTGACGAAATCGATGGACTGGAAGCTGTTGAAAAAAACTTAGAACAATACTTGGCAACACAAGAAATGGAATATGCTAGAGTTGCCATTACCCTGCCCAAATTTAAAATTGAGAGCCAAATTGATTTTAAACCCATCTTGCAGTCGGTATGTTATAAAATTTATTTATTTTTATCCAATTTAAACTTTTGTCTGTATTTTTTTCTATATTATTTTTTTCTGTAATCTTATATTAATATTTAATCATTATGCTCAAGTAAAACCAAATGATTTTTAAAATACTGTGTTCACTGACACTTCGTCTAAAGATCAGTAACCCCAGTGGAGTCCTACGCTGCCATGTGATGAAATCCTTTTATAACTTAAACATCATAGTTTTTAAATATCAAATATGTAATTCGGGAGACGCACTACATCGCCAAATCCCACAGCGAATAACTCACATATGGTTAAAGGAAAGAATACCAAGATGGAAGGAAAACATAATAGTGCCCATCCACAAAAAAAGGGGACAAAACAAAATGCGCGAATTATAGAGGAATCTCACTTCTAAACACGGCATATAAAACCATCTGAAACATCATTCTTAGTAGACTAATCCCTTATGCTGAAAATATCCTAGGCGAATAATAAGCCGGGTTTAGGGCAAACAGATTAACAATAGACCAACTATTCACGCTAAGACAACTTGTAGAAAAGGGATGGGAGTATAACAGACCCACACACAATCTTTTCATAGACTTTCGACAGGCATATGATAGCGTAGAAAGAAGCCAAGTATAGAATGCCATGGCCGAGTTCTCAATACCAAAGAAACTCATTCGGATGACCAAAGTCTGTATGGAGGGTGGAATATCTAAAGTACGTGTAAATAATAAACTGTCTGGCAGCTTTGAAATTAACAATGGACTTAAACAGTGTGATATATTATCTGCACCACTTTTTAACCTTGTTTTAGAGAAAGCCATGAGGTCGGCCGAAATAAAAACAGAATTGCTATCCGTTCAAGGTCGTTACTCGCATATGCAGATGACATAGATCTCGTTGGAGACTCCATCCTATCCACAAAAGACCTTTTTAAATAAGGTGGAAGGAGCAACAAGTGAAGAAGGGCTGAAGATTAATGAAGAGAAGACGAAATATATGTGTATAAATAGAACGACACAAAGAGACAGAATAGGACAAAATGTGATGGTCAACACCTTCAATTTTGAAAGAAAGAGTACAACGTTATAAGTATCTGGGAGCCATAATCACAGCTGACAACGATGTCACTAAAGAAATAAAAGATAGAATCCAATCTGCAAACCGCTGTCTGTTTGCACTGAATAAGCTCATAAAATCAAAAAATCTCACAGGAAGTTCAAAGATCAAAATCTATAAATCCATCGTCAGACCTGTAATAACATACGGATGCGAAACGTGGGCCATGACCAAAGAAAACGAAGAAAAGCTCAGATGCTTTGAACGAAAAATACTTAGAAAAATATTCGGACCTCACCATGACATCACCACAAACCAGTATAAGATCAGAACCAATATCGAATTAAAAGCACTCTACAACGACGCCAATATTGTCCAACAAATTAAATCACGGTGACTAAGATGGGCAGGCCACGTGCATAGACTGCATAACGAAAGACTTAGTATGGGAGCAGATTCCCAAAGGCAAAAGACCACTCGGAGGTCTCAGAATGCGATGAAGAGATAACATCCAAGTAGATCTCCGGAAAATGAACATTCCATTTGACCCTAGGTTGATAGAAGACCGAACAAATTGGAAAAAAGTTGTACAGTCAGCAAAGACTTACCCAGGGTTGAAGCGCTACGTGATGATGATGAAATATGTAATTCAGAGTGGCTTTAAACATGTACAGCTGGTTCCTAAACAAACTTATACAACTCTTAGTAAGATTTGATCATTTTGGGTAGTGTATTTGATTGGTCTGACATTCTTATTAGATTAATTATGACAGACAAATAATGAAATAAACAAACAAATAATTAACAATTGAGTGAAGGTCTAAATTTTGATATTATTTTCAATTCCTGCATTTTATAAATAAATGAAGAGTTCATCATTTAAAGGTTCGTCATTTTATAAATAAAGAGTTTATAAATGATAGTTTTTTACATAAAATAGTATTGTTGTTATTATTAAGTTGTTATTCTTAAGGAATAAAACCAACAACTTAACTATATATTAAAGCAAGAATTGTAACCAAATTAAAAGATAACTGGGCACTATTAGAGGCAGCAAAACATTTTAACATCAGCAGATCCACAGTTTTTCTATTAATAAAAAATAGGGGGAACAAGAAATTCTAGAAAAAATGCGAGAATCTGGAACACTTAAACTATACTAAATTTAGGTATGTAAAAATAAAATTAATATTTTGTAATATCTCCATCAGTATTGATAACAGCTTATAGTCTTCGGTCCATCTGCGTGAACGAAAATATAGAATTGTCTTCTTCAGAGAGCTCTTTCCAAACCTGTTGTATACCATGCCACGTTATACAACAGGTATACCGTGGCACGTATATCTTTATCATTTTAATGTATAAAATTACGCCGATACAACTGGTTTATCGTAACGTCCCACACATTCTCGATTTAGATTATATGTGGACTGTAGCTGGGCCACAGTAAGGTTCCGATATTGTTATTCTGGAGCTACTGGTTTATTATATTTGCAGTGTGAAGAGAACAATTATCTTCTTGGAGGATACAATTCTTTTCTGAATACAACTGTTCTACACTCTTCTTCTTATAGTGCCGTGCACCTATAGTGCGTTTGCGAATTATCTTAAGGCCAGACGTCTGTTTTTTGCGGCATGTAAAAGATCGCCAGTGTTATTTATGCCTGTCTAGTTCTTTATGTTCCATAGCCATGACATTTGTTTGCGATCTACTCCTCTCTTGCCTTCAATATTTCCCTGGATGATTAGCTGAGGGATTGCGTGTTTTTTCCTCTTAGAATATTGCCGAGGTATCTAATTTTTCGTACCTTGATCAAATTAAGTATTTCTCTTTAAGTATTTTCCTTTTTTAAGCCTTCCTCGTTTCTCATCCTATCTGTCTATGGTATGCGGAACATTATTCGCAACGTCCACATTTCAAAGGCTTCCAACTTATTAATGGAAGGTACTCTTAACGTCCATGTTTCCACGCCGTAAAACAATATGGCTATATATAGCATTTAACCATCCTTTAGCGAAGATTACGGTTACATAGTTGCAGTTTAAATTTGATAAAAGCTTGTCTTGCTTATTCGGTACGGCATTTTATTTCTTGTTGAGGATGCCATTGGTCATTATTTATCATTCCCAAGTATTTAAATGTTTTCACTTGATCGAATGGAGCATTATCTACTTGCAGTTGTATTCTTATCCTAAAGCCATATATTTTTCCTACAGTGTTTATTTTATTTAACATCAACTGCCATACCATTTCCATTTTATCCCTATACATTGGCGTTACAATGACCAGCTGCTCGATATCTATCAATATATAGAGGATTAAATATATTATTATCTGGTCTATACACCTAAATTTTGCCCTTTTTAGAAGATTGAAAAATTTTCTTATCTATAAATAATATTACCCTGTCCCAAAAATCTTCATTTTGTAGCTGGTGGTTTAAAGCAAATATAAGTCTTGGTTGCTTTTGTTGTGGTGTAAGAGCAACCATCTTCTAATTTCGTACAATTCTTGCTTTTAGTTCTTTGCTAGCTTGTGGAGCCATTTTTTAAAAATGGCCCACATGCTAGCAAAGTTACTGTGTACATAGTTGACTTAAACAAAGGTTATGATAAGCAGTTGCCAATTACGATTGCTAAAGAAAAGATCAATTCCAGACAACTATTATAACTTTTGTAATTCTATAAATGCCAATAAAAATATAAGAGAAAATTTGCCGGAGCCAAATAAAAGCGAGGATTCAGACGAAAATTAAATTATATATCTTCTTTTTGTTCCACTTTTACAAAATAAAGATTGATATAATTTTAATTATTTACAAAATCTATAATGCCACAATCACGAATGTAACTTTTTTTGGAAATTTGATGAATATTTTTATAAATTCCTGATCCCTAATATTTCTAAATATTAGGGAATATATTCTAATATTTCTAAATCCCTAAATATTTGTAAAATATAATATACCTATAACATATGTTAATAAAACTACAAAAAAAAATTGCAGCATTAAAGCCTGAATTTTGGCAACTAATTGAAAGTTTAAAAGTCGGATATCTGCTAACGCTCTTTTTGCACATTCGTGAAAGTGCATTACAGCGACGAAATATCTAGAAATTGCATTATATAGCCACGGAAAATTTGAAATAGAAGTAGAAGATAAAGTGAATAGAGCAAACAGAGCCGCATGTTACCTAAGTAAAACAATATGGAGAAATAAAAATATCAGTTAAGAAAAAAAGGCAGAATTTACAAAACAGTCGTCTGAGCAATAATGATATACACGGCAGAAGCACGACCTGGCACAGAGAGGACAAAAATAATGTTAGAAACAGTAGAGATGAAAACACTAAGAAAAATTAGTGATAAAACACTATGGAACAAAGCTAGATGTACAGATATACGACATAGATACAAGGACTGAAAATAGAAGAGTAGAATGAAACGATCACATAAGCAGAATAACAACAAATACAGCAGTAAAGATGACAAGAGACGGTTCCCCAATAGTAAGACCACAATAATGATGAAATGACAACTTACTGGAGGAATATTGAAGAACAGACACACATATATAATTAAAAATAAAAAGAAGAGAAAGAAGCAGAAATTTATTACAAAAAATAGAATATAACAGTCAATATATTGGGAGAAGCAGAGTAGTCGCACTGAATTATGCCAAAACGAAAGAAAATACTAAAATGGTTGAGGTAAGTTAAGGCAACCTGAAAGTCATGAGTGTTGGGTTTGTAACAGAGGTAGGAGGGAAGGCAAAAAATACCTACAGACTTTTATACAGAGCAGGTATATCTGTATAAGTAGTGTGCCTTATGATGAAACTCAGAGAAATGTACATGCGAAAAGTAGAGCTTATCTAGGCATAAATAGTTAATAATTTTTTTGTTACAATTTGCATTTGAATCTAGTTTTAAATTTTTGCTTATATCATTTAAATACAATTTACTATTTTTATCTATTAATGGATTTTTTTTTTCGTTCTAAAATTTCGTTTTAAAAATAGTAAATTCTCTTTGTATATTTATTAACTATAATGATCAAAAACCAAAAAAAATAGAAATTTAATATGTTTTATAGAAGTATATGACATTTATTAAATTGGTTTTTTTTTAGTTGGGAGTTAACGAAATATTCGAAAAAAGAAATGACTTTTCTTACATCTCCGATACTGATCAGCTTAAAGTCGACTTTATTGTACAAAAAGCCTTTATTGACATCCATGAAAATGGCGTCGAAGCTGCAGTGGCTACAGGAGTAGGTCAGTGGATATTAATTATGTTTTGTTGTAAAAGTTTATGATCATTGAAGAGCACGTTTCTAATAGTTTACAGTTCTAATAAAAATATATATTCTAAAAATATTTTAGAAAGATTTTGTTATTGCTCTAAATACTTTTACATATACTTGTCCCGAGTAAGTACTTATAGTAAGTACTATAGTCCCAAGTAAGTTACATACTATATGCTATACTAAATATTAATATTACCTCGAAGGTTTAGGCCCTCTTTGTGTGTTTTCTTTTTTTTTGATAATTTTTTTTGGCTTAATTTTTTTTTATTCTTTTTGATTTTTGTTTAATTTTTTTACTTAGTCTTTTTTTGTATATTTTTTTATTTATTTAAGTTTTTTTTTTGTTTTTTTTTTCATATTTTCACTTATACAAAATTTCACAATTTTAGTTTTATATTAATAATGTGTTTAATTAGGATCTCATAGATACTTTTCTCTTTAGTAGCAATCAAAGCTTGTAGATTAAAACGTTTTCTTATATATTTTGTAATATAAATTTGATCTAAAAAATAATCTATTTCTGTTTTTTTTTTAATTTACAAACTAATATCATATGTTCTGCGGATCCTAATTCTCCACATTCACAACAGTTTGTGTCTGACAGTCCTATTTTTATGTTTATGTTGTGGAACTAAGGAGTGGCCAAATCTACATATAGATGATATAAAGACCTTTTTGCCTTGATAGTCACTAAACCAACTTTTAGATGGGATCTCTGTTTGGATAGTTTTATAATACCGTCCTTTTTTGGAATTGATATACCATTCTTTCCAGTTATTGATTTTATTAATATTAATGTGAGCATATGCGTCATTTAGTGTTAACTTATATACATAGTTAGTATCTAATTCTGTAGCTCTGTTTGCTAGTTTGTCTACAATTTCATTATTTTTTAAATTACAATGGGCTTTTATCCAACAGAATGATATTTCTTTACCTTTGGATTTGAGTACAATAAAGTTTTTAATTATTTCTATAATGATATGATTGTAATGTTCTGTCCACTTCTCCAATTTAGTTAGAGCACTTTTACTATCTGAAAGTATCACGAATCTATCACTATTTGTGATAGTTGCTATGTACTGCATTGCTCTTAATATTGCTATTAGTTCTCCTGTATATACCGTGGTTTCTGTAGCTAGACCTATTCCTTCTCTGTATTGTGTTTTAGGGTCCCATATAGCAGCAGCAACTTTAGAGTTAATTTTTGAGGCATCTGTATCAATTTGGTAATATTTTGGGCATAGTGTTTCTATATCTATATTAAACATTGAGTTCCTTATCTCCGGTGGGAAACTCGAATAATCTCTTATGTAAATCGGCTGTATATTAGGAATACTATTTAGATATATTTTAAATATGGGTGATATTCTTGGTGTGTATAATTTATTTTTAAATTGACGCAAGTTGTTGTAGGTTTCAACAAATAGTAAAGTAGGTTTTTTCTGCCAGTATTCACTCGTTAAATCATGTATAAAAAGTTTTTGACACTTATCCACTATTAAACTCTCCTTAGCAATGGTTTTAATTATAAACTTTTCGCATAGAGTTTTTCTTCTTAAATGTAGTGGTGGTTCATTGCACTCTATACTTAAATTAGATGTCGGGGTGCTTATTAGAGCTCCGATACATAATCGAAGACATTTATTTGATAACACTTCTACTTTTTTTAGGTGAGTTTTAACTGCTTGGTTGTAAAATATGCATCCGTAGTCTAAGATTGATCTTATATATGATCTGTACATTATTAACGAAATATTAGCATCTGCTCCCCAAGTTATGTGACTTACTGCTCGTAATGCATTATAACCTTTTTCAGCTCTTGTCACAACGTATTCAATATGATCTTTCCAGCTCATTTTTCTATCTAGTATCATGCCCAAATACTTAACTTTAGGTTGAACATTAAACTGTAAGTTTTGCATTTTTACTAACTTTGGAAGTTTTTGTTTTCTGGAAAATATACAAAGTTGTGTTTTTTTTACAGATATTGTTAAATATAACTGATACAAGTCATCAAGTAAATAATAGTATACTTCATTTATGATGTTGCAACCATTTTCTACGTCCTCTTGGTCTACGTAAATACATATGTCATCTGCAAACTGTAGTACTTTACCTTGGTTGCGATTTAGTATGCTTTTGCCTATATCCGAAGTATAAATAGCATATAATATTGGGCTTAGGATACTTCCTTGGGGTATCCCAATGTTTGTTATTCTGGGGCCCACTAATTTGTTGTCAATTTGAATATATAAAACTCTATTACTGTATAGTTTATAAATTTTTCAGCACAGTATCTCTGGGATTCCTATTTTCTTCATTTGGTTATATAGTATTAATAAATTAACATTATCATAGGCATTTTCTACGTCTACAAATGTAGCAACGACGGATTTATTATTAGAAAATGAGTTATAAACATCAAGTATCAAGTGTGATAAGTTTTCCATTGTTGAGCATGATTTCCTGAATCCAAATTGCGTTGTAGAGAGTAGAGAATTTTTTTCCAACCAAAATTCTAATCTTTGTTTAATCATTCTTTCTAATGTTTTTAAGATACATGACGATAGCGAAATGCCTCTGTATGAATTTGGACATACTGCAGGTTTATGTTGTTTGAGAATTGGGACTATAATATATTCTTTCCATGAGTTTGGAAATTCCATGCTTACCCATATATTGTTTATTATATTCAGAAATTGTATTTTCTTTTGAATAGGTAAATTATATAGCATACTATAGTGAATACTGTCCTTTCCTAAAGCTAAGTTGTTATTATTTTTAATACAACTTTTAAGTTCTTCCAAATTAAATTTTCCTGTTAGAAATGTACTGTCTTCAGTGACTGTATTGTTCGTTGTATATGTAATTTCCTTCTGAATTACCCAAGGTCTGGCAATTTTGTTAAAGAATAGTTCGGTCCAATCATTTTCTACTATTGGATTATTAGGTGGCTTATAGGCATTTTTTAATTTTCTAATCTCACTCCATATTTTATTAATAGGTGTATTTTTACTTAAACTATTACATAAATTTTTCCATGAGGCTCTTTTACTATTTAAAATAATTCTTTTTTTTATTAGCTTTCGCTTGCTGATATTTTAAATAATCTTTGTGAATAGATATTCTTTTAAATTGTATAAAAGCCTCTTTTTGGTGTTTAATAGCCTCGCTACATTCATTGTTCCACCAGGGTTTATTAAATTTTGGATTGGTCATTTTTCTCTTCTCTGGGATGCTAATTTTACTAGCGTCATTTATAGAATCGTGAAATATTTGATATTCTTGTTCTATATTTTCTTCTATATTATCATTTTTATCATTGTTTAAGAGATGGGAGACAACTGCCCAATCCGCTTTTTTAATATCCCATTTAATTCTATTTCTAATTATATCATTATTATCATTAGAGGTATTTACGTTACTATCATGTGTACACTCTATAACTACTGGATAGTGATCTGAACCCAGACTTATATTTTCTGGGTGCCAATAGCACGTATAATAGATATCTCTTAAGCAAATTGTTAGATCTATAGCTGATTTACTTTTATTCAAGAAACCCCTAATTAATGTCTCAGAACCATCATTTACGAAATTAAGTCCACATTCTTCCATGGCTTCAAAAAGATTTATTCCTTCGCGATCAGTTTTATCACATCCCCATATTTTATTATGACAGTTAAAATCTCCCCCCACTAAAAATGGTTTGTTACAACTATTGAAGAATCTGACCCATTCATTTTTTGATATACCTAGTTTAGGCTTTGCATATACCGAATATAAATTTAGAATATAATTTTTTAAATTTACTTGTACTGCAATACACATTACGTTATTTATTTTATAAAAATTTAAGTGATTCCAAAAATTCATCTTTTTTTTATTAATATTGCTACTCCACCATAACCATCTGGTCCATCTTCGCGAAATATATTATATCGAGAAAAGTTTATGTTTGTATTTGGTTTCAACCAAGTTTCACTCAGTAATATAGCTAAAAAATTATTTTCAAATATATATTTTTAAAAATGTCCCTTATTGTGTATTATCGATCGTGAGTTTCATTGTAAGATTTTGTTACTTGTTAGATCCATTTAAAATTCTTTCTAGACTGTCTTTAAATTCTTCCAAAATTTGTTTATTTTCTGTTGGCAAAAAATTTTTACATAGAATATTTTTAAATATAGTTAATATATTTTCACTAAGATTTTTGTTTATTTGAGAATTTTGTGTTATTTCTTTGTGATACATTGGAATGTTCTTAGGAATTGGTAGAGGCGGGTACTCAGAGGTGCTAGGATTTGTTAAGATATTTTCGTGTTGTTCCGAATATGGGTAGACTTATTTTGTGTAGCTTCGCTCCATTTTCTTTTAGTTGTTATTGTATATCTATTACCTACACTTGATGTTTTTAAAGCTGATGTATAGCTATTATTGTATTTTAATTTTGCTTCTTCAAATGCTATATTTTCGTTTATCATAAGATATTTAATACCCTTTTGTTTCTCAAATTCAGGACATTTTGCTCGGTCTAATGCTGAATGTTTTCCAAAACAAAATATACAGGTAGGCTCTGTTAAGTCGCATGCTTCAGACTCATGTTCTTGTCCACATTTTCCGCATCTTTTTTTTCCTCTACATTGTGTCGTAACATGACCATATCTTATACAGTTGAGACACTGTGTTACTCTAGGTATATAAGGATCTACCTGATATATCATTCTCTCAATGAGAACTTGTTTTGGTATCATTTGTCCTCTGAAAGACACCACTATAGTACCCGTCTCTATCAACTCGTCATTTGATTTTCTTTTCATTCTTTTTACACTTAATACCTTAAAATTACCATATCTACAAACAATAATGTCTTTTAATTCATTTTCTGAAATACCTTTATCGACTCCTTTAATTACACCACTCTTTTGAACTAAAAAGTTTGGAATATATAGGTCATAATTTTTGTCTAATAGGTTTTTACTTTCTATTAAGATATTTGCACTTTTATAGGAGCTACATTCAATTCTGACTTTATTTCTACCAATGACGCTAATATTAACTATATTATTTTTTATTGTAGGTTCTGCATTTAGTATCAAACGTGCTGTTGCAATTTTGTGTAACTTACCAATATTTCCTTCTTTATTTTGTAAATAAACAATATATGGCCCTCGATCTCCTTGTGTATATTTATTTTTGGTATGTGTAATTAACGACTGATTTCCATTAGTATTATTGGTATCGCTTACCTGAAAAGCTGGAAAAAAAATGTTTGGTTGTGATTTTAATACCTGTGAAGCCATGAAACTTTGATTTGTATTGTCACTTAGCTGTGTTTTTTCCCTTCATTATCCAAATCCATAGTATTAAAATTATTAAGAGTCTTTCCTCGATCGTGTGGATGGCCTTTACCAATTGTATTAATTTCCATTGTACAGTTTTAACACTTTAAATACACCAATACCAATCACACACTGTGAACGATCAATCCACTTCGAAAGCTAATTTGATTAACATACTTTGTCCTTAACAATTCCAAACCAAGTTTTTCAAAGATAATAGTTTAAATTTTTGATAATTACAAGAAGAAATTGATTACAACCCAATATCTACTCAAAAACCACCAAAATTCAATATTTTTTAGGAGAGATCTAAAAAATTATTATAACTTTGACAGTTGTTTTTGAGTAAGTACTTAATTAATAAAAACATCGTTAATTGAAACTTTTAAAACTCCAGTACACGCGCTCTATTTTCTTACGTGACTATACGCGTGGATTACATTAGTTTTCCATACGTACTGGAGCTCTGAAAAAGCAATAATTTTTGAAAATAGTGTTATTGTTTTAATAAGGTTTTAATATTACCGCTGAAATCTATAATTGGCTTTATTTTATAAGTAAAATGTATATTAAATTGAAAAAATGAAAATAAAAAGCAAATACTATAAATCAAAATTACCTATAACCAAACGTTACAAACCAAACTAAATTCTATAATATCCTAATATAACATATCAATCTCATTCAGACTGCATGTTCTGTTTTATCTCAGTACAATATACATATATTTGCACCATTTTCTTGTGATCTTCTTCCTACTCGTCCACAAATATGACAACTCCCAAGGACCGAAGATCGAGTTGGTACTTCTTTGTGAGTTTCCTTATTTATTTTTAAAATAAATTTAATATTTTTTTTTTATTTCTGTTGATATGTTTTTGTTGTGTAGTCGCCTTACCATCAGTGATTTTATTAACTCAAACGAAATGCTCTGAAGGAAAGTGCTTCTTGGGAGTGACGCAGAGACATTATTAGCATTAAACAGGGAAAATGCAATAATTCCTGATATATTTAATAAATCAAAGAACACGGTGAGTGGCCAACGCCAAGAGTTTCGGGAAACATCATATCGTGCACACAACTTGTAAACCAGATCCACACTGAATTTTATTTTGTTATATTCCGTTATTATTTCGGGTTTGTTCTTGTTTTCTATTTCTAGATCAATACTGCCATCATGGTATGTAGTTGAAACAGTTAATACGACCTTATTTTTTTTTTTTTTTTGGAACGTACGTCCCCAAGGTTGGTAGGGTAATGGACCAGACCCCCAAGTCATACAGACCAATAAGTCTATCCTCTTTCCTAGCAAAAACGTTGGAAAGATTGATAGACAGGTATATTAGGGACGAAGTGCTGATGGAGAATCCACTTAGCGATCGCCAATATGCATACCAGCCAGGAAAGTCAACTGACTTGGCGCTGGATGATCTTAACAGACTGCTCTCAAAGTCGCTAGATGACAAGGAGATAGCGGTGGCGACGTTTCTGGACGTGGAGGGAGCGTTTAATAACGTCTCCTTCGAGTCTGTAACGAACGCGCTTAAAAGGAGAGGAGTTCCTGCCTTCATATGCGAGTGGACAAAGGCGACCTTAACAAACAGGATCATTGTGTCCTCGTTAGGTGAAGCCACTATTGAAGCGAAGGCAGGAAGCGGCTGCCCACAAGGAGGAGTTTTATCCCCATTACTGTGGGCTACGCTTATGGACGACCTACTTAATACACTGTCCAAGGAGGGTTTTTACTGCCTGGGTTATGCGGACGATTTGGTAATTGTAGTCCGAGGACGCTTTACTAAAATAATTTCGGAGAGACTTCAAGTCGCTCTGAGGATGGTTAACCCTAAAAAAACATCTGTTGTTCCCTTCACCAGGAAAAGAGCACTGCAAGGCTTACAACCACTAGCGCTCAAGGGAGTAGAAATCCCATTCACAAGTCAGGCCAAGTACTTAGGTGTAATATTCGACCAGAGGCTGACATGGAATGCACACATTCAGAAAGTCACACAGAAGGCCACTATGGCCCTGAATACATGTAGACGAATGTGTGGTAAGAATTGAGGGTTAAATCCTAAAATGAACCTCTGGTTATACACAAGGGTTATAAGGCCCATGATAACTTATGGTTCAGTGGCGTGGTGGAACAAAACGCAACAGTCCGGGGCGATTCGATTGCTCAGTAGCACACAAAGGCTTGCATGCTTGAGTGTTACAGGAGCCATGAGAACAGCCCAACGGACGGACGCGCTAGAAGTTCTGCTAAACCTACCACCTCTACATATATACATACAGAGTGAAGCCAGATCAACAGTACATCGGTTGATCCAAGGCCAAGCTCCAATAAGTATGATGCAGGGAGCTGATAACTTAAGGCTATACCAGGACATAAAGGCAGACCCCGTTCTAGGAATGCCTGTAGAGCGAATGGTTACGAGGTATAGTTTTAACAAAAATTTTCAAATTACAATACCAAAAAGAGAGGACTGGGAAACTGGTCCGCCGCTAACAGCAAACTCAATATGGTATACGGACGGCTCCAAAACGGATACAGGTACGGGGGCTGGAATATATGGCATAAAACCAAGGACGGAAGTCCGGGTATGTCTAGGAACATACGCGACCGTATTTCAAGCCGAATTAGCTGCTATACACAGGTGCGCTATGGAACTAATCGGCCGAAATGTAGATAACGACTCCATCGTCATCTATTCGGATAGTCAAGCGGCTCTAAAGGCTCTCAGTTCGGTACAGGTCGACTCATGGCTGGTATGGAACTGTTTGGATGTCCTCTCTCAGGTAGGAAGTCGAAACAGGTTGACACTTGCCTGGGTGCCGGGACATAAGGGCCATCGTGGCAACGAGAAGGCCGACGAATTGGCCCGAGAAGGCGCATCTACGCCACTGGTTGGTCCGGAACCCTTCTTTGGAATCGCAAATACGATAAAAAGGGCAGCCATACACAAATGGGTGCAACAGAAGTCTCTTGAGTGGTGGAACAACTCACCAGGACAGAGGCAGGCCAAACAGTTCATCAAAGAACATTCGGCTAAATTTACAGCAGACTTACTTTCGCACAGACGCAGGACTGTCAGAATGATAGTGGGTCTGCTCACTGGGCACTGTAGACTCAATAGACACTTGAGTCTCATAGGCCTGACAGAAGAGGACACCTGTCGTTTCTGTCTGGAAGAAGAGGAAACCGCTCTACACGTTCTGTGCCATTGCGAAGGTCTCGCACGAATGCGGTTTCTAGAACTCGGAGAGGAAAAACCGGAAGCACCAGGCTACATGAAAAGGCCACTATCAAGGCTGTTGAGTCTCATTAAGAGGACCAAGCTAGATGAAGTGCTTTAAAATAAGGGGGGAACACAATAGATCTGCAAAGGTCGCAGTGTATCAGGCTCTATTGGCCGCCCCATTTTCTACATTCTACATTCTACCAAAGAAAGTAGGGTCATCAAACTCGTTCACTTCAAGACAAGACCAAATTAAACAGAATGTGTACAGAAATAAAATAATTACTTCAACAACATATCAACGCTAACATTATATAAAAAATCTAACACTTAACCCATACAGTAATTACTCATTATGAAAGACCACAAATAACCTAAAGCGGTCACAAAACAAAATTAAAAAAAGTAAAAAGTCTAATAAAAAACCTCAATAAAACGAAGTCGCCTAGACATGATCTGATATAGGCCAACATATTAAATATTCTACTCAGAAAAGGAAAAATAAATCTAACCCAAATCATAAACTCGATACTAAAAACTGGCTACTTTCCTGTAAAAAGAAAGTTAGCAGAAATCATTACGATTCCAAAACCAGGAAAACCTGGTTTACATTAGGTCACATGAAGTTACATTCTACCGACCCACGAGCCTATTACCAATTATGTATAAAGTCGCAGGAAAGTCAGTGCAAGTAGACTGATTATTGAAATACAAAACAACAATATTATACCTAATCATCAGTTTATTATAGACATAATGATATAAACGATAAAGAAGAAACAATAGCATTTACCACGGAAAATGAATATAATAACACATTTCCTTTTCTGGATGTTTTAATATCTAAGAACAATATAACACACACCAACATGTATTTAAATTTTAAATCATATCACAATATTGATATTAAAAAGGGAATCATTAAATCGTTATGCGATAGAGCCAAAACTGCTTGTTCTAACGAAAATTCGTTCTTGTTGGAAAAACATTTGTTAACATCTGTTTCATTAAAAAATGATTATAGGACAATAACAATACCATACATAAAACAATTATCAGAAAAACCTAAAAGGATAGGAAATTTATTTAACATTTCAACAACATTTAAAACAATAAACACATTAAGATCTATTTTGTCTAAAACCAAAACTAACAATGAGCAAAAAAGGACAAAAAATTATGTTTATAAAATACCTTGTGAATGCGATCAGTATCATTTAGGTGAAACATCAAGGCCAATAAATGTTAGAATAAGTGAACATAACTCTTAAACAACAAAATATTGGCAGATAACACCGCTGTTTTTGCAGATTGTCTCGAAGTATTGCAACGCTTAGTAAATATATTACATCAAGTCAGTATCAAATATGGACTACAAATGAACGTTAATAAAACCAAGTTCATGATTATTTCTAAGCAACATACAGTAGGAAGGCTAGATATCGAGGGAAACGGGTAGAAAGAGTGAATACCTACAAATATCTGGAAACCTGGGTAAATAAAAGCAATGACCAAGGTAGAGAAACAGGGACACGCATTGAAATTGAAAGACAAGCATTTATGTTTGTCCATCGAGACCTTCCTCTGGATCTGAAAATAAGAGCCTTAAGGTGCTACGTGTTCTTAACTTTGTTGTATGGAATCGAAAACTGGACGCTAAAAGCGGATAATATAAAGAAGTTTGAATCATTTGAGATGTCGTGCTATAGAAGGATTTTGAAAATACCATGGACCCAACGAGTTACAAATGCAGAAGTGTTAAGAAGGCTACAAAAGGATTGTGAGGTCATAAAGCACATCAAAACAAGAAAGCTGGAATATTTAGGCCACATTACCAGAGGTGCGAAATATGAGATATTAAGGCTTATAAAGCAAGGTAAAATCAGAGATAAAAGATCCATAGTAAGACGAAAAATTTCCTGGCTGAGAAACCTAATAGAGTGGTATAGTTGCAGCTGAGTAGATCTTTTAAGAGCAGCCCCCAATAAGGTACGGATAGCTGTGATGATAGCCAACCTCCGATAGGAGAAGGAACTACAAGAAGAAGAATCTTGTATTAAAAATGGAGAATTTGATAGATCTTAAATCTGTAAACACACATGGGATAATGTACATAGTGTTTAATAGAATGATTTAAATATAGTCCTAAAAGAAACGGATGGTAAAAAGAGAAAAATCAAAGAAGCGGCTCTAATTATGCTAAATGAGACCTATTGTGTCACAAATTCCTCGGCAGAATGTCGTAGGATCTGGTTACCCATATTAAAAGAGGAAGTTATTAAAAGGAAAATACAAGTTTTAGGAAGTCAGTAACATAGAGGATACATCATTTATGTGTAGATAACAAACATATTAAATCATAATTTGGTGGTTATTGAGAGTCAACCAAATACTTACCATATCGGCATAGTATTATGAGGTGTTTTCCTGGTTTTTACCTTATAATTGACTATGGAATCACTAACACACTAACAGGAAAAGTTTACTGTTGTCATGGCATGTGTTTGTTTGATGAATTACATACTATCTTTTTTTCTGAGGGATATTCTCAAGTTAAAGTTTATTTCATGTAAACGAATGGACTATCTTACAAGTAAAGTCGTCCCAGGAACGCAGCTCAACAATATTGGCAATATCATTTTAATGTATGTCTAAATTGTCAATATAAAAGAGTCAGTTAACATTAAATTATTTGAAGAATTTGTTATCAAGTAACAGAAAAACAAAATTTGTTCAATTTTAAGCGAAATAATTTAGTCAAATTATCCATAATAAATACCGTTGTCTTTCTATTGACAAATAGAAGTCATATTTTTTATTTTACTAACAATTGTTCACAACTATTTATTTTTTTAAGTTATTACCATTTTAAACAAGCGACCAACGTATTGCTTTAAGTAAACTTGATCTTATATTTTATTTAAAGGCCATAATTTTTGCATTATATTTTTAGGTGGTCCCCTTAATGCGCCATTGGATATTGTTGATTTTTACTACGAATTTAATGCTGATCACCCCTTTATCTTTATCCTTAAGGAAAGTAATGGACTAATTCTTTTTGCTGGCAGATTTACACAATAGAGTGAATAATATTATTCAGACATACATCGTCTTATTTTGTTTTTAATGTTGTACTATTATCATTGTAAACAAACATTATTAATTTATACTCTGTTATAATTATTAAAGTTTACTTTACATTTATTGACAAGTTTTAATTTTCGCATTTTCTTTGTGGTTATCGCAATAGACGCAATTCAGTTGTCATAAAAATAAAACATCTAACATTTAGTTGTCATACATATAAAACATTTTACATCATTATCGGTTCCCGATAGTTGGTATTGCATTGTGTCCTTGCGAAGCCACCGGTCCCGGGGGACAGGTAATGTACAGTTTGATGGTTTACATATTTTGGCAGAGCAGTCAAAGTGTTTAGAACAAACATGGATACATGGATATATTTGCTCAAATTTTAGACATTTTTGTAAAAAACATTTCATTGCTATACAAAAAAATATTTAAATTTTTTCAAATGCAAGATTATTTCTTATTATTACCTTATTATTTCAACGATTTTAGTTTCGGTTGCTGACGCTCTCTTTTATAGAAGTAAAAAAAGAAAGGTGAACGTTTGAAGAAAATTACATGAAATATGAAATTTTCATCCTCAAAAAAAATTTGAAATAGTTTTAACAGTTACACAAATATTATGTTGGATAAATAGTCCAGGATGTGATGGTAAAAACAGTGGAAAACCTCTAAGTTTTTGTATGCATCTTACTCACACAGTGTAACGTCATGTAGCGTTTACGCTACTGATTAACCCCTCAAGAAACTTCTTGTGTTCCGCCAGCGATCGATTTTTAAATCGACATTTCTCCACTCACGCGCTGGGAGCGCTTTGAAAGGATTGATCGATTCTATGCGGTAGAAAAGCGGTCAGTTTTGGTCAAGAGACTCACTAGTAAGACACGCCAACCGGTGAAATTTTTTCACCTTCAAAGTGACGGAATTGGAGTAAGGAAGATAATCTGGGGGAAGAATAAAATAATAATAATAGTAATAATTAATTTTTAAAATCAAGAGTAATTTATAAGAGAAACACATAAAAAGGAAGATTTTTTGGCGTGCTGCGGCTCCATGTAAGTAAATCATTTCATACGTATTATCTCTTTATCATACAATCAAATTTATCCTTGCAGTTTAGTATTTCTTTAGAGATTTATTTTTGAGTTCCGAAATAATTTAAATATAAAATTTCCTTGATTTACTTTCAAAGAACAGAAGGTCATTTTTTATATAGTTAAACTTAAAGTTTGTTTTAGTCCATGTCGTTATCATTAAGTTTTTTTTGGTTCCCTTTGTAACTAACTTTTTTTGGTGGAATATAAAAGGTTCTACAAATGTGGTACAGCCTTCTGTATTCTGCGCACGTTCATTTCATGGCGCAAGCCTGTCATGTCTACGGAAGTAACTTCGGAAATTTTGACATGTTGACATAACCTAATGTTTTGATGTTTTGGTGCAGTCAATCTATGCTGCTACACGTATTAAATCAAATAGTAATTAAATCTGATAATTCTTTTAGATTCCGTCATTTCACTTAAGGATATTCTCTTAAGAATATTCCCTCAAGGACTAGTAACAAAATTTCTTAAATGGTTAGCAACTCTCCTGGATTTTGCCGTCAATCCAGATAGACCAGTGACTGGTTTTATGCCCAGACTCACCTGGGATTTGTCCTTTACAGCAACAAACTGATTTAGCCGTGCCAAGAGGAGTTTTTCCTATGGACTTATAGTGCTGTAAAGATAAGTTGTTTGACTGTGTAATTTTTTTGTTACTGTCTGTTTTGTTAACTTTTCATATGCATATGATCAAGTGACTACATTTTGATAAAATATAATTTTGATATTATTGGGAGAGGGAAAATACCTTTCATGTTTTATGAGGTTTTATTTTAATTAGGATTTCAAGAGTACTGACCAAACTCACTTTTTTTGATATAATATTTTATAATACAATATATTTTGAGATAATACAACTTTGATATATTGGGGAGGGAAATAAATTTCACGTGGTTTTTTTTTAAACATTATATAAAGAGTATTGAAAACTCACTTTTGCTATAATATTTTTTTTAATACAATATATTTGATATAATACAATTTAATTTTGGGGGAGGGAAATAAATTTCATGTGGTTTTTTTTAAATCATTATATAAGAAGTATTGAAGATTCACTTTTGAATGTAATATATTTAATACAATTGTAACAGATTTATCACTTTTGATATCTTTACAATATTGTAATTAGTATCTCATTTTAGTAGAACTATTTAAATTTAAATTACTAACCTTTAGTGTTAAGACCTTGGCCACCATACGGACTATTCTTGTTATTTACTTATATTTCACACTTTATTTGGCCAGTGGTAGTGACTATTCGCTTGTTGAGGGGCTATTTGGTCCTATTGTATCTTTACACACCCACTACCACTGTTATTTAGTTTTTGCATTATATGTAAATTGTTACTACATATATATCGATATACTCATTTTTATAAATATATTTATTGTTACTATTTTGAGTTTTATTTCAGTTCTACTAACCAGTATACAATATAACAAGACAAGATTGGTATTTAATATTTTGTATTTCAGGTTATTACCTCTAGTATCATTTGTTTCCTGTCCTTTGTTACTTCAAAATCTCAACTATCGTTGAGTTGGCGCCCTTCTTTTTCTCTTCTTATTGTTCTCTTTCTATAAATTTATTCCCAGTGACCTTCTTTAGTTGTATCATATTTGATATTACCAGGTCTCATTTCGTTTCTTGTCTCATTAGCTCAGTATCCTTGCTATCTGTTTATATCTTTAAAGTCACAATCCAGTGCATTGAAGCTAGCCCGAACACTCACTTGAGATTTAGTGTCTCTTTGGCCATTTAACTTTGTTCCTCTGAGCTTAGCCCTATATTTTTAGTATTTTCATCACCTCTCTTCCAGTTCTTCTGGAATTTGGAAGTCTTACACTTCCTAAAATCCAATACTCCCGGAGTATTGAGGTTTCAGTCACTTGTGAAGCAGAATTTAACACTTACTAACGTATTATTGTATTTACTGAAAGTAATGAATTTGTTAAATATTTCCTGTGTGTTATGAATTTCCAAGAAAAACATAAAATATATTTTGGACATAAAGGCGATAGTATTATATTTATTAACATTCCAATAAACAGTTGGTTAAAATACATAATTTAACGCATAGAAATTTAATAAAATTCAAAAATAAAAGTACGAATAATAAAATAAAAATTTATTGTTGACTAATAATTAAACATTGTTTTTATGTGATGTTGACATATTTTCTTTTGCCTAAAATTATGAAATGCTACAAAATTAAATAAAAAATAAAAAAGTATAAATTAGATTAGTTTATTTTCTAACATTAGCAAATTTTCCTCGTTTTCTATCTGCTTTTCTTTGACTGTTTTTTTAAACTTATAGTACGATTTAACCCTGCAGAAGTCGCAGTTGATCTGAGAAATACATTAAAAATATTTTATATAAAGGGCATATAATTCTACGACACTGTCTAGCTTTCAGGTAATTTCTAGAGGTTGAGTTGTATCTGATAGAAACCACGACCTCTCAGATCGAACCTATATTTTTTCGTGTTTATTTAGTTGTGTGATCTATATTATATTCAGAATATCAGAAAAGGTATATAAGTTGGATAATCCAAAGGATGTTAAAGAGCTTTAGAGTATTTTTCTCAATTCTGACAATGGGAATGAAAGAGATGAGTTTGATGACGAAAGTGGCGTGGACAAAATCGATTAGGTCGAAGAGCTATCAGAAAACTCGGAGAGCGAAGAAGACATTTCTAGTGAGAAGAGCGAAGAGAATTTATATGAAAACGGGGAGTATTTTTTCGGAAAATACAAAGTAACAAAGTGGGGAAAAAAGCCAGTTTACGGAAATAAAATTATTCAACAAAAACAAAAGATTCTGTGTCAATTGCTTCCAGTAAGAAATACTGCAAAAAATGTAAAAACTGGATGTAAATGCTGGAGCTGTTTCGTGTCAGGAGAACTTTTAGATTTAATTTTAAACTATACAAATATATATAAAGACTTTATTTTAAGTAGATATTCCAGAGAAAGAGATGCTAAATAAACTGACAAAATAGATCTAAAATCATTTTTGGACCTTTTGTATTTAGTTGGCTTACACCGCAGTATTGGACTCAAGATGAATTATAGTAAAACAAAAACCATGACTAATCAACCAGAAGAACTTATGATTACAGTGGCACAAACAAAAATAGAACAAGTAAAAGAGTATATATATATATATATCTAGGCCAAATCACTAAATTAAATAAAGAAAATCAGACCGAAGAAATAAAGAGAAGAATAAGATTGGCCTGGGCATCATTCGGAAAACTGTCTTATATTCTAAAGAATTCAAAATACCCCCAATACCTAAAAACGAGAGTCTTCAATCAATGTATACTCCCTGTCCTCACATATGGCTCTCAGACATGGACGTTTACAAAGGAAAATATGGAAAAAATAGCAAAGACAAAAAGATCCATGGAAAGACAAATGCTGAACATTAAACTATCAGACAAAAAAAGAAACGAATGGATCCGTAATAAAACAAAAGTGAAAGATGTCTCAACCCAAGTAGCAAAGCTTAAATGGAAGTTCGCCGGACACACCCTAAGGCAGAAAGATGAAAGATGGACTAAAACAATTATACATTGGAGACCATGGAATCACAAACGTAAAAGGGGAAGGCCACAAATGCGATGGTCAGATGACCTGAAGAAACACGCCGGGTCAAAATGGATGCAAATTGCCCAAGATAGAGAGGCACGGAAGAAGGAGGAGGAGGTCTATATCCAAGGATGGATTTTAAGGGCTGTATAGATAGAGACACCGCAGTAATCAAATAAATTTAAAAGACTTATGGACAACAGATGGTAGGGTAATTGAATTATTTAGACTTAATCGATATCAATGCGAAGATTAAAATTTATTCACAACTGTCTTAGATTCGATGACAAGACGACTCGACCAGATCGACTTAAGATTAATAATTTGACAGATGTTAACAAATCTTTTTACTCTTTGTAGAAAATTGCAAAAAAGGATACTCTATGGGACAAAACGTAAAAAGAGGAGATTGTGGCAAGCTTCGAGGCAGTTGCGGATTTAGGCAATATACCCCATTAAAACCTAACAAATATGAGATTAAAATTTTTTCCATGGTTGATTCTAAGCTATTTTTTTAAGCTATTGAGGCAATATGAAAATTTATGCAGGACTGCAGCCTGAAGGTCCATTTCATGTCAGCAATAAACCAGTAGATATGGTCAAGAGATTAGCTGAACCTATTTGTAATTCAGGACGAAATATTACTGCTAATAATCTAACTCTCGTCAGCGATTTAAAAAAGAACAGACTATCATATTATGTAGGGTCAGTCAGTAGAGTACGGCAAACAGACCAATACAATCTAAGTTTTTTTGCTTTTAGTGAAGATTGTACTCTGGTATCGCATTTGCCGAACAAATGAAAAACGTAATTTTAGTATATAGTGGCATCTTTGATGACGTAGTTAATTCAGATACGCACAAGCCAAAGATAATTAATTATTACAATCAGACGAAATCAGGGGTTGACACTGTAGACAAAATGGTTGCTTCGTATAATGTAGTCAGAAACAGCAGAAGGTGGCGATATTTTACGTCATCTTTAACGTTGATGGGATCAACACCCAGTCCATTCACATGGACTAAATCAATAAGTTATTATTATTATTACCTACATGTATTATTTTGTCATTAAGAAAGAGTATTTTCTGCTAATTTTGTGAAAATATTTTTATTATAGTTTATTCGTCTTCCGGGTTTGGACCGTGTCATTTGTGAGTGACCCAAAAGTGGGTTCATCTCGACGTTTCGCTACAATTGTATGTAGCTTCTTCAGGAGAACAAAGAAAAAGAAATCAAAAGACAGGAAGATGGGTAGTTAGCAACGGTAACTCAGTTACTCAACGCAACCAGAGGCGAATACTAACAACCAAGATGGGCATTTGGTCACAGTAACTCAACTACTTAACGCAGCCAGAGGTGAAAACCAAATGCCAGGACAGGGATTCACGTCCAACAGCTCAGAACACTAACGCGTCGAGAGGCGGGGAGTGAATCCGACGATTACTCCGCTACCGCTCTATTTATAGTCGCGGTGACCTGTCGTGTCGGGACGTATCGGCACACTCCGTGGCGCGAACGTCAAGAAGCGTGCGCTGGCCAATCATGAGGCTGCATCGTGGTAGCGGGACCGGACGGCGGCTCTAGACTAAGATTCCAGATGGGAGACAAGTAGTATCCTTCCTCTCGATTGATATTATCTGGATTTTTTCGGATCTCAAGAGATTCGCGGATTTTCCTGAAATAAAAGAAGGGACTCTTAGAAATAATATGGTTTTTTTCGAACAATATGGAATGACCGGTTTCTTGGCAGTGTTCTGCAACTGCAGAATGGGAGAAAAGACCTGATCGAATGCATCTTTGATGCTCTTAAATCCGAGTTTTGACTCATGACCACATGAACAAGGAATAAAATAGACACCACAGGAAGATAGGGCGGTAATGGGTCCTTAGAAGAGGGTAGATATTGTGAGATTTTCTTGGGTGGTCGAAAAGTAGTCCTGATACCTTCTTTGCGAAGAATTTTGCCAATCCTATCAGTGACACTTCGAATATACGGAAGAAAAGCCACAGGAGTATTACCCGAAGATTCTGAATTTGTCGTCCTAGGGTGTAAAGGGGGATGTAGATGTCGGTTTATAATATTTTGAGATGTGGACTTGGAGTAACCGTTGGCGACAAGGGTTTTTTGCAGATGGCCAAATTCTTCTCTAAGGTTGTCAGGTTCAGAAATCGAAATAGCCCGATGGATGAGAGAGTTGATCACAGAATTCTTTTGGGCAGGATGGTGTTGTGATGAATCATGTAGGTAACGATTCGTGTGAGTCTTTTTTCTATAAACAGAGTGACCCAATCGGCCATTGGGCTTGGAGGTGACTGTTTTTATCCTCGTTAGAGTTGAAAACGATATCTGTGCTTCTACTGCTGTCATAGAAGTTGGGCATGCAATGTTAATTAATTTTATGAAAACAAATTTGTAAGATTATTTTTCAACAAATCGCGTAACACTTTCACTTGCAACTAAATTTAAATTGCGATATTTACCAGGAGTGGTAATGTTTTTTCGTGGATGTGATAGGGGTTACCGTTAGAGATTCTTTTTTGTGTGTGACACAAAAAACATGATGACGCTTATGTGTTTTTGACGCGTGACTCCGATGAGCGTCATGCGCACCTTGTTAAATATTCCTTGCTCAATGCTCAGCGACGTCGATCAGAGACACATATATTTTAGCATTTTTTAAGAGAAATACATAAAAAGCAGCAACATGAATAAAATATATTTATTATAAAAACAAATACACTACCTCTCTCACAAACTGAAATAATATCATTCACGTCAGCAAAAAAGTATAAAAACAGTAACAAAACTAACTAATTGCAAATACTATAAAAAAGTAACAAAATCTATTACTCCGCATGGTCATTGTCGAAACATTCTACACAGAATCCTTGTTTATTAGGACACATACTTTACAACGTTTCCTCTTGGTTCTTTCGCAATAACATTTCGAAGAAATTTTTATCAGTACGCACCTTCTTCGTTTCCTTGGTGGATCTGCTTTTGGTTCTTCGTTCATCAGAAGATTACCCAATATTGATATAAACTAGAATCGTATAGAGACATTGTTCGACCAAAATATTGTTGAAACAATAAATAGGAATAAAGGAGCATCAGCTGCACATAATGGATTCCCAATTTTTGTATCACCTTAATGTTTTGCGTTGACTAGGATAATAACCATTTAACTGTTTCTGATGATCGATACCACCCATATGGTTGTTGTAATGAAAAATTGCAGCCGGCTTTGTTTTTTCTCGCTTCCTGTTGTCAACATACTCTACCATTTCTGCGTTATATTTGTTTGTAATGAATAATACATCCTGTCTATCATACCATTTTCCAATTGTTACAGTTTTATAATGTGATAAGGTAAACTCCCCCTTTTCTTTCAAAACATTTACTGGATTCGGTCTTCTTTTGACTTTTAGGATACAGCTATAATGTTCAAAGAATCTTTAGATGCCGAGCCAATTCTGATGAATTGTTAAAATTATTCACGTAAATGGAATAGCCTGAGTCAAAACAATTTTTTAATAATTCTAAAACAACTTTGGTATGACCTTTTCCTCCCAGATCATCTAATGCCCCTGTATAAACCAACGATTACAAAACGAGCCTGGTAGGTTCCGTCAACATATACAGTTGTATACCGTATCTGTGCTATTTGTTCTTTATATATTGGCGGAAAACTAACCGTCCACGAAATAAAACCATTGATTTATCCAGAGATAGTTCCTGTCCTGGGTAATAAATGGATTCTGTAATACTATTGAAAAAATCCACCAGTGGCCTAATTTTTATTAGTCTATCTTTTGCCTGTTTTCCGTCTTTTATCACTGAAAAACAAGTTAAATTGGACAAATGGTGCTTTTTCCAGTAGTCTTGTATTCTGATAGTGCTTATATGCAGTACTAAACCTACAAAGGTTATTAACTCATCTTTGTCAAGTGCTTTTCATCTGGTAATTCTCAAGTTTACTATAGTCCCTGTAGAAAAAAAATACCTTTACAATGTTATGCTCAGAAGATGCTTTTGAGACAATAAAATTGAACTGGTGTGCAAAACAATGAATAAAATGAATATATGGAAAAACCGTCGAATTATTCCTTGAACTGCAATAATTTTGGACGAAATATCAGCGGCGTCATCATAACTTGGACCAATTAACTTATTAGGAGTATTGTTTAAGTTTAAATTATTAAGTTGTCCCAAAATACACTTACTAATATCCTCTGAATTATGCGAATCAGTTGAAAAATATCCCATAACCCCTTAAAGATGTGGTTGTCAAGGGTATATTTCAAAATTAAAACCATTTGATCCTAAACGGATGTAACTGTAATCTCATCATTCTCACTTGCTACATAAGGAGCCATTTCAACCTTTTTAATTATTATTTCCCGAGCGACATATAACATTGAATCGAGCAGCTCGTTTTTAACAGTTTTTGAAGTTCCTTGGGAAGAGGATGTTCACTTGGGAATTATAGGAAACATGCGATTTTAACATGACGAATCATCACCGCATCGTACAATAAATGTTAGGTGGGTGCTAAATAATAACTACAACGACAGTTGAATCAGATACAGTGCTACAGACTATTTTTTTTGTATATCAAAAATATATGTGACGACGAGCCCATAAGATAGGATAATATGAAATATAACAATAATAATTATGTATATGAATAATGATAATAATATATAAAATAATTTCGACAGTTTTGGACCTGAAATGCTATAAGGCGTTCAGTACTCTTTCATTAACCCTATAAGACTGTATGTTAAACATATTGGACAATTTTTTGAACATTTATTAACATAGTTAATAATATCCATTAGGTAAATTTTATATTGTAACATAATAAGTTATTAAATTCAAATAGTTTTGAATAGCATACTTTGATTTACGTTTATACAATTATAATTTTTGTTTGTTGTATTTCAGTAGAAACACAAAACTTATGAAGTACAGGCTGTTTCATTAAATAAACCGAGAAAATTTTGTAGTAAAATAGTAATCAGACTGTATATTGTATAAATCGCTGTCGAAGATATTAAATTATTTAAAAATAACACTACACTGGAAAATTTTTGACATATTTAGATTTTCCTTACCTTGGTAAAATAATCCATACCCCTTTAAATATTACCGTTTTACTCAATTAAAGTTTAATCCTTTTAAAAATCAATAACTTTAGGCCTATAAAACCCTATACAAACTCTTCATATTGTTAAAAAATATATTTAAAAATGCTTTAATATACAAGATGTTTCGTTAAAAAAAAAAACAATACAACTTTTGGTTCATTCCGTTGTTTTGACTGACCCTGTATAATCGATAATAATTTTAAATTATAAAATTCTTTTTTATGCATTAGTTGATTGAAACATTTTTTTAAATATTGCATCTTTTTTTCTTCTTTCAGTGCCCTGTCCGATTATCGAACGTTGGCGATCATATTGGCAATAATAACCTTATTCACGGCGGCTCTAAATAAATTAAAGGTGATTTCTTGATACCATTCTCGGAAATTTCGTAGCCAGGATGTTCTTTGTCGGCCTGGGCCTCTCCTTCCGTCGATCTTACCCTGTATTATGAGGTGTAGAAGGTTATACTTCTCTGGATGTCTAATTACATGACCGAAATATTGTAACTTCCAAATTTTTATCGTTTTTGTTATTTCTGTGCTCTTTTTCATTCGATGTAAAACTATTTCATTTCTTATTTGATCAACCCAACTTATCCGCAATACTCGTCGATAAATCCACATCTCAAAGGCCTCTAATTTTTTCATTAATGTCTCTGTAACGGTCCAGCTCTCCATACCATACAGCAATGTGGAGAATATGTAGCAGCGTATTAATCTGATTTTAAGATTTAACGTAATATCTCTATTAATTAGAATATTCTTTAATTTATAGAAGGTGGCTCTGGCTTTTTCAATGCGTATTCTTATTTCTTTATTTATATCCTAGTTATCGTTAACGTTTGCACCCAAGTAGGTAATATTGTGGATTCTTTCTATCTCTATTCCATACGCTCTGATGTTCGTTGTTGTAACTCCGTTTTGCTGACAACCATAAATTTTGTCTTAGAAGTATTAAGTTTTAGCCCATATTCATCACATGCTTCGGTTACCCTATTTATAAGTCGTTGCAGGTCTTCTTCATTGGAGGCAATAAGTACCGTGTCGTCTACATATCTGAGATTGTTGACATTAATTCCGTTGATTTTAATGCCTGTATCTTCAACTAAGGCTCCTTTAAAAATAAATTCGGAGTATATATTAAAAAGTAGTGGCGATAGAATACATTCTTGCCTCACTTCACGTCGTATTTCCACTGCTTCCGTCGTGTTGTGTCCAGCTTGTATGTTTGCACATTAATGCCAATACAAATTTGTGATAATACGGAGGTCTCGGTCATCAATTCCCACCTGTTGCAAGACACCTATAAGTTTGTCATGGTTTACTCGGTCAAAGGCCTTTTCGAAGTCGATAAAACACATATATACTGGTTGTCCTATATCCCTGCATCTTTGAGCCATGACCAGCAAACTGAAGAGTGCTTTTCTGGTTCCAATGTTGTTTCTGAAATCAAATTGTATTTCACTTAGTTGTACTTCTATTTTGTTGTAAATTCTCGAGTGCAGTATTCTTAAGAAAATTTTTAGTACGTGACTCATCAGACTGATAGTGCGATAATCGCTACACTGTTTGGCATTTATTTTTTTCGGTATCATTACAAATGTTGATAGTAGCCAGTCTGTTGGTATATGTCCTGGTAAATATTGCATAGTTTAGTCAAAATCAACGAAAGCCAGAGGTTTGGCACCCTGTAATATGCAAGTATGTAAATGCATGATTATGCAAACCCTTCTTGTGACTAGTTCTTTTAACCTATTCTTCAATTATATGTAACACTATAATTGATCGTATTAAAGAGTAAAGGTATATTCTATTTTCTCAATCAAAGGATATATTTGTAATTGTTTTTTAAATTGTATTTATTCTTATTAAAAGACAATAATATTTTATTTTAATTATTAAAAGATTATTGTATTTATTCTAATTAAAAGACAATAATATTTTATTTTAATTAATAGAAGATTATGCAATTTGCGATATAAAATATAATTTTTTAATGTAAAACCCGCCCACTACTAACATCTTTAAGTACATATATTTAAATTTATAATGTTCATAACAAGTAAAAATAAATTTGATTAAAAAACTCATATACCCATAGGAGTAAATAGCACCCATATTTATTTATTTTTGAGCAGAAAACACATTTGATGTGAGCAACTAGAAATAGCCTGATTTCATAGAGACTGGTATAAAACATAAACAACGACCGAAATAAAATGAATAACGGATTGAGTTAACATTAAGCGAAGTAAACAATGCCGTTACAAATCATTTTTATATATAGGTAATTATGTTTATTTAGAATCTACATAATTACAGAGTATTTATTAAATGTGTTAATCAATCCAAGGATATCTCACCTCACGAGGTCTTGGGGCCAGGTTCTATCTAGTCTTATTGTGACTGGACCATTGTTGAATAACTTTCTTACTAGCTTATTTTTATGGTGAATGGTACGTTCATTTTATGACTCCGTAGCTCGATGGATTTCTTCTCTTTCGAAAGTCGTAGTGAAATGTTTGATTACTTACATACCATGGAACATCCAATATCGATCTGAGCACTTTAGACTGGAAGCTTTGGATGATATTTAGCAACGTTAGCTTTGCATAGCCCCATAGGTGTAGTTCGTAAAATCAGATAGGTTTGAGTATGGTTTTGTAGAGAAAAATTTTATTCTGAATGTTAGGTTTCTGTTAGGTCCAAACAACAATAAATCAGCAGGACCAGGAGAAAACTAAGTACAAAAAATAGAAACTAGACAGAATACTACAGCAAATGATCAGTAACGCTATTTGGACCAGAGGAATTAGCGAATAGAAAGTATTTTTCGTGACACTTTGTAACATTTTTTTATAATTAATATATATAATTATTTTTAATTTCCTTAATTCCCTTATTTAATTATCTCGGGTGGCCCATGTAGTAATCTTTCTATAATAACCTAATCCAAAGGATTTTAATTTTCTCATGTCCAATTGTTGGTACCGTTATTTACCCCGAACTTTCCGATAGTCGTTAAGACCTTATCTTCCTTGAAATGGATACAGGCTGGCCTATGATTTTTAAGTAGGAGATATCCCTTCTTTCTTTTTGTTTTTGGTAGTTGGGTAAATTTTTGCAAGAGAGGAACCAAGTTACTTCTGGTGGGACAGTCTTTGCGTAAGGATTAGATCTTACTGTATATCTGTTATCTTACCGTCTGTGAATTGTGTTCTAAGTGTGTATACACTTCTACATTTGAGTCTTTTTGATCTTATACTATATTAGATTATATATAGTAATAAAGTACCTTTAGTGTTAATTAAATTCAGTGTTTAATACAAGTATAGTATTAATTTAAGTGAATTAAGTAGCAGTCATCAGGAATTACTGTAAGTTACCATAATCTTAGTACCTCCAATTATCTGGGCAAATAATATGACATGCTATCATATTATCTGCAATTATCTGATCATCCATTTCTTCAAATGTAGTCGAGAGTAACTACTTAATTTGGCATTCAATTTAAAGAACAGTCAATATTTTGTTACGAACCAAATTCCATCAGCGCCTAAGAAATTTTAATAAGTAATAATTATGAACATTTAAGTCCCAGTTTAGCATTAAATAATAGTGCGAGATAGCTAATTGACCTAACCAAGTGCGGTTTGGTAAAATTTTTTTGTTTTCATTTCTGTAACCTTTTTGTATTTTTTTAAATTTAGATTTAATTAATTTTTGTTATCTTTTGTGTTTGTTATAATTTTTATTTATTTTTTGTAATATCTCGGGATACGCCAAAACTTTATTTGTGCATGATTGATTATATATCTTTGTAAAGGTATTTTCTAATTATATTACTGCTTATTTATATATATATATATATATATATATATATATATATATATATATATATATATATATATATATATATATATATATATATACCACCATTTCATAGTTGTTGGTGTATTTTTGTGTTGTTGGTGTATTACTTGTGTTGCCTTCAGAAGCTTCATAATTTTGTTGTTGAATATATTGTTATTGTTTTCTGTATGTATTTTATTTGTCGACCCCAACAAGTTCCCTGATAAAATAGTAACTCTAAATATTTGCTTAGTATATTAATTCATTATTATACCTTTGACCAGTAGAAAGATCAGGCCGATTAAGTTTCGTAGGTAAGTAGGGGAGAGTCAACCAAGTTGGGACAGTTTTTTTTTATAACAAATTCTTGAAAATCTGTAGATATTAAAAAAAGTTGAGGTAATAAAATGAAACTTTATTCTAATTATTAACACATTTTAGATATAAACTAAATAAAAAATAAAAAATATTCTTGGGTTTTTGTTATTAAAAAATAAGTGTAAATGTCCCATCATGAGAAACCGGAATCCTAAGATGGTCCGTTGGGATTCTCAAAAAGGGACATTACTCTATATGACTTCCACAAATAAAATAGAGATCATCCATTACTCCACAAGACTCATGAGCCCAATTTGAACATATTTTGCAGTTGTACCAGTCTTCACCACTCTCTGCGTACTTCTTTCCACATACAATGCAGTTTGAATCATCTTTAGTTGAAGTGACAACTGTGATATTGCTAATATTTGCATTTCGAGCGCTGTGGTCCATAACTACAGTTCGTCTCACAGATTTAACCTTGTTAGTAGGGATTGTGGATTGCAACGTCTCTAATTCATTTTTATACGGCGATTCTGTGAGTATCGTGAATTTCGGAGAATGTCTAGAAGAAGTCTTACCTTTCTTTTTCTGTACCTTTGGTAGCGGACTAATATCAGTCACTTTTACCTTGGATGTCGGAAATTGGATAGGAATAATTTGGCTTCTCTGTATCGGTCTGTTATCTTCGGAATCGCCATCTTTAAGTGACCTTAAAACAGACTGTTTTGAGGTTGAAGGAATCGGATTATCATACATTTCAACTTGATTTACGCCTTCGGTATGAGCCATCATTCTTCTTCTTCAAGTTCCACTCCTATCGGAGATTGAAAATCATTCTGGCAATTATAATTTTATTGGTTACTCGCCTGAATAGTTCAATTGAACTGCATCCAAACCATTCACGGAGATTGCGTAGCCACGAGATTTTACGTCTTTCTACGCTTCTTCTACCTTTGATTTTACCCTGCATTATATTCCTTAGTACTTCGTACTTTTCACCTCTCATGATGTGCCCTAAGTATTCCAATTTCCTGATTTTTATGGAACTTAAAACTTCGCATTGTTTTCCTAGTTGTTCGAGAACTTGTTCGTTTGTTTTGCGATCCATCCATGATATTTTCAAAATACGTCGGTAACACCACATTTCGAATGCTTCTAGGTTTTTAATGTTGGACTTTTTTTAGTGTCCCTACTTTGGAACCGTCCCGTCTTAGGTAACTCTCCCCTAAGTGTAATACCTAATATATTTATTATTTGTTTATAAATGTGTTGGCCAAACCTATTTAATAATTAACTGTTGATATCGTTTCTTGGGTTTGCTCTTTGAACCTAAATATCTTTCCTTATCTCTTTTTTTTTCTAAGGTTTCTTAATTTTCTTCTTAAACCCCAAAAAATTGAGTGGCGCCCTGTTTCTATCTTATCTCATCTTTGGTAATTTTACCCATCCATCTTTTTGTTAATTCTGCATCTTTTCTCATATGTCTTATATTGTCTTATCTTTACTTATTTCTTCCGTTGGACCCATTCCCGGTTCCAAAAGCTAGTTTCGAACCCACGACTCGCTCTCCACCAACTATCTGGCTGCCGTCCGGAGTATCTCCATTGGTGACCTTTCTAGCACTATCCAAAAAAGGTTTCCGAGGTTACAACTTTTGAATACACTAAACTAAAAATTGCTTTTAATAAATTTGATGATAATAATATGTAACTATAACCATGCATAAGATTAACGCTTTTTTACTTTTAAGCAATATATAAATTTATGGGATGCAGTATGTCATCAGATGTTTAATTTATATATTGAGGCAGCCCTCCAAAATTGGAAAAGCACTGCCAGAGAATGGGAAACCCCATAGGAAATGACGTACTGTTCTGCCTGAACATTGCGGATGACCAAGTCGTCCTAGCTCAAGATTCTTTTGACCTAGAATTTATGATAAAGCGTCCATACAGAGAATATATAAAGTGGGGGTTACAAGTCAGCATGAAGAAAGAAGAATATTTAGTTATCAATTCAGATGCAAGGTTTGAAGTGTTGATAGTCGAGGACGTGGAAATCAAACAAGTGGAAAAATTTAAATATACAGGTGCACTCATTAATAAGAACGCCTTGAGAGAAAGCAGGGACGTAAAATTGTAGAACGTCTAAACTGCTAATCGTGGGATCAATTCCAAAAGGAACAAAAAAAGAATAGGGCAAACCATGGTTGAATCAGTTCTTTGTTATGGCTGTGAAGTATGGACAATTAGTATAGACATGAAGAGAAAATTGTTGGCAGTTGAAATGAATTATTTGAGAAGAAGTGCTAAAACAACATGGCTGGAAAATAAGACTGGCGATTCTATAAGAAATCACATGAATGCTACAGAAACGGCAATTAAAAGAATATAAAGAAGAGGTTTAAAATGGTTTGGACACATATTAAGAATGCCTGACGCACGTTGGATCCAAAAGCTTTACAGATGAAAACGCCCTGGAAGAAGAAAAAGATATAGACCTCGACAATCATGGAATGAAAGAATTATAAGAGCGATGGAATCGAGAGGTTTGGAGGAGGAGCGTGCCTTGGACCGGGAGGAATGGCGGAGGAGAATGGGAATACAGCGATAGCCGTCTTCAAAATGTATTGTATTCACAAGTTGAATCCCATTTGATTTTAAATTTTAAAAAACTAAAGTGGTAAATTATATGGAAAAGTTACACAATTTTACTAAAAAAAAAAATACGTACAATATCCTAAAAATAATAATATCCGAAGATATTTTTGTTAATTTATTGTTTATTTATTACACAAATCGCTTCAAAAGTCGATTTTTAAATAATTAATAATAACTTTTCTAAGAATACCCAAAAAAACTTTAATTCCACATGATAATAGGGGCAATATAACATATATTCAGCTATAAAAATTTCATTAAGTTTTGCTTAACATTTATTGTAAAATTTAATTTTTAATCCAGAAAGCTTTTATCTACAATGTTATTATGCATAAACTATTAGATCTACGTAAATTCTGTAAGCACCAAATTAAGGAGAAGGACGTATATTATCAATACAATAATTATTGACGTTTTGATTTCCACTTCGGATTAAATTGTCTTGTTCCAAAAAAAAAAAATAAATATTTTATTAAATTAAATAACTTAAAGATTTTAAAATAGGTTGGCAAAAGTACTGCGATTTTAATATTTTAAACATTGAAAATAACTAAGGGGCAGTAACATATAGAAAGTTCTTTTTTTATTAAAAGTGTTGGCATTTTTACCCGAATTTAAACAAAAATACAATATCCTACGATTCTTACAACCCGAGTTAGCTGTTATTTTTTTATTTTTTAATTATACTGTTTCAAAAACTTAATTAATAAATTCAAATTTATAAAAGTCGTAATATCTCCGGTTCTGATTATCGAAAATTTAAACATAACCTTTTGTTGATTGTGTCAGTTTGTGTGTGTGTGTCCATCTACCTCGGTATAGCTTATCTAGATAACGTCTTACTGCATCAAAACAGTGTCAAGAAGCATCATCTTGTGGAGAATTTTCTCGTGAAAAGGAGACGTGAGAATCTGTGTCCTCCAATACCTCATATTATTTGTGTTGTTATTTCCATCTTGCTGTTGGTTAATTCGACTGGACCTATTTTTACGGAATGCTAGTCTTCGGTCGGGGTCATCATTTGAAAGTTGGAGCATAATTTTTAGATTATATAGATAAAATTTGTGTTTATACTCGGTTCACAATTTGTTGATAGCTCACTACAAGTTTAATTCTAATTAGAGAACTGAAATACAGAGAGGATAGGTAATACGATATAATAGTAAAAACCAACCTGAAACTGACGGTTTAAGATGTTTTTGACTAACCCACCTTGTATCTGCAGTAATATAATACAGCGGTCAACCTTTTAATCCGATTATAAATGTATATTGGCCGACCAGTGTCGTAGAGTATATGATTGAAACATTGATTTGAACTAAATAAATATATTTTTTAAATTGTATTTTTGTTTTAATAAAACTTTTTTATTTTAATCAAAAATAAAAAGTTTCTTGCCATCTGTAAAAGATACATTTATTTAATTAAGGGGAAAGGCGCCAAATGTCGCGTCGCAAAATTTTCAATGTGTTTTAAATGTATCCACTATTTTCGGATCCGGAAAAAACTAATAAATATTTTTGAAAAATATAAACGCAGAATGAAAGATGACATTATTACTGAGAGCAGAATGTCCCTGAAAACTTCTACAATGTTTGTTTTAATATGTTATGTAAGGGGGGTGAAAATAAAAGAGAAAATATAGTATAATTTTTAATTGAAAATATTGCATGCAAAAGAAACTTTTTATTTATTCTGCCTTAAAATTTTTCAAAAATGCTTTTTAGTTTTCTCAGGATCTGAAAAAAAAATGGATACATTTAAAACACATTGAACATTTTGACAGGCGACATTTTGTGCCTTATCCTTTTAATATCTTACGATTACAACTACTATTACTTACCTTATATAATTACGATTAGAAAACTATTCAAATTCAAAATAAATAGGATCAACTTCGGAATCCGAGTCGTCTTGGGGGTTAATAATTAGCGGTTGTATCAATTATGTTATCAAGATCCCACATTGTTTGTTCTTCTTCTGTTACATGTCTTACTGCATCTTTCTAGTTTTGTTCTGTTATGTATTGTAATGACTCGTATAACAATTCACGTACAACTTGTATTTTATATGACGTATTTTTTCTAGCCACATAACTTTTCATTTGGGCCCAAATGAGTTCAATTGAATTTATTTCGCAGTGGTAGGGTGGAATTCTAAGGACTGTGATGTTTCGCCTTTCCGCCATTTTGTCAACTACGTATTTCTTGAACTTAGATTTGTGTTGTCGGGCAATTTTTAAAAGTCCTGCTTTTACCATTCCATCTTCGTAAGGCAGATACTTATTCCGCAGCCAGTCAAGAATATCCTGTTTCTTCCACGCAGTCGTTGGAAGTATTTCTACTAGTCGTGAATGATAAGGTGCATTATCTTTTTTTTTTTTTTTATTAACCCCACATTTATTACAATCTATCTGTATAATCTAAAGCTAAATATTTAGGTAGATAATAGACAATAAGTAATAGGACTGACAATAATTTGGAATGACATGTAAGGAGGCATCCAGTGATGCACCCCTTTTTTTAAAAACTTAGCCTACAACACTGACTATTTCTGACATAGACTTGTACACATTAATTTAGAACCTATTGTTCACTTAACTCTAACGGAACTTTTCGTTTTAGCCTACGAACAGTACGCGGTTTATTCACTAAACTTTTTGCTAACACGTTTGGGTGCACTTTAAGTTTCTCTTTATGTTTTTTCGCGCTTTTTTTGATGTCATCTTTGACATATGATAGTCCGGCATCCCGATGAATGGCTTCATTGGTTATGAACCATGGAACTCCTAGTATTGATCTCAATGTTTTGGATTGGAATCTTTGTATTATTTCAATGTTGGAATGTGCGGCGGTTCCCCATAATTCTATCTCATAAGTCCACACTGGTTTTAGGATGGATTTGTAGATTAATATTTTATTTTCGGTTGATAGTTTTGATTTTTTGCCCAACAGCCAATATATGGTTCTTAACTTATGACCCAGTTGTTTTCGCTTAGTAAATATATGCTTCCTCCAGTTTAATCTTCTGTCCAAGTACATACCTAGATATTTGACTTCATCCCCTTGTGGAATTCCTGTATCGTTTAAGTAAACATGGTGCATTATCTAATACTATAATTGCATTTGGTGGTATGTGTTCAATCATCTGCACAAAATACTCTTCGAAAACATCAGCTGACATCTCCTCATGATAGTCTTTTGTGCTTTTGGACTGAAATTCCAACAAACCATGCCTAACAAATCCTTTTTCACTGCCAATGTGAGAAATTATTAATCTACTGCCTTTACCAGAAGGTGGGGAGATACCACTAGACCAACCTTCCATAAGGCTTGCCTGGAGCTTAATATATTTTTATCTGATCAAATTTTTTTTAGAGTATGACCTGAGTTTACCCACGTTTCATCCTGGTAGAAGATTGGCCTTCCTTCAGCCCGGAATTTTTGTATGGATCTTAGATAATTTCTTCTCCAACATATTATCTCCTCCCGGTCAATCAAAAGTGATTTTCGGTCTGATTTCTCCCACCGGAAATTTAATTCTTTTAAAACTTGCCACTATTTAGTTCATCCGATATGAGGCAAATCCGGATCGTCTTCTCGTGACTTCTTGTAAAATTTTATTTAGGTTTGGTATTTCTTTTTTGAAAAAATCCATGAATTTTCCTTCAAATAATATTTTTGGCAAATTCATTAATTTCAATAGGCTTTTTCCCTCTCTGTAAGTGTTCGTTTGTGTCTGGGTTAGCTCTACCGTGATTTTTCTTTCTGGTAGGAACCTATATATAGTTGACTCCCCTACGCCAGTTATGTTGGCACAACTTTAGACTATGTTGCGAACAGTGTTTGTGGGATTCTGAGAAACCAGAGCATCGTGAACATTCAGGGCAATAGACTTCTCTCTTGGTAAATAGACAGACTTACTGACTGTACGCAATAGTACGGGTGTAAAAATTGATGATGTTGATGATGAAGCCATCACAGACAATCCAACAAAACGAGCACGAGCGAAAGGTACGTATATGTTCGTAGGTATATGGAATAAAAATCACTCACGCACTGCATATAATTTGCAAAATAAATATTCGAGACGCTAATTACTGCCGTATACGCGGAAACACCGACGAGCCGTAAATTACATGCGATCAAAAACGTACTAAACAAATAAATTGTTTTCGTTCGTAATAACTTCACCCTTTCAAGTTAAGTTTCGAATATAAACTAAACAGACGAGGCACGTGGCCAAAGCTGGCATCTATACCCAATATATTACTAAAAATCTGGGGAATTCCATCCTAATTATCTTGCAACGGATAGTACCTTCGGCTATGAATACCAAGTTTTCTAGTACAGTGATTAAACGCGAAGATTAGTATTGAAATATCCAAACAGATAAGGTATTCTTATTTACAAAATTGTTAATGATTAAATTATTATTTTTATTAATATAATATAATAACCAACATTAGCCGTGAAAGTTTTAATTGTTTTTTGCTAAATATATTCGTATTAAAACATTTATTAATATTAATATTAATTTTATTGAATAAACACCTCAGGAACGCCTATGATCATACAAATTTAACGACCGTTAGATGACTTTAACGCATATTTCGTGCTATCAACAAATTGTGAACGGATAATAGTCAAAACTGTGTACTATCAACTGACTGATTTTAAATATAGACGCAACTAGGCCTGTTCACGAAATAAAGGTCACTACGAAAATTAGTGGACCTCATCATCACGTCTATAAATGAAAACTTTGTAAGTAAATGATAAAGGTGTAAACTTGACTATTATATCTTGTGAGGAAAATCTTAACATTTATGTAAGTGTTCTAGAACATTTACATAATATATATATATATATATATATATATATATATATATATATATATATACATATGTATATATACTTATATATATATATATATATATATATATATATATATATATATATTCTTTTTTTTTTAGAAAGGGCTTTAGTGACTATGTGGGTAATATATACGGATATCTTGGGTTTAGTAGTCAATATTGGCCTTTAAGTAAAACTCTTTTAGGTTTGTTAAGCTTTCGAGTTTATTGTACTCTTTTTCAAAACGTACTAAAAATTAACATAAAAAATTACATTAGAAAAATGAAGTTATTATATCTTCAATAGGCTTACCCTTATGAGGATTGTGTTTTAAAATTAGCAAAATTAATTAACATAATGACATTAAATTTGATTTACTTTTTCGTTCTGTCAAAACTTATTACTAAGGTTTCCATGTCTCTTCTATTTTTTATATTTATTTTAGGTGAGTTTGACAGAGGAAGTGTCTATGTTTATGCAAACCTTTATTGCAAATTTTGATATAATATTACAGTTATTAAACAAGCAACAGAGTTTATGTTACTAAGTAATTAAGAAAGAAAAAACACAAATAAAAATAAATTTTATCTCATTTGAACTTGGAATAATCCCTTTAATATGCGTAACTTTTAAGAACTTTTATATTGTTATTCTTTTATTTAAAAGAAGATTATTGTATATAGCATACCTTGTAATAATTGTAATAGAGTATATATTGGAGAAACGTCCAGAAATTTGTCCGGAAGATTAACATCTCACAAGAGTGATATTAATCTGGAATAAAGTACAAGCCTGTGCATTAAGTGAACATTGTATTACAATGGGCCATACGCCTAACTATGATCAAACAGAAATATTGAGAAGGGAAAGAAATTACAACAAAAGACTGTTTCTAGAAATGTGTTTAATTAAAACTACACAAAACACCTTAAACAAAAGAGATGACATTGAAAATCTTAGTGCTATATACAGTAATCTTCTTTTATAGTGTATTTTTATGTATGAGAGAGTAATAAAACAATAAATTATGTATGCAAATCCCTAAACTGTTGATACGGGTGACTCAATGAAAAACAGATATTTATCAACAAGTTTACAGAAGTATATAGGAAAACAATTTTAAATTGAGTAAGACCACCAGGTATAAAGGTTGGAGCAGAATAGAATACAATAGTTGTGAGGGTTACTAATCCCTTAATAAGGTTGCCAGTGTCGGAGTGATGGAGGTTAACAGGTACTAATGAATTTGCAAGAAATGTAAGATGTTTATTTTATTGGTTCTATATAACCAATAAAAGTTTAATACCTACCTATTTGCAAAATAAAGTTTAATTCTTTAGATAAAATAAAACGTTTTATTTTATCTGAAATGAGTGCATTCCACGAAGTAAGGGTTTCAACAATCAAACATTTAATTCTTTAATTCCAGGAATCTACGACAGTAATTGACTAGATAATTACCTTCTAAACTTATTCCACAGAAAATGTGATAGTGGGTTTTTCCATTTGTGGCGTATTCAAAATTCTTAACAGTTCACTAAAAGTATTTACTTCTTGAAAAGAGGTTAATATTGACTACTAAACCCAAGATATCCGTATATATATATATATATATATATATATATATATATATATATATATATATATATATATATATATATAAGTAGTTAGGTATTATTGACTGACACGTTATGTAAAATAAAGTTTTATTTTGAGGATGCAGTCATTTAAGTAGGGCAGGATAAGTTAAACTCTTTGTTCTTAAATCAAGCTTTCGCAAAATTTATTTGCTTCATCAGGATATGCTAAAATATGTTATGGTAAATACAATGAAATTAGATTTAAAAAACATTGTATAAAACTAATATAAAAACTTACAACATGAGGTTAAACCATTAAATTATTAAATTCACAAAACATTCTTAACTTATCTAAATTATATTTTTATGTAAGTACAATATTTTAATTTTGAATATAATATTATGTTTTAAAAACAGAAACGAGTGTCTTTCTGACATAAATCAAACATTATTATAATAATCAATGTCATAATATATTCATATATATATATATATATATATATATATATATATATATATATATATATATATATATATATATATATATATATATATGGATGGTACATTTAAATATTGACCAAAATTCTATTATCAAATGTTTACAATTCATGGATACTACAATGGCTACTACATTCCCCTAGTACTTTGTTTATTGCCCGATAAAATATCTTCTTTATATGAAGCATGTTTTCCAAAAAGCTAAATTCTTTTCAAAAAGATATTGTCAATGATTTTGAAAAATCAATTCACAAGGCTGCTAAATCAGTTTGGGGTTAATCTAAAATAATCGGATGTAGATTCCATTTTTCGCAGGCTTGATGGCGTCAAATTCAAAAACTTAGCTTAACAAATGATTACAAAAACAGAACTGAAGTGGGAAGATGGATTGGTTATTGCTTTGGTCTTCTTTTTCTAGATCACCAAGAAGTCGGTGATTGTTTAGTTTTTGACCTAATCGAAATTATGTCCGAGAGTGTCGAACTTAATGATTTTGTTGATTATTTGGTTGAGACATAATATGTTAATGAAAATTTAACATTTCCACCGATACTCTGGACTGCAAAATCATTAGAAACTACGGGAACAACCAATGCATGTGAATCTTTCCATTCTTTTTTTCAACAGTAAAATAGAGAATTTTAATGAAAAAACTGTTACTATGCTGGAATATGTTAAATATACATCCCATTATTTTAGTTTTTAAGTAATTTTAATATTATTTTCTATTTATATTGTAAGTTATAAATGAAATTCACTAATCTAAAATAATAAATTTTATAACACAGTAAGACAACTTTTATGAGATTGATCCCCGCGAAACTCGACCCCTGGACGAAAGTGCATATGAAAAAATAATTGACTTGGACGAAATTGTTATTTCTTTAGATTAAAATTTAAGGTAAAACTGAACTCATTACGATATTCCAGACGAAAGTGTATCTGCTCAAAATATGGACTATAAAGATAAATAATCTAAATAAATAAGGGGTTTTTTTCAATTTTAAAAATTTATTAAACTAGGTAAATAAAAACAAGTGAAGAAGTTCTTAATGCACTAAATATGGTTTTATATATTTAGTCCATTAAGAACTTAAGAACCACTAAGCCTGAATAAAATAAGCAAAACTAGTTAATTGGATCATTGGCTATGTAACGAAAAGTGTTACATTTCTCAATTGATCGTTAAGAGTAAAATAGGGAAAAACTCGGTATAAGAAGAAAAACATCGTCTTGTCTGCGTAATACTAAAAACTGGAAAGCACTAGGGTTTGAAGATTTTATGCGCATAGGTAAATACAAATAACTGTTTGCCACCCTACCCGTTAAGCTCCAACGATAGGGAGGCACATGGAAAAGAAAAACTGTTTTTGTAAAAATAAAACGTTAACTGATTTTAATTATTTGTTCTTTGAATGTATTCAAATTTTTATCAACTAGCCAATGCCTTAAATTGTGTTGCTTATTTTAAGACTTATTAAATGTATTACATTTTAATACGATTTATTCAAAACATTTCCATTAATCGACGTTTCCTCCCTTTATTTTATATTTTTGATATACTTAGTGCAAACTGGATTGACAATAAAGGCTTTTGCACCTCGACCATATGAAAAAGAATAATGGGCATAGACAATACGAAATTCTATCCCAAAATTCCATCCCAAAGTCTGTTATGTCCAAAATATAATACAACAAAGAACTAATTGATGGATTCGACCGTAACTTGATGGAAATTAATTTTATGTAACAATAAAACACTGAAAACTTAGATATATAGACAAAGGTAACACTATCTACTATTGCTATAGATAAAATAGAATATAATAACAAAACAATAGAATGTTTAAATAATTAAAATATTAAAACGGTACACAAAAATACGACAGAAAAGTATCCAAAAAAAATAGGCTAACGTTAGAAAATTCAAAATTAATAGTAAGTCCAACGCAGCTACCAAACTGAGAGTCACGCAGAGAAAAATGGAGCGGTCCATGTTAGGAATAACTCTGCGAGACAGAATAACCAACGAAGACATCAGGAGAAGAACCGGAGTGACTGACATCATCGAGAAGATAGCCAGACTAAAATGGAGGTGGGCAGGATACATAGCCAGAATGACAGAGGGGCGATGGCCAAAGAGGTTATTGGAATGGAGGCCAAGGGAAAACAAGAAAAGCGTCGGTCGACTACCTACAAGATGGACTGACGATTTGAGAAGACTCAATAAAAACTGGATAAGAGCGGCGCAAGATAGACGGGGTTGGAAACACGAGGAAGAGGCCTATGTTTAGCAGTGGATTCTTGAGGCTGGATGATAAGTAAGTCCAACAAAACAGAAACACCTTAATATCATGAACTCACAGTCTCCTAAATTGTACTCTTTTATTAAACTTCAGAAACCGGTTCATCCAATAAGACCTGTAGTTTCTTTTTATACAGCTCCGTCATATAAACTTTCAAAAAATATGTTAGAGGTTATTTTAAAACACACTTAATTTTCACCTAAATTTACCGTAAAAGATACAATGGACTTAGTTAATAAAATACATTTTCAATTACCTAAGGACTCCAAATTAATTTCATTTGGCGTATAAATCTTTTTCCTAATATTCCTCCTACAAAAACTTTTATTCTAGTACAAAACGTTTTGGACCATAATTTGACAAATCCAATCATTACATCCGAAATTTTACATCTTCTCAAAATTTGCATAAAACGGGACTACTTTGAATTTAATAATCAAATATATACAAATAACAGTGCAGGACTGATAGTGGGTAATCATCTACGCCCATTGCTATCAGATATTTTTATGGATCATCTAGAGAGAAAGATTTTAAAACATCCCATATTCAAACAGTTTTTATATTGGTGGAGATACGTAGATAATGTATTGGTACGTTTCACAGGAACTAACAGGCAACTCGACCAATTTTCATCATATTTTAATTCACTTTATAGTCAAATTGAATTTAAAATAGAAACAGAACAAAATCAATCCATATTTTTTTATATTTAAAAATTATCAGACTTAAAAACAAACATGACTTCTTCATATTTCGTAAACCTAGAAATACTGACACGACTATACATAATTCATCATCCCATTCCACACAACATAAACTGGCAGCCTATCATAGTATGTTACATAGATTAACAGAAATTCCGATGTAAAAATACAACTTTGAGACGGAATTAAATAATATTAAGCAAATAGCAGTAAGCAATAGATACAACGCACAAACAGTTAATAAAATTTAAAAACAAAAACTGCACAAAAAGGCCCTGAAATTTGTATTTCCACCAGCAGACAAAAAACCCAGTAGCTTCTGCTCGATTACATATACAGGCAAAATGTCAACAAAAATAGGCAAACACATAAAAGAGAAATGAGTATTACCAGCTTTCAGAATAAACAACAACTTAGTCAAATATATTAAAAACAACAAGAGCCAAAATAATAAGCGCAAACATCGATCAAACTGATAGAGATTTTAATAAACAAATAGCAGAACATACAAGGGCTTTCACTAATAGAAAAACAGATTCTACATACGCACTTCACCTTCTAAATCATAATCATTCTTTTAATGACGAATTTCAAATTCTTCACATTCAAAATACAGGCTTTAAGTTATCTCTGTTAGAATCTATGAAAATTAGCAAACTAAAACACAGACATATAATTATTCTGAGTGACTACCTTGAGATAAACAGTTCTCCCAACCTATTTTATTAAAGAATATAAAGTGTAAACGCATCCCAAAAAAGATCACTTGAGAAAGGCACTCTGTCGAAAAAGCTGTAGTGATAAGATTTTATAATAAATTATCTGGAAGTTTTGAAAACAAAGTTTTCAGTGTTTTATTGTTACAGAACAAAGAACGATGTTTAATGAAATCTGGTTCTCTTTGCAAAGGGCAAGAATATGAGAATGATTCAAAAACACTTACAAGGATCTATTTATAAATTAGAGATATGGTCAATGTCAGTAGGCGTGCAATTCTCCCCACTAAAAACAAAATGCTTTTCTCAAGAAGGCACCGGTTACAGAGAACATCTTTAAAACTGTATGGCGAGCCGCTCAAATTCTCAGAAAAAATTAATTTTCTCGGAATGGTATTTGACCAAAAACTAACATGGAAACAACATATTTTAGAAATAAAAAAATCTTGCCAAAATAGATTAAATGTAATGAAAACATTATCAAATAAAAAATGGGGATCCGACGAAACCACGTTATTAAATATTTATGTCACTCGTTAGATCAAAAATAGATTTTGGGGCTATTGTGTATGTCTCCGCTAAAAAACATGTTACCAAGCAACTTAAAGTCATTCAGAACACAGCACTTCACATTGCCATAGGTGCATTTAGAACCACACCAGTTAAGAATCTCCAATGCCTTACAGGAGAGCCACCTCTTAATCTACGAAGAAATTATTTATGCCTTTCGTATGCAGCATCAATCGCCAGCAACAAGTTCCACCCAGTATTTTAAAAACATTTACGGACCGTTACCTAAAAACTTATAACAAAAGTAGATTCGATCCACCATTCTACGAAAGAGTTCAAAGAAATTTAAAAGATCTACAACTCCAAATTTCTGACCTCTTTCCTTCAAATGTAAAAACTCCACCACCCTGGTGAATCATGATTCCCGAAATCAATACGACGCTACTCCAATATAACAAATCAGATACATCACCCACTGTAATCCGACAGTCATGTTTAAAGGAACTCGAGACTTACGGGAAAAGCTTTTGCATTTATACAGATGCCTCCAAATCTGCAAATGACGTAGGAGCAGCATTTGTCACTCCATATTCCTCTTCCCAATTTAAATTAATGCCAGCCACTTCTGTATACACAGCAGAATTATATGCAATATTACAAGCCCTCATTCACATCAAAAGTACAAACCATTCTTCTTCCGTCATTACCTATCACAGATTCTCCAAACTCCTTAAAAACAATCGGCCAACTATATACTAAGAACCTTATGGCCTTACTTGTCAAGAAAGAACTTGCTGCCTTACAAGAATCTGGTTCAGAAGTCAAATTTATGTGGGTTCCATTTCACACGGGAATACAAGGTAATGAAAACGCAGACCTCCAAGCAAGAGAAGCTACCAAAAATGATCAAGCTATAATAGTGTCAAAGACTATCTGCAGTGATATAAAACAGTTCGTTAAAGAAAAGGTGATTAGTGTGTGGCAAAATAAGTGGCACTTATCGGAATCTAAATTAAAAGAAATTAAATCGACAGTGAAACCGTGGCGCCTAGTAAACTTAAAAAGAGCTGACCAAGTCAAAATTTCTCGACTTCGATTAGGTCATACCAATATTACTCATAAGCACCTAATAAGTAAAGAAGACATTCCAATGTGTGATTACTGTCAAGTCAATATTACTGTTAAACATCTCCTAACAGAATGTGGAAAATATACAGTTAACAGACAAAATAACAATATTTCCAGTGACTTAAAATCAGTATTAGGTGAACATTTAAATACTAAAAACTTAATTAGATTTCTAAAAGAAACATCTTTATATAATTTAATATAATAATTTAACTAATGTAAACTAATGTCGCTAATAACCCAGGTGGTTTTTTTTTGTTTGTTTTGGCTTGGATAATTGTCATTCAGCCAGTCTCAATTAAGATAAGTTTATTAATGTAGTGTGTGTGTGTCTGTGTTTGTGTGTAGAGTAATTATCCTGATACTTAGCAAAGTCGACGTCATTGTCTTTGCTAAGAGACGCTAATTGTATCCGAACGTCTGCGGTCCCTCCGGTGAGTAACGATCACACAAGGATAGAAATTATTTTCATTTATTAATTTTTTTAATAAACGAAAATTTCCACCCAGGTGGGATTCGAACTCACGACCTTTAGGTTTAAAGGTAGGCGCTCTTACCACTGAGCCACAGAGGGGGTTACCCAGATGGTTGAAGCGACTATTATTAGTAAATAAAAAAAATGAAATCTCATAATTTGAGTGAGCAAGTTTGAGAGTTTTTTTTAATTTTTATCTGAATAATAACAAATACGCAGTAAATTTATTTTTATTATTATTAATATTAGTGTTTAAAAACAATTTTTAATTAAATATAAATAAATTACCTATTTTACTGATAACTAAAATTTACATAAAAAAGATTTTGCAAGCTCAACAAGGAACTGTTTTTTCGATTTAAGTTTTAATGCCAGCGATTTTCAAACCATTCTGTAGTTAACTTGTGACCACCGAATTGACAAGATGCGTTACACAATAGTTTTTTTACTACTTGTATCTATTTTTGGATGTTATGCTGTTAATTTAAAGAGTTTTGTTCAGGGCAATGATAAGTTTACAGTAAACACATATCAGGTAAAATAGTTGTTTTATCATTCCAAACTATGGTATAATATTAATTTTAAATTTCTCTTCTATTTCAACTACTTTATTGATGTATTCGAATACGTTACAGTTTTTCTTGTATTTTTTTGTTTCGTTTCTCTCGTTTACTTGTTAATCTTTATATAACATCTTTTTTTATAACATCTACTAAAAAAAACCGACAAATTGTTTTTGTAACTATGAACCCTGTTGGTTGTTTATTTATATTCTAAAATATTTTTTATTTGTAGTGAACTGATGATGCTTTTAAAAATAAAAACGAAACGTATTCGAATAAATCAATAAAGTACTTGACGACTTTTATTTGCCAATTATTGACCGATAAAACCTCTGCTATTCAACCATTGAATATTTTTTAAATTTAATCAACAGCCGTATTTTTGCGTATATGTATGATTATTGCACTTTGGAATATATATATATATATATATATATATATATATATATATATATATATATATATATATATATTTACGGCATAAAGTGAACTCCGCCCATGTTAAAATTCAGGTTCAAGTGAGCTCCGTGGTCAAGTGGACACCGATATACGGAGCTCACATGACCATTCCATAATATTGGCTCTGTCGATTCGTTAAGATGTATAGTTTCATAATTCTTAATAAAATTTTGGAGCTCATAAGTACCCCTGTATCATAAATGTATTTCGCTTAGTTCACGTGTATATATTATAGGGGTCGTTCAGATCTTTTTCACTGTATATTGGAACCATAGGAATATCGGTTTAAGTAAGCTCTGATAGTTTGGCAACTATGCACTTAGGCCAGCGTTCTTGATATATGTATTTTATATATTTTAAACGGTTCATACGGACTCCTTTTCATACGCATTACAATATGTAATCTTCTTCTTCTTCTTGATGTGCCTATCCGTTATGAATGTTGGCGATCATATTGACAATATGTAATAGATATGTATAATACCAAATACCTGTTTTTGGTAGGTACCTGCTATTCTAAAAATAGCTTTATAAATACAAAAGGATTTCATTACCAAGTTGGACGTGTTTTTTCATATTCGAATATTTCCTAATGTATTTTGTTAACATGAATATGTCTTTATACGTTTTATTTAAGAATACGATTAATAAGAACTTTTAGTTAATCCATTGTTTTACGATATCTTGTATACAGCTTCTTTATTATTTTATTTCTGGTTTTATCTGTGTACTACATATAATTCTGGATAGGTTATCTTAAAATAAATATTTAAGTGCAAAAATAGATATTTTTATGTAAAAAATTGGTAGTAGTGCACAAAAGAGGGAAGAATGCTTAATTTATATAAGAAGAATGTACCAGTTCACCAATATTACATACTTCTAAATGTTTTATCTGCTATTTAGGGGTAATATGTAATCAATAAACGTGGAGTTAGTGTCAAATTTGCAATAATCTTTGGTCAGTTTTTTCTCGATTTTAGTCATAAATTGAGCTGGTATTCGTTGAGTGGATGTTGCGATTCTAGACTTTGTATCTTTTATTCTCTAGCAGTCTAGCTACTTATCTTCGGATATTAGGTGAATTGATAGCTACGATATTGTAGAGCTTATGTATGGATGTGTGTGTGTGTGTGTGTGTGTGTGTGTGTGTGTGTGTGTGTGTGTGTGTGTGTGTCCCAGGATATTTATGGCAACTTGTGTGTGAATAAGCCTGCACTCTGGTAACTTCTAAAATTGTGGCAACTTACACACGTTGCCAGAATTTTTTTGGTATTTATTTCACTAACATCACATCATTTCGTCATGATTTTGAGGCAATAAACTGAAAATTTGGTTTACATTTCAGTAGATACTCGTTTTTTGAAGAAATGTTTATAAATTTGTTTTTAATTTAATTTCTCTAGAATGTGTGTTAGTTTCCATTATTTAGTTTTCCATTATTTAGTTTAACACAAGCCAAATTGTGGCAACGGGGGCGTGGTAAGATAGTGGCTCCCTCTACCCAACAATGCGATGTTGCTGGACCGTTATTTTAGTTCTAGTTAGACTTTAGAGTTGAGTTGCCGCAATTTGGATTGTGTGTGGGTGAAATATTAACATGTACAAAACGAGATTACAAAAGCTGAAAAATGCTGTTAACAAAATAAATGCTGCTTATGAAATTACATCTAAGACAAAACAACAGTTACTCGAAACCAAATCATGTGATAAGTTGCAAAATAACCTTATATTTCTTCCAAAATATGAATCTACAAAATGTCTAAACAGAGAGGAACGTGAACAAGTGTTGGATTCCAAACACGTGCTATTGAATGATACGACTTTAAATGGTAAGTATATTATGTAATATTTTTGTACTTTAGTTTGACTATTCAATTCAAAATATCTATCCACCTAGTTCACCAGTCAGATTTAAAAATCACTGAATGCAATTTACGTTTCACCACGCCATATATACAGTGCGTCTATAAAGGCATTCATTCATTATTAGTTAAATAAACGATAAAATTAGAAATACCTGAAACAGATTGATTTTAATTTACTATTTGTTTAAATTATGATCTAGTGTACAGGGTGAATCACATTCGTGTGATTACATCATCACCATTTTGATGCTTGCTTCTTATTGCACGACATAAGAAATTTTTCATTTTCTTATATCAAACTACAAGTAGTACAAGCTATTTTTTAATTATACGTGGACGTTTTATTAAATCGTTTAGTTGTTTATTATTTTTAGTAAGATGGTACAAGATAGTAAGATAGTACAATAAATTTAAACTACGAGTTGCCAATTATTGAAAGCGGCAAATAGCTTTCCAATCGAATTACACACAGTATTTTTTCTACGACTACACTATATTAAAGAAATATGCATTTTCCATTTTCTTAGAACAAACTGCAAGTTGCCATTTATTGAAAGCGTCATATAGCTTTCCAATCGAATTATACTGCATATTTTTTCTACGACCACAAGATATTAAAGAAATATGCATTTTCTAGTTTCTTAGAACAAACTACAAGTTGCCATTTATTGAAAGCGACGTATAGCTTTCAAATCGAATTATACAGAATATTTTTTGTACAATTATTCGATACTGAAGGAATATAAATTTTTCATTTTCTTAGAACAAACTACAAGTTGCCATTTATGGAAAAGGGCAAACAGCTTTCCAATCGAATTACACACACTATTTTTTCTACGACTACACGATATTAAAGAAATAAGCATTTTCTAGTTTCTTCGACAAGACTAGAAGTGGTAATTTATTCAAAGCGGCAAATAACTTTCCAACTGAATTACCACAATATTTTTTCTACGACCACACGATACCAAAGAAATATGACTTTTCATTTCCGCAGAACAAACTGCAAGTTGCAATTTATTTAAAGCGATAAATAGCTTTTCAATCAAATTACACACAATATTCTTTCTATGACTACACGATATTAAAGTTGCAATTTATTGAAAGCCTCAAATAATTTTCCAATCGAATTACACAAATGATTTTTTCTACGACCACATGATATCTATTCTATTGTGCAGAAGAAGAAAGCTTCTGTCGGCGGTCCTACGACCGCTCACCTTTTGTTTTAAATGGAAACCATTTTTTTCAATTTCCGGATTTGCCTTGCTGAGCTGATTTCAACAATGTATAACACGTTGCTTAAAATTGGTACAGGGTGGGCAGAAATACAAAAAAAGTTTATGACAATTGTTTATGGAAAGTAATACGCTACTCAATGTAATGAACAAATTAAATGGAATTATGTATTTTTGCAATTACTGTGATCCACTACCAAAATCAAACAAACGAATATTTACAATAAATGTTCAAATTGTTCTTCATTGATCGTTAGACAATGACTGAACCGGGCATTATTTTCGTATCTAACATTATGTAGTATTGCGGGTATTATATGCCTTTCTTGTCTAATTCGTCTTGTAGTTGTCGGATATTTCCAGGTTTCTTTGTGAAAAGATATCAGATATTAAATAACCCCCAGAAAAAGAAGTCTAATGGGCATATATCAGGTGATCTACCGGGACATTCCACTAGTCCCATTATTTCTATCCACCTTTGTGAAGAAGTTCTGTTTAAACATCGCGCATAGTTACTACGAAATGTGGCGGTGCGCCATCCTGTTGAAACCAGATTCAGCGGTTTAAAACAGTGGGTATTTGAATATACCAGGAAAAAGCTGGATCAGATCAGGAATTAATAAATTTTATAGGGAATCCAGATATAATGGACCTGTTGCATTTTCGTCAAAAAATATGGAACAAAAATTGTATTTCTCATAATGCCAGCCCATGCGTTGGTTTTTTTTGGTCTTTGCGTATGGGACTCTTGCATTCAGTGTGCATTTTCATTTGACTAATAACGAGTATTTTGCTGGTTAACACTACCTTTCAAATAAAACGTTGCCTCGTCCTAAAATAAAACGTTATCAATGAAATTGTTATTTTGGTTCATCATATTGTTACGAACATGCTTTCGGCATGTCACATGTAACAGTTGCATCTCGAAACCGCTTCGAGAATCATCACCAAAACTCGCGAAGGCAAGGGAACAATTGGTCACGTGTTCGAATTAGGGGTGGGAACTTCTAGAACGTAGTAACTTAGGTATATATATGTAACGATCTTAGGAGTAAAGTTAGTTGATAAGATAGTATCGAACTGTAAAGTTATAAATACATATATTTATATAAATTCGAACCGCTCGTTTTATTTAAAAACGGTACAATATTATAGTCGCAGAATTCAGTTCTTTGGTCAAAGTTGTCTTCAGCCAATTCATGGATAACACGTACTTTATGAGGGTGGTATCTTATTTTTTTTGATACTGAAGACTTTCCAATACCAAAATCCCTTGATAATCTCCGCATTGTATGTTCATCAACTGTTGGTCTATCTTGCAATTTGCATCCCTCATATGTCCCAATTCTCTGTATTTACTGCTCACCGTAGATTGTGAAATAGGTTCACGATCTAGGTGCACAAAGAGCAATCCGGAAATGAAAAACGAGTTTCCATTTAAAAAAATAGTGATGACGTCATCACACGAAGATGGTTCACCCTGTATGTTAGATTATAATTTGAAAAAAAAAGTAAATTGAATTCAAAATTAACCTGTTTTGGGAACATCTAATATTATTGTTTATTTAGGTAATAATGAATTTATGCGTTACTTTATGGACGCACTGTGTAAATAATATCTAAGAGTGACATTATTAGGTATTTCCTATCACGTAAATTGTATATAGGAATTCATGTACCTATGTATTACCTAAATTTATGCAATGTTTGGTGGAATCGAACATGAGTGAAACTGTCGCATATTGTATGAGTAGCGTGTTAATTTGTATCCACATTTAATCTCAATTTTTTCAGATTCCTCTGAAAGTGAAACTAAAACTAGCGGCAGCGAGTATATTCCATCGTCTCATTGTTCAGACAGTCCGTCATCTAAAAAGATACACGTTATTCAAAATATCGTAATTAATTAAATATATTAACTGAAAATAATCAAAGCGATAAAAGTTTTGTTATATACAAGTATCTTACAAGCCTCAACTACAGTGAAAGCCAAAAACCTATTGATATAATATCTAATTGTAATGATGAAGATTTAGCTGTTAGTGAAGGGTTAATTTTAAACCACAATGGAAATAAAATCGTTAACGTAACTGAATTATCTGAAAATGTTTCTAATTGCAAGAATAAAGATCTACCAGCAAGTGATGGGTTAAAAACACACTATGAGACATCTGACAAATTTAGTAACAATATTAAAAATCGTGACAGTGGAGGTACAACAAACAGTTCTCAGCTTACTGATAAGTCCATAACATACAGGAAAAAAAATTGTCGGAATGAAATTGAAATAAATGCAGCAATTAGAAAAAGTGGTAAAAGAGTAAGAAATAAAATTCATGCTTGTTACTACTGTAGTAAGCAAGTTATACTTATGGCAAGACACTTTGAAACCGTTCATTCCGAAGAATCAGAAGTAAAACAATGTTTACTTCATACCAAGGGTTCTCAAAAGAGAAAGCAAGCTTTCTTAGAATTGATTAGGGTGGGAGACTTCTATCACAATTGCAACGTTCTTTCTACAAAAAAAGGTCAGCTGATAGTAATTAGACGGCCAACATCAGATGAAGCACAATTTGTTAGTGATATCAATTATGGTCCTTGTCCCAACTGTCTAGGATTTTTATTGAAAAAACATATCTGGCATCATGTGAAATATACATGCAAGGAAAAAGTTAATATTGATGACCAGAAAGAATCCCGTCATGTTATTGCCAAAAGCAATGCTCTCGTAGCTGATATATTCGGAATTGGTTTTACTAAAGATTTCACAAATTCAATAATAGCAAAGTTTAAAAATGATGAAATTGGTAACATCTGCAACAATGATATTTTGATATTGAAATATGGAGCCATGCAGTACGAGAAGTATGGTGATACTCAAAACGAGTTAATAAGACAAACCATGAGGCAGCTAGCTCGTTTAGTGATATCCCTTAAGAAATTAACTAACAGTAGGTCGCAAACGCTTGGCGATTTTCTGGTTCCTGAGAAATTCGATGTGGTTGTTCAAGCAACTAAAGACATTAGTATGATATCGATACAAACATGTTAAAGGCTAAACAAGAATTAATACACGACTACACTAATAATTAAAAGTGGATACGGCTTGCAACGTTAACTTTATCTAGAATAATATTGTTTAATAAACGCAGATCGGGTGAAGCAGCAAAAATGAAGCTAACTGATTATATTTCCCGACCAACTTGGGCAGAGCAAAATACCGACGAAATAAAAAATTCTCTCACAATAATCGAAAAAAAACTGGCAGAGTCATTGACAGTAGTGGAAATTGAAGGGAAACGTGGCAAAAAGGTCCCAGTAATCCTAACTCCAAATACGAAACAATGTATTGATATTTTGATTCAACAAAGAGTTACATGTGGTATTTCAAGTCAAAATGTATACATTTTCGCCAGATCTAATCCATCTAGTTCAAATCTTAGGGGGCATGATTGCTTGAAAATAATATGTGAAGAAATTGATTTGCAGAATCCTTCAGCAATAACGGGAACAAAGTTGCGTAAATATGTAGCAACTGTATGTCAACTATTTGACATGTCAGAAAATCAATATGACTGGTTAGCTCGTCACTTAGGTCATGACATCAAAGTACATCGTGAGTTTTACAGAATGCACGAAAGTGCGATTGAACTCACCAAAGTAAGTCGATTGCTTATAGCTGTTGATAAAGGTGAAGTGAAAAAGTTTGCTGGAAAATCTATTGACGAAATAGAAATTAAAGGTAATGTTTTGAATATTTAACTAGTATTAATTTGTTTGCTTCTATGATTTATTTTCTAGATCTGCCTACTTTAGAAGAAGATGAGGAAGAAGAACCAGAAGCTGAACCGGAAGGTGAAGCCGGAATTGATAATGATGAAAATGTTCAGACCATTCACAAAACAAAATGTAAGTGATTATTTGAACAATCTTAAGTCAAAACTAAAAAAAAACAGTCAACAATATATGGAATATTTCAGTTGTAATCTGAGGTAGCTGGGGTGTTGTAAAAACATGCCAAATTAAAATGAGAATACTATTTTTTGCTAACAATATAATTTATTAATTTATTGTTTGTTAATTTTTTTAGTAACCAAAGCAAAAAAGTCCAAAAAGATTTCCAGAGGTCCAGTTCCATGGACGAATCAAGAAAAGGAAGCCGTCTGCAATTATTTTAAAATTAATATTAAGAAGGGAATTGTACCAAACAAAAATGAATGTGAGAAATGTATTGAGCTACATCCCATATTAGTTGAAAGATGTTGGTCAAAGATTAAATTTTGTGTTAAAAATGAAATTACTGAACTTATGCGTATTAAAAATAGCAAAAAGTAACTAATAATGCTGGATTTTTAGATGTTGTATCAGTTTTGTTTCAAGGTTTTACATTAATTTCTTGGTCCTAATAAGACTAGATTGTAACAACTATTTTGCTTACCACAGGGTAAGAATATGGGGGACAAGATTGGGCAAACAAAATAATCGAAACAAGTGCATACGGACACTCAGTTGGTTGTTGGAGAGCTGGGTCGTGGATAAGTTGAAGATATTGGGGTTTGGATTGGGGCAACTACAAAAAAAGGAAATAAAAGGTACTTATACGAATCTATTGGACAAACAGAATGAACATAAACGGAAACACCTCAAGAAATTTAATATAGGGCGCCACTTGAGGTGCCCAATTATACCTATTACAACCACTAGTTGTAACTAAGGAAATAATTGTATAACATCAAAAATATAAAAAAATATATCTTTTTCAAATAAAACTCAAAATAGATAAGAGAAACAAATTAAACATTTATTATTGTCTCAAACAGTTTTCCAAAATACAGCTTATAAAGCAATACAACTTACAGCAACAAAGGCATAATATAAATAGCTGTCCAATACAAATAAAAAGAACTTACATATCTGTTTACAAAAGGTTACAAAATTCTCTGAAATGGTTCCTAGTAGATAATGTGGCCAAATTTTATGGATATCCTTTTATAAAGAATAAAATTTAATCTTTACTAGGTACAAATCAAAATAGATTAAAAATCAAACTGTCATACGTCAAAACAAACATTTTTAAAACAGGATAAAATTATGACATGACAGTTTAAACCAGGCCCTAACATAATATAATTACAAATATATTTTTTTTTTAAATAATTTATAAAAGAAAGCAAATTTTGTCTTTTTAAAAGAAAATGTCTATTTTTACTTTAAAAATTAATAACGTAAATGTTACCTCAGTTCACACATGTTAACTTAAACTTTTGAACAACTGGCTAACTTCTGCGGGGTATCCAACTGCACATCAACAGAAAGCTTTATTGGAAGCTGAAACTGGCATATCCAAATCAAAACTGCTCCAATATTATTCTACATGAGGTGAAAAGGGCATCTCGGAAAGAACTGGATTTCTCAAAAAACGAAAAACAAAACAGGAACTAAACTTGTTCACTGCTCAAACATCATAAATCTTCAGCCAAAATAAAAACAGTGGTTACTGGTCACTCTTTCAGAAACGACATATTACTTAGAGTGAAAATTCCACCATTTTGGCGAATGAATGCCGGCTTACCCCCTCATAATTAAAACGACCTTTCGCTGCGAGCAATTATTCATCACTGACCTCGCTGACCCTCTCGATCTCAATCTCCGGATAGTAACCCCTCTTTTCCCCGCACAAAACCATTGCCATCTTGTCAAATCAACAAATTCTTTACTCAAATTCGTTCAAAACATCCGGCGTTACTGCGCTTTAGAAAAAATAATACCAATGTTGCAATATTTTTCTGGGAACGTTGAAGTTAAAAAGCCATAAATTGTTCTCTTTAGCAAATACGTTTTTATTTATTGAAGAATTATTGCGTATTTAAAAATCTCTACAGACAACACATTTCTAGCGTACCAGGGGCGTACTATATAGAATCGAATTTATATTATTATTTAGACATTAAATATAAAACGCTACAATGCCCCTTCTTAAAAGAAAAAACTCGGATAACTTTATCCAGTTTTTGATAAAAGCAAAACAAACAAAAACAAAATCGGAAGATGACCTCCTAACTGAGTCGAAACTTCTTAATAATATCTTTTAGATGATGGCTAGCATGGGATTAAACAACAAAAACAAAATTAGTTACAAGAATGGGCTAGCGTGCCATCGATCGCCAGACTCTTTAAAGTCGAGTAGACTGAAATGTTTGACTCTAAAATGAACTGTAGGTGACATGAGTTTCTATGCCTTGGGGGAAGCTAACCTTATGCCCTGCAGTGAACCTCGCTGACATTCACAGCAGTAACACAAGTGATTTGTCGGGCAGGCATAGCCATGACACCTCGTTGCCTAAACCAAGTGCTACGCACAAATCCAAAATAAATTGCTCTACACTTAACAGGTAGGCGTCTACTATCTCCACTATACGCCTAGCGAGACAGGGAATTCGGCAACGGTTCTACAAAAAAATAATTAGGATATAGACCCTAAATCTATATACCTACATATGACAAAATGTGATTCTCACATGTGTCTCCCAAATAAAATAGGTTACCTGAACTAAAATTATCAAAAGTGAAACAATATTCCAAAGGGATGAAATCAAATCAACATACAAACTCGAAAATACAGACATATGGGATAGGATGAACTAATTACTTAAAGATGACATATTGTCCTCATCTGATACAAAAGGCTTTAAATCTTTAATGTGCCACTTACCAAGATCCGAACCATTTAAATCTGACAAACGATAAACCACTGGTGACAATTTTTCCTTGATAGTTGCTTCAATATACTTCGGTGCTAGTTTGGACATAAACTTGTTGACAGCACAAGACAAAACCTTATTTCTTTTCCAAACTCTATCACCCACTTGAAATTGGACTTCTCTTCTACGTAAGTTGTAACTCCTAGCGTTACGTTCATATCCTTTTCGAAGATTAGCCTTAACCTTTTCAAAAACTTTATCTAAACCTTTGACTTCTGAAGCATACATGTTACGGTCACCTGGAATTATCTCGATATCTTGATTCTGTTGATCCTTATGATCAACACCATAATAGTTTCCACTTAAAGGAACATGACGACCATAATTCAGGAAAGCTGGAGTATATCCAGTCACTTCATGCTTTGCAGTGTTAATAGCTTGTCTGATCTTTGCTAAATTCTTGTCCCAATCTACGTGGTCTTTAACATACGTACGTATTGCTGTACCAATGGTTCTATTGTTCCTCTCCACAAAATTACACTGAGGTGCATATACTGGGCTAAACCATACTTTCTGAACGTTATACCTATTACAGAGCTCAATTAAGAGAGGATTGTTCAGATTTGAGGCATTATCACAAATCACATATTGAGGAACACCAAACATTAGGAAAACATCATTTTCCAAAAACTCAACAATATTCTTAGCCGTGGCCTTTCTCAAAGGTTGGACTAAAGTATATTTACTAAACCAATCAGCAACTACTAATAACCACGTATAACCTTTCTTTGAACGAACAAAGGGACCTATCAGATCTATTGCAACTATTTGCCAAGGAAACTTGGCCTCTCTCTGCTTACCCATTTTACCTAATGGAGCATAATTTGGTGTCTTCTGAGCACCACAAACTTTACATGACCTGACAAACTTAAGCACATCAACACGCATCTGGGGCCAATAATATCTTTCCTGAATACGGGACAAAGTTTTGGAAAATCCAAAGTGAGCACACGTAGGTGGCTCATGACAAGACTTCATAACTTCAGACCTTTGTGGTTTGGGCACAACAATTTTCCATTCTACATCATTAGTCTTAAAAGAATTTTTGGTTGGGGCAAACTTATAAACGAAATCATTCTCCACCTTCCACTGTGGAAAATCAAGGGGGGATCGGATTATCTTTGATCTCAAATTATCGAACCAAGGGTCTATTCTATCTAGATCAATTTCTAAACAATTAATCTTTTGGGTAGATTCTGTTTTACTTTTCCTTCGGGAAGACTGCCATGTCCTATCCTCAAAGTTTATTAACAGTGAAAATTGACGCATAAAATCATTTCCCAAAATGAAACTGTAAGGGACAGAAGGTACAACAAAAAATGTAACTGTATGACACACACCATCAGCCTCTACTGGAAGATCAACGGTACCAACAACTGATTTATTGGAACCATCTGCTAAGCGGACATGCTTAGTAGATGTGGGATTGTATTTAATTTCTTGAGAATTTAGAAATTCAACTCCAGCGGCACCTACAACGGAAGTAGTGCAACCACTGTCTAAAAGAACTACAAAGTTTCTAGAAAAAATAGAAATACTAACATGGGGACGACTATCAAAACCTTTCTTTTCAAAAATTGGGTTCAAACATGGCCTGTAAGGTCTATTGGTCTTAGACCTATTCGAAATACAACACTTAGGACAAGAAGATGTGATCACACCTTTGTGACCACAACGCCAACAAGATACTGACTTACTCCTACAGTCACGGGAAATATGACCTGGTCTATTACAATTGAAACAAATAATTTTTTTCGGATTTCTTGGAGCCTGATAAGGGACTGACTGCATTAATGGAGGTGGGGACAAAAAAGATTGCATCATTGGAGGTGGGGACGAAAAAGACTGATTTCTTATTTCAGTATTCTCTGGAGGACTGGGTCTATTATTCTCATACTTATGTTTGGGATTGGGTCTCTTAGAAGAATTTTCTCTGTCCTGTCTGTTACCTACTCCACTTCTATCTTGCTTGGTTTGATTATTCACCACATGAACTTGTTCTTTGGGTTTTTCTGAATCATCAATCGAAATACCTGCAAGACCTTTAGTAGTCTGCAACAAGGGCAGGACATTCTGCTCTAAACGTTTTATAGTTGCTACTAACATTTCTACTGTAGCAAAATCTTGAAGGGCTATCAGTGGAATGTAATCCACTAAAATATTTTTCCTCATTATTTTCACTTTTTGGGCTTCACTAGGATATGTTTCCAAACGTTTAAAAAGGTTTTCCATCACTGCTGAATAAATGGTTATGGATTCATTCCTTTTTTGCTTTCTATTTTTAATTTCATCAAAGAGATTATCATTATAATCTGGGTGTAAAAAAGCAGATTTGAGTAGGGCTACCAACTCATCCCAACTATTAATTTTATCTCTAACACTCCTATACCAAATAGCAGCATTACCTTCAAATAACTCAATGGCTGAGCGAAACAGGATGTCTTCGGAAATATTCCGAGACCTAGCAGAATCTCTAACTTTCTCTAAAAATGTGGGAAGGGCTTTACTCTCACCATTAAACTTAATATGTAGATCAGAAATAATTACAGGAGTTGAAACCTGTATTATTGGAGCTGGGGCTGTACAACTGGGAACTACAGGGACTGAAACTGGGCTACTAGTGGATGGTTTTACTAAATCATCAGATAATTCTAGTTTTTCTAACACATCACCCTGTAACAACAACAAATCATCTTTACACTCATTGACAAACTTTTTAACATCTTCCTCAACATCATTCATAGGGAAATTTTCTAATCTGGTATTTAAATGTGTAGACCTTGTCTCAAATCTAGCAAAATCAGCTTTGGTTGATTCTACATTTATTGATTGAGCACTAATACATAAATCTTCCATAATCAACTTAATCTCACACAACTCTGTCTCAGGATCTACTACATTACTAACCAAATCGACTAAACTTGAAGACAAAGTGGCCTCCTTGGCCAACAAAGCTCTTAACATCTTTCTCTTATCATCAACTGTCTTATTTGGGACATTTTTACCTCTTATGAAAAGCTCATAAGATAACTCTCCTGATTTCAAATGATTAACCTGAGTAGACTTCATTTTTCAAAAATTGGATGAAAACAAACACACAAAATAACTAAAATCAACTTCAACAACTGGTAGAAAATATGACAATTTTAAGAAACAACCGTTTCCATTTATCACCTGATAGTAAGTCTCACTTGCACTCCCGCGTACTGAAATCCAAAACTCAATCAGTTTACTGCAACTTCTGCTCTTGACTTAGTAACAGTTGGTAAACAAAAATGAGGTCTTTGACCTGTCTCCTAAAAGTTCACACTTCCACTAACAGGGACTAAAAAAATGGTTTCAGACAACATGGGACAACATGGATACTAACAAAAAACATAAACCGTACATACAGGGAAAGACAAAATACTAATAATATTGAAAACTTGACCTTTGAGTGAGCTACACTAAATAATACCAAAATAAACCAACTCTTGTTCCGAAAACTAAATGAGACTGCTCCTAGTCAAAACTAAAACAGCATCTCCTGATCACAAATATTTACCTGTGGTCATTCAGATACAAGAAAGGATACACAATAAACACACAGTCTACTACTGAGACTAAACTTGTCGAATCTTCTCTACGACTCACAATGACTACTCGTACAACAACTTTAATTAACCTTTGGCATTTAAATACACCTTCAGAGACGGTTAATTAGAAGACAAATTGCATAATACTACTTCTCAACTACATAGCTCAAACAAAGTCCTTCAAACAAATACAAACATTTACTTAAAATGACCGAACAAATAAAAAATTACAAAAACCGATTATTCTGTAAAATTTGTCAAATCAAATAAAAAAAATAAATGTAACAGTAACTGTATAATTTGCTACTGTTTTTTAAATTCTTTTCAATATCAATACTTCAATCAAAATTCATATTTAAATATTCAACTCAAATATTTGCTTTCATTTACTTACCAATACATATAAAAAACAATACACATATGTTAATATACACAAATATAAATTTTGGTACAAAATACATATATTTAATATATTACAATTAAATATGTTTGAGACAATTGGGGCACTTATTCAAAAGGAAACAAAAAGTTGATATAAATGGCAGAAAACTGGGGAAACTGAAAAAGATAGTGGCTTCAGGAAAAAGGATCAAAAATCTAAAAAAAAAAATGGAAATATTCAAATGTCCCACCGATTGGGCGACAAAATTGTAACAAAAGTACAATTTGGAGCAAAACATAAGACAAGCCACACACGTTGGGCGCTAAAATTGTAACAACTATTTTGCTTACCACAGGGTAAGAATATGGGGGACAAGATTGGGCAAACAAAATAATCGAAACAAGTGCATACGGACACTCAGTTGGTTGTTGGAGAGCTGGGTCGTGGATAAGTTGAAGATATTGGGGTTTGGATTGGGGCAACTACAAAAAAAGGAAATAAAAGGTACTTATACGAATCTATTGGACAAACAGAATGAACATAAACGGAAACACCTCAAGAAATTTAATATAGGACGCCACTTGAGGTGCCCAATTATACCTATTACAACCACTAGTTGTAACTAAGG